>JAJHZJ010000200.1:5767346-6446863 GCA_023548195.1 Bettongia penicillata ogilbyi
GAAACAATCCACTAAGGTCTGACTGTACAGCATTATGTATTTCTTTTACACCAGGCAAAAGCATTGTTAATGTTGAAAGCCAAGAAGCTTTGCATCTCATGTGGCTTTAGGCATCAGTGTTATGATGGAGGCTAATGGAAAAAGCTGACCCTTGAGAGGCTGACCTTAGTGTAGGTTGTTTTAAAAGCCTTTCAGTTCATTGGTGCTATTGATTTATTTTAGAATGTTAGCTGCACATTTGTGTTCTAATAATGACTTTGAACGTGAAGAGTGTTATTTTTCCAAAACCTTTTCAGCTACCCATCTTTATTCTAATAGTCAAGTAAGATTCAATCAGTCAACTAGCATTTATTGAGTTCCTGCTTTGCACTAAGCACTGTGGTGAGTGCTGGGGATACAAAGAAAGGCAGGAAGCAATTCTTACCTTTGTAAGTTGCTTTGTGCTTTTTGTCCCCCATAACGTTTTTATGTTCTTTCTCATTTAGGCCTCAAATATTTCTGTGACATAGGTGGGGCTTAAGTGATTATTTCCATCTTACAGACTAGGTGACTTGTAGCCCTCAGAGGTTAAATGGCTTTCCCAAAGTCACATTAGTTAGTAATGGAATAGAGGCTAGAACCCTGATGTCCTGATTGCTAGTGCAGAGGTTTTATTACCTTTGACAATTTCCTCTTTATGTAGTCCCCTGCATTTTTTAATCTGATTGCTTTCTTGTTGCCTTCATCTCCCAATTAAAGAATCCAACTCCACAGGATAGTAAAATTTCAAAGAAATTAGTTTCATTAATTCCTGTGTAGTTTATCATCACTATATACCACCCCCTTACCAATGGTAGCAAACTCTGTGATACTTTTCGTTGTGTAGAATTTTCTGTTTAGTGTGTACAAGTACGAGTTAGATCAGTTATGAAAAAGCCCTTCAGGATTTTTACTTCAAAGAGGTATAGTGACGATTGATTTTTATTATAATTTACTATTTATGAAGTGACTACAGTTTTAGTTGGGAAAGATGATTCTTATAAAAATGTAAATGGTAATCATATTTTGTTGCATAAATTCTATGCCTAAAGAAGAGGACTTTTCAGATGCTCAAAGAACAATTATAAGGTAAATATTAATTTTTCAATACTTTTCAATGGAAATAATTATTTTCCTTGATTTTTAATGAAGATTTTGCTTAGTTTTTAAAACTGATCATTTTAAAAATTAATGGCAAAGACAGTGTTTGAAGTACCTTTTGTGTGTCTAAAGAATATTTTATGTAAATAAAGTCACTCTGTTAAATAAATACAAATTTAGTTTATTTGGTTTAATATAAACACCCTGCTAACATTCTTAATGATTGTTCTGCAGCTAAATATGAAATCCCACTGTGGCTTAGTGGATCCTATGAAATGAACAGATACCACGTGATAACCCCTGTTTTAAGTACTCAATGATGTTTGGAACAAAGAGTCATTTTAGTTCACATTTTATCTTGCTAGATGTTGGCAATACAAAGATAAAAGGGAAAAAAGTCTCCCAGCTTGTCCCCCAGTCTTATGTTTTCTGGGTGTGGGAGATGTGGGTGATATAACTTACACCCAGAGATGATGATGTGAGATAATTTGAGTAGGAAGAGAACATATCAACTAGATCAGAAAAGACTTCCCTTAGGAGATACTACCTGAGTTGGTCTTACAGGAAGTAAGCTAAGAATTTAAAGAAGTGGAGGGTAGGGCTGAGGAATGAGGGTGTGAGGAGTGGGGCAGGGAGGAGTGCGTGCCAGGTGTTTGGCACAACTTGTACAGGCAAAGGGGCAAAGGAGGATTACCAACCCCAAACAAAGCCAAATGTGTGAAATGAAGTAATAGGAATTAATGTCTGCAAAGGCAAAGCTGGAGCCTGTGATGATAACCTCTAAAGGGCTTTCAGCGTCACCCTAACAAGTCTGTATTTTATCCTGGAAACAGTTAGGAGCCATGGAAATTTCTTGAGCTACAAAGCATCAAGTAATATTAATTTGGCATCTGGGTTGACTAATGGGTGAGAAATGAAGCAGAGATATCAATTGCAAAGCTTTTATAATAATCCAGATGAGTGATATTGAAGGCCAGAAGTAGAATGGAGATGACATGCATAGAGGGAGGGGTCAATGCAAGAGGTGGTATGGAGGTAAAAAAGCAACATTTGGTTTTAGGGGATGAAGGAGACTGAAGACACAAGGTTGACTCATTCATTGCAAACTTGTGTGGTGAACTTATTTAAATAACTTATATAAGGGAACTTATATAACTTATATAAAACTTATATAATAACTTAAATAAGGGAAATTTGGAGGAGGAGTGAGTTTAAAGGGATCTTACTTGAACATGTGAGATGCCTATAGGACACGCAAATGTAGAAGTCCTGCAGACAGCTGGTAATGTGGCATTGTAGCCAGCCCCTGTACTGGGCTCTCTCTCTCTGTAAGGTCTTAGAAATGGGTTTCTATTCAATATACTGATGCTTTCCAATTTCCTGCTGCCATTTCCCTAATTGATACTAAGATTTTACAGTGCTGTGTGAAGGGAGTTAGGGTTCTGGTACTCATTAGCATGCATCATTTGTTTTTCAGAATCTGTTGTAAGGTGATATCCCTCAATATGTCTTTAATGATGTCATCCAACCTCTTAATTATTCTTTTAGAAAGTAGTAATAAACATAAATAAGCTTGAAATGAAAATCAATCCCACTCAGACTCTGTAAAGACATTACTCTGTGTGTCACTAAAACTCCTTCATTTATTTGGTTCCTGAGTCATCTAGATCTTTCAAGTAATTCCCCTTTTCATTAGTCTGTGCAGCTTTAAATTCTTCAGCATTTCCTTGTTCAGGTTACATTTAAAAAATACTTTAAGCAAAGCAACTAAAATATCAAATTTTTTTATACAAGAAATGGAATGGAAGCCACAGAGGCAATTAGTGCTGCTCAAGCCTGGAGCCATATTTGTGAAACATTTAGATTTTTATCCTACTCTAATTCTTTTCTTCATTTTCAAGCTGATACAAAGAGTTTTAATGAAAATTATACCTATTCTCAATAATGTATTCTTTTAATATTTGACTTTATTGATAATAAGTTTGACTGTTACTTTATTTTAAAGACTAAATTTGGCCATAAGCCCTAGCTACCTCTCTTGCCTATCCATTATTTTTGCAGGAATTTTCTGCTGTGTCTTATAAGAGACCTAAGAAATGTCTAAGAAAATGGGAAGTGGAAATTCATAGCTAATTTCAGTGGAACTGACACATTGTATTTTTTTACTGGAAAGAAATTCTGTACACTTACAAATCATAGGATGTTTGGTATTAGAATTTTTCATGGTAACAGTTTCTTCTTATTTTCCCCTCATTTTGATTGTTTGATAAATAGCTTCTTTAAAAATTTTTGTTATGTTCTTTTGATCTTGAATAAATATAAAATTACCCAAGCATTAGACAAAGAATATATTAGTTTGGGTTAGACATATGCTTTATTATCTAATTCTGTCATATTCAAAGCCATATTGAAATCTAGACATATATAATTGGCATTATCCTTAATTGGAGTATCTAATTACATAAATAATAATATCATCTATGTATTTCATATGTAGTTTTCTGTCATTTTTATTCCTTTATATAGTTCTGATATTTCTAGAGTTATAGTAATTTATTATGTTGACTATGAGATTGGGTTGTTTGCTACCAAGTGTCATTCACTGATTAGGTCTTGAAAGGCACTCCAGTGTTTAGTGAACACTTTTTCTAGCAATCCAATAGCATCAGGGTAAGAAATCTGATGGGAGAAGAAAGGGTTCCAGCAAGAGAATCTTCATATATTCAGTTTTGCTCAAATATGGTTTGTAGTATTCTGGGAGGAGAAAATCATCAGCCATAGAAACCACTGAAAGCCTTGATACTCACCTTATTGTTAGGATTTGAGTTAACCAAAGTCCATGGGACCATGTATGTTTGATTCGTATTCAAATGTTGTGGCAAGAATTCAATTCAATCTAACAGGCACTGTGCCAAGTGTTTTGCCTAGCAAAAGAGAAAACAGTGCCTTCACTGAAGGAGCTTACATTCTCCTGGGAGGATACCACATCTAAGCAGATCAGTGGGTACATGATTGATTGAGGAGAGAAGGACTACTAATCAGTTAGGGAGATTAGCCTATGTTCCTCCTCCTTAGCCTAAAAGGAAATTACACATTTTAAGAGATGGAAATAAGGACAGACTGTGTTCCAGGCATGAAGGGCAGCCTGTACAAAGGTATCTAGGCGGGGTAAGGAAAATTAAGTACAGGGAATTGAAAGTAGGCCAATTTTACCATAGTTAAAAGTCCATGAAGGGGCCTGTGAAATAAGCCTAGAAAGTTGGTTGTGAAGGTTAAGAGATTTTCCCACTCCTGGAGTCAGTTTTTTAATTTACAAAATGAGAGAGTTGGACCGGATGGACCTGTTCTCTTTCCAAATTTATGATCTCATCATCAGCAGACTTCAGCCTGGCAAGTTTGTCTTTAATTTTGACAAAAATCTAGGACATGTTGCTCCAGGGACAACTTGTGAACATTTAATAATCATCACTGTTCTTCCTCAAGAGCATGGTTTGTCCATTCTTGGATTAAGAAAATAGTGAATAGTACTAATAATTCATTCAACACACACTTATTCAGTGAACGTTCACTAAACTTGGTGTTAAACATGGTGTGTGTTAGGCACTATGCTAGGCATTGGGGATACAAGACAAAAACAAATTCTTTCTGTAAATTTTGCTACAATGGAGTAAGGAAAGGATGAATAGTGATTGCTCTTACTGCATTCCTTATTACCTTACATTTGGTAGCCCTGTTACTTTATTTTGATCCAAATCATATAGAAGGGGAGAAAGAATAGAAAAAGGGAGGAGGATGGTATTTATGGAGCAACCACTAGGTCAATCAATATATTTGATTGTAAATTTAAAACTGCATTACATGGACCATGGATTTGAAGCTTGGAAGGAATCTTAGAGACCAGTTAGCCCAACCCCTCCCCCCTTTTTATAGATAATGAGTGCTTAAGTAACTGCCCAAGATCACATAAATAACCTTCCTTTCCTTCCCCAAAAGAATATCTTCTACCCCTTCCCTCAAGTCCCTGTTAGATGACTAAGTAGCTACACTAAAAGTATTGGAAAGAACTTTTAAAGATCATCTGGTCCAGGCCCTTCACTTTATACATAAGACAAGTGAGAAGTTGAAAAATTTTGCCTAAAGTTACACTGTTATTGTTCAGTTGCATCCAACTCTCTGTGACCCCATTTGAGGTTTTCTTGGCAAAGATACTGGAGTGGTTTGCCATTTCATTCTATAGATGAGGAAACTGAGGCAAACAGGATAAAGTGACTTCCCCAAGATCACATAGCTAGTGTTTGAGGCCAGATTTGAACTCAAGAAGATGAGTCTTTCTGACTTCAGACCTGGCACTTTATCCAATGAGCTAGAACCAAAGTTCAAATTCAGGTTTTTCCAACTTGAAGTTTAGTATTTTTCTCATGTTCATACACCATACTGCCTCCATAAGGGATGACTAATGCTGGGAATTTCTGGGACTGTAGCAGGCTGGTGAGGGAGATAAGTTTGGGCAGGTGAACCTTATTATAACCCACTCTTATCCCCCTTCCTTACTTTGTTGGGGTTTTTTTTGTTTTCTTTTTTTAAGGCATATTAATGCACTTTATTTAGTTTTTGTTTCCAACATTCATTTCCACAAGATTTTGAGTTCCAAATTTTCTCCCCATCTCTCCCTTCCCCAACTCCAAGACATTGTACACTCTGATTACCATTTCCTCCTTCTATCACACCTCTCCCTTCCCTTATCTCCATCTTCTGTCTTTTCTTGTAGGACTAGATAGATTTCTGTACCCCATTACCTGTATTTCTTATTTCCTAGTTGTATGCAAAAACAATTCCCAACATTCATTCCTAATACTTTAAATTCCAACTTCTCTCCCTTCCTCCCTCCCCACTCATCTCCACTGAGAATGCAAACAATTCAATATAGGCTGCACATGTGTAGTTTTGCAAAAGACTTCCATAATAGTCATGTTGTGTAAGACTATATTTCCCTCCATCCTATCCTGCTCCCCATTTATTCTGTTCTCTCTTTTGATCTCATCTCTCCCCAAAAATGTTTACTTTTGATTACTTCCTTCTTCCATTTGCCTTCCCTACTATCATCCCCTCACCCACTTGTTCCCTCTTCCCCTACCCTTCTGTAGCGCAAGATATACTTTCATACCAAATTGAGTGAGAATGTCATTCCCTCCTTAAGCCAAATTTGAACAGAGTAAGCTTCTCTTTTTCCTTTCACCTCCTCCCTTTTCTCCTCCACTGAAAAAGCTCTTTCTTGCCTCCTTTCTGAGTGATAATTTGCCCCGTTTCCATTTCTCCCTTTCTTCTCCCAATATATTCCTCTCTTACCCCTCCATTTTATTTTTTTAGTTATCATCCCTTCTTATTCAACTCACTCTGTGCTGTGTGTGTGCGCATGCATAATTCCTTCAACTGCCCCAATACTGAGAAAAGTCTCAAGAGTTACAAATATTGTCTTTCCATATAGGAATGTAAACAGTTCAACTTCAGAAAATCCTTTATGATTTTCTTTCCTGTTTACCTTTTCATGCTTCTCTTGATTCCTGTGTTTGAAAGTCACATTTTCTATTCAGTCCTAGTCTTTTCATCAAGAACACTTTAAAGTCCTCTATTTCATTGAATAACCATTTTTTCCCCTGAAGTATTATACTCAGTTTTGCTGGGTAGGTGATTCTTGGTTTTAGTCCTAGTTCTTTGACTTCTGGAATATCATATTCCAAGCCCTTTGATCCCTTAATGTAGAAGCTGCCAAATCCTGTGTTATCCTGATTGTATTTCCATAGTACTTGAATTGTTTCTTTCTGGTTGCTTCCGATAGTTTTTTCTTGACCTGGGAGCTCAGGAATTTGGCTATAATATTCCTAGGAGTTTCGCTTTTCTGATCTCTTTTAGGAGGTGATCTGTTGATTCTTTCAATATTTATTTTGCCTTCTGGTTCTAGAATATCACAGCAGTTTTCCTTGATAATTTCATGAAAGATGATGTCTAGGTTCTTTTTTTATTCACATCTTTCAGATAGTCCCATAATTTTTCAATAGTCTCTCCTGGATCTATTTTCCAGGTCAGTAGTTTTTCCAGTGAGATATTTCATATTGCCTTCTATTTTTTCATTCTTTTGGTTTTGTTTTGTAATTTCTTGGTTTCTCATAAAGTCATTAGTTTCCATATGCTCCATTCTGATTTAAAAAAAAAAAAACCAAATTATATTCTTGAGTGAGCTTTTGAAATTTCTTTTCCATTTGGCTCATTCTGCTTTTTAAATCATTCTTCTCTTCATTGACTCCCCTGGATTCCTTCCTGATCCGTGTTTGTATAAATGCTTTTGTCTTAAAGGTTAAAAAAATTGCAAAAAAGGATGAAGATTAAGAAACAGTCTTTACTTTTGTCAATTAAAAGATCATTGGTAACTTTGGAGACAGAAGTTTCAGTAGAGAGATGAAGTCAGAATCCAGATTGCAAGGGTTGAGAAGAGAGTGAGAGAAGTGCAGGAAATTGACAGATGCCTTTTTATTATTTTATTTATTATTATTATTATATTATTATTATTATTATTATATAACATTATTTATTATTTGTTTTTAAACAAGAGTTTGATTGTGTGAAGAAGAAAGGTATTATGGCCCTAGCTTTGGGGGATTCTGGGGCCAAATGAAGGCTTTTTTTGTGTGTCTGAGGGTTGGGGAGATATATTTGCAGATAGCAGAGAATGATCCAATAAATAGAATAAAGATTAGTGTATTTCTGGGGTGGGGTAATGATTTAGGGGCAATCTCTGGAGGAAACAAAAGAGAATAAGATCAAGGTTACAAGTACAAGGATTGGCCTTAGAGAAGTCACTTTTTCATCAGAGAATAGAGGAGAAGAGGTAAGAATAAGGGATAATATTAAGGGAATTTTGATATGTAGAATAGGGGAACTCATAACTCATGAAATAGGAGATTTTTTTTGATCTAAGTCTTCCCCAAAGACTATGAACTAAGAAATTGTATAGAACTAATGCTACCATTGTTTACTTTCTGATTTCACCTGCCTTGCCAAGTCTTCTTGGCAGTACTGAAGTTTAGGTATCTTTCTACTTTAGTTAATGCTGCCATGGAAGATAGGACAAATAGATATAGAGTATAGTTACATATAATTTCACTTACCTTGCCTATTTACTGATTAAATTTTTTACTAGATTGTATTGGATTTTTTTTTAAAGTCCGTTAAATTTGTTTATGAAAATACATTTTTGTGAGGTCGCTTATATGCCACTTTGGGCAAATGTAGGAGTGCTTTTGGATTTTTCCAAAAATTGATCCTAAATTTTAGTATCCCAATTTGAGGTGTCAAAAGTAACCAAGTAGCTACTACGTACCTAGTGCCTATGATGTAGGATCCTACAAAAGAAACATTTGATATAGTATTGATACCCTTAAAAAAAATCCAGACCTATAACTTCATCTCTGTGTGAAATTCCCACTGTGGAAACTCTTTTTACCTGTGCTGATTGGCAGTCATAGTTTCACAGGTGAAGGGTCTGAGGGTCGACATTTAGAGCCCCTCACCAAGAAATGAAGCAACTTGCAGATTGCCATACCATCTAACATGTATCAGAGTATCAGAGTATCAGAGGAAAGACTTGAACCCAGCTAATCCAGTGCCTAGAACCTGAGCATTACACTTTGCTAATTAATGCCCTTAACCAACTTAATATAGGAATAAGATAAAGTATACATGTTAAAAAGCAGAGAACAATACAAAACACCATATGTGCTGACAAACACATTGTTGCTTTTGGCATGCAAAAAGGAGAGAGATCTCATTGCTCCCTCTTACAATTTTTAACTTAGAAATCAAAGTGTTTATTGGATTATGAATCCTTACAATTCAGTTCTTTTCTAGTAAGATCATTAAACAAATGAGTCATTTTTACAGATGATGTTTTAAAAAGTTTAAAATATCACGTAATTACTTAAATTGTGGAAACAAAAGTTGTCCAATTAACAGTGGTTTGCCCTTTGAGGGCAGGGATTTCAAAGCACCTAGTTTGAATGTGGCAAAACTTATGTTTGGTTCTGAAGACTGAGTTGTAATAATGTCTAACACTGCATGTATTTCTTTTTCAAACAACAAGTGAGTGTTGAATACTCACTGTCACTATTTTAGCTCCAGGGGAAAAAAAAGATAGCAGCTCTACCTTGATGCCCCATTTCTGCTTCACATTCTCATCTTCAAAATTAAGTTTACCGTCTCTTCCTTAAATTTGTTCTCTTTCTTCTGCACCTATCACCGATACCCTGATTGCATTATTTTTGTCTTTAGCATCACCCTGCATTGGATTGTAGAATTTAGAGCTGGTGAGTTCTTTGTACTGCTGCCACAATAATCTTTTTGCTGTATGCATCTAGTTCTGTCAGAGGTTTTCTGTGACTCCCTGTTACCTGCAAGGTAGAGTTCAAACATCTTTGCCTGGCACAGGTTCTCCATAACCTGTCTTATGTTATTACTCTGGCCTTATTTCTTATAATTACCTTCCATATACTCTTCCTTGACCAGCCTGCTTCACTCTTTGTCTGTGAGCATGCCACGCACTGTCTCACGTCCATGCTTTTGTTCTCTCTTTCCAATATTTAGAATGCCCTTCCTCCCCTTCTTCATTTCCTGCATTTCTACTTGCCCATTAAAGCCAGTCTAAATGCCTCTTCTTTTATGAAGCTTTCTTTTCCTGACCCAACCACTTTGTAAGGACTTTTTCTACTAGAATTCACAGAGCATCTTAATTTTGGTACTTTATAATATACTTTTAAAATGTGATATCATCTCCTTCTTATAAACTCTGTGAGAGCTGGAACCTTGTCTTATCTCAACCTTTGTATTTTCCTTAGTGCAAATTCCATTCTTAATGAATGCTTGTTGGCTGAATGAATGAATGAAATATGATCCTTTCCCTCCCAGGATTTATAATGTTATGGGAAATAAAGCACGTATACAGTCAAAGTTATACAAGGCGTGGTATGATGTTTATATGAAAGATACAAAACCTTGGCAATGACTTTTCTAGATGAGATTTTTTTTAATCTGCAGAACTATTGTGGAAATTACATAGATATTGAATTTCTTATTTTCTCTCTGATCAGTCTTTCTCCTTTTGCCTTCTAGCATGGTGGGAAAGCAAGTTACACTTCCTGGTTTCTTCTTTTTATTTTCTTCTATGCCTAATTATTAGGTTTGCTTTGTTAATTTTAATTGTATCCTTTGGCTTCTTAATATATACCTATCATGCTCAAATCCATGTTAATTTGTATGGTTCTTCACATTTGCCTCATATACTTACTATAAGATCTTTTGAGATATTCTAGGAATGTAAATATTCTATTTAGTAACTTAAAAGTAATATACATGGTATTATTTTCACAGATTACTTTGGGCTTTTCAGGAATTTCATCTATTTTCCAGTCTCTCACTTGTTATCCATGTGTAATGGAAAATGGTTTTTGGAATATATTTCAACTTTGTGGTGATCAACACACACAAAAAAATTTCTTTCCTTTGAAATTGCCAATTGTATCCTATGCACGACAATTTACTGTTATTAAACCAAAAGAGTCTGTGCCAAAGGAAGATTGCTAATGCATTTTTTCAGTCTATCTGGTACAATCTGAATTTAACTGTAATGGTAATATTCTTGAAGTTTCCATTAACTACTGCTTGTGTATTGCTCAATTACAATGGAAGACTATGTGACAATCTACATAAATAAATGATCAGTTCATTGTGATCCTTTTTATTGTAATTAATATTAAAAGAGAACATGAATTTCCATATACAGCATAACCAGTATAATTTTTGAGGATATACCAAAATCTATATGACTATGTATTATGAATATTTTGTTCCCAGATTTTTAATGATTGGAAGAATATGGGACTGGAAGTCATTAGCTATGCAATATAGGACAAATCACTTAATACCTCTAGAGCTCAGCTATAAAATAGGTAGGGTATACACTAAATTACCTAAAATTTTTGTAACTATTGAGAATTTATGATTTTATGTGTTGGTTAGATTAGATGATCCAAGATCTTTTATAACTTCAAAGTATTTGAAAATCACCTTATTAGCAGAGAGTCTTCTACCTGAGCTACTGAAAAACTTATTTTTTCATTACCAACATAGTCTAGTCAACTTTCTTGATATTTTTATGGCTCTGTGATCTTATTGACACGGGTACCCATCCAAGAGTGTATATTGGAAATCATGGATATCTCTTTATCTAGTGAAAATTTTCCATGTACATCTTTCATAGAGTGTCAAGTCAGGGAATTGAAGTTCATCCTATCTGCTGACATTACATTGATACCGATGGAATATAAGAACTTTCCATATTTTTTTTCAAGTCATACATCTCTTTCATGATATCTTTTATATTTACCGTGTGAAATTCTTCACTATTTCTATGCCACAGCTTATGTATGTCTGCCATATATTCTCCATTTTCTTTTGGGTGCCCACAACCCTAATTCTTCTCTGACTTCTTGTTTTTGTTTCATGAAGATAATTGAGTTCATTAATAGTCATGAAGTAATTTCTCAGGTACAGTTCAGCTTGTTTTCTTCTTCCTATTCAATTTTGGTTTCTGATTTGTTGTCCATCTGTAGAGTATGTCCAAGTATATTCTCATGGACTAGCTCTATGAACTATCTGTTGAACTGCATGTCATTATATGGACAGCAAGAATTCTGTATCCTTTGGGGTTTTTCCCGTGTAGATATTAAGATGAACTCTAAGAGGAGATTCAAGCCCAGGTCTCCTGATTTCAAATCATTTCCCACCTTTCTTTCAATTTCATACTTAAATACTTTAAGTATGATTAGGTACTGTGGTGTATTAGAAAAAAGACTGGGCTTGGAATGAGGAGGACTTAGATTTGACTCTTCACTCTCAGATTAACTGTATGACTTATGGGAGATCATTCAATTCCCTCAGCTGTAAAATAGGTATAATAATAACATCTACTACAAAGGGTTGTTATGAGGATCAAATGACATAACATGTATAAAGCACTTTGTGAACTTTAAAGCACTATATAAAATATTATTATTGTTATATTATTAATATCCATTTCTCTGAGCTTCTTAAAATCTTGTTTTTCCCTCATCTTGTTCTTATTTTATGAACTAACATTATTAATAATTTCCCATCATCCTTCTTTGAAAATTTATATTCTAAATTAATGTTTTCCTTGGTTTCCATCTTTCCACTTGGCAAGGAGATAAAATGTTTGCTGATGGCTGTTTCTCAGACTTTTGGCTTACTCCTTAGAACAGCTGACTGGTTAAACTTCCTTACTTAGGGACCAATAATGATCTATGTCAATGTCTTCTCTTCTATACATTTCTCTTAAAAATATAAATAGCTTTTTACATAGGTCAGGTCAAAGCTGCTTTACATTTACATGCCATGTCATGCTTCCAACTTTATTCTTTCATTTTGTTTGATGTGGATTTTGATCTTTTCACTAAGAAGTCAATGAACTGTCTGGATATGATTCTTGATTTTGAAATTATTACCTTGGTGAAAGCTATCATAGCCTGTCCATATATAATCTGTTGGAAATTTTGTGATGTCATTTAGTGCCAGGCCTGTCCAATTCCCCCCAATGCTCTTTTTGAAAAAATAACTTGTGTAACATATAGGTGTAGTTTCTATGTAGTCTATTAAAGCATTTTCTTTTTTTGGTATATTTTCCAGTGTATTTTTCATATCCTTTCTATGCCCAGCTTTGTGCCAAAGTCAACAAGGAATCAAGAAGTTGATTTAATTCAGAGGAATTTCTCTAACCTCATCCTCTTTAGTAGAGATAATGGCATATAATATCTTTATGATAGTCTTTTTACAAATTTCCATTGTGGACATTGCAAAATGAGATAGCCAAGTACCTTGAGAAATGATGTTTCTTATTGCTTTTGGATGCACAACAAAACCACCCCTCTAGGCTTATTTATTTGCTTCTCCAAGGAACCTGTGGCCCACTCTTCTATTTGGTTATAATCTCCTTTAGTCTTCCAGTTTCATGTGTAGTGAGAATATCAATTTTGTAGTTACGGAATCAAAGACTCTTCGAATTGCAAGGGATCATAGAGGTCATCTCAAATTTCACTTGAATAGGAAATTCCTCTCCAGTCTCCCCGACAAGCTTCTACTTGAATAACCACAGTATTTGGATATTTGTGACTTTCTCAGGAAGCTTATTTGTTCCATTTTAGGATGGCTGGCGTTGTTATAAAAAGTCTCCGACAGTAAAATTGAATCTGTCTCCTTCTGCACTGCATCTTCTGCCCCTGTCCTCAGCTTTTCCTCAGTTGTATTCCCTGAGATTGTGCAAAAAATATCCAATCTCCATTCTCTTCTTCAGGATAAACACCCCAGGCCTGTTTTTTTTTTTAAATCTTTAAGCTACTGCTGATCTTTATTTAATTTTTTTTTTCAATTAGCAAGCATTTATTTTTTTTTCCTCTTCTCCTCCTTCCAAATTGGGGGTGAGGGGGGGAAGAGAAAAAAGAGCCTCTGTGACAAATATGTAAAGTCAAGAAAAAATAAGTTCCTTTGTTGCTGATGTCTAAAATTGTATATTCTCTTCACATATTTAGCTCATCACCGCTCTGTCAGGAGGTGGGTGGCATAGTTTCTCATTTTTACTCTGGAATCATGGCTGATTATTACGTTGATCAGAGTTCTTGTGTCTTTCAAAATTGTTGGTACTTCAACATTGTAATTGTATAAAATGTTTTCTTGGTTCTGTTCATTTCACTTTGTATCAGTTCATATAAGTCTTCCTAGATTTCTCTGAAACTTTCCCTTTTATGGTTTCTTATAGCCTAATTTATTTAGCCATTTCCACAATTGATGGCATCCCTTAGTTTCCAATTCCTTCACACCCTAAAAGAATTACTATATTTTTGTTCATATAAGACCTTTTTTTTTCTGTCTTTGATCTCATTGGAGTGTGGGGCTGGTAGTGGTCTAAACATTTATTAGGTACTTACTGTGTACCTGGTATTGTGTTAAGCACTAGGGATCCGAATAAACATAAAGACTGAGATACTCTCCACCATCATGTAAGCCTGTGATCTAATGAGAGAAAACAACATAGGAATAGAGCTGAAGAACTAGGGATGGAGGGAAGGGAGCTGGTGCAGGAGGATGATGGAGTGAGTCCAAAAGCAGTGCAGCTGCTGACAAATAAGTCAAAGGGTAAGTCTATGCAAAGTATATACCAAGTAATTTCTGGGAGCATAAGAGAGCATTAATAAGTGAATGAATGTGGAAAAACTTCTTGCAGAAAGTAGTGCTGAATCTAAGAGACACAGGTGAAGAAGGGAGTATTTTCCAAGCTCTGGAAACAACCTAGGCAGTAGCCCAGAGGTGGAGGTGAAATATTAGGTGTGGGAAGCAACATATAGGACAGGCGAATAGCACATGTAGTAAGCACGAGTAAGATAAAATCAGTCTTGGAAGAAAGGTTAGAATCCTATTACTTTGCATTTATTTTGCATTTACTCATGTACATGTTGTATTACAAATGTTACTTAGAAATGAGACATCCCCCAAGCAGTGTTATTATATGCTGAATTTCTTTATTCTATTTTCTATTAACAATAAATTACCTGTAGGTGTCTTATTTTTAATCATGGTTAGAGTCATTATTGGATTATTTTTAAGAAAAAGTACTTTCTGCCATAAATATTAGTTTATTATAATATGGAAGATTAGGGTATGATTATAAAGAAGCAAATTGGAAATTTCATGAAGGCTTGCTAAATGACTCACCAATCTCATTGTAATATTAAGATATTATAATTATATTTAGATTTGTGGGAGTACAAAAGCCTCAGAGAATGTATTCTGCCTTAAATCAAGGTGACTTTTAGTTCTCATTTTGTTTAACCCCAACGTACTCAGTTGTCCTGCAGAAGGACAGTTCCATGCCTTTCTTGGCTTATTGTACGCTGTTATCGTGCATGATTTGTAGGCATGATTCCTGCCAACCTAAGCGTCCCTATGCCTATTCTATTTTGAGCTTGTGATTTTGTACATTTTTAAAATATATGTATGTGATGAACAGAATGTAAATTCTGATATCTGTTTCTGTGGGAATTAGCCCCACAGCCTCTGGTGCAACCAGTAATAATATTTCCATCATATTTTACAGATAAAATTATTTTTTAAATAGGATCCTGAGATCTTTTTTTAAGTCTTATTTCCTTATTTAGTCATCAACATTTATTAAGTATGGGCTCTGTGCTAGGATGTCCAAGGAGATCTTGAAGGCAAGTCTTCAAGCTAGTAGCAAACTTTGTTTGGATTCCTAGAATGGAGTAGAGGACACAGAACTTCTCTGTGAGTCTCCCCCAGATTCCCTCATGGTCTCCCCCTTTCAAATCTTTGGAAAAGTAGTTCCTTCTCAACAGAAACCTAAGTACCCTGCAACCAAGAGATAGCCTTGAAAGCATGACCTCCATAGGAATTCAAATGCACTTTTTCTGTTTGCAAGTATATTATGTGGGTATATTTAAGACTTTGACAGGGCGTAGTAGCTGCATATCAGCTTTCTTCTTCCTGATAAAAAGGTGCATAGGAGAGGTGAGGAGTAAAGTGTCTACTCCAATAAACATGGAATGTTAATAGCATATCCTTACTATCACTGTGTTGTGATTTTGGTGACTTCTGTGCACCATCCTTCTCTCCAGACCGAAGTGCCCCTCCCTGGCTACCACCCCTTTGGGGGTATTTCCCCCTTTTAGAATGGAAGGTCTTTTGAAGACATGGACCTTTGCTTTTGCATTGGCATCTACAGTTTAGCATATAGAGTTTGATTCTTAGTAAGCACAATAAATGCTTTTCTTTCATCATGACCTCTACCACTTTAGAAGACTTGATATCTTTTCCAGTATTCAAAATATATTTTTGTTTTTCTCTCATAATTTCTAAATATATTTGAATTTTCTATTTAAATCCTTGTCTCAGTTAAAATTCCTCCTTCTGAAGTGAGCCTTTTCGGGTCCTCCTTAGCTTCAGTGTTTTCCCCTTGAGAGGATCTCCAATTAATCTTCTAAATATCTTGTTTGTGCGTAGGTGTTTGTATGTTGTCTCCCTGCTTAGATTGTGAGCTCTTTGAGAGAAGGGACTGTTGGAAATTTTATATTCTATGTGCTTAGCATGGTACCTAGCACACAACTGCTCCTTAATAAATGTTGATGACTAAGTATGGGAGCAAGACTTTTTTTTAAAAAAGTATCTTAGGATCCTATTTTAAAAATAATTTTATCTGTAGAATACCAAAAAAACATTACTACTGGTTGCACCAGAGGTTGTGGGGTTAATTCCCACAGAAACAGATACCAGCATTTATATTCTATTTTTCACATATGTATTTTAAAAACTTTCAAAATCACAGCAATCTCAAAATAGAAAAAAAAATTGGTAAATGGGCTTTATTTTAAAAACTGTAGTGATTTAGCCCTAGAATGTAATTTTGGAAATTGGAACAAGAAATCTAATAATGCTACATCCTTTGTAATATGTCCTTTCATTACCTCTTCTTATCTGATGTCCAGCCCATCATCATTAGCCACCATCACAATAGGTTATTTCATCAGCTGATAAATATTACTTATTTGAAGTATGAAATAAAATAAAGGACTTACTGAGCCATAAAGTAAAACAGGTCTTGGTTTTAAATTGCCAGTTTGGTTTTCTGTATGTTAGATGATACTTTCACATTCCTGTATGTATTTGCATATCCATCTAGTGTGTGGTTTCTTTTTTTAAGTTAAAACAAGAGAATCATGAGAATTTTAAGACCCAGGTGCTATATGCGTAGTTCTACTCCTTTCTATTAGATATCCATATCACCACCTTTAAAGAGGCAGTGTGGTGTAGTGAATAGAGAACTGGTCAGGATGGCTAGGGTCCAAATCCTGCCTGACATATCCTGGCTCTGTGACAGTTGTCACTTAAAGACCTCTCAGTCCTGCAGGAAGTTTTCTGCAACTAGAACTCTCCATGGAATTGCCTTTACTAATTACAGCAGTGGTCTGTCCTGATATCCAGTCTATTTCCTTATCTATTGTAACCATAAAGTTCATTTTCTACTTAATTTACAAAGATAGTCTAAGGAGCATAAAATGGCATGTGTGGGATAATTTGGGTGTAGTCTTTTCTAAAGTTAAGGAGATTAAGTAACTTCCAGACATTGATGTATTGATTTGTTCCTTATAAGGTGGAAGGCTTTTCTACCTAATGATGGAATGATTGTATATCTATTAGCATTATTTTGGAGGGGAAAATGGATTATATAATTATGGGGTATCATCATTAAAATCTTTTTAATTTTCAATATTTACAAATTTTCTTATTTCCAAGTAATTGCCAGAGTATTATTTGCATTTCCAAGTAATTTCGTTATTTCCAAGTAATTATCAAAGTATCATTTATATCAAGTTCACTTTATTCATTGTTTCCCCTATCATATGGGTTTATAAATACATGTTGTACCTAGATGAGTCGCTAGATGATGTAATGAATACAGTGCCAATCCTGGAATCAGTATGACTCATCTTCCTGAGTTCAAATCTGGCCTCAGACATTTACTAGCTATGTGACCCTGTGCAAGTCACTTTACCCTGTTTGCCTCAGTTTCTTCATCTGTCAAATGAGCTAGAGAAGCAAATGACAAACCACTCTAGTATCTTTGCCAAGAAAACCCCAAAGGGAGTCACCAAGACTCAAACACAAATGAAACAGCTCAACAACAACCAGTTGCACCTAGGAAACAGAGTATTAAAAGTTTAACCAAACCTGTAGCTTACGCATTGATCAGGTATGAGTCTAAAGAGCATTGGCAGTACCTTACCGCTGATTCATGCGCCTTCTTTATTTTGAGGGTCTGCTTTGTAATAATTAAGAGGGTTGGACCTCCTAGTCTTCATTACATAAAGCTTGCCATACATCAGCTAGCTGTGATTCAACCCCAGTCAAGAAAATGCCAGTCAGCCAAAAGCAGAAAGGACAGAAAGGCTTTCAAGAGATCATCACCTACAGCCAAATAGGGCCATTAGCCATACCTTCCAGTGGACAGTGGGCAAGAGCCAAAATGGTTTCAAATAGACTTCTGAAAATTATACATTCTTTAGATATTTTTAGGGCAGGCTTGTCAGGGATTGGGCAGAACTTGGTTATTTGCCAAGCAGAGTGACCTGACTCCACATCCCAGCCCCTAGACTGACTCGTAGTGCTCTCCCCTCCGTGCTTTATGACCCTGGACCCCCTTGCCTCATTGTAGCTAGGTAATGGACTACCTAGCTTAGCAGAGTTCAGGGACAGCTCTCATATGCTAATGACAAGTCTTATGTGACGGATTCTCCATTTATACCAAGCTTAGCAGAGTTCAGGGACAGCTCTCATATGCTAATGACAAGTCTTATGTGACGGATTCTCCATTTATACCACAGTGTCACTAGTTGTACGCTCATCACCATCCCCTAGATTATTGTAATTGTCTCCTCATTGTTCTGGCTGCAGTCAGTACCTCCCCTCTCCAGTCCCATCCTCCATATAGTTTCCAGATTTATGTTCTTGAAGCACAGGTTCTTTGTCACTCCCCTGCTCAAGAAGCATTAGTGACTACCTATTTCCTCTAAAATAAATTGACTCTTCTTTTAGACATTTTATGTTCTTCACAATCCTCCCATATCTTTCCAGGCTGATTCCACACTACTCTCCCAAATCCAAGTTCTTGCTATTTCCTATTCATTAGATTTTATCTCCTTCCATGCTTTTGCACAGTCTGTCCAACATTTCTGGAATACTCTCTCTTTTGATCTCCACCCCTTGGGGCCCTTAGTTTCCTTCAAGGTTCAGTTTAAATGCCACCTCTTGGTACTCAATTTAATTCAATGAACGCTTTTAGGAGCATTGACAAACTGGAGTTTGTCCAGAAGAAAATGACCCCGAGTAGTAAGGGGACTTGAAATCGTTCCATTTGATGATCATTGAAAGGAACTGAGGAAGAAAAGACTTGTGGGAATGTGGTAGATGTCTTCAAATATTTTAAGGTTATCATGTAGATGATGGAGTTCACTTAGTTTATGTGACTCCAGGAACAGTACTAGAACCTAAGTCTGGAAGTTGAAGGAAAGACAGTTTTTTTCTCATATAAGAATTGACTTCCAATATTGATCATAGTTTTTCCACTGTGGAATGGGGGTGATGCTTTAACAGACAATTAATTCTCTGTCACAGGAGAAACTCAAGTCTGACTTTGCCAGAGCATCCTAAAGGATGTTCAAAAGTAATGTTTAGCACTGATACCATTCTTTCTAGTGCACCGTAGTGACTAAGTAGACCCTGTTACCAAGGCAAAGGCTTATGCCATGTCATCTCTGCGTTATTCAACACAAGTGAGTTTTCACCTCGGTCCAGGAGGTCTAAGATTAGGGCCAACAGATGGAAACTACCAGAAAGAAGATTTTCCAGTATAAGAGAAAGCTAACAACTAAAACCATACAAAAAGAGCATTCTCAGTGTTGCTTCAAAACTGCAGGTCCTAGATGAAGATGAGATGTCTGTCCATCAGGGTTCTCCAATGGGCTAAATAAGTGCTAGTTTTCTGATTTCTATAATTAAATATTCCTCTCTTCTCTTCCTCTAATATTCCCAAAGAAAGCCAGTCAATCCCTGTTTGTTTTCACAAATCATGCATTTCAGTTTCTGTTTTCATATTAAAAACCTCTAGATTTTGCAGAGATTTTATGTTCTGTTTAGAAAACCTGTGTGGGACCAGAATCCTTCCCTTTTCAAGCTATTTTGTGTTTCATATCCAAGTTCCTTTGTTTCTGTTCTCTTGACGCTGCAAGTGGTAGTGTCATTTTGACATAGAATTTTGTATATGTCATGCCAGATTGTCTTGTACCTGTTTTATGTATTATTGTCATGCCTTACACTAACCAGACTAAGAAGACCTTGAAAATATAAAGTTAATTAACATAAACCAGTAGCACTCAAAGTGTGGTAGTATAACAAAGAGACTATATTTCAGGGACGTGCTTCTTTGTCAGAAACTTCTTAATCAGAGGTACAGATATCCCTAGATGGTGCAGTGTATAGATTACTGGTCTTGGGGTCAGGAACACTTGAGTTCAGCTTTAGCCTCAGAAGCTTACTAGTTACGTGACTCTGGATGAGTTACTTAACCTCTGTCTGACTCAGTTTTCTCCATGTAAAATGAAGATAATAATAGCTCCAATTTCCCAGGTTGTTGTGAGGGTTAAATGAAACAGTATTGGTTAAACACTTAGTTCAGTCCCTAACACATAGCAAGTTGTTAATAAGTAAGAAATACTTCTTTCTTTGCTTCCTTCTTAGGAAGATTAGGTATGTTCCAAGCTATCAGATAAAAAGGAGGTAACAAGATGAAGAATCGTCAATTATAAATTAAAATATTGTCAGATATGTTAAACACACAGGAAGTTTTGTGGGGGATGGGACCTTGGAGTAGTTTTGGGAAGAAAGTTAGTGTACATAAGGGAGAGGACCTTTATCTGTGATTAATAGAAGCTGTATATTTAAGCTTCTTCAGAATAGCATGGATTTTCCTTTATCTCTTTACTCTTCCTCTCAGTACATACAGTGCCTAGCCACTTATCAGCACTTAATACTCTTAAGTATTTATTGAAATGAAGATGTCTGCAGAGAAGGACCCACCATTAGGCAGTCAGGCTTGTTGCTACATTAAAGTGAGTCCTGGGCCCTGTTAAAAAACACCCAGGCACTTCTCTACCAGAAATAGAACTCAAGTAGTCTCTGAGAAAACTTAAATAAAAAATGGAGTGACCCTATTTTATGGTTATCTCTTTAGATGGACCCTCACCCCACACCCTAAATTTCTGATCCAATGATTGTCTTGGGGCCAGCTAAGGAAACCACTCCTTCTCTTCTTTAGCTCCTCCAAAAATGAAATTCCATTAACAAGGGAAAAATACTTTTTCATCATCCCCAACATCATTCAATGCTCACAACACAATATCATTCAATAAACTCTATGGATTCTCTGTTAATGCCTTTCAAACCCCATCATCACCTTTTCCTCTCTCCTTGCCGGCCCTCCTGTTGTACCTTACTCATCCCTGACTTTGCTGTGACAGTGTTAACAGCCTTCTTGTCATTCCTTGAACAGGAGGATCCATCTCCTGACTGGGCATTTTCACTATCTGTTCTCCATTCCTGGAATGCTCCCCCTTCTTCATCTCCCTCTCCTGGCTTGCTTCAAGTTCCAGCTGAAAGCCCATCTTCTGCAAGATGCCTTTTCACTACTCCTTAAGTCAAGTGCTTTCCTTGAGATTATCTCCAATTTATCCTGTGTATATATAACTTGTTTGAACCTAGTTGTTTGTTTGGGCTTTTTTCACATTAGATTGTGCACTCCTTGAGAGGAGGAACTATTTTCTGCCTTTCTTTTTATCCTCAGCATTTAGGCTTTGTGCCTGGCACATAATATTGTTCATTTATTTTTCAGCTATCTCTTTGTGACCCCATGTGGAGTTTTCTTGGCAAAGATACTGGAGTGGTTTGGCATTTCTTTTCCCAGCTCATTTTATAGATGAGGGAACTGAAGCAAACAGGGTTAAGAGACTTGCACAGGAACTAGTAAATGTCTGAGGCCAGATTTGAACTCAGGAACATGAGTCTTTCTGACTTGAAACTTAGCACCCTATCTATTGTGCTATCTAGTTGTCCCAGTGCATGGCACATAGTAGGTACTTAATAAGTAAGTGTTGACTTGGTTTAACATTTGAGTGAAAAAGAGTTATGTGAAAATGAGTTTCACTTCAAATGTAATCTGTCAACAAACACTAATAAGTTATTATTCAATTTCTACTGGTTTTGCTTAGAATGAAGTTGTGAAAGAAGGTCCAGGGGGATAGATGAAAAAGATGGAATCTCCACTGAGGCTGGGTAAAGGATACATAAAGGAGAGACTAAGAACAGAAGACAAATTTTAAAAACATTGTAACTTTGCTGTGTGTTCACATAGGATAAACAAAGGCTTTTTATCAGATTGTTTTTGTCGCATCTGTGTACAATAGGTAGCTATCCTTCATATAATTTAATGTCTTTTTTTTAAAGCAAAACTGCCTGGTTAAAAAAGAGTTTTATTCTCCAGGAATTTGTTAACCAAGGTGCTACTGTACTGGCCCTAAAATCAGAATAAAAGCTAGTCTTTAACTTACCAACAAATTATTTGTTTGTGGTCAGTTGTTTGGAACTTAAAAGCCATTTTCCCAGAGACTAACCGTTAAGTAACAGACTCATCTTCAGATGTCTTTAGTACTGTACCAACAGTTTTGTGGAATCTAATCACCCTCTGTAATGAGGTTTCTGTGGGAAAATGCATTCTGGATTCCAACTCAAGACACTCAGAATACATCTCCCCTAACCACTCAGGGGAACTAGGACTCTCTCCCTTTTTCCATCTCTCCCACCCAGTGGGCATTGGGATTGGGAATTCCTCCAACCTTCAAACCATCGTGGCAAGGGCTTCAAAAGGTTGAGTCTGAGGGGTGCAAGTGGTTGGGGACAGGGGGAATGGCAGATGGCCTTCAAGGTGCTGGGGGTAAGAACTGGTCCTCCCAGGACACTCATACTTCACTTGTTACTAATCATTCTCTACCTTTTCTGGCTGTTGCCACTACTTCAAGGTTTCTCCCCTTTCTTGCTGTCTTGGATACAACTCTTTTCATATTTCCTAAGGTTTTTATTTATATACTTACCTTTGGTGCTAATAAAAGAAAAACCTATGAGATATAAAAAGGCTCCCTTGTAAGCCTCTTTTCTTCATTTTTTTTTAACTTTGGACTTTGACTGGGGAAGGTACAGAGGAAGAAAGTCATACATAGGTACTAAATGGTGAATCTCTGCACCAACAAGACTGAAAATAAGATTCTTCTACATTTAGAGGAAATCACACCCAGTTTCTCCTAGACTTGCCTTTCCTTGAACTGGCCTTGGGCTCAGAGGTGAAGCCTAGGTCCCAGACCTTCAGATGGGGGTTGTTTGTAGAGTTAAGCTGGGATGGGGATTGGAGATGCTTCTGGGAGCAGTGAAGGTGCCATGGGACCCTCTACTCTTCTTTCTCTTAAACTGCTACCCCTCCCCCTGGCCACCACCATAACCTCCACTCTGGATCTAGCATGGAAGAAGGTGAGAAAAGAATTGATTTCTGGTTGGAAGTGGAGGTAGACAGAGGTAGTAAGCTCAGTCACCAGCCTGCGAAGGAGGAAGGGAAGAAATGACAAGAAGTTTCCAAAGAAGGTGGCAGCCGGGAATGAAGGCTATTTCTTAGTTCTTGCTACTCCTTGGTAGTACTTTGTAAAGGCAAAACATTGATTTGTCTAGTATATGCTTAATGCATAAACTGCCTTTAACTTTATTTATAATATTTATTTTCATATGCAACAAAGTTGTTCAGAATTTGTTTTGTCTTTTGTAGAACAATCTACTTTCACAAGGATTGATTTTAAAATGCGATAACTAAAGACATTTTTTATTTTATGAGACTATAGAGATGATATACATATATAACCATGTTATTACTGAAAAATATTTGTACTATTTGAAGATTTGATCCCATTAGAATGTAAATTCTTAAGAGGAGGGATAATCTCATCTTTTGTATGTGTTTCTCCAACACATAGTGCAATGCCTGGCACATAGATGTTTAATAAATGCCTGTTGATTGACTTGAGACATTTGTATAGAGTCATTTTTTTTAAAAGATACAAGTCAAATATATTTTCTCCTTATATGATTTTTGTTCTTTAAAAATGACTTTTAGGAACAAAGGGAGTAAAGCTAATTAAAACTTTATATGTACATCATACTTTCACTAGAATTCTGCCAATATAATGCAAAAGTTGAGAAGAAAAACATGAACACTCTGGTTTATTTGTATGATGAATGTTTATCTTGCTGTATAAAACAGCGAGGATTCTTATAGTGATGTCATATGGAATAAAGAGAAATACGTGCTTTTGGAGGTATTTGTTCTTGTAATATCAGTAAGTTTAGTGAAGCCTAGAGGTTCCTGGAGCACTCTTCTGGCTTCTGGAGCCAGGAGTATATTATGATTTACTGGTTCTCTGTTTCATTTGATGAACTGTCCTAGGGAGGAAAAAAAAAACATTTTCAAGTAATAAAGCATCCATTTGGCTCCTAAGTAATGAGAGAAGCATTGCTCTTTGCATTAACTATTTATTCAGGAAGAGGAGAGAGCAACTGCTAATGAGCTCTATCAAAAGGGAGTAGTAGAAAACTAAAGGAAAGACCAAAGTGAAATGCCTTTCAATTCCATCTGCAGTTAAAAAAAATACCCAAAGCTCTGAAAGGTTTGAGTTACTGACCCATGTGACTGGTAGCCTGCTGCACTTGAGGGTCTGGGCAGATATATTAAAGTGCAACTGAGCTTAATGAGTTACTGCTGAGTTCAGATCAACAGCAGAGAAAGTCCAGCAGGGACTGGGTAAGTGGCTGAGACTGATTGGATCTCTCTCTCTCTCTCTCTCTCTCTCTCTCTCTCTCTCTCTCTCTCTCTCTCTCTCTCTCTCCCCCCCCCCTCCCTCTCTCTCTCTCCCTCTCTCTCCTTCTCTTTCTCTCTCTCCCTCTCTTTCTCTCTCTCCCTCTCTCCCTCTCCCCCCCCATCTCTCTCTCTCTCTCTCTCTCTCTTCTTTCTCAACTTTAAGGTCATTGTAAATTTTTTTGTGATTAAATTAGTTTTGGTTTGATGTTTCTCCAGTCATGAATTAATGAAAAAATAAAGTTCATTTAAAATGTTTAGTTTTTGTTTTACTTGTAGAATCTGTTTGAGGCTGAGGCATGAAATATAGAATAAATTAATTTATGACTTTACAGAGAGACTTTTGACCAAAGAAGTAAGAAATGCTTATTTAAATCAATATGCTTTTAATTTTAGTTGACAATTTAAAACAATTTCTGTGTAGATTGTGATTTTTTTGCTGTTTCTAATTGTTTTTTAGACATTTACATGATCTTGTATCTGAAATTGATTAATTTTGAATTTCTAAGTGAAGTTCAGTGTTCAGGAATCCGGTTTCCTTAGGAAGTTGCATGTGCTGTGCAATAGCATAGAGTAACCCTGACATTTCCTAATGTGTTTTGTTGCCTTTTGTGCTAAAATTGCATGGTATTTTATAGTAATTTGGGAAATACAGGGTCTTTTTTACTCAAAGTAGTTGGAAGAGCTTTTTTTCCCCCATTTCTTCTTTATGCTTCCCACTTGACCTCCAGGGCTTTAATTTTCACAAAATTCAGTCCGTGCTTAAAATCCAAGTCAACAGGCACCGGATATAATATTGCCACATATACTATTTCATTACTAACCAAACACTTACTGCTATGGTAAATTCAATACAAATAAAGAGAGACTTGATGTCCCTGGTTTTTTTCTTTATTAAAATTTATTCTTGAGGTCAATCATAATGTATATTCTTTAGAAAGCTTAAGTTGCTTCAGTATTGTTTTGAAGTTTATTTGTCATTCTCCTTATAAAGAAACATATAATTCTTCTTAATTTGAGTAGATCATATTCAGAATGGTATGCTAAATAAGTAATACTGTAACTAAAAAAGAGAGAATCCTAAAGATCAAGAATGAAAGTAATTTCCTCCCGAGATAGAAGCTTTCTATTTTAAGCATTGCAATATGGTTCAAGAGTAAACCTTAGGTATGTTTATAGAGTGCATTTTGTTTTTATCACTAAGGAGTGGCAAATAAGTGGAAAATGAAATTGCTTTCTTAGATGTTTCAATTTCTTTTTTATTATTTGGAGTCATTAAGTTGAGACATCTCTTTCAGATAATCACCCCATTCAGGAGGCTGGTACTGTGTGCCGAAAACAGAAAGGAAATGGAAGACTGGATCAGTTTACTGAAGTCTGTACAGTCAAGGGAACTTTATGAGGTAAAATAAAAGCATTTTCATTGTATTGTGTTGCTATTCCAAAATCAACAGTCACTAAAGTTCTAAGTGTTAGATTAAAAGAAATTACATATGGATATGGTATTTCTGTATTTTGTATTTATATTTATATATATATATATATACACACAATTTAAATGAATGTACTATAGTTTTTAATATCTATCACTTTAAAATTAATTTCTGTGTTATATATATGTGTATGTGTGTGTGTATATGCATACACACACACACACATAGACACATCCCTTCTAATGATATCATTAGCCATATTCAGTACTTGCAAATTTGTTTTACCTTCTCCTTTACCAGGCGGCACAGTTTAATGTGGAACATTTCTCAGGGATGCACAATTGGTATGCCTGCTCCCATGCTCGACCCACCTTTTGTAACGTGTGCCGAGAGAGTCTCTCTGGAGTTACTTCCCATGGCCTGTCTTGTGAAGGTAACATATCCAGCTAATGGCTTGTTCTCCCCTTCAGGGTCTCCCAAAGATACAAGAAAAAGATGCACGAACTAGAAATGCTCTGAACGCCTCCGGAATAAACAGAAAACTATTAATGATAGAAAAAATTCCCTATGAGTAGAAAAGAAGGTTGAGTCTTTCATAGCTTTCATAAAATACTGACTTTACTGGTCTGAGTTTATTTTAGCATCAAGTTGTGCTCCACATCTAAGAATAACTTTGAAATTTATTTGTCTTAAAAGAATATGTGATGGAAATGGGAAAGACCAACATGTGAAAGAAAATGTAAACCAAAATTGGGTGGGGCACTGATCCTATGAAACTGCTGGAACCTCCTTTTGAGCAAAGCTTTCATTTCCCATTTTCATACCAGCATTTAATTTTTAAGTGTATACATATTCACAAATTTTTAATTTTTTTGATTATGAAAAAATTTCATTTTTTTCTCCTTCCTCCTGGAGGGAGAGAAGGAGGAAAGGAGTGATGGAAAGCAAGGAAGAAAAGCAGGAAAGAAAGAGGGAAAAGAATGGAAAAAAGGAGGGGGAAGGAACAGGAAAGGAAGTAAAGGGGGAAGAAAGGAGAGAAGAAAGGAAGAATGGAGAAAGCCAGTCCTCCATCACTTAAGTACAGTCAAGCAAAACAAATTTTTGTATTGGTTATGTCTCATAATGAATTTTTTATTTTATTCATTAGTTCCTCATCTCTTGTGTCATGAGATTTGCAGCATTCTTCTTTGTTAATTTCTGGAACTGTTGAATGGTCATTTAGTTAATCAGAGTTCATAAGTCTTTTAGAATTGTCCAGTTTTACAATATTGGTGTTATATTATAAATTGTTCTTTTGGTTCTTCTTATTTGATTCTGCATCAGTTGATGTGTCTTTCTATGTCTCTTTGAAACCATTTTTTGTCTCCATTTTTTCAGTCTTTCCATAATGAAGGGTTATCCCCTTAATTTCCAGAGGGTTTTTGCCATCACCAAAAAGAGCGCCTATAAATATTTTTGTACATATAGGACTTTTCCTTCTTTTTTTGATCTCTTTGGGGTACAGACAGTGGTATTCAGTCAGTCAATAAACATTTATTATTCCTGGATCCAAGGGCATGTATAATTTAATATCTTTTGTGCAGAATTTCAGATTGCTTTCCAGAAGAGTTAGACATTCACCATTCCACCAACAGTAAATCAGTGTGTTTGTTTTGACACAACCCTCCCAGTATTTATTATTTTTATTGTATTGTCAGTTTGGCCAATTTGGTGGATGTGAGGTAGAATCTTAGAATTGTTTTAACTTGCATTTTGTTAGTAGTTATTTGGAAATGTTTTTTCAGATGGCTGTTTTCTGGTATTATTTATTTAGTCCTGATTGACTTTACAATGCAAAATATGTTCATTTAATTATCGTTTCTTAGATATTTATAGTTTAGAACAGTGCTTACTTTACTCTTTTTAAAAATTTATGTTTAGCTATATGAATCTTTAACCTCCATTTAAATTTTTCAAATCTTTGGCCTATTGTTCTCTTTTAGTATACATTTTCATCTTTTTTAAAAAAAATATCACCAACTTTTCTCCTAGCATCCTTCCTCCATCCTGTCTCCCAGAGAGCTATGTGCCACACCCACTGTCTCCCACCTCTGCCAAGGAATGGGATGGGAATGTCTTCTCATACCTCTTCTTCAGATCCATGCTTCTTCTTTGTAATTTGCAACATTATTTTTTGAGTGATTTGTGGTTGTTCTTTTCATTTACACTGTTGTAGCCATTGTATAGGGGCAGTGAGGTGGTACAGTTAATAGAGTGCTGGTTCTGGAGTCAAGAATATTCATCTTCCTGAGTTAAATCCAGTACCAGACACTTCATAGCTGTGTGACTCTGGGCAAGTTACATAACCTTGTTTGCCTTAGTTTCCTTATCTGTAAAATGAGCTGGAGAAGGAAATGGAAAACCACTTGACTATTTTTGCCAAGAAAATCCCAAATGGGATCCAGAAGAGTCAGACATGACTGAAATGACTCAACAGCAGCTACTGCATATTTTTTTTTTGGCTTTGATTATCTCACCTTACGTTAGATTATGTAAATCTTCCCATGATTTTCTATATTCATTATTTTCATTCTTTCTTATACCACAATAATATTCTAATACAATTACATATCACCAATTGTTTAACTCTCCCCCAATCAATAGGCATATGTTTTGTTTCCAATTCTTTGCATCACAAAAAGTGCTACTATAATAAATATATTGGCATATATGGAGACTTTTACTTTAGGCTGTCCACTTGGATGGGTTTTACTGGAAAGTTTGGTGCTGGGTAAAATATAGGAGAAGGAGAAGCTTTGAGCTAAGTTGTGTTGGTTCCTAGGGGACCAGGTGTCAGCTTCTAGGGAAGTGAGGGGAGGGGGTACAACCCAACTGAGGCATGGCCTGAGGGGTGTATATTCTGGTAATCTTTATTCAAAATAGCCTAATTCTTCCACCACAAATCCCTGGCCATCCTGCTCTGTCTGGAAGCCTTAGGTTCCATTGGGGTCTGATTCTTGGAGAAGCAGATCCTGGCTCCTGGTAGAAGAGGGGAGTAGGTTCATGAAGGCTTTGAGAGGTCCGAGGGCAGAAAATTTGGTCAAGGAAGGCAGTAGGAGGCAGGAGAGTTCCTGTACTCTCCCTACCCCCAGATCCCTTCTTGGTACCTAAATACATCCCACCTACTGGGGTTTTCCCTTCCAGATTCCTCTCCTCACTCTTTGCTTAGTCTTTTGGTCATCTTTGACCTGGCCTTGGCACATGGTCAGCAGGATTCTGGCCCAGATGGGGGTCTCTCTGAAGGAATTCGAGTTTCTTTCTATAGATGAGGAACTGAATTGAGATAATGATATCCAGGAGCAGCATGCCCAGGCTGCCATTGAGCTAGGGGATATGGTGGAGCAGGAAGCTACCACTGTCTATGCTACCTCTGCGCTCTTCAGCAGCATGCTCAGCCCATACATCATATATTGTGTTAGCCCAGATCACCAGGGCAAACAGGAAATACAAATTCCATGAGCGGGCTTCCTGTGGAAACTGGTGTAGACCTGAGACAGACGAGACAGCAGTTATAGGAGGCTTGAGATGGAACCAATGATGCAGCCAATACATTCCTGCTTGGTGAAGAGTTTTTCAATGTGTTCCATAGATAGGACGGTCCTATCCCTGAAGACCTCCTGTGGGGTTCAGGGGCTGGTATTGAGGAGGAGAGGAGGAGGCCAGCTAACACTGCCCCTAAGGAGATAAAAAGGAAGGCCAGGTTGATGGGGGATGATATTAAGGAGCCTTGGTTTTTGTATTTGTAGTAGCAGCAAAGGGACATCATTAGAACATCAACCAGCATATAATAGATGTTGATGTATGTCTACTTGATTGACAAGGAAAAGCTGACAAGGGTATATATAGGAGTCTGCCTAGCCAACTCATCAGGAATCAAACGGGTATTACCGGGTCCATGTTGCCCATCCTACAGTTCACGTACAGTCTCGTTGTACTGGAGGAAAGCAGCAGCAATAAAATACACTATTAAAGCCACATGGAGGGTGACAATGGCCATGTTCCACCTATCCTGGGCATACTAACTGAACCATGTGCCAGATCAAAGGGGAACTTTTGGGGCCAGTTGGAGTTCTTGGCAAATATCCTGCAGTTGAAGTTCTTCCAGACCATGGGGAGAGTAGAAGAGATTTACTCAGATGGCAGGATTGGCGTTCTTCAGGAGACTTTCTTCCTATCAATCACCTACTCGTTGTATAAGCTTGAAAGTGGAATCTCTGTGTAAAACCAGATGGACATAATTTGCATAATTTCAAATTGGTTTTCACAATAGTTGTACTGATTCACAGCTCCACCAAAAATGTATTAGTGTGCCTGCCTTTCCACAACCCCGCTATGTTGACTATTCCCATCTTTTGTCATCTTTGTCAGTTGGCAAGGTGTGAAATGAAACCTTAGGATTGTTTTAATTTGTGTTTCTCTTATTAGTAATTTGGAGCATTCTTTCATATGGTTAGTAATAGTTTGCAGTTCTTTTTTTGAGAACTGTCTGTTCATATCCTTTGACCGTTTAGTTATTAGATATACACACAAACATACATACACACGTGTATGTACGCATATGCATACATATTTGTGTATACACACATGCACTCCCACACATGCATGTTAGTTGTTTATGTACCTTGGTTACCACACCCTTATCAGAGAAATATGATACAAAAACTTTTTTCTTCCCTTCTTATACTTGGTTCGTTAATTTTTTGTGTAGATCTTTTCAATTTCATGTAATTGGAAGTTAACTATTTTTTCTTTTGTAACTGCTTCTATTGCTTGTTTGGTTAAGAATAGCCATAGCTGTGAAAGGCTTCCCTTATGACATGCCTTTCCGTCTGTCTTTTTAATAGTATGATATTTAGCATTAAAGTCATATATCCTTTTAGAATTTATCGTGGAATAATAAGTAATATTTTGGTCTAAGCTTAGTTTCTGGCAAGGTGCTCTCCAATTTTCTAGCATTTAAAATAATCAAGTATTTGATTTAAAAAATCAAATAAAAAATTTGTTCTTGCACAAATAATTTGTTTTCTATTTTACCAAAAATTGGTTTATTGAGTTCCATTGTTTCTTGTTCTCCCATGTCTAGTTGGTTCCATTTGTTTTGGATTTTTTCTTGACTGATGAGTTGGAATTATAATAATAAGTAAAATTTTCATAGTTCATTGGAGTTTACAAAAGTACTGTATATGTATTTTCTTATTTTATAGTTGCAATGACCTGGTAAAGTAGATACCATGATTACCTCCATTTTATAGTGGAGGAAACTGAGATTCAGATAGTTTAAGTGACTCGACCAGGGTGATACAGTTGGCAGACATTTGAGCTGGAATGTGAACCCAAGTCCAGTGCTCTCTCCACATTCATTGAAAATACTTACGATTTTTGAAGAAAGTCAATGTTTCTTGTAGAGGCATTGAATTTTGACCCTAACTGCTCATGGCACCAGTAATAATGATAACTGCATCAATGATTGACCTTCTATAGTGATTTCATGTTTGCCATATACTCTACATATTCATCTCATTTAGAAACTCACAACAGCCTTAGGATCTGGACACTACAGGCATCAAAATCTTCATTTTACAACTGAGGACACTGAGGCAAAAAGAGTTCAAAGTGAATTTACTGTGGACACAGATAGTGAAAGAGGTAGGGAATGAGCTCTCTGCTCTTCTGGATTCCCAAACTGACCATCCACCACTCCATGCTGTCTCTCCTTTCACTAATAAGCACAGCATACCCCTTTTTACTGTTGTCCTGGAGGACAGAGTTATCTCAAGTAGTCAGTAATAGATGGTGCCTTATAATTGAGTCATTATGCAGTACTAGACTCATGATTTTAATCATCAGCTGAGTGGTTTTAAATTATGAAATGCCGCCTGCATTCCAGCATTACCATAGATCTTCCAATCAAATGATTTATTGTTACATATGGGAATTTATAGGAAGACTCTGGTTGTAAACTATTTCCCAGATAAATTGTATAAAGGTCTGTACTCTCAAGTTGCATTATTGGTCTGCTTATTTTCAAATCAAATTTAGGGGAGACATTTCAAGTCTTCCAAGTGTGCAGGATTTGTTAATGTAAAAAAAATGTTCTCTTTACTTAAAAAAGAGGAGTGTATATATATATATAGAGAGAGAGAGAGAGGGAGAGGGAGAGGAGAGAGGGAGAGGGGAGAGGGAGAGGGAGAGGGAGAGGGAGAGGGAGAGGGAGAGGGAGAGGGAGAGGGAGGGAGACTGGAATACAATGTGGTACTCTGTTGATGAATTTTGCCCTGTGAATTTTATTAAACTACCTACATTATCCTGAGAGAATTAAGCTTGAAAATAAACTTAAAATAAACTATATCTGCTTAAACATTAAAAAAACCAGAAAATTGTTCTGCTAATAAGATCAGGAAACCTAGAATCTTGCTTCGATATCTTTGTATATACAAAGGAATCTTCTTAACTACTTGATTGGAATGTCTCCATTGTGACTGTTTTTTGAAGCATTAGCAATCAAGTCACCTCCTTAATGATTTCTGTGGTCTATTTTTAAAAGCTGTGGCATATTGCTTATTAGGATTCTTGGCCATTGTAAGAAATCCTACAAGACACTGAAGTTTACCTTTTGGTTGCGTCAAGGGAGATTACTCACAAGGTGTCCTTGATTGATGGGATCTTTGGAAATTACTTAATGTTTCTACCTTGGGTCCTAGTTGTGGATCATATTCATCTGTTTTATTTGGCTATAATAAAGAATAACGAGTTATTTTAAAGCTTTCTACATAGTAAGGATTATGAAAATTTTTTATGTTAGAAAAAATATTTCCTGAGTAGTCTACAAGTGACTTGAAGGTCTTCTTGTCCTGATGGTGGTTTGTTTCCTAATCAATGTTATTAGTTCAGCCACTATCAAAAATTTAGGATTATGGTACTATAGATTTAGATATGGAAATAACGTTAGAAGTCATCTACTCCACCCCCTTCCCCTATAACTTTACAAGTAAGGAAACTGATATCAAGAAAGGAGAAATGACTTTTCAGAGGTCAGGTGGTAAGTGGCAGAGCTGGGATTTGAAGTCAGCTCCTATGATTCCATATCTAATGCTCTCCTGGTGAGCTCTGTATCACATTGCATCCCTAAGTCACTCGTAATGACTTCACACCTCTGTGATTTAATATTTTGTTGTTATTCTTGTTTTGTTTCTGTCACGTCTGACTCTGTAACCCCATTTAGGATTCTCTTGGCAAAGATATGGTTGGTCGTTTACTTCTCCAGCTCATTTTACAGATGAGGAGACCAAGGCAGACAGGGTTAAGTTACTTGCTAAGGGTCACACAGCTAGTAAGTGTCTGAGGCTGGATTTGAACTCAGGTGTTCCTAACTCCAGGCCCAGAGCTGTATCCATTGTGCCATCTAGCTGCCTGGTTTAGTATTTACTGAATGCTAATAATAAGATACAGGCAGCACATTACCAAGATTTTGATTGATTTTGATTTTTCTGAAAATATCAACATAGTTTTGAGGAATTGTCTTTTCATAGTTATTACATCAGTATTTGAATAGATCGTGATTTCACCGATGGGGACACTTCCTTTGAGGAGGTAGATGATAACATCCATGTCATTTTGTCGAGTGAATTTTGCCCACATTTTCTGAGAAATCCTCCATAGGCTGTCTGCATAATCTATTAGAAGTCTTCTTTTTGATCTTTTAACCTTCTGTGAGTACCTTGAAAGTACCTTGGCTTTCTATTTGCTGTCTCTTGCTGTGACCATTTGACCAGTATACCTTCTTTTCTGATCGTACCCTTCTCAGATGGTATTCTTATACCACTTCCATCAATGCATCGTAATTAGTAATATGGTATGACTTGTATTATATTATCCCTACCAAGCATCTCTCCATTGCCCTTAGAACATCAGCTCTTTTCCTTCTTCAAAGATTGTGGGGATGTGTGATGGATAGCCTTATATCATAATCTGAAGATTAATGATAACAAAAAGGGAATTTTTGTGTCAAGGATCAGCTGGAGATTATTTCTTCCTAATACATTTTGAACCCAGTTTATTGTCAAATTTTAGTACCTTGTCTAAGATGTGTACCTATGGACTGACTGAAGGGGCTGCCCATCCAATTTCAGGTCATCTGAACAATTTTGTAGGTGTACTGTGTGTGGGGGGAGATAAGGGGGGAGGCAAGTGGACTTGTCCGTTAATTGGGGAAATGCTGAACACAATGTAGTGTATAATTGTGATAGAATGCCAGTTATTATGTTATAAGGAATGATGACCAAGGTGGTTTCAGAAAAACCTGGGAAGTCTGATATGAACGTAGACAAAATGAAGCAAGCAGAACTAGAACACTGTACACAGTGAAGGCAATAATGTAGTGATGATAAACTGTGAGTGCCTTAGCTACTTTTATCAAGACAATAATCCAAGACAATTTCTAAAGACTTGACAAATGTTTTCCACCTCCAGAGAGAGAACTAAGAACTGTAAGTGTATGATCTATATCATATAGCTTACCTTCCCAAGGGGTAGGGGAGGGACAGGAAAGTGGGAGAGAATTTGGAATTCAGAATTTTTAAAAATGACTGTTAAAAATTTGTTTACATGTAACTGGGAAATATTTAACAAAGTAAATAAAATATATTTGAAAAAGTAAAAAATGCTTCTAAAAATTGAAAGAAATATCATAGCAAATATAATTAATTTGCTTTTTAAATTCCATTCCTTAACAGTCAACAATGATCTAATTAGATGCCACCCACTGTTAACATTGTTCTGTTCAACTTTCAGCTCATATAACTTACGATGAGATACATTCTTTTTGCAAAAACTGACTTGATTTTAATAATCAGTATTTTAAATAATGAAAACAATGAAAGGCTATTGTAGTTTTCATACTCCCTTATTATCTTTCTTGCCTTTTGAGTAGAATCTTAGAATCTAGGGGCTATTGACTATGTATTTATTATTGAATTACTTTGAATGAAAGATCAATAACAGTATTTCTGTATTTAGAAATCCTAGATGAAAATAATCATTGATGATAACAGAGTAATCCTATATATCACTTCTCATCATCTTTCATTCTTTTCCCTTATCTGGTCATGCTTGGGGTGGTACTGCTTCATTCAAACATCTAAAAATTAAGATACTTGTTTTTGGCATAAAACCTATAGGTGTGACAGTAAAAGTTGTACTGAATTATGCAAAAATATTAATCATTTGGTTGTATATAGTATTTTCAGGAATGTATTGCATTATACCAAAGTAAAGAATTTCCACGATTTAAAAAACTGGTCTGCTCCATGAAATAGCATCATGTAATAGGAGTTTCTTCTAAACACAATGGGAAAGTGGAATTAGAAATCAGAGTAGGAATTTTATTGCTTTTACATTCATTCATTTGTTCATTCATTTATTTAAATGTTGTCTGATTATGGTTCACAGACATTCAAAAGAGCTTGACTTATTCTCCAGCTTTTTGATCTTTGTATTACTGATTTAGATGAAGGAAGACTATTGTTGTATAGCTGTCACCCTGATAGTGGCTTAAGAAAATATTTCTCATAGGTAAAGTGCTGGAAACAAAAAGCATCTTCTGAAACATCATAACAATGAAGATTATTAACAACATATATGCCCCAGGCAGCTCCCTGATATTACAGTGCAGAGCATTTCCATGTTCAGTGTTCTTTATATTCTTGAAATCTCAGATCTGGACTAAAATTAAAAAGGCATGAGCATATTTTTTTAGTGTTTTTCGAATTCCTTACCTTTGCGGACTGAGACTAATTTATAAAACTTGCTTCTCCTTTAATTAATATGCAGATACTTTTTGTGTATTCTTCTTAAATGGGTTAAAAAGATCAAATGAGTTAATGTATGCAAAGCTCTTGAAAAGCTAATTGATGATAATGATGATGATGATGTTGATGAAGACAGTGATTTTTTAGAAGGATAAATATCCCTCTGTTACTGGACTGTATAATCAAATATAGATGTTTTATGGCCAGTTTTTTTATTTTTTTCTTATAGAGAGTATTAGACTGTCTCAACCAACCTACCAATCTCTAGGCAACAAGGTGGCAAAATGGAGAGAGTGCTAGTCCTGAAGATGTGAGTTCAAATTTGGCCCCAGACGCTTAGTAGCTTAGTGACCCTGGGCAAGTCACTTAACGTCTCTGTAAAATGTGAATAGTAATAGCATTTACCTCCTAGAGTTGTATGAAGCATCAAATGAGATGTTTGTGAAGCTCTTAACACATACTAAGTGCTTGATAAATGCTTATTTCTTTCCCATCCCCAGCCAGAAGCTTGTGTTGTTTTGTTTTGTTTTTAAATGACCCCTCCTGATTCCTTCCCAACATACCTTTCCAGCTTAATCTTCCATTATTTTCCTTCAGACAAACTCATCTCCTCATGGTTTTTTTGGACCTGCCCCATCATTTCCTGTCTCTATACTTTTGCTCCTTTACTCTGTCTACCTAGAATGCCTGTTTCCTTCCCCCCCCCCCACTGCACTGTTCGCTTCATTCACACACTGCCTTCGAGTCCCAACTCAAATGCCATCTAAACAGTTATTAAGTGCTTGCTATGTTTCAGGCACCATGCTAAGTGCTGGGGATATAAAGAAAGGCCAAAGACAGTCCCTGCTTTTTAGGAGCTTATACTCTAATGGGAGAGACCACATGCAAGCAGCTACTTACAATAAATGATTCCCTTTTCCCCTTCTTTAAAATTCTGTAACAATTTGTACCTTTCTTACTGCGCTTTCACATGTTAATGTATTATAGTTGACTCTTGTTCCAGTTCTCCTGAGGCTTGCTTACTTAGTCTGAACCAATGAACTAGACTCCCATTCCCCCTTAATGCTAATGGCTTCCTTCTGCTGATCATTTCCAACTTCAGCTGGATAGAGCTTGTTTCTAAGTAGTTGTTTGTGTGTGGTTTCTCCCATTAGACTTGGAGTTGCTTAAGAGCAGGGACTGCTTTCCTTTCTTTCTATCCCCAGCACTCAGTACAGTTCCTGGCACATAGTAGACACTTAATAAATGTTCATTGACTGACAGCTGACTGATTACTCCCTCTACTCCCAGGAAGGTATTTTTTCCTTGCCAGGTAGTGGCCTAATTACCTATACAACTTAGAAGCATTAGGGCATCTCCCCCAGTATTCTGCCCCAAAGGCTAACAATAAAGTCACATTATCTCAGAGAGAGAGAGAGAGAGAGAGAGAGGGTGGAGAGAGGGTGGAAAAAGAAGGGAAAGATGGGGAGGAAGGAGAGAGAGATAGAGACAGATAGACAGGCAGACAGACTTATCTAAAAAACCAAAATCCATACTGATAAATAGATAACCATTAGCCATAAAAATGCCACAGTAACAGTTTTGTTGGCATTCTTTTAGTCCCAGAACTGTAAAAAGAATCTCTTCATGTAGGACTTTCTTAAATAATTTTCCATGGCCATAACTGCTGTCTTCTCCATTTTCTTTCCTCACTAGAGTTTCTAGCTCTTCTCTGTATTGAGGGATTCCTCCTCAGTTTCTCCATTTGGCTGCTGCCTTCACCCAAATCCTCTGGGCTGTGTAGCTATATGCTTAGCCTCTTGAGGGCAGTGACTGTTGGCTGTTTGGAGAGACAGTGTGCTCTAACAGCAAGCTTGCTGGACTTTTAAGCATCTATCTTGGGTATGCTACTTACTAGTTCATTACCAAGTCACAGTACTTCTGTAGATGTGAGCTTTCTTATCTGTAAGCTGGAAGGGGGAAAGGCTTAGATAATTGGATCTCCAAGGTCCTTTCTAGCAGTAATGCTATATAATTCTGTTCTCTGCTTCCCTAATAAGCGGTAGCGTGAGAGAGCTAGCTGGGATGGGAACCCATGGGATAGAATAAGGGAAAAAAGGCAGCTTTACAGGGTGAACTCTGGAGAAGGGTTCTTCATGTACATCAAAAGAGTTCTTAAGTGGCCTGAAGAAATGACATCTTTGGGGCTTGCCTTATGTTTTTAAATCTCCACTGAAACCTCTTCACGTACTTCCTCTTACCCATAGGACCAAATATATACTTCCTTTTTAGGATTTAAAGCTGTCTCTCACCTAACTTCATCCTACTTTTACAACTTTGTTATACATTGCTTCCTTTCATATATACATTACAGTATATACAATATATACATGTACAGTACAGCTAATCAGTCAGTTAATCCACAAGCATTTATTAAGTACCTCCTATATACCAGACACCGGACTAAGTTCTGGGGATATAAAGTCAAAACTAACTTTCTTACTGAACCTCCAACTTGAACTTCTCTGTCCTCCATGCTTTTGCACAGGTTGTTCCTCCTGCCCTGAATGCATGCCTTCCTTACTCCTGTCTCTTAGAATCCCTATCCTCTTTTGGCACATGCTACTTGAAGCTTTTCCTGGTCCCTGCACATGTCACTGCCTTCCTCTCCAAGTCACCTTGTATTTATTTCATTGTTCACTCATTTTCAGTCTTGTCCAGTTCTCCTTGATCCCATTTGGGGTTTTCTTGGCAAAGTCACTAGAGTGGTTTGCCATTTCCTTCTCTAGCTCATTTTACAGATGAAGAAACGGAGGCAAATAGGGTTAAATGACTTGCCCAGGATCATATAACTAGTGTGTGTCTGAGACCAGATTTGAACTCATGAAGACGAATCTTCCTGACTCCAGGTCTACCACTCTATCCACTTTGCTACCCAGCTGCCCCAAAATGCATTTATTTATTATATTAACATTTTTGGCATTCTATCCAGTGTCACCTAGCTGCACTATTTTGTGTATCCTGAGATACACACACACACACACACACATCTGTTATCTCTCATTGCTAGATTCTTTGTCTTTCAAGCACATAGCCCAGTGCTTGGTCCATTGTAGATGTTTCAAAATGCTTATTCATTGATTTTAGTTTTTGCTTATAGTACTGGATATCATACCCTAGTGAGATTCTTTGCTGATGAGTCTGGTGGCAGAATGGCATCATTGCGCCTGTCTCTCATATTTACCACTTACGGATCCCAGAATAATAACTTTATATTATAATGCTCTATTTCTGTCTCCTGATCAGGTTTCTATTAGTTATCATCTTTGAGATTCATTTTTTTCTTCCATACTTGCAAAAAACTTTCCTAAACTTTTCTTATTAGTTTGCATTTTCTTTTGAGAAGATGAGGTTTTACTTTGTATTCCTTTTCTCTGTCTCCCTTAAGGAGCAGGGCACTTTTATATTCTGGTAATAGCTTCCTAAAAAATGTGGTGTGATGAAGTAGCAATAGCTTCATATGCATGGAAACCAGAAGGCCTGAGCTGAAATTTAGGCGTCGTACAGCTGGCCAGCTGTGTGACCCAGAGAAAATCGTTTCACTTCCAAGTCTCAGTATTTTCTTCTGTGAAATGGGAATAGTAATACTTGAATAACTCATTTTACTAGCATCCTTGTGCCAGACAGGATTTTGTAAAATGTTATGTAAATGGGAACCATTAATTTAATTAATTAAATGGGAACCAATTAATTGGCTATTAATTAAATAGGCATAAATACACACATAATATGATGACTGTGTAAAGCAACAAAACTAGAATTAAAATTTTATATCAGAATTATGTGGTTTTATTTTTTCTTGTGTCTGTTGAAATCATTTTCATGGAACAATTTGCATTTAGTGTTTAAAAAAATGTGTGGCTAACCTAGACATCCTTTTTTTTTTAGTGTGTAAATTCAAAGCACACAAAAGATGTGCAGTGAGGGCGACCAATAACTGTAAGTGGACGACTCTGGCTTCCATTGGGAAAGACATCATCGAGGATGAAGACGGCGTAAGTTTCTGCTTTACCTGTTCTAGACGATTCCTGCAGCCAGAATTGCATGTTTTCTGCATTGGGCACATAGAGTTCAGAACTGAGTGGGGGAATCATGACTGGATTCAGTAAGTCATTTCGTCATCGGAATTCTTTGGGAAATTGATCCTCTTGATTGAAGAAATATCTCTGCTTTCATCAAGCATAAGTTTTATTCTAGCATCAGGATGGTATTGATTTTGGGTCTTTTATTTTTAGCTTCTTTTCAGCTCTCACTGAGATCTTGAAGGAATATTTCTCAGAGAAGTTAGGAAAGAAAAGTGTTGTGCAGTGGAATAGTAGTTTTTGCCCATTTGCTTCTGGCTTGATGAGAAAATGAGACAATTTTGCGCTGCCTCCTTTTAGCCTGTGTGCAGGGATGGATTAGCTCTACCCGTGTAGTCCTGGCAGATTCAGAGGATACCAGGTTCCTGGGCAGTGCTGACAAGGCCTGGGGCTTTTGTAGGGGGTCTTTTGAGGAATCATTCATATCCATTATTTGAGGAATCCATTCATATCCAGAAGGTAAAAAAGGAGTTTATGTCTTATTTGCCACTCCTTACTTCCAGCTGCTTCTTATTTAGAAATGTGCCAACTTGTTTACAGACCATGCATTATTAAACATTTACCAATCTCCTGCCATTCTAAATGAAGCCCAAGATCAAATGTGAAAAATGTATAAGAAGTACTTTGCAAATCTTAAAACAACTAGCTATGCACCAGGTACCTGTATTTATCTATTTGTAATAAACTGAAATGTCCTCTTTAAAAATATTTTTAAAATTTGAATACAACTACTTATATTTATCTTATATCATCTCTTAGAATTTAATAGAAATGACCATTTTGAAAATTTTTTTTAAATTTAAAATTAGATTGACAAAGAAAACATATGCTCTGAATTGTAAAGATAATTATATTTATTTTCTTACAACTCTGGCATTTGCACAAATAGCATTTAAATTGAGCTTTTTTTTGACAAGACAAATAAAAAAGAACTTTAGAAATCTCAGGTTTTCACTTTCAATGCTACTCATTCTATCCCTGTGAGAGAGTGGTACTTTTCTCCATGTGTGTATTGGGAAGAGTGCACTGTTCAGACTTTTTTTATTATGTATACCCTTTGTCCATATTAACTGATTCTATTTATAAGCACTAATAACATAGTAGGTAACCTACATAATAGCAAAGAAAGGACCCTTCTGTCTTCTTGCACAGAGAGTAAGATTATAAAATCCTTTCTTCTTTTTGGCAGGCATAAAAAGTGTGTGCATGTGTGTTTATGTGTATGTATATATAGCTCTCCATAATATTGCTCACTGTAGTACATATGGATATGAATAAAAAGGTTGGATAAAAAAGATTTTTTTATTTGCTAGAAATATTTAGCACATAACATACAAAATAAAGATTGCTTTTTCATGTCTAAAGTCACTATTTATAAAGACTATGAGCTTGAATGATATTTCTTAATCTAGGTACTTTTACATATAATATTAATTCAAATAGGGGGTTGATGTGAGTGATTATTAAATTCTGAGTTTGTTTTATCTGTTTCTGTGCCACCTAATTCAGTCTTCCTTCTTCTCCCTTGGCCCACAGATAGCCATGCCTCATCAATGGCTAGAAGGCAATTTGCCTGTCAGTGCCAAATGCGCAGTCTGTGATAAGACTTGTGGCAGCGTCCTACGTCTCCAAGATTGGAAGTGCCTTTGGTGTAAAGCTATGGTAGGCATTTCTTACTGTGGCATATAAAGCTGCTTGATATATGTTTTCATTTTTGTATTACTTTTTGAGTTTTGTTTTCATATTTTCTCATTTCATCTAATATCTTAAAGTTTGTAAGCAAGACAGAGAACCATGGACATTGCTGAGCTGATTATACAGGTGCCATTCATTGATTATATACAGAGTTGCCCTTTACCATCTAAAACCTTTCTAAATATGCCTTCCTATAATTATAGATCATATGTTTCATATGGACATAGATTATCCTTTGCATTAAGGAGTTTTTCCTCTCCTCCAGTTCTGATCTGATAACATGATGGTATGAGGGTTTTCTTGGGTTCTCAAAGACCTATATCAATGGGAACACAAGTCGTGCTAGGTTCAGTCATCCTGGAAAGACTTAAATTCCCAGGACAGATTGTACTTGTAGACAACCATTTTAAATTAGTAGAGATCTTTCACCAGAATGTGTATAGCAAGTGATGAATATTTTTTTTACCATAACAACTCTTTTTTTATAAAAGTTATTTTATTTTTTTCAAATTACATGTAAAGATAGTTTTCAACCTTCATTTTTGTAAAATTTTGGGTTCCAAATTTTCTCCCTCCATTTTATTCCTCCCTCCCCAGTATGCCAGACAATCTGGTATAGGTTATACATGTACAGTCATATTAAACAGATTTCCACATTAGTCATGTTGTACCACAACAATTCTTTTAAAAATATACCAAGGCATGAAGGGCTTATGATTTCTATATCCCGTATCTTTTCTATATTGGAAGTTTCTGAAGAATCTTAGAATGACAACCTTTGCTACATAAGGATATGGTGATTTTGCATTTTTGTAGCGTTCTTTTTAGATTTTAATGTGATACTTTTGAAGTAAAAAATATGATGGTAAATTAGCTGTAAAAACTATATGTAAAAATCATGATTACTTTTATTTTTGTTATCACAATTTCCCTCAAAATAGTCTTTTCCTTGTGCATCAATTTCTTCCAGTGACCATTGTTATTGTTTGTTATTTTTCAATTTTTTGCACAAATTAGAATGAAATGGTATAATATTCCAGGTATTTGACACCACAGTTATAGCTCTGAATTGTAGAGACTCCATGTGTATTGCTAATTTAAAAGGCTGACTGAAATTCGTGCACATTATTAGAAGCATGTGTTGCATTGAGGGATTTCACTTTTTTGTGCTTTGTTGCAAGGGAGAATTCTTTCTGAAAGTGAGGGCAGGGTGGGAGCATTTCAAAAAAAGGACTGGTGGGAAAATACCCCCCACCCCTCCACACACACCCTTGATCTCAGAGGACCTTGTATACAAACTCTTTTAAGCCACACAAATCTTAAGTTAGCACTAATCTAAGTTTCTAAGCCCTGGGTTTAAGTGATTCGAATTAATTTTTCGTCTCCACACATTGCTTTGCTTCTCAGCGTTAGCAGCCATCCCCTAGTACTTTTTCGTTTTCTCTCTTGGGACTTTTATTTCGTGCATCAGGTGTGTTAATCTTGCAGATCATAAAACTGTGCCCTGTAGTTTTAAGCATCTGGCTTGGCATGATGTAGCGAATGTCAGGGGTGTTCTCAAAGTCTTAGTGAAGTCTTAATTTAAGTCTTGGAGGGGGGTTCCTTGTATCGCAGATACTGAAAAAGGATGCTAATTACCACGTTGTTGGTCTTCTAGCAGCTGTGATTTGAGGTTGAGAAGGATGCCCTTGAACTGGAGTCTGTTACAAATGATTAGATCTTCTGTGATGTGCGCTCACCTGCATTTGAAGTATGGATTATTGTTGTTAGGGGGCTGAATGTCTTTCACTGGTATTTATCCAACTTCATTTGTTATCAGGTACACACTGCCTGCAAAGATTTGTTTCCTTATAAGTGTCCGCTTGACCAATGTAAGGTGTCCATCATACCTCCAATCGCACTGAACAGCATAGATTCTGATGGTACGTAATGGTATAAGTTATGAGCGTTCTTGACGCAGAATTATTGTGCATGTGTGTATTTTTGTTTAATCCACAAAACTGCCATTATTTATTCCAAAATAAGTTTCTCAGTCCTTTCATTTAAGCAGGAAAATGATCTGTAAATTATGAATTGATAGAAGCATTAAAGTTCTAAATTTCCATTGCTTTTCTGTGAAATTTTCATACGTATTATTTGTTACCCTATTCATTTTAATAGTTAAAAGAAGATCATTGTGGATTATTGCCTGAAAAGAACCATGAAAAAACCTGACTGCATGATTTGGGGGTGTAATTTTTAATTTAAATTACGAAGTATTATACAGTCTCCATCATAATTCTCTTTTAAGAATGGTACAACTTAGTTTAAATACAAAATATAGAATTAAGTACCTTTGTTCTTTATAATATGGAAAATAGAAGATACTACTAACCACTTGCATTAAAGTTTAAACATGGTATGTGATTATGTGTTGTTTTGTTTTTTTGACTGGAACTGTTGTTCCATGGGTACACTGCCTATACCAGTGCAGATCATTAATTGCTCTACAGCTTATAATCTTAGAGAGTGGCTTGGGGGGCACTGAGAGGTTATATAAAAGGTAGACCTTGAATACAGGGTGCCTTAATTCTGGTACTTGCTCTCTCTATTATATACAATGCTGCCTATATATATGTAATATTTCCACCTATATTATTAGTATGACTTTATATCATCATCATCATTCTTATTATGTGGCATTGATGTAGTGCTTTATATTTTTGAAATCTCATTTTTAAAGAATATAATTCAACTTATATATGCACTCAAGGCAGATCATATCAAAGTTCTGTTGAGGTCTTTTCAAATTAAGGAATAGTTATTTAGATACAGGGTGTAGTTGAAAAGGAGATATAAATATTTTATTAAATAATAAATAGTATAAACTAAAATCTATACATTGTGATAAAAAAGTCAGTGTTCCTAGAAGAGACCATTTAGTATGTCTAAAAATGTATTTAATTGGCTTCTATTCAAAACAGATAGAAAATGGTAGCTAGTACTGATTTTTATCCTTAGTATTTTGAAATCTTTTGCTGAACATTAGAATACAAAAAAATCGTTATGTTCTAATGTTAACTATATGCAAATAATAGCCATTAACCATCTTTTAAAATTGAACTAAGGCACAACATTTGTAGTGGTTTAATTATTTGAAGTATTCAAATAGTAGATAATATTTGACTAATAGTATTTTTTATAAATTTTAACATTTCTCCTTTCTCTGATTTACTGTTATTTAAACAGGAAAGCCATCTTTACTGATCTTGCTTTATGTGTTTTTGCAGGATTTTGGAAAGCAACGGCTCCACCATGTCGTGCTAGTCCTCTTTTGGTTTTTGTCAACTCTAAAAGTGGAGATAATCAGGGAGTAAAGTTTCTTCGTCGATTTAAACAGTTGTTAAATCCTGCTCAGGTGTTTGACTTAATAAATGGAGGACCTCATTTGGGGTAATACATTATGCTTTATTCAGAAATCTTCTTTCCATACAATCTACTATAAAATAAGAAATTGAATTTACTTCCCTTCTCATGCATTTTCCATCACTTATTATAGGTGCATCTAAAAACAGAGATAAAGGATTGGTTTTTATTTTAAAGAAAATAATTAAATTATAGATGTTTTATTATTATTTTGGATATTTGTGTAGATTAATTAAATCTTAAGTTTTTGAATTTCTCAGAATTTGGCTAACTCTTAAAGAGTTCCATTTAGCAATTATGTACAGTAGTGATATGTTAGTTTGCTTGGTTCAAGAAAACATTCATTTATTTCTAATTACATAAATTGTGTGTAGTATACTATTACAATTTGCCTTAGTAGGTAATATTTTCACAAAAGTTCTGTTATAGTATTCAGTGTTGCATTGTCAAGTGTACTCCCAAACTCTTTTAGTAAAAACCAATCTCTAGTAGGTTCTACCATGATGAAAAGACTTTTAGCAATAGAATACTGCCTATTTTTTGCAGATCATTCTATTTAAGTATGAAGGGTCGGGCTACTAAGTGATAAGTTTTTGGTCATCATAATCTATGAAACAAAGAAAACTATAAAATGTTCTCTTTTGATTCTCTAGTGGTACTGGCAGCTTTCAGAAAAGGGAGCAGAACATGCTAAGGATTCGTTTTTTAGACCATCTAGAAACGTTAACTTTTCCATTGGGGGTCCTAAGGTCACAGAGGTCACTTAGTGACTACTGAGCTGACATGTTAGGGAGTCATTTCAATATTGACATTCTCACCAGTAAACGAAAGGATGACTTCCATGTTCTCCTTAGAGAGGCTAGCATGGGCAACAGCAGAAATGATTTTATCCTGCAGCCAAAACCAAGAACTAAAAATCTTATGGCGCTGTCAGTCCTCTTTAAGGTGCTTATGATAGCATAAGCAAAAACGCTGCCATGATCGTGGAAAGGTGCGCATAAAGGGAAATGGTAAAAAAAAGTTGGAAAATATGGTATAGTAGAGAGTTAGATTTACAGTGAAAGAACCTGAGTTCAAGTCTTAGCTCTGTTGTTTGCTTCTTCTGTGACCCTGTGCAAGTCACTTCTGTTTTTATCTCACTTTCCTCATCTGTAAAAAGAAGGGATTGGGTTGGCTGCTGCATGTCTATAGATTATGAATACTATATTCCAGAAGAACATTGGGAGATAATAGACAAGACAGTCACCCTATAACATCACAAAAATATTAGTTAACTAGCTTAACATATAGGAAGCAACCACAGATGCAAAAATAATGTGGACGTCCTTTCTGAATCAACTGTGTGTAGGTGTACAGTTGGTTTGTTAGAGTGGAGATCAAAACTAACAACAGATTAGAAGATAAAATTGAGATTTGTCATGCATTTAAAATAGCTCCAACTCTACCTATATATACAAGTTATTAAAAATCAAGATACACTGTTGCCATTTCATAAGAGATGTCAGTGTAAACATAAGGAAGTTGGTGTGATAGATGTTCGAGTCTTTAGAGACTCTCTCAGCCAGTAGACAGTTGGTATTTTTACCAAATGGAGAGATATGGCAACTAATAATAGTATCAGTTTAGAATGTAAATGTATTGACAAGGTATTATAGAGGAGGATAGGGGAAGTTCATATCGGTTTTGCCTCATAGTACTCCCAGATGTGGTGGAAAGAAAAATGAGGCCACAGAAGACTTAATATGAGACTTAATTATATTAATTATGTTAAATACTTTCAAGAGCATTTAAGGATGAAATCAGGAGAACAACCATAGAGGGAAAAATGGAAATTTTATAGTTCAAATGTATCTGTTCTCACTGTCACATGAAAAAGTAAAAAGGACATGAAAGAAAACAAAGATGGAATGAGCAGTTAGACCAGAACAAGTGCATACAGAGAGAAAGTTTAAACTGAATTAACATAATTTTAAAGGCATTATGGAATCAATTCTTAGATATTTGAGAAAGGGAAGGATATCATACGATTAGAAAAATACATACCTATTATTATTACTGAAAAAAATGTGATGAAAAAGAAATCAATAACCACAGATTCACACCCCCACCTTCTCATTACTATCAAGTCTTGATGAAACTGTTTTACACGCATTTCAATTCAATTCAGCAAACATATTTAAGTGTCTACTGTAGGTGAAACACTGTTGAGGCTACCAAGATAAAAGTAAAGTAGTTCATACCCATAGGAAATTTACATTCTATTGAGGAGAGCCAGTACAATATACACATAGATATAAATACAAAATAACATAAGGAAAGAGAGGAAATACTAACAGCTATAAGGTTAGATAAGATATTTGCATAGGGAGAGAGGTTGAGCTTGGAATAAGCTAGAGATTCTCTTGAGAACATCCTTTGTGAAGAAAGAGAAGCAAACATAACTTTTACAAATGATTGTCTATATGTAGAATGCACCTTTCAAGTTATGTATTTGACTAGAATATAAAAATGATAAAAGAGATCACTGTGTTCTGTTAGCTATAAAAAAGCGTATTTGATTTGGTAGAGAAAATGCCCCCCTAAAAACTTTCTTCCAATGAGGGGTTTCTCATGCATATATTAAGATCATAAAAGTTTCCAGGAATGATTGTGACAACTTTGTTCAATGACAGTCTTACAAAACATGGCGATATCTTCATCCCAAAGTTGTTTGGCACTGTCGTAGAGGATTTCTAATTCAGAGAACAAATTGAAGAGGAATCCCTTCCCCGTAGAGGCTAAAGTTCTCTCCAAGTGCTTCTTTGAAAATTTTTATATTGTGCTGATTTGCCTCAAGTTCTGAAACATTTCAGAGCTTCCTAAATGAGATCTTTAATCATTCTGGCTTTATTTTCCATAAAGAGAAAACTCAATGGATGAAAAGTGACAATTGTCCAGCTTGTTATACACAAAAGGATTGACTAGCTCTAAAACTGGTCCATCGATACATAATCTTAGACATATGCTACAGATGGACAATGAATTCAGCCTAAAATTGAATACAGTGAAAGAGAGGGCTGGATTCCATTTTAAGAAATTGCACAGTGCTCTAGAAAAAAAAAATCACATGTTATTATTATTGATATTATTACAGGGTCTCTAATATTCTCCCTGAAACAGAAACACATCTTTTCTTTTAAACACCATTATTCTCCCAGTACTGTCATGTGGCTGCAAATTATGGGCTACTATAGCTCTCTAAGAAATCAAAATTATCAGTAACCCAAAATGGGAGGGAGATGAAACCTAGGGGACAAGCATTTATTAAGCACCTACTATGTGCTTGAATCTATGTTAATTGCTTAGCAAATATTAAATTATTTGGTCCTTGTAACAACCCTGGTAGCTCTCCATTTTACAGATGAGGTAACTGAAGGAGAGAGAGGTTATGACTTACCTACCGTCACACAGCTAGTAAGTGTCTAAAGCCAGGTTTGAACTTGCATCTTCCTGATTCTAAGCCCAGGGCTCCATTCGCTGTACCACCTAGTGGCCAAACTCAAAGGAAAATGATGAGACAACGTGAGTTTCCGTTGGTGGTAGCATTTTGCTAGTAATGAACTGCCCACACAAAGAGGTGTGATAAATCTTATGAAAGAGATTTATGACTATAACAATTAATGGGCTTGTCATAAAAGACAGCCCTGATGCTGCAGTAATCTCCAAGTAATGCCAAGAGAACTGGAGAAAGGTCTTTAGAACATCGGAAAGTTCTTCAGCACACCAGAGTGTAACACCACCAGCAGATTTACTGGAGGTCATGGGTAATGAAGAGTGGATGATTTGTGATCTGCACCATGGGGGAAAAGTATACATGTTCATTCAAGTGAAAAGTAGCATAGAGCAGTGAATAGGGTACTTGTATTAAAATTAGGTAATAAAATGTTCAGCATCCTTGAATAAGGGGTATCATGTGATATAGAACATTTGATGGAGAGATACTAATATTAATCAAATTATTATTTTGTTCCTGGTGATCTAGTTTTTTCCTCCCCACATGGTAGAACTCTGATGACTCAAGTCAGTACCTAATGAGACAACAGTATAGACAATCAGAAGTAGGACCAGGGTCTAGTTCCAGTTTATTATTTTGCCCATATCCTTTGAAAATAGAATATTTATAAGTATGTATTCACTATATAGTTTTCAAAGTCTGAAATTTTGAGATCTGTGGTAAATGATATGTCTGATTAATGGATTAGTTCTTTTTACCTCTGGACTATTAAATGAGACCTTTGATTTTAAATTTAGAAGGCAAACAAATAACATTATCTCACCATGTCTTAATCTGTGTTCCTCTTAATGAAATTGGTGTAATCTGGAATGATGGACTATTTTAACTCAAGAGAGGTGCCAGGGATAGAAGAGGCATTTACTAGAGGCTCATGGTATATTTACAAAACTATGTACTGCTTGTTTGTATTACCCAGTGAATTCCCTAAAAAACGGTGTTACTCTTACTTCCTTGAACACTGATTACACATATAAATATTTATGCCCTTTCTGTTCCTTCCAACTCATATGCATCTTTGCGTTGAGGTCACAGAGTGACAAATCTTGAGATTACGAAAGACCACACCATCAATCTAATGTATCTCACCACTGATTGTCCAACCCTTGTTTAAAGATCTTAACTCTACTGCCTCAGGAAGCAGCCTATCCCATTTCTGGATAGCTATAATTGTTAGGAAGTTCATCCTTATATCATGTCTAAATTTGCCTGTTTGCTATTTGCACCTTCACTGAATCATTAATGATAACCATTCTATAAATTAATTATATTCCCTAGCCTGTGGACCACCATCTTTTCTACAAGAGCAGCACAAGAGGATTTGTCAAATGCTTTGCTAAAATCTATTTAAACTGTAGTCATATGTCTCTGATCTACCAAAATGAAAATCGTCTTTCTATTGTTACAAATTTCTGTCAGAAAATGGCATCAGATGAGCCTGGAATGACTCAGTCTCTATAAAGTCATACTGATTGTCCTCTTCCTTTTCCAGCCATCCCCAATATTATTTTCTAGAATTTTGCAGAAGGTGCAGTCATACTCGCCTGAAATCTGCAAACTTCTTTTCTTTTTTTTTTTTTAAATAAAGAAAATATTTATCTTTCTCCAGGCCTCCTGTACCTCTCAGAATAGTATCTTTTATTTCTTTTCTCAAAATAAAGTTTGTTTTTTTTTTAAATTTATTTATTTATTTAACTTTTTACATTCATTTTCACAAGATTTTGGGTTCCAAATTTTCTCCCCTTTTATCCCTTCCCCCCACCCCAATACCCCAAGCATCTAATTTTCCCTATCTCCAATCTGCCCTCTCTTCTGTCATCCCTCCCTTCTCTTGTCTCCATCTTCTCTTTTCTCCTGTAGGGCCAGATGACTTTCTATTCCTCATTAACTGTATGTCTTCTTTCCTAGTAGCAACAGCAGTACTAAACAGTTGTTCCTAAAACTTTGAGTTCCAAATTCTCCCCATCCCTCCCTCCCCACCCATTCCCTTTGGGAAGGCAGGCAATTCAATATAGGCCATATCTGTGTAATTTTGCAAATGACTTCCCTGATAGTCGTGTTGTATAAGACTAACTGAATTACCCTCCATCCTACCCTGCCCCTCATTGTTTCTCTTCTGTCTTTTGATCCTGTCCCTCCCCAAGTGTTGACTTCAAATTGCTCCCTCCTCCCTTTGCCCTCCCTTCCATTATCCCCCCCCTTGCTTATCTCCTTCTCCCCCACTTTCCTATACTGTAAAGATAGGTTTTCATACCAAAATGAGTGTGCATTTTATTCCTTCCTTTAGTCAAATGTGATGAGGGTAAACTAATTGTTTTTTTGTTTTTTTTTCCTCAGCTCTCCTCTTTTTCCCTCCACTAAAAAGTCTCCTACTTGCCTCTTAAATGACATATAATTACCCCATTCCATTTCACCCTCTTTCCTCCCACTACATTTCTCTCTCACCATTTACCTTAATTTCTTTTCAGCTATGGTTCCATCCTTTTCAATTCACTCTGTGCTCTCTGTCTCTGTGTGTGTGTACATGTGTGTATGTGTGTGTGCGTGCATGTGTGTACATGTGTGTGTGTGGTCCCACCAACTACCCAGATACTGAAAAGTTTTAAGAGTTACAAATATTGTCTTTCCATGTAGGAATGTAAACAGTTCACTTCTGGTAAGTCCCTTAAGACTTCTCTTCGCTGTAAGACTTCTCTTCGCTGTTTACTTTTTCATGCTTCTTCTCATTCTTGTGTTTGGAAGTCAAATTTTCTTTTCAGCTCTGGTCTTTTCATCAAGAATACTTGAAAGTCCTCTGTTTCATTGAAAGACCATATTTTCCCCTGAAGTATTAGACTCAGTTTAGCTGGGTAGGTGATTCTTGGTTTGAGTCCTAGTTCCTTTGACTTCTGGAATATCCTATTCCATGCCCTTCGATCCCTTAATGTAGAAGCTGCTAGATCTTGAGTTATCCTGATTGTATTTCCACAGTACTGGAATTCTTTCTTTCTAGCTGCTTGCAATATTTTTTCCTTGAGCTGGGAGTTCTGGAATTTGGCCACAATGTTCCTAGGAGTTTCTCTTTTTGGATCTCTTTCAGGTGGTGATCGATGGATTCTTTCAATACTTATTTTGCCCTCTGGTTGTAGAATGTCAGGGCAGTTTTCCTTGATAATTTCATGGAAGATGATGTCTAGGCTCTTTTTTTGATCATGACTTTCAGGTAGTCCCATAATTTTTAAATTGTCTCTCCTGGATCTATTTTCCAGGTCAGTTGTTTTTCCCATGAGATATTTCACATTCTCTTCCATTTTTTCATTCTTTTGGTTTTGTTTGGTGATTTCTTGGTTTCTCGTAAAGTCATTAGACTCCATCTGTTCCATTCTAATTTTGAGAGAACTATTAAATTCAGTGAGCTTTTGAGCCTCTTTTTCCATTTGGCTCATTCTGCTTTTGAAAGCATTCTTCTCCTCATTGGCTTTTTGAACCTCTTTTGCCAATTGAGTGAGCCTATTCTTCAAGGTGTTATTTTCTTCAGCATTTTTTGGGGTCTCCTTAACCAAGGTATTGACCCGTTTTTCATACTTTTCTTGCATCTCTCTCATTTCTCTTCCCAGTTTTTCTTCCACCTGTCTAACTTGCTTTTCAAAATCCTTTTTGAGCTCTTCCAAGGCCTGAGCCCACCCGACATCCCCCTGGGGTGTCTGGGGTACTGAGGCCCCGCCCTCCACGTCTTTCCCTGATGGCAGGAATATGTCCTCGTCATCAGATCTGAATGTTGGGATCATTTGCATTTGTTGGAAAAAACTCTCTATAGTCTTATTTTTCTTCCCTTTTCTAGGCATTTTCCCAGCCAGTTACTTGACTTCTGAGATTCCTGTCCACCCCCGCCTAGATCTGCCCAGCTAGTGCTTGGGGTGAAATTCAAATGTGCTTTCCGTGCCGCCCGCCCGCCTGCTGATCAATGTGAGCTTTAGTTCTAGTGCTGGGGTGGGGGCAGGGCCGCCTCCCAGGCTCAGCTCCCTCAGAGGCTTTATGCAGAGACCTTCAGGAACGAGCGGGTGGGGGGGGCGCCTCCCAGGATCAGTTCCCTCAGGGGCTTTATGCAGAGGACTTCAGTAATAAAGCGGGGTGGGGCAGGGCCATCTCCCAGGCTTAGCTCCCTCAGGTTGTTTATGCAGAGACTTTCAGTAATGAAGATCCTGCCTGCTGCTGGGGGAGTCCCAGGCTGCCGAGGCTGTGCCTCTGCTGCCGCCCACACCTCTGCCTCCACTGCTTCCTGCCCCCGTCTCTGCCGCCGCCTCCTCCCGAGGGGGCCGGAGACACCCCACTCCCCTCAGCCAGCCAGCTGTCTCTCTCACTGACCTGTAGCTTCTGTGGGTGGAGGGACTTTCCCGGCTGCTGGAGCTTCCATCCCTGAAGCCTGCTCGGGTCAGCTTCTCTGGGGCCGCGGCCAGGGCAGCGCTGGGGTGGGGTCTGCTTTCCGGGGCGCGATGGACCCTGGGGATGGGTCTCCAGGGCTCTCTGGCACGAAGAAATCTCTTCCACTATGTTTCTGTACCCCTTTCACTGGTCCAGAAGTTATGGGGGTCTCTTTTTACATTAATTCTATGGGCTGTGGGTTGGAGCTCGTAAACCTGCATCCTTCTACTCCGCCATGTTGGCTCCGCCCCCAAAATAAAGTTTTTTTAATCATACGAAAGCATTTAATTAGGGATCACCTGCATATTATAGTATGCTCTTTCAATACTTATGCAGTGATTACTGCATGTGAGTTACTGTTCTAAGCAAGTGATAGAAATGCTTAGGAATCAGAATTATTATTAATATATACAACATATGTGTATGGTTCTACATACATTCTATGTTTGCATTTTTTGTAAATTACTTTGTAACTTTTCAAACAATTTTATTACCTTTTTTTCTCACGAGAAGCAGCTTTGCCTAGTGGATAGAGAGCCAGTCTTGAAACCAGGAAGAGCTGGATTCAGGTTCTTCCATTGACACATACTGGCAGTGTGACCTAGAACAAGTCACTTAACTTGTAAGTTCTTGAGGCAATTCTTTTAAGACTTGGAGTTTCAAAAAAGGCAGCTCCCTGTGTTACTGGAGGAAATCTCAATTGGCCATTCTTAGCACAATTAAATCACAGGTCAGTCCCTATCCCTCTTCAATTTATTGAATAGTTTTATAGAATTTGCCTGGCTTAGATTTTACTTTAAAAAAAAGTGAATACTATAGTTTTACCTCATCAAATACCATTTTGGGGAGTAATATTCTCTTCTAGAAGGAAGCAGGAATGCTAAAAAAAACCTTTCAGTTTTCATGAAGCATTTTTCTTATTGTTTTATTTTGAAAGCGATTTTCCAATTTATTTTTTTATTGACATCATGTTTATATTGCATTTTGTCCAAAAGAATTCAAAACAGTTTCAAGACATAATCACTAGTTTTCGTGAGATATTTCTGATGGAGGCCATAATTAAACTTCATTCTGATGTATTTTGATTTCTTTGTGATATTCTTAATTTCCCTTTTTTCAGAGTAAGATTTTTTTGTGTTCTCAATAGAATTATCAGTGCTTTGGCATGGTCTAATGATAGCAGATCATTTTCATGCTAGATCTGGGTATGGGTTGGTTTTTTTTGGTCGTTGTTGAATATACCTCCAAAACAAGGTAACTTTTAACATTTCCAAATTACTCTGAACCCCTTGTTCTATTTAGGCAAGTTCAAGAATATTTTTCAGATAAACTTATTTCCTGAGTGAACCTATCAGCTATTTAAAATGATGTGCTGTCTTTGTAATGCATCGTTCTACTACAACACCTTGGGATGCTGGAGCAACAGATTACTTACTTAACCAGTCATTACCTTCTTTCAATGTAATTAAAATCTAGCATTCTGTACATTGTAGGCTAAGACAGCATATTTTGTTTGTCTTCATTTAATTTTGGTGTTCCTATACACTGTTTCCAGCATAACTTCTGCTGATAACCTTAAAAATTCTGCCTTTATACCAATTATAAGAATATTTGACTTACTGTCATCCATGTGTTGCAATTGTATATTTATTTCTTTCATTGGAGTGTATATCTATTCCTTCCATTCATATAGGAGTGGCCAAAATAATTCTTCCATCATTTTTCCTAATTATGTACTTAATCTGTTTTATTACTTAAAATGTCAAGATTTCACATATATATATACACACACACACATATATATACATATATACGCACACACACATATATATATACACATATAATGTTTTCATTAGAAGAAAATGTAGAAGTCCCAGAAAATAAAAAACTTGTGTGTATATTTTTTTCAGAATTAATGTTAGATGATGACATGCTATTTGAAATATGAATCTGTATACTCTAGGCCCTAGAATCTAGGTACTTTCAGCTATGCTTAACAGGGATCATGGATGCTATTGATAACCTAAATCTCTGCACCCATTGTATTTCAGACTCTTCTCACTAGATTCTTGTAATAGACCCCAGGTGGTCTTGCTGCCTTCTTTCCTACTCCAAACAATTCTTTACACAACTGTTGATACTTTGTGCCACTCTGATGGCCTCATTCTTCAATTCAAAACCTTTCTATAACTCCCCATGGCCTACTAAGTAAAGTGTATAAACTCTTGGCTGTCCTTTAATGATTTTGTCCAATAGTTTCCCTAGGGAAGTTTACCAACTTAACAAGGCAAGCCACTGGCAGTAAGAGATTCAGTCAAATATACTAGGAATGGAAAAGTGAAATATTAAGAATGAAAACAGAATTTAAAGGGGGGAAAAATAGAAAAGAAAACAATGTATATGATAGAAAATAATAGTCAATGCTAGTAATAGTTGCCTCAGATGCCATTTGGTACCATAAATGCCTCCAAAAAAAAACTAGCCCAGAGGTTCTTAACCTTTTTGGTACCATGAACCCTTTTGGCAATAAGTCTGTTGAAGCCTATGGACCCCTTCTATATATGTATATTTATACACATACATATATAAAATCAAATATACACAATATAAAATCAAATACATAGAATTTTAAGGAAAACACCTATAATGAATGTCATTTATGATATTTTTTAAAAAGGTAGCTGATTCTAGGTTAAGAACCTGTGGTCTAAAATATATTAATAGCCAAAATACTATTTTGTTTCTGAAATATAAAAATATTATTTCCATCTTCTTTCTTTTTGCATTCTATCCTAGTATCATTTCCCTTTATTTAATTACTTATTTTCTCTTCTTCCTAATTTCATCTCTCACCTCATTCATATTTATATTTTCCCTTTATTATCTTGTAAGAAAAGTATGGGTTGTGCAAAACTGCATTAGAACTATCCATATGCTTACCCAGAAAATTATATGTAATTAGTCTGAAGTAATTGTGTTTATACTAATGAAAGCAGTACTTCTGGGGAAATGTTAGACTTTTCACTGAACTAGTTGTCTTACTAAAATACAACAATTTCCCCCTTCAGCTTACGATTATTTCAGAAGTTTGACAACTTCCGGATTCTTGTGTGTGGAGGAGATGGAAGCGTTGGTTGGGTTTTGTCGGAAATTGATAAACTCAACTTGCACAAACAGGCAAGTATGTGTGCCTGTCTTTTGCCAATTCTTATCAATTTTCTGTTACTTAGTGTGTTAAGTAATTATACAAACAGCATTTGGAGAAAGAGAGGGTTTTCTGTTTCTAGGCCCTTTAAATGAAAGGTCTCCCAAATGTGTTTTATTTCAGTGTCAGCTGGGAGTCTTACCCTTAGGTACAGGAAATGACCTTGCTCGGGTTCTTGGCTGGGGTGGTTCATGTGATGATGATGCCCAGCTACCACAGATTCTGGAGAAGTTGGAACGAGCCAGTACAAAAATGCTTGACAGGTAAAGGGGAATACCTTTTGGTATGAGGTTGAAAAGGGCACTTTCAGAACATTTCTTTGAAAGCTTGGTTTTTGTTTTTAATGAAACAAAGGAAATCAAATGAGAAAAGTCATCTGTTAAATTCATTACATTAATTGAAGGAATCTATGTCAATCCTAAATGTAACTCCTTGGCATTATTAATCCAGGAACTTGGCTTTATGATTATGGGTAGCATGAATCCATAGGTTTAAAGCTGGAAGGGACCTTAGAGGCCAATGAGTCTAATCCCTTCGTTTTCTAGATGTGGAAATTGAGGCACAGCAGCTTTAAGTGATTTGGTCTCCTGAGGTGGGGTTTGAACCCAAGACTTCCTAACTTCAAGCACTGTTTACTATGCCATGCCACCTCTGATAACTCCTGATCAAACTATTAAAATTGGATTCCTGAAATTACAAGACTGGGGGGTGGTTCTAGGTCATCAGTAATACCAAGTCATTTAGCATTTATTAAGGGATCAGAGGGTGATTACCAAAAATAGAAGACCCCTCAAAGATTGTCTCATTTTACAGATGAGAAAACTGAGACTTTGTGTATGCAGATGTGTGCAAAGATGAAAAAATAAATACAGTGTAGCGGATGGCCCACGTCCCTACACAGCTCGGTGATGTGGTTGAAAGAAAAGAGTCACGGGAGGTGGTAAAAGATAGACCAGTTCTGTTTATTGATCTGAGGGTTAGGGTATATATAGACAGAATCTGCAAGTCCACGTGACATTCTGCTCGTCTCCTGTCCCAGCGGTTTGGTCAGACTTACTGTCTTTAAAGGCTATTAGCCTAGAGGACATCTATTTTACATATCCCTTGTTTTCTGTAGTTCCCACGTTTGTCTCACGGAGACAGCAACATGTGAGGGGCATGGAGAGCCACTCCAGAAGATAATGAGCACAGTCTCCAAGAACAGTTTCCCCGAAGGTCTTTCCTGATCTTGTCAGTAGCACTCCACCCTGACCCTCAACAATACAGTCCTCAGGGAACTTAAAATCTGGAGTGGATGTGATATGTACACAAATTAGTGTAATAACAATACCTCATAATTATGTAGATCTTTAAAGTTTGCGAAGTACTTTACATAGCTCATATTTATATAGTACCTTAAAGTTTTCAAAGCATTTTTCTTACAAGGACACTTCAAAGTGAATTGCGCAAATACTATTATCCTCATTTTATCAAAAAGGAAACTAAAGTACGGAGGAATTTAGTGACTTACCAGGAATCACTAAGGATAATGTAGTAAGGTAAACCATGTGAAGTGTAATGGGGCAAAGTAAAGGTTCAGACATTTGCTTTATTTGAGTATTTGAGTATTTGATGAGAGCAAAAGACAGAAGAAGAATTAGGGAAAGTGTAGAGGAAGTAGCACCCTGAGCTGGATCTTGAAGGGGAGAAAATATGTCAGCAAGTAGGGATGTGAGAAAGTGCATTTTGGGCATGAGAGCCTGTGTAAATTCAAGGAGACGGCATCATGTAGGAGTGGATCAGAAAACTGTAAATGGCACTCTTCCATATGTCCCATGGTAAACACTGTGAAATAAGGCAAGAAGCAGTCAGTCAGCATCAGGTTGTAGAAGGTTTAAATGGTAGGCTAAGGAGTTTGATATTTTTGTTAAAGAGTCAGTAAGGAGCCACTGAACTATTATAGAAAAATTATAGGTTACCAGACAATTACTTGCGAAGATGGCATGGTGAGAGGGAGAGAGAGATTAAAGTTGAGAGAGAGCAAGAGGAGAGGGAGAGAGGGAAGGAGAGACAGAGAGGGAGGGAGGGAGAGAGGGAGGGAGGGAGAGAGACAGAGAGAGAGAGAGAGAGAGAGAGAGAAAGAAAATGTGTGTTTATGGGACAACATCCCAGAGAAGATAAGAGAGATTGGGAGCCCCTCATAGGTGGAGTCAATGGACTTGACTAGAAGAACCACCTTCTCTTTTGGGACAGGAGCAAAAGAAGAAAGAAAGAAGGTCTTTTTCACTGCAATTGACCCAGTCTGAAGCCACCCAGCAGCTGACTTCCCTCACCAACTAAATTTAACCATTGATAGAGATCTGCTATTCCCTAGTTACAAAAAAATTTTATAGCAGCCCCCTTGCCACCTGTCTTTGTTGTCCTGTTTTTCATCCCTCTTCTTTCATATTGAAATTGTGTTTAAAAAAAGCTACACAGAGACCTTTAAATTTTCCTTCACATTGAAATTTCACATATACAAAACCCTTCCTGCAGCACCTTTTCTCCTTAAACTCAAACTCTGTTAAATTCTCTTTGAAATATTCTCATCACTTTTACTTACATAATCTGTCATTCAGGCTCTCGAGTATACTATTAGTGCTACTTGCTTATGATACATTCATGTTCTTCTGCCTTCCTTTCTTCCTGGTCCCTGCTGTTCCACCAGGATGAAAACATGGTCTAGGATGTTTTCCTTTTGACTGGTTCTTTGGGGTCTTTAGTGTTGTTGATTTAACTGCAGTTAAATCCGTTGCTTCCATCTCTGAAAATGATGACCCAAGAAGATGGCGGGTAAAAGGGCTGGCTAAGGGTGTCTGTGTTGGAGTTGGGATAAAATGACAAATGTATATAATGATTTACATTCATCTACCTGTTCCTATTCCATTTGGAGTCTACATTTCACATTTGTTTGGAGAGTACCCTTGTGATCTGAGTGGGTAGTAGGTAACCTAGGTTACCAAGTCTTAGTATATCTAAGATCCTAAAGAAGAGAGGGAAAGGTGAAGATTTTGGATTCTAGAAAGATTTTTAAGCATCTGATAAATTGTTTGTCATTGAAGGACTCACCTATATAAATTCAGGGAGGCTGATTAGTGGGTGGCCACTAGGTAAATAATGTTTTTTTTCAGCCACAGTATCTCATTAAGAAAAAAGGAATTGTAATCAACAGCAGGAAAGAAAACACCCAGATCACTTGTACTGAAGAAAAATTAAATTCATCATACCAAGGCTTTTCTCCACCAGTGTGAATAAAGACAGAAGACAGACTATCAACTTAATTAACATATGGAACTTAGGATTTATTCTCTTATATCTTCTCCCTCTCTACTGTTTCTAGATTCAGTCACAGTAAGCCTTTTCTAATAAGTGTGAATTGTAGGACTGATTTGTTACTTTTCACGGCTTGGCAAAATTTTTATTTGACATTGTTATGTCAACACAATTATTTATCATAAATTTTGAACCTATTTTTGAACAGAAGCTGGGCTTATTCTATGTTCATTTTTTCTGGATAACTGAAGTTTTAAATATTTACCTTTAGACTGAGTAGCTTCCAGCAACAAAAGATGACTGAAAATCTTTATTTCAATTAAATTTTTTCCATTATAATATCTGCTTAAACCTCCCTTCCCCATGTATTCCCCTAATTAGAATGAGGTTAATTTGCCTTTTAAGGACAAGATAGTTCAATAAGATGGATCATTATATAGAAGGTGATTTATATAACTTAGATAATATAAATATACTTAATCCAGGAAAGAAACTATGCTAGAGAATAGTTATAATAAATTCTTGTATATCTTTCAGGTCTTACAAAGGTTTCCTGACATGAAATTATTGTTATGATTTTAGGATCCTAGACAACTTAATTACCATTGACAAATATATTATGTTTATGAGATAATTAATGAATCAGTTCATGAGATTTTGAAGTGATTTTTAGGTCACTGCTTTCTTTTCCTTCAGGTGGAGTATAATGACATATGAACTCAAATTGCCAACAAAGCCTTCTATCCTTCCCATCACTCCAGAAGAGGAAAATGAGGAATCTTACGTAAGGCTTAACTCTGCATGTGCTTATATTTATCAAGTTAGGGAACATCTTGAAATGATAAATAAAATTGCTAAATAATAGGAGATGTGAAATGTGCAAGAAGTGTTAATTGAATTTCAAATAAGAATTTTCCATGTAGCACATAGACAGTTCTGTTGACTACTTTTTATTTCTTACACCAAAGCATAAGTACATTGGTTGGTTTAGCAGCAAGGAAGACCAATGTACTGTTTTTATTCATTTGGAAATTATCAGGCATCAACTCTATACACAGAAAATTGGCTCCTGAATGGTAGTCCAAGGAAGTATAAGGATTCTGTCCTATAGAAGCTTATGGGCCAGTGGATTATTCCCAACAAAACAGACATAAACAGATCAGACTTCACTTTTTTAATATTTTTTTCTACAGAAAATTTTTGTAAAACATTAAGGTTTAAAGATTTCTTTCCTTAAAATGGTCCCATGAGTAAGATAAAACAAGTAATTTTTATTTTAAGATCTTAGACAATTTATTTTAAAATTCTGGATATGTGTTTTATAGATAAGGAAGCTAAGCTTTAGAAAATTGAAGTGACTGGCCCAAGGTTACACATCCAGTAAGTGTTGAAGCAAGAATAAAAACGCAAGGCTCCTACTTACAAATTAATCACACTTAACATTATGTCTTACTGACTCCGGTTGCCAAGCAATAATGCAAAATAGTATATACAATCCAAGGTCAAAGTGAACTCTATAGATAGTACATGTGTTGAGATTTCATAAAAGGAAGGTCAATTCTAAAAATGAAGATTTCCAGCTTTGAGGCAAATGTAACTCTTGATTTAAATGAAATCCATTTGTATGGAGTCTACAGTGTCAATTGTACCCTATCCAGCTCAAACCATATTCCCTACATGTTAAATTCATCTCTCTCAATAAAACAATTAGCATAGAAGTTATGTATGAATATATCTGAGTGTTATTGTTTCCTACTTATATTGTCAGAAGGGCATTCTTAGGTCTAAATGAACTTTTTAAAAAAGTACTTATTACAATCCAAACTGTTCATTTGATCCTTTTCTTGCTCAGGAAACCACATAGCATAGTAGAAAGCAGGGTAAATGTGCAGGTAGAGCACTTGAGTTCATATTCCTGTTCTGCAGTTTCGCAACCTAGGTGATGTAGGGTTACTTAATCCTGCTGTTTCCTAATCTGTAAAGTGAAGGTGCTAGATAATATCTAAGGTTGCTTTTAGCACTAAATCTCTGAATATAAGAACTTTCTTACAATTGGAACTGTCCAGATAGGGAATGGGCTACTTGGTAAGGTGGTAACCTTTCCATTTTATGCATGTTTTCAAGCAGAAGTTGGATGATTACTTATCAGAGATAGCATAATAAAGATGCCTGTTTGGAACCCCAGGCTGAATGAGGTGACTCTTGTAAAGTTTCTTCCAATTCTGTAATTTAAAAAAATCCAGGTATGCATTTTGCTTTATAGGAAGGTATCAATAATTTTGCAGTTTTGTGTTGTCATCAAATTACAGTTATATTACAAATTAATTTATTCTTCCATATTCTTTAAAAAAACCCTACGTAACTAAGTGATCAGTTACTACTGGTATGTGAATTTTCCTTAATCTTTCTAGCTTTTGCCCATAGCAGACTATAACAATTTTTAACCTTGGATTCTACCACACCGTCTGATTTGCTTTTATTTTTGGCTTTTTTCTTCTCCCTCTTTACTTACTGAATTCTGCCTTTCAGAGCCCAAATCAAATATCACCTCCTTCAGGACCCATCCATCCCTTTCTCCTCTTAATAACCTTTCTCTTTGGGCAGGTCATAACACTAACATAGTAAAAAGAATGTTTTTGCCACTCGGGTGCATTTACTATGTAGTATTATGTATAGTAGTTACCTGTGTTTGCTCTGGATAGTCAGGACCTTGAAAGTCAGGATGAAGAGTAGGGATCCCATCCTCATGTCTTTGTGGAAGCTGCTCTCTTCCTTCAAGATTTAGCTCATATGCCGTTTCCTCTATGAAGCCTTCCTGATCCCTACTCCTCGTGTGAAAGGAATCTTGCTCTCCCCAGATTTCTTAGAGCCTGTTCTTTACATGCTTAGCTAACTCCTCTTAGAATCACAGGACTTCCAAGTTGGAATGAACACAGAGGTTGTCTATTTTGGCCTCTGCCTATGTAAGAATCCTTCTGCGACCTTCAAGTCACAAGTGAACACCAGATAAATAATGGAGAATCCACTGGAAATAGCACCGTCCATGAATGAAAGTTCTTTGTATATATGGCTTTTTCCCACAATTAAATTGTAGACTCTTAGATAGCAGGGCCTGTATCTTTGCATTCAGTGCTTCACACATACTAGTCTTGTTGGGTTTTTTTTACTTAACGTTTGTCCGATTGAATTGGCCAGCAACAGCTAACCTGCATAACCAATCAGTTGCTGTTTAGCTGTTTCAGTCATATTCAGCTCTTAATGACTCCGTTTGGGATTTTCTTGGCAGAGGTACTGAAGTGGTTTGGTATTTCCTTCTCCAGCTTGTTTTTATGGTGAGGAAAATGAGGCAAAACGGGATACATGATTTGTCTAGAGTCACACAGCTCGCAAGTGTCTGAGACCGCATTTGAACTTGTGAAGATGAATCTTCCTGAATCCAGGGTCGGCATTCTATCCACTGCACCACCTAGCTGTCCTAATTTATGGATCGCTCAATATCATAGTGTAAGATTATACTGTTTAGAGCTGGAGGGATTACTTAGTTCAGCCTCTTAATTTCAGAGGAAGTCACTATTAGATGTGAGACATTAGACTTGCCTAATCCCAGACAGAATTGGGCTTTGAATTCATATCTTTTGACTAGATGTCCTAACTATCCCATATTGCCTTTATTCTAAATTAATGTCTTTTTTTCCCACAAATATTTGAGTCCTACAACTCAGTAAAAAGATTATTTAGGTATATTGTTGCCACTGTTTGAAACTGTTAGGCAGAAGCACTGCTCCTGACGGTTACTCGAGTTGGGAGCCTGGTTCGCTTCTCCCAGCGTACCCCTTGCTCTGACTGTCATCAGCGTTTAGAGACTCTTGTTATTCTTACTCTTTTACTATTGTTGGAGGGTAGCAATATGATGAAACACATTCCCTCTATTTTCCCTCAGCAAACAGAGTTTAAATGTCTCAATTAACAGGCCTTAGAGGCAGCAATCCTAGGAAGCTTCAGGTTCCGATTAGGGGTTTGGGGTCATGGACTCTGAGAGTGTGGCAGCTCAACAGTATACATTCACAGGATGAAATAATGGAGAGGAAAAATCATTTGTTTGCCTTCTCAAAATTGGGGGAGGAAAAACGTGTAAATATGACATATAGCATGGGAATAAAATTGATTGCTCACCTGCTGTGTTAACAGACTTACCTAGGATAAGCTTTTCAAAATTAAATATGTGTCAAGGATTGGGAAATAATTAATTTCAGAATAAATTACTAATTATTTATCATACTTAAGTGCAGAAGTTGAAATTTTTTCTTTGTTATAAGAGCCACTGGATAGAGTTTAAGTATATGATTACATATGATTAACCTTTAATTATATGATTAACTTAAGTAATATGATTGACTATATATATTATTATATGATTACCCTCAACATTACAAAATTCATCTTTTTACAAATCCAAATGTATTTATTTTTTTCTTTATATTTACTGAGATATCAATATCTTTAGTATAAGGTAGGTCATTAAAGTAAAAAAAAAAGCACAAAAAATCCATGATATCCCATTAGGAGTACCAGAAGAAGCTTTCAAAGACCCCTGATTTTGGGGATAACTAGTTGGTGCCGTAGCTAGAGCACCAGCTCTGGAGTTAGAAAGACCTCAGTTCAAATGCAGTCTCAAGACACTGGATATTTACTAGCTGTATGATCCTGGGTGAGTCACTTAACCCGATTCCCCCCCCCCCAAAGATTGTATAATTCATTTAAACCCAGGTGGTGAAGGATTTTAAGCAGAATTTACTTTAAACATAATTTTTGTTGATATCTTTTGTTTTTATGTCACTTTTGTCTCTACATCTCTTTTGTCTCCGAATCCTTAATAGGTCTGACAACACATTCAAGTCCATTCTAGCCTCACCATAGTCCTGCATCTGTGCACAGAAGGGAAAGAAGAAGGTAGGGAAGAAAGAAAGGAAAGAGGGAGAGAGAGGATGAGAAGGGACATTTCCCCTTCCTTTCTCTGGGGCCATGCTTGGTCTTTATAATTGCCAAATAGTGACTAATTTTTATAGGTTTGTGATGTACAGTATTAAGATTATTGAGTGTATGTCCACCTTTGGGCAGAGACTTTTATTTTCTCCTTTGGGAGAAATCTGCCATTTGATTTCTGGAATCTTTGCATTATTGAGAAGAATGTGGCGATTCTGTTTAGTGCAAAGAATATAAAATTGAAAGATCAGATTGCTCCTTGCAGAAGCTAAATATTTTAAATAGTATTTTGAAACAGAATAACAACCAGCTTTCCATCAAAAATTAATACCTACATTTGGAAAATTAAGAAAAAAATGATCTAACAGATTAAATAGTAGCACTATGTTGATGTCTGCCAAGTCACATCTAGTACTCTGCTTATTAGAGCAAAGGCTGTTTTTCTTTAGAATAAAAAGGTTTCTAAAAAATGAAATCTCTGTCATTTCATTGCTGTTACCTATTAATTTTTTTTCTCTATAAATGAATAACATGTGTAGGCCTGTTGTCTCATACTAGTATTCTACACAGCCCAGAGAAAGGCCCAAGGTCCTATGAAACAGCACAAATATACTTTTTTGATGGTGCTTTTCTTGTTTTGAAGAAATAAATTGCATTAAAGACATCTCAACCTCCCTTCCCTTGGATAAATTTCATTACCCCGAATGTGTAGTTCTCTCATACAGTATTCATTTCAGATCCCCTTAGGCATGACTGTGAAAACATTGCCTGTTCAGTTTTTCTTGGAAAGAACACAAAACTCGGTATCTCCTCCTAATTAACATGCTAACATCAGCATCTTGCTCGTACCCTAGGAAAATAGAGCTTAACAAGATTCTGAGGGCTTCCTTAACTCCATACTGCCAGCCAGGACCACACAGAAACCATCTGTTTATAAAAGCTTTTTCAGAGAAGATAATTCAACAACCTCCTTCAGAAACGAATTCTATTATTTAATAACAACCAAATGCCAGAAAATTCTTCCTTATCATTAACCTAAATCTCTGAAGTCTTCTAATTTGGTTTATTGCTAATGACCTGAGTAGACAGCTGGTTACCATACCCTGTAAGAAACTTCTATGTCCTTGGAAAAAACACCCCATCAGCCCCTTCTCCAAGTAAGTAACTCTAGTCCCTATAAATTGTTTTCTGGAAGTCTTCTTTTACAAAAGCCTCTAATCATATTTCCGTATCTCTACCCTATTTTTAAACTCTGCACCACTCTCTTCAGATGGAGATCAGAACTTGACATACTTTTGTATGGTCTGTCCAATGCGAAAATAAATTTGTGGCTTCTCTGTTCTTTATATCTGTTCGTAAATGCTGCCTTAGGAAGGCCTATGATCTTCTAATTTTGTGAATGTTTAGTGTTGGCTATTAGTTTAAGAAATAATTTAAGGTGATAAGATAATGATTCCCCCTCTTTTTTCACTCAGCAACTGCCTCGCCCTCCACCGCGAGCATTAGGATGTAAGCAGGTGTGTGTGTGGGCAGGAGTCAGCTTGTACATTTTCAATGTGGACATTTACACTGTAGGTGTAAGTTACAAATAAGATTTGATTTATTGTTTTATTGATTTGATTGTCTAGACCAAGGGTGGGGAACCTGGGGCTTGAAGCCACGTGTGGCCCTCTAGGTCCTCAAGTGTGGCCCTTTCGCTGAATCCAAACTTTGACTTGAGGACCTAGAGGGCCACATGTGGCCTCGAGGCCTTGATGTTCCCCTCCCCTGATCTCAACTTAAGAAAGTCATGAAGAAAATGTTAATAATGGAGGTTAAATTTAAACATTTAAAATACTTTATAATGGTTGTTAAAACATTTATCAATCTATTCCCAGTTGTCAGTTCTTTGGAAGTTAAGATGGTGTCTTGTTTTGTCACAGGTATTCTAAATGCCTAGCACACAGAAAGCATATTTGAAAAATGTGAAACATTTTGTTTGTGTGATTCTTGTGAACCACACGTTTCTCCCAGAGGGTAGAGAGCACAAAGCAGTAGCTGGGGTGCAATAGCTCTGCAAGCCACCAGGTGGCGGAGATTAAACTGGATCAGTTTATTGAAAACAGCCTTTGCAGGTGCACCCCCTACTCCTCCAATTCTGTACATTCCCTGGCATGCTAGTTTGCATTCATATTTAGGAATATGAATGAATGCACTCCACATCATAGCATGTGAAATGACTCCAGCCCCATCTGCGTCTCAGGTTCCTTTTGTTTGCTCTTCTTTATGTAGTCCCAAAGAAATTACTTGGCTATTTTGCCTAATTGAAATTCACTGAAAGGAAATTGAAAGTAAGATTGAATAACCTTAAATTCTAGAGTGGTTTCAGAAGCCTCTGCCTCCTGTAGTTCCATGGAGATTTCTAAAGCATGGCTTCTCTTCTTTAGGGTATTTTTATGCTACCTAGGTCCTTTCTATAGTTGATGCTACCAAGCACTCAGTTTCAGAAATCAAGGAGGGCAAGGAGAAATCTCAGTCTGTCACACTCTGGCCAATGTTATCTTCTTGAATTGCCAATGTGATCATCAACAATATATCTTGCTGGGCCTGTAGAGTCTGACCCAACAACCAGGTGATTATGGGGTTCATGATCTTGGGAGATTGACTTGAGTAGCTGGAGGTCACACCCCTGTCAGTTTCCTCTCTAATTCCTCTCTGTGATAATGTGGGAAGAGAGGGAGGGAACGAAGGGGAGAAAGAGAGAGAGAGAGAGAGAGAGAGAGAGAGAGAGAGAGAGAGAGAGAGAGAGAGAGAGAGCGCGAACATCAGACAGGAGACAGAGATAGAGAGACACAAAGGTAGAAAGTGAGAGAGACAAAGAAGCAGAAACAGAGATGGGGACAGAGACACAGAAAGAGAGAAAGAATTAAAAAAAGAGAGACAGAAACAGAGATGTAGAGAGAGATATGCAGAAAAAGAAAAACAGAGAGACAGATAAACAATCACAGAGGGAGCCCAGATACTGGGTCTTGTTCCTTTCAAAGTCTTTCCTGAGCATGAACTCTGACAGCTGCCCCATTTATGACAGATATCGTGTAACTGTCATTACTTTGTGTTTTCATCTTTCTTTGATGTCTAAAGATGTGGGAAAATATAGGGGAGAAAACCAGGTAACTACTATGTAGCCGGAGATTGTTTCAGCAGGTGGTTACAAATGTTTAGTGAATTGGATCTGACCTTTTTGTTTTGAAGGGAGCTAAGAAATGAATGATTACAGTGTTTATTTTGAAAAAAAATTATAAACTTGACAGATCTGAACACTGCCTTATACAAAGAAGAACAGAATAAGATACTGAGTGTGAAATCATTATTCTCCACTATGTGACCTGAACAGCCCTCCCTCACTCAGTCAAATGAAAGTTGTGTCATCATTTCTCTGATGGCATGGTCTTCTTCAGCAACGAAGGACAAACACATGCACAATTTTAGTTTTAAAATTTTTACGTGTTAGTTCCAAGATGGCTTGTCTCTGTCCCCCATATGAACTTCCGTCAGTTCTCATGCTTATTTTTTTATTATTAATTGATGCTTTTTTCTTTTTTCCCTTTTTTTAATATTACTATCATTACTGCTATCCCCCGCTACTGTTCGATTAACTCCTCCCCAAGTCTTCCTTTATAATGATTGATATAATCACGTAAAACAAATCCACACACTGGCCTTGCCTGATAATATTTCCTTTTACATCTTTAGTCTGTCACTTCTCTAGCAAGTGGAAAAAATAAAAAAGCATAATTCCTCATCAGTGCTCAGGCATGTGACTGGCAAGCGCAGTGATCAGCGTTCTGAAGTCTTTTCAAGTTTTTCTGTCTAATATTGTTGTCAATGTTTGAATTGTTTTGGTTCTACTCAATTCTCTGAATTAATCACACAAGTCCTAGGTTTCTCTGAATCCATCTCTTTCCTCATTTTTTATTATACAATAATATTTCGTTTATTTGTGTGTTATGTATGGTTCAGTCATCCTCTGATTGGGAACCCACTTTGCTAAAACAAGTGCTGCTTTAATAATAATAGCTAACCTTTATATAGCTCTTACTATGAGCCAGGTGCTATGCTAAGCATTTTACAATTATTAACTCACTTGATCTTTACAGTAACCTTGGGAAGTAGATGCTATTATCATCCCCATTTTCTGTATGGGGAAACAGAGGTATCCTAGTTAAACACATTTATGCATAGTTAGTAAATATCTGGTCACATTTGAACTCAGGTCTTCCTGATTCCAAGTCCAGCACTTTATCTACTGTATCATGTAGTTGCAATAATATTTGCTGTAAATACTTTTATCAAAATGGTTCCTTTCCTTTTTTCTTTCCCTCTTAAGGAATCTGGGATTATTTTGATTTATGGCCTTTTTACTCAACTAAATCATATTTTTTGTTTTTTATTGTTTTTTTAGAACTGCTGAGTAAATGAGAGTGGGGCTGTGAATTGGTCTGGTCATTCTGGAAAGCATTTTGGAATTATGCCAAAGAACAACCAGGCAGTCATTGCCCAGTAAAAGGATACCTGCTGAATTTCCAGTTTTTGGCTACTACAATAAGAGTTGCTATAAACATTTTTATAAACCTCTTTCTTTGATTTCTTAGTGATATAAATGGGCCAAAGGGTATGGAAAGTTTAGTAACTTCTTTGGCATAATTTCAAAATGCTTTCCAAAATGACTGGAACAATTCACAGCTCCATTGTCATTTTTTCAGCAGTTTTTTAAAAATAATTTTGAAATAAATTTGTTTATTTTTAGTTTTCAACATTCTCTTCATAAGTTTTAAATTTTCTCCCTCTCCCTTTTCTTCCTTCTCTGAGATGGCATGTAATCCTATAAAAGGCTCTACACATTCAACAATTCTTTTAAAACAACAAACATTTGATTCAGTTGAGCAGAACACTGTTTGAAAACCTTATCTTTAAGTGTTTCTCATCCATAAATCAAAATCATCCCACTTCCATGAAAATGTGACATTTTATGTACATGCAGTTACCTGCCAATGGTCAATGACCCTCTTACTACAAATAACAGGTGAGGCATAAAACAGGAAGATGTATTCTTGATAAAGACAGTTTCCATGGTGATGGAGGAGGTTCAGAATAAAGTCCATAGTGAAAAGGGGTTCCCTGTGGATCGTGAAGTTCTGCACATATTCCTGTTCAAGGTTGACATTGTGTTGACTTTATAAAGCCATGATCTATTGCAGAGCCTTGTAGGAGAGATCCACAACCACTCAGAAGGATTTAGCCTGATTATCCACCCAGGAAAAGCCAAGGGAATGAAGATTATCTATTGCCCAGATTATGATGTTCAGTTAGTTGGATGAGTAATGTACTGAGCTTATCCATCAGTACGCATCTGTGGGCCAAAAAGACAAATGAACAGTGAGTTGGGTTCAGCAATAAACAGGAGGCAGAGAATGGGCTGGATTGCCTGTAGAAAACTGTGAAACTCTTAATGACACTTAAGCTTCTTTTAGAAACAAAGGGCTCTCTTCTGAACAGTTGTATGACTGTGAGGTGGAAAAAAAATAATTTCCAAAGAATTTATAATGAATAGCATACAAAAGGTAATAGAGAGGTATGGTGGTAGGTATGAGCAGGCTGCCATATGTAATCAATGCAGAACTTCAAAAAACAGTAGGAAGACATATCATCAAAGAAGTGTATGATACGGCAAGAAGATGAATTGGTTGTTTGGTGAGGATGAAGTCTGACAGGTTGATAATTCACTGATATCCTTGAGATGTCAGGAGAAAGCAGGAATGGTCATTAGCATGTTGGGTGAACGCCCTGTGGTGAGTTTATGGGAAGTTGGGCTGTTAATCTTCACTGTTGAAAGCATCCAAATTGATTAGATGACAGAAGCATTTTAGTATTTTATTATTGAGTAAAACAATTGTTTAATGCATACAGTGTCTGTGACTGCTCTATATATGGGATAATATGTTTATTAATACAAATAGGAGAAATACAAAAGAAATAGAAAATGTGGACTTTAAGGAATTTATTCTCTATTGATATATTAAGACATACAACAAACTAAAATAGCTGAATATAGATTGTAGACAAACTACTTGGACTGAAAAACAAGACAATAAATGTTATAAAGTTGGGTGTTAAAAACTTCTTAAAAGATTTACATCTTTAACCATATTAGGAAGGAAATAATGGGACTTCCTTGGAAGCCAGTGAAACGGCTTTGCACAGCTCTGCCTCACTTAAATCCAGTTCATCGCAAGTTAAAACATTACCCTTGAGATTTCATCGGTCCTCTTTGAGAATTAACAGTAACAAGCAATAGTCCCCATCAGTGAACCTAGTGTAAGCAAATGCACAAGAAAAAAAAAAGAAAGGTTATGATCTATAATATATAAAATATGACATTGGAGAATTTGGCAGGGAGGGGCAGCTGATAGACTGCTTTGAAGACTGCCATGTTTAGATTTAATGTATTTCGATATTTATTTGCAAAAATAAAATTTGTGTTCCACATAAGGTACTGAAATTTGATTGAAAGAAGTCTTTAAGTGTGTATCATACTTCACTTCCAAATTTGAATTTTCCATTGTAGTTTGAAAAAAAAATTAGTGACTGTATCAGTCAAGCATTTGATAACCACCTACTGTTACTTGCAAGACATTTGAGGCCCAAAGACAAAAATGGAGCAGTGCCCACTTTCAAGAAGCTAATTATCCATCTCGTTGGGATTTTTTTTAAGGTTTTGGTAATTTCTTTGATATTCTGAGGGTCTGCAATAAATAATTTTACAATTAAAAGGTAATTCATAAGAAAGCTCTACATCTGTATGGATAGAACCCTGTTTACATATGTAGATACAACTCCCTTTCAAGTGTTAGGAAACACTTCTGTTTCTGCAGATGTAATCACTGTGCTGTGTCAGATACCATTCAAATAAGCAAATGTGTTTTTCCTTTTTAATTCAGATGGCATCTTATGAGGACTCAGTTGCAGCTCATCTCGCAAAAATCCTCAATTCTGATCAACACTCGGTTGTCATATCATCTGCTAAGTGAGTTGGGGAGTTTATATGTAATGAAGAAGGTGTGTGTAGATGAATGTGACTTGAAATCCTTGATTTGTTCATTTATTCAGCAATCATTTTTTAACCGCTACCCTATTTCAAGCAGTTTACTAGGCAGTGGGGATCAGTTATAAAAACAAAATAATCTCTGCTCTCAAGGAGTTTACATTCTGTTGTATCTCCTGCATTTGGAAAAAATAAGTTCAAAATAGCCTCAAAGAAGATACAAGGTATTTGGCAGTGGGTGGGTAGGGGTAGGGGAGGCATGGGTAAATGGTGTGGGATGAGAGAAGACAATCAGGACTGATCTGGTATATGAAGTGGTGTTGTAGGTCAGGAATAAAATAGGCTATGGTTAGTGAGATTCAGAGTTGAAATGCAATAAGTACTCATGGACTGTAAAAGCCAATTAAAAGTGGTTTTAAAAAGACACACTTTAAAATGATACATATCAATTTCTTTGAAGTATAAAAGTTACTCCTCCCCACTTCCGCAAGTACCAAGCCAGGAAAAACCAGGAATGTATCAGATGCAGGTAGAACTCCACAGTCCTCAAGGCGACCAACCACCTTAGCATGCATTAAGCAGTAAAATACTCAGCTGTCCCAGAGTAACTTGTCAGCATGTTATTTCTCACAGGAGGGAAAGCTGAGCAGTATTCTGTTGTACTTACAGCTCCCATGATTGTCAAGCGTAGGGCTTGAAGCAGGGAAAGGACGAGGCCAAGGCAAAGACCCCAGAAAGGGCTTCAAAAGCAGAGAAAGCTTGGGCCACTCTGCAGCGGGGCATATGGGTTTCCCCAATAACAGCCAAGCTTCTACCCCAAGGTTGCAGAAATGAAAAGGGAATCCATTCCAGTTATGGGATATAGCCTGTGCGTAGAAGATGGCAAATGGAATATAATGGGCATCAGTGAGTAGCCTCTTTTTTCTGGAATGTGGGAGGCAGGGAGGAAGAGAGAAATGTGGCATGATACCTGGAAAGGTAGGTGAGAGGCACATTGTGAAGGGCTTTAAAAGCCAGTCATGGATGTTTGCATTTTATATTAGAGCTAAGAGGGAACCATGGAAGCTTTCTCAGTAGGTGTGTGACATCAAAGTTACACTTTTGGAACATCAATTTGGCAGATAAGTGGAGAGTGATTTAGAGAGGGGAGAGATATCTGGTAGCGAGGCTCGTAATAGTGGGCGGTAATGGAAGTCTGAACTAGGGTGATGGCAATATGAGTGGAATATTTTAAAAATATAAAATAGTAAAAGCAAAAAGCCTAAATCACATTATTTGTGGGCAACGGGAATCCTGGAAAAAGTAAGGAAAGAATAAGTGAAGAAGGGGAGAAAAAACCCAGAAGGTCAAATTCATCAGTTTGGGGGCATTTGGACAAGATTACCAAGGAAATTCGAAAGTTGAATTTAGTGAATGCAATGAGTTTGGTTTGATTCAAGATAGATGTGACCTTAAGTTCATCCCTCCCCCACCCCACACACACATCAAGAAGTCTAATAATAAAACCCAGGTTCTGAGAAACCCTGTGAAAAGAATGATAATCTTGAGCTTCAGAGGAAAGGACTATTACCTACATTATAATATTTGAAAAGGTTACTGCAAGACCTTTTGCTAAATTTTTTTACAAATTGATTTACATTCTTAAGAAACAGACAATTCTCTCTTCATTGGCTACCTGCCTTTCAGAAATGAATGATTTAATTTTTGGATTATGAAAGGCATTTATTCTTTTTTCTTCTTATCTTTTGATCATTTTATTAATGAATATAACACATTATTTGATTTTTCTTATTGTAAAAAGACTTTAGAGTCATATGTACAGTAAGATTATCGTATGACCTTTAGCTTTAACTTAGCTATCCTTTCACTGTTAGACGACTGGGCTAGTCTGTGGTGACAGTAATACTAGCACATGCCTTTGGCCAAGTTGCTAGACTTTATACTTTCCTTATCTGTAAAAATGTGAAGTTGTTCTATCTACCTTAGAGGGTTCTAAGAATTAAGTAATCTAATGCCCAAAAGAGGCTTTACTAACTGTCAAATGCTATGCAATTATAAGTTATTCTTATATTTTTTTGTCTACATTTTCACCCAGGTCTGTTTCTAGTCTTTGTCTTAACAGTAGGTTTTCTGTTCCTGGCCTTGGCTTTGGCCTTTTTCCCAGAACACATTCCTCACCCCTGCTACTGTCTTCATTCGTTTGTCCGACCTTAACCTACTCCTACTGTGCCTTCTATGCTTTTATTCTAGCTGGGCTGCCTAGCTCTGCAGAGTATCAAAGTCATAGGAATTGAGGGGCTATGAAGAACTTGAGGGGGAAATGAAGGAAGGAGTCCACACATCTAATAGAATATTCCATTTAAGTAGGTTAAGGAAATAGAATTCTTGTGCAAATTTTAAAATTATATCATCAAAACAAATGAGAAATAGAATAATTCTTTGTCCAATCCTTCCTTATGTAAATGGGGGAAAAATGGAAAACTCAGTCATCTGACTTGCCTCAGCCCTAACTAATTAGGGTCAGAGTAAGGTCCAGAACATGGGTCTTCTCAGATCTTCTGATAGAGGAGGTTTTTTGTTAAATCATAGTTAGCTCCAGTGGTCGCTCCAATCTACCCTGCTCTTTTTGACATCTCCAAGGGCAAAAGCACTGTACTTCACACTACTAAATGGAATGTAAAGATGAATTGCAAATGATTTCCTTTTCTGAATTAACAGTATTTTTCCAATTACATATTAAAAAGGTTTTCAACATTCATTTTTGAAAGATTTTGCATTTCAAATTTTTCTCCTCTCTCCCTTTTGTCCTTCCTCCCCAAGATAGAAAGCAATCTGATATAGGTTATGTATGTACAGTCATGTTAAATAGCAAATGGTTCCCATAATTCAAGCATCAGGAGGCAGAGATAAGACATGTATCCAAATGAAAAGACATATATCCAAATGAATATTATGAAAAGTATTGGATGAACAGTCATATGAACAAAAGTGTTGTGCAAATTCAAAGGAGGAAAGGGATCACTTCTGGTGAGAAGAGCCATACTGATAATGAGGAGGCCATTTAGTAGATTGGTGTTATCATTTAGCTCAAAGCTAATGAGACCTCTTCTGTGGGTAGCAGCGGGAATGTAAAGGAACAAATGTAGAAAATCAGCATTGTGAAGGAGGAGTCAGGACAACTTGATTGAATATATAAATGAGAGGGAGGTTGTAAGGGATGTGGGAGGGGAGAATTTTTGATTTCACGTTTTGGAAAGACCATTTTTTTTTCATGTGTCAGTATGGAAAATAAATAAATAATAACATCATCATATTATTAACTATTACTTTGCCAACACAGTGAGTAGTCTTTAGACATCTGAGAGAGAGGAAGCAATGTCATTTATAGCATGGAGATAATTAAATGAAGATAATTGAAACTAATTGCCAAAAAGGGGCATCTGGAAATATACTTTTTTTAAGATTATGCAATTAAATATTTGTGAGCTTTAAGATTTTTCTGTCATATAACTTGAACAGTGAAGTTTTAAAATGTTGCCTTCATCTATAGTTCTAATTTAAAATTGCTTAAGTTCATTGAGCAGTTTTTGAATTTATATTCAGAAAAGGAATTAAAAAAACTCGATTTTGTGGCTCTTCCTGTTGACATGTGTATAACAGTGATGCTCCTTTCTCCTCAAAGGATTTTATGTCAAACCGTAAAGGACTTCGTTGCCAAAGTTGGGAAGACGTATGAAAGAACAGAGGAAAACAGTGATGTAGCAGACGCCATGGCCATTAAAGTAAGAAAACCTATCAGATACTAACAGTGGGGGCTTCCGCAGCCCTCCCCTTTCTTCCTGTCTGGATCTTGGATTATCTGTATGGGTAGCTCCTGTTAAGGAAAATCTCTCCACCAATGCAGATGGGTGCTTGTAGTGAAGCATTCAGAATTGAGTTACCTGGGCCACTGAGAGATTAAGTTATTTGTCCCCCCGAGGTAGAACTGGGACCTAGGTTATCCTGACTTTTAAGGCTTCTTCTCTACCCACCACATCACGGTACCTCTCAACCAAGATTTATTGGTGTTAAGGCAGCAATGTATAGTGAATGGAGAGCTAGCCTCTAGAGACAGGAAGACCTGGTGGACATCTTGCCTCTGATACCAAACAGTTGTGTAACCCCAGTACCCTGCTCCCTTCCTCAGGCACATCTCTAAGGTTATTGTTGCAGAAAATGTTTAGGTCTGCGCTGGAAGAAGGTTTTCATCAGGAATTCCTTATATCATTGAAATCACAGGCCCAGAAGAACCCCTTTGAAATAAAACTACACTTCATGACACAACCAAGCAAGCATTTATTTCTCTGCTGAAATGTTTCATGGATCAGGAGAAAGAAATTTGATGTTGAATATAAGCATTTATATTTATTAAGCTTTCATAAGCATATTTAATTTCACCATCATTACTTAAATATGTAAAATAAGTATATTCTTTAAAATTGTCCAAAAAGAAAATTTATGTAAACTGGATACTGTTTGTCAATCAACTTGTCTCACAGAAGGGGGAAATGCGTGACAGTTGTCAATTGGAATGGTTCTATGTGAAGCTATCAGGGAAAGAGAAAGAATAGTTTTTTTCTTCCAGGTATGTTTTTGCTGGTGGGATTTCCTTTTAGCATGTCTTCCACCATGTCCTAATCTGTATGGCTTGTTATCCTTTACCAGGTTTCAGTCCTTGCATTGATTTCTTTCTCCATTCACCTCTACCCTCCTGCCCTTGAGTAAGGCTGAAGCTAACATAAATCCACAAGACCCTTATTGTACCTCTCACAGTTTGGATCTAGTTGCCTTACTTAATAAATCAGGACAGCTGGCGTTTGGGATGGAATTAGCTTTTCCAGACCCATTTCCTTGAGAGATTGTAAGAAGAAAAATATAGAAGAGAGAAGGGAAGTGGACAAGGGCCCTGCTACTTACACCACTAATACCTTCAGCTTCCCAACAATATGAATAACAATTGACATTTTCTTTACATCATATCATCTGTTCCTCACAACCTTTATGAGATAGGTACTACAGGTTTTATTGTTTCTTCTCTATGATGAGGATACTATATGGTAGGGATTTGCTCTTGATCATGTAGCTAATAGGTATCAAAGGAAGGATTTGAAATTTGCAGGTCTTCCTAACTCAGATTCCCTCTATCAACTCTACTATACTCTACTGTCTATCACCATTAAAAAACTTTTGATACTGAGTCTATGGCTGCTTACATTCCTACTTTTAAATGACTCCCAGTCTTTTCTTCCTGTTCCTTTTTTTCCCCCTACTTTGTCAATATTTCAGGAAGGCAGACTGCTTCTTCTGCCATCACTTTTATACTCTATAGTTTCTGCTATAACGGTTGGTCTTACCATTCCATCAAGTCAAGGAGAAGGCGGTACAAGGAGATTAGTATCATTACAAAAGGGAAGGATAATATGGAGGTGAAATTTAGGCCCAACCTAAATGCTTCTTGACCCTAAAAAGGCTGACAATAGCAGTAGAATGTATGCCCACCATTTGTTTGCCTCGTTCCTCATTTTCTTCTTGTATTGAGTAATAATTATTCAGCAAAGTAGAGAGCAAATGCAAACCCTTTCATAGAAGGAACTTGTAAATGACCAGCTAGTTTATATGAACAGAGCTTCCATTTATGACTGTTCAAATGGCTCCACAGGTTCAGGTCACTGGACATTATTTAAAATATAGTTCATAAAATGTATACTAAATTGTGTTCCTATTTTAAAAAGTTAGTATTGAAAGATATTTACTATATTGTTTTTAAGGAATTGGTCTTTAAGGAAGAATATCTGTTCAAAAAATTTATAACATTTTAATCATAGAAAGATTTGGGGTAGTTTTTTGAAAGTTAAGAAGTTATTGGATCAAAGTTTTCTATTTGTAAACATATATGTCATATTCCATAAGTACAATTGTAAAATTATAATCACAGGTCAAATTTTGAAAATGAGTTTATTTGAAAATGAGTATCAGTCATCAGAATCCATTGGTTTAGATCAGGAGTGGGGAAGCTGCAACTTTGAGGTCACATGTGGTCCTCTAGGTTCTCAAGTTTGGTTGTTTGACTGAATTCAAACTTCTCAGAGCAAATTCTTTTATTAAGGATTTCACTGAGAAGAAGTGAGGCACAGTGGACAGTGCCAGCCTTTGATGTGAGAATGCCTAAGTTCAAGTCTGATGTCTGACGTGGACTGATTTAGACAAATCTTAATAACAGCAAGTAGCAATGATAAAAGCATTAAGGTTTGCCAAGCTTAGTCAGTCCTCAAAACAGCCCTGTCAGGGATGTGTATTGTTATCCCATTTTGTAGATGAGAAAACTGAGGCTGAGAGAGATTACATGACTTTCCTAGAGTGATGTAGCAGTTAAGAGTCTATGCCCTAGAGAATTCTCTAAGACTCTTAAGTTGCAGAAATAGTTGACTTGTATTGATATAGGAAGCTTCCTCACACAGAGCTCCCTATCCTAATGAAGTCATAGGGATGGTAGCTCCATCTCCAGCCCCTCAAGATGATAAAAATTAAGATGCCTTCTGACCCAGCGCGCGCACACACACACACACACACACACACACACCATCATGGAAGTGGTATAGATAGATGCATATCTAAATTCCAAAAGGTTCTTTCTTGTGATTAAATTCCTTAATCTCTCAGATCTATTTGTCTTGTGATTACTGCCACCCCTCCCCACTTGCACTCACTTCTTTCCTTTTAATTTATATCCTTCTTACCCATTTTTTTTTTCAGTGTGCAACACTAAATGAGAAACTTGACCAACTACTGCAGACTTTACAGGCAGAAGCCCAGACGGTCGAAGTATTCAAACATCCTGGTCCTCCCAGTATTGAAGGGGACTCTGTGGACTTTTCAAGCGAAGAGTCCTTATCTGACAGCAAAGGAAGCATGGTGGAGGGTGCCCTAAAGACTCCTGCACAGAAAACTTTCAAACCAAAGGAGTTAATGTTGAGAGCAAACAGTTTAAAGAAAGCAGTGAGGCAGATCATTGAACAGGCTGAAAAAGGTACACTTGAGCAAAAGTCAAGGGCATGAAGCATCTTTTTTTTTTTCCAGCATCATTTTCATCTTTCTTTAAAAAAATTATAATATTTTGCTCTCCCATTACATGTTAAAACAATTTCTTGCCATTTTTTAAAGTTTTTAGTTCTAAATTTTATTCTTCCATCCCTCTTCTCCCTCTCCCTTCCCTGAGATGGTAAGCAATCTTATATGTGTTATACATGTGTAATCATGGAAGTAGTTTTCATCTTTCGAGTCAGTTTGGCACCCTTTCTATAACTTGATTTTATGAGCTTGATGGAAAATGGAACCACTAAAATAAAATTTGTTCATACTTTTTCTTAATTCATTAGTAAGTGGAATATTATTAGTACTATAATGAGTACTTGCAAAGCAGGCTTTAAAATGAATTCTGTGAAATGTTTAACTCAGATAATTTTACGTGGTATTCATTTTAGAATATTTACTTATAAGAGATTACTCTTGATTTTATGCTTTTAAAATTGTGGTTGATTTTTGGGGGTAACTTTTGAATTCTTAATAAACAAACATCTGCTGTTTCAGTAACATTGTAGAAAACGTTTAATACTTGTCAGTATTAATGTCTTCAATTTACATAGTGCTTTTGGGTTAAAATTTTTGAACAAATTTTTTTCCATCTCTTATGTTAGTATAGTTTGATAGAACATAGGCATTTTATTTTTCCCTATAAATTTAATATTTTAGATGAATATAAAATTTTGTTTAAATGAGGATGTTTCTCTTAGAATCTTGCTACTCTAATGGTTTGCCTAGTTTTTTTTTTTTTTAAATCAGATCTCTAATTGAATTGGTATAAGAAACTCAATGAGGAAACTTCTACCACAGTGGAACTACACCAGTTCTTCAAATAATGGCCTTGGAAAGTTTAAAAACAAATTTAGAAGGTTACCAGAGACCTTTTTTAGGGGCTAATGCTTACCTAACCAGGTTCTACTACCTCCAAGGCTATGTCTCTGAGGTAGCATAGTAATAACAGTATCCAAAACCCATTATGTTACCATCATTGACTCATCTGCCATTATTGGATTAGTGTTTACTTTCTCGTAAAGTATCTAGGAAGAAAAGGGAAATAATTTTTTTCATTTTTTCCCCATTTGTACAATTGTTTTTGTCTTATAGAAATGTTAAATTTATCTTGTTCTTACTATTTCTAGCTGTAGATGAACAGAATATTCATACTGATGAGGAGGGTAACCTGCTGTCAGCTCCCCTAGATGATAGTAGAGAAACAGAATATTCTAAAGAAGATAAAGATGAGGATGGAAAGGAGTATCCATCTGGTGAGAGACTAATAGTAAAATTATGGTGCAACGTAACCTTTCTGCTTTAGTTTTGTCATAGACTCCTCAGAACTAATGACTGGTGATTGATAAAGTTATATGTTGCGTTTCAGTAGAGTGTGAGCTCCTTGAGGACAGGGACTGTCTTTTGCTTCTTTTTGTATTTCTAGAACTTAGCGTGGTGCCTGGCACAACGTAGATACTTAACGTTTCTTAATTGATTGATGAGCTAATAATTTCAGCAAATTTTTCAATCTTTTCTTACATTAGGAGGTATTTAGGGCATGGATGTTTGAGATTTTCTTCCCCCTATAAATGGTGAATACAGGAATTTAGTTCAATACTGACACCTATCATTTATCTCTCCATATCTCTCTATCTGTCATTGTAGATATGCTTATTTTATGGAAGGCAATCATTGTGTCCCCAGAAGAATAATTAGTTAATGGTGGTATGATAATGCTTCTATTAAGTATGTGTTGTCTGTGGGCCTAAGTCCATGTTTATTATTGTTAAGTTCTAAATTATATGTCTAACATACATGAAGTATAGTACATATCAGTGTTGTCATTGGTAGGTTCTGTTTTAAAAGAAACCATGAAATATGAATTAAATTACCACTGATGCAACATCAGTTTTTGTCATCAGAACCATTGGTTTTTATCAGAGCATGAACATCAAAAGGTTATTTTTATGGCAGCTTAGCCCCAGGAGTCCCATCTGTCAAACTAAAGAGCAGCTGTCCCTCTGCTTTCTTTCACTGCACCTGGTCTGTCCCCAAACACAAAGACAATCGAATTATAAGATTAGCAATCTGCTTCCACATCATGAAGAGTGAAAAATAATTCAATGGAGAAGTTGGTTTTAAAATCATCTGCCAGGGCATTTTCAAGTTAGTTGAAGACATTTTGTTATTACTGTTTTTCGGTCGTGTCTGACTCTTTGTGACCCCTTTTCGGTTTTTCTTGGCAAAGATACTGGACTGCTTTGCCATTTCCTCCTCCAGCTCATCTTGAAGATGAGAAACGGAGGCAAATAGGGTTAAGTGACTTACTCAGGGTCACACAACTATTAAGTGTCTGAGAATAGATTTGAACTCAGGAAGATAAGTCTTCCAGACATCAGGCCTGAGCGTGCTATCCACTGGACCACCTAGCTGCCCCATTGAAGACATTATTTGCCTATTAAATTATCCTAATCTAAATAGTTTGACAATTCTTTTTTTAAAAAAAAAAACCTCAAATAATAAATAATATGTCAGTGTTCATGTATATTATGCAGTCCTATGGTACATGGCAGAATAGAGGAGACAATCAGTGATTTACCCTAGTATCACATGTGGGCTGTAGGTGTCAGTGTATTGCATTTGATTTAAAAGCAAAATATTGCTACCAAATGCTTTTTTCTCCAAAGTTCTATAGAAGAACATCCTTCAGTTACTTCTTGGTATTTTATTTAAAATCAATATCTATTAAGTAGTTATTTTGTAAAAAGTGTTATTAGACCTTTCTCAGATATAAAGACCAGTAAGTTTTCTAAGACAAAATCAGCCACTCAAAACAATCTATTGTTTGAAAAAGTCATTAGACCTAACAAATTCTGTTTATCTATGAAATTTCTCTTGACTGTAACCATATATGTAAATGATTATGTGCTTTCACCTTTTTTTTTTGCTATTCTCTCTCTCATAGCAGGATAAAGTGAAAAGAACTTTGGATTCAGAATCAGAGGACCTGTGTCCAAATTCAAATTTTACCTATGTAATTACCTATGTGATCTTAGGAAAGTCCCTCCCCACTCTGGGTTTCAGTTCCTTATCTCTCAAATGAATTAGATTATCTCAGAGGCCCCTTTTATTCTTGAAATGTTATGTACCTGACTGAAATCAGAAACCAAAATCTCCTGTATTAGATAATCTCAGAATCTTCTTTATATACTGATTCCTAATAAAAGTAAATAAAAAAGGACTAGTGAGAGAAATCCTGATATCCCTTAAACATGCTTTTCTTTTCTTTAGATTTTGGGTATATGAGCATTTTTGTCTATTTGTGTGTGTATTTTTGCTTCTGTATCTAAACCAGATTTTTTTTTTTTTTTTTTGCCAGTGGTTAAAATTGCACCTCGGTCCCCAGATACATGTATCAACCAAAGCTGTTCTCAACCTATCTCAATTTCTGGTCCAGTATTGACATCCAACAAAGAAAATCTTCCTGTGCTTAATACCAGAATAATTTGTCCAGGTAGTAATAACTCTGAAACATATTAACTCTATGTGAACCAAGAAATCATGTTTTTAAGGACTGTAACTTAACGTTGCTCTAAGAGATTTCTCTGATAACATTTGTCAGTCTGTCCATTTTTGCTTCCCAGGTGGTACCACACTAGGTCATTTTTACGCCACTAAATTTTCCTCTGCTTCTGGATACCTATCAGAGACTGGAGAAAACATAAAGATCGTGAGATTAGTTTGGTCTGGGTTTGGACCATGACTAAAATAATCTAGAGAAATTTTTGATTGAGTTAAGATAAATACTCAGAGGGTGGCCCCACTGACTTAGACAGTATACTTGGAGATTTCTGGATTTTTTTCTCTCTCCTTTGTAGGTTGTAACTGGTGGAGGAGTGGGGTCTTTCAACCAGCCTGCTACTAGGATCACTTAGAATTAGATTAGAGATCTTTTGAGATGTGGAAATGATTACACTGAAGGTTTGCTATGATATCCAGGCTTGCTGTATAGAAAGTTAGCCCCCAGTGACATTCTGAAAAATAAAGAAGTCTGTTATCTAAAGTTTGAATTAATAGGAAATTGAAGTGACAAGGAATAGTATTTTCTTTTTTTAATTATTTTTCTTTGTTAAATATTTTATTTTTTTAATTACATGTGAACAATTAACATTTGTTTTTTAAACAAGCTTTAGTATTTCTAAAACTTTAAGATTGGTGGCAGGATAAAATTAAACTCATCTTTTTATAGTAGGTCAGACTTCACTCCTAATAATTCAAGTAATAGTTTGTCTTGAAGAAGAGAAATTTGGGGCAGTCGTGGTGAGAAGGATGGAAGAGAATAGGCATATTGAAGAAAGTGTTTTCCTAATTCCCCAACATGTGCTGTACCCACCACAGCTTTTTTCTTCTTCACCATTCCTTCCTCGCTCATTATTTTGATGGTGTATTGCTGTGTTTTTTATTCACCCAAGCTTTGCTGGCTTATTCTCTCAGATTTTACTTCGGTTCTCAGTGTCAGGGTTGTAGTGGATCGAACTACCTTTGACTCATATTTTTATTGAATTTTGAAGTTAACTCATAGAAATTAAAAATTTGATGTCTATAAATACAGAACAGTCGAGTTCTTTCTTTAGTGGTTTACATTCAGTTGTTGTATTCCCTGATCATTCCTCTACTTCGCAATTGGTAATGACTTTGCTGTCTTTTGTTCTTTCCCTTGTCGTCAGGTTTAAGAGCAGGATTAGCTGCTTCAATTGCTGGGAGTTCTATTATCAGCAAAATGTTACTGGCAAATATTGATCCCTTCGGTGCTACACCATTTATTGATCCAGATCCAGATTCACTGTAAGAAAATATATTTTGTTTTTATGAATATTTTATTTCAGTTTTTTTCTCTCTCCCTTCCCTTCCACTTCTCTTGCTTCTCCTTCCCTCCCCTGTTCTCTCCTCCTCACTATAACAATTTGAAATGATATCAAAAGTATGTATACATATATGGACACATGCATACACATGTTTGTTATACATATACATTTCATGTGACTATGAATATATCTATATCAAATTTTCACTAAAAGATTATGGTTTTGTTTTCCTTTGAAGGTAATCAGGGTTAAGTGACTTGTCCAGGGTCACACAGCTAGTAAGTATCTGAGGCCAGATTTGAGCTCAGGTCCTCCTGACTCCAAGGTTGGTGATCACTGCACCACCTAACTAGCCAAGATTATGTTTTTAAGAGATCATGTCTTATATTTATTTCTATCCTTTACAGCACCTTGGTCTTTGAATAATATTGCAGCCTGTCCTCAGAGATGGAGAGAGATTCTTGGTCACTTTTATGTGAAACCCCAGCTTTGCTCCTTTTCCCTTAGAGAAGTCAGTCTCAGTAAAGGAGATTCTAAATGCTACATTTGTGTGTAATGATCACAGTTATTTTATGTAACTGATGCTATGTCTTATTTTTCTTATTAATGTAGAGAAGGATATTCAGAAAAATGTGTCATGAACAATTACTTTGGAATTGGATTAGATGCAAAAATTTCATTAGAGTTTAACAATAAGCGAGAGGAACACCCTGAAAAATGCAGGTAATTAAATCTTTCTCATTTTTAAATTTAATATTTTATTTCTCCCCAATTACATGTAGAAACAACTTTAACATATTTTTTCAAATTTTGAGTTCCAAATTCTCTCCTTCCTTCCCTCCTCCCCCCCTCATTGAGAAAGCAAGCAATTTGACACAGGTTATACATGTGTAGTCATTCAAAACACATTTATTTCCATGTAATTCATGCTGTGAAAGAAAACAGCAAAAAAACACAAGAAAAATAAAGAAAGTAAAGAAAAATGCTTCAGTCTACATTCAGACTCCACCAGTTCCTTTTCTGGAGATGGATAGCATCTTTCATCATAAGTCCTTCCGAATTGTCTTGGATCATTGTATTGTTGAGAATAGCTAAGTTATTCACAGTTGATCTTCATATAATATTGCTGTTACTATGTACAATGTTCTCCTGGTTCTGCTCATTTCACTTTGCATCAGTTCATTTAAGCTCTTTCCAGGTTTTCTGAGTGCATCCTGCATGTCATTTCTCATAGAATAAATCCCATCATAATCATATACAACAACTTGCTTAGCCATTCCCCAAATGATAGGCATCTCCTCAATTTCCATTTCTTTGCTACCACTAAAAGAACTATTATAAATAAATATATATATGTATATATATATATATGTATATGTCCTTTTCCTTTTATTATCATCTCTTTGGAATACAGACCTAATAGTGATATTACTTGATCAAAGGGTATGCATGGTTTTATAGCCCTTTGAGCATAGTCAGTTAATCAAATATTGCAGGATACTGTTATTAAAAAGGGATCATTTTACTTTAATTTCATGACTATTGATATTTGTTACAAAATGATTTTTATTTAAAGGGGAAATAACTAACATTTTATTGGAATTATATATTTTAGTACATCAAATAATTATATTATTTTCAGGAGCCGAACTAAAAACATGATGTGGTATGGGGTCCTTGGAACCAAAGAGTTATTACAAAGGACCTATAAGAATTTAGAACAAAGAGTTCAGCTTGAGGTAAGATTATTTTAACTAATTTCATTTTAATTTATTAAAATACCATATATGGAGCTTATATGACAGTGTCTTTGTGCTAGATTAGATTTGAAAACCTGCCCAGTGACCAAGCCTTACCTTGGCAGGGGTGGTCAAGTAATTTCTAAATTGGGTTTATCAAATGTCTGTAAAGTAGTACTGAAATTCTAAGGCGCATGCTTCCTTGTTATTGGGACTCTGGAATGATGACAATATTTATGCTAAAGTTTTCTTTTCTTTTAGGGAACTGTGGAGATGCTGCATATAGGAATACTTTCTGGTAGATCTTGAGACAGAGTATTTGTTTGGCTAAACTCAAATTTTATTTAATTATTTCTTTTTCTGTATCTAGGAAGCTCGGCTGAGTTCAGGTCCTGCCTCGGACATTAGCTGGGCGCCCCTAGGCAGCTTCCTTACGCCTCTGGCCATCCTCATCTTCTAAATGGCGATAATCATTGCATCTCCCTCCCAGGGTTGTTGTGATGTATAAAGTGCTCTGTAAACCTTAAGTCACTATATAAATGTTAGCTTTTATAAATAGCATGAGAGAAATGATTATTTCTTTTATATATTAACAAGTAATTATTCACTTAGGACCAAGATTTTTCAACTTTTCTACTTCCCCATCCAGAAATCAACCAATGTGGGTAATGTTGGGCAGAGACTTACCTAGCCAGGATGGCTAAAGATCTAATCCAAGATAGTAAAGAAATTCTAAGTATAGGCAAATGGCTGGATTCCTGCTCATTGTGTTTACTTAGACAGGTCTACGAAAATATGGATTCTCCCTTTTGTCAGACAGTGATATGGAAATTGATAAATCTCTTTGACCAAGATTTCGTTATTCAGTGTCAAGTACCTCAAGACCTTCTTTGGAATATGCTCATTTCTCATTGTAATATTCATTCTCTCATTACTTGTTAACCAATTAGGGTTGATTTCTGATGCACCTCCTTATCTCCTATAAACTATAAACTGTGAGTTCACCACCATGAGTTATCTTTCGTCCAAGAAAGATGGCCACATGACCATTCCTTTCATTAATAAAATGCTGACATTATTAATAAAATTACTAATTACCCAGAAATTATGTCACTCAAACTTTTTAAATATCACAAATGATGTTGGGAGGAGGCAGAAAATGTAGGTTTGGCACAAATGACTTGCCGAAATGACGGAACTAAGGCTGAAGTCCAGTTGTCTCTCAATCTTGAGTAAATCAACTATTTCACAGTATTTTAGAGTGTTCTGAGAATAAGGACATCAGACCAGACCTGAGTATTCTGGAAATATTCCATGGAGAAATTCTTGAAGAATGGACATGATTTGTCTACAAAAGTTAGGCTACCTGTCAGTTGAAAGCATGGGCTACTTGCTTTGAAAGCCCAAGATTCCAGTTTATATCTTGAGTAGATAATTTTTAAAAATATGTGTTCATTTTTTTATTCCAGGTAATCAGCTTTATATACATTCTAATTTTATACCTTTCTTTAAAACCTTAGAGCATTCTCAGTATCAAATTCAAGAACCCTTAAAATTGTACATATTGAATGTACAATTTCAGAAAAGTTTAAAATTTGCAAACTTAAGTCCCAGGGTGCTATGTTAATGTATATATAAATTTAAACATTAATTTTTAGAAAGATTTTGAGCCAATTTAAAGGTTTGTTTTTTTTTTGTAAGCTGGTAAGTGTCTCATACATGATTGGTTTTGAAATTTGACAACTGTCAAACTTGAACCTTTCCTATCTCATACTGAAGTCTAATCAATTTGGTAGTGATCTAATTTTTGTAAGCAAAAACTAGTGATAAGAAATTTGACATCTTGTAATTATTTTTTGTAGAACAATAATTTGTTGCTTTGAGAAACTCTGTATGTTCCTGAGAAATATAATTTTATTTAAACATTAATGGATATTTCTCCAAGTCAGAACAATCTAGAAAAATATGATTTTCTTTTTTCAGTACTTCAGTAAGCCAGTGATCAATTTTCTAGGTGGCATAGTAGACAGAGCACTGGGCCTGCCATCAGGAAGACCTGAGTTCAGATTTCCTTAAGATAATTTGCTAGCAGTGTGACCATGGGCCAGTCACTTAATCTTGTTTGCCTCAGTTTCCTCATCAGTAAAATGAGCTGGAGAACGAAATGACAAACTATTCCAGTATCTTTGCCAAGAAAACTCCAAATGGGGTAACAGAGAGTTAGACAGACTGAAACAACTGAATGACAAAAGTAGCGATGTAACTAAAAAGCACTATAAAATATAAACTATTATTGTATCATTATCCTACAGTGAATTTTACTAAATGGTAAATTACAAATGGATGAATGAAAAAGAAGTTACTATGATTGATTAGTCCATAAATAAACAAAAGGGACACTGGCTATTTGTATCATCCTGGAAACGATGCTGATTTTTTTTCACCTATGGGTTTCACATTTGTGAAATAATAATTTGTGTATAATAATATTTTCCTTTAGAAATGATCATCTTTTGTTATTCTGGTTAATCAAACATAATAAAAACAACGCCCTTGGAACGCTTGGTTCTAGAGCTAGGTGAATAGATATCCTTCATCTATACTTCTTGCCTTATAGATTGCACATAAAACACATAACATCTTTATCCAGACTTATCTAGATCTTATCTCAAGAACATGCATCTTTCAAGTCTTCACCCAAGTGTGTCACTCTCCATGAGCTGTCCTTTACCATTTCAATTCAACAGACATCTATCCCCCTTTCACCCACACTCCTTTTCTGTATCTGACTTCATTTGGTACTTCATTGGACTACTCCTTTTCTTTGGTGCTTTTGACTTTTCAGTTAGAATGCAAGGCATTTGATGGTAGGAGCCATGATATTTCTATATCCCTCCTCATGCCCGAAAAGTACCCATGTATGAGGAATGCAAAGATTAGGCAAGGCAACCAGTTTGTCTTTAGTTTGCCTCAATTTCTTTTACCTAACTGCTTGCAAAACTTGAATGTGGGAAATGATGATCACATATTGTTCTATGCTTCTTCAAGAACTGGATATTTGATCAAGATTAAGTAAGTAAAGAGCTTATAAAAGCTTCTCTTACATGTGGGCTGATTTTGATGAAATCTGTTAAAGGCAGCTATTATAGATTTGTTTTTATGTTCACTTTTTGCGATATCCACTAATAAAACTATGTGATTTTTTTTCTGAATTTCCTAAATCATTGTTCTGTTTTGTTGGTTATGACTTTCTAAGTGACCGTGTTTTGTTTGATGATGTTACATCAAAAACACCAAATGTAATTAACACTTAGAATTTATCAGTCATTCAGTGATCAAGAAGCCTTTGTTAAGCATATACTAAGGTCTAGGTGCTGTGCTAGGTGATGGAGATACAAAGACAAAGCATATCCTGACCTCAAGCAGTTTACATTCTATTAGGGGAAATAACTTGTATATATAAGGGGTCCCAAAATTCTTAGTGAGTGTTAAAGCCGTTGAGCTTAAAACTACACTAAAACTTTTGTTGTGCATATGTATTTTGTATGTATATGTATTTTAGAAATTATACAAAATACATATGATGTGACTTGGGCAGCTATAGGAGGGGAAGAAAATTATTAGAAAAAATGTTTAAATACAGTTTTATGGTAATTTTCAACATCAAGAAACAAAAAGACAGTTAAGTGTATTAATCTAAGACAATACCTAAAATATGGGGATAATTTTGAAGAATATTATACTGATTAAAATACATCCTGAGGTGAGAGAAACTTTCCAGTGGAATTATTTGGTTTTGCTCTTTTGGTAGAAGTATGATTCCCTGTGTCCTGTGTTTTCTAGAAGAATCTGTGAAACAGCATTAAGGCATTGAGCTAAGAATATTTTGTAAATGTGTATTATGTTTATTTATGGTATATAAGACATTGCCAATTTTTTCCTGCATATAGGGTTACTATCTTGATCTACATGCAAGAGGGTGTAATTTTAAACCAAATGTTATTGTTTTCTTTAAAATGCCTAATATCTATAGAGACATAGTAGAATTTAAAATAATTCAAAAGTAGTTTGAATTTTTCATATAATTTCTGAAGGGTTTGTTTCAATGGGAATTTTATACCATTGAATTCCTTATTTAATTTTTTAGGCTTAGAAAGAAATATCTATAGAGACATAGTAGAATTTAAAATAATTCAAAAGTAGTTTGAATTTTTCATATAATTTCTGAAGGGCTTGTTTTAATGGGAATTTTATACCATTGAATTCCTTATTTAATTTTTTAGGCTTAGAAAGAAATTATTACTTCGTTAATTTCTTAAAATTGATTAGCTAAGCCTTTCAGTTAATCATGGTGTTAAAAGAAGAGGAGGAAATTATGATGAACTAATTATAAGAAAATATTTATATTGTCCATTATTGAATCCAATAAAGTTCTTACTTGATCTTTATAAAATGATCAAAGACATTAATTTTATCTAGAAAGAAATTTTGTGTGTTAAAATAAAAGAATACTTTTGTCAAATGAAAATAATAGTAATAGCTAATAATATGGTAGCTAATAATTATGTAGTGCTTTAAGTCTTACAAAGTACTTTACTTATGTTAACTCATTTGGAATTCAGTTGACAAAGTATTTTAAGTAAATAAATAGGAAAAACATTTTCCTACCCACAGGAACTTTTTTCACTTAAGTAATACTTTAGTGAATGATGAGTTACAAAGTAAAAGCTTTAGGATGCTTTTCTACATGTGCCTTGATTTAAGTTGTTCTGTGTTTGATTCTTCAAGGATCTATGATTTCATCAGTGTTGCCATTGCCTCTACCAATAAGAATCATGATCCTCCATTCCTGAATAGAGAGTTTATTAAGTCACCATGGTTAATGCAACTTGTTTTCTGATAGCCAGCCTACTAGTGCTGTTTCCCCAAACTCAGATAGATCCTTGTATAATAGACATACAAGTTATCGAAGGGCTGTTCATCCAAGCCTTTCCAGCATAGGATAGCTTCATAGAGATAGCATTCAAGAGCCCAGGATTGCCTCCATATTATTATGTATCTTTGGAATTGAATATTAGTCAAAGAAAATACTCAGAAGACTACTATGAATTTCATAATTGGGCAGAATACCATGTGAAAAGATATAAAAATTGTAAAGTATTCCCAGATTTATTTACCATGGTTATTTGTACTTAATTTTTAAAAAATTATTTAGAAATTAAGGCCTTCAGAATGTGGAAGAATAAGTTTTCAAGATAACTAACATGACTGAAAGCAACATTCTTCATATTCACTTACTTTGGGTGTCAATAAATGTAAGATCGTAAGAACTGATTTTCTGTGTTTTTTTCCTTTCCATTCACCCTAGCATCTTTTATATTTCAGTGTGATGGGCAGTATATACCCCTTCCCAGTCTACAAGGAATAGCAGTGTTGAATATCCCGAGTTATGCTGGAGGTACTAATTTCTGGGGCGGAACTAAAGAGGATGATGTAAGTAGCCTTAATAAGTAGTTTGAAGTATGTATTAATAAATATATTGTGATCTTTTTATTGTAGTTATGTCATCCACCTAGCAGATTACCAGAAAGATATGCCGATCCATCAATAATCATTTATTAGATGCTACTATGTACTGGGCACTGTGCTAAGGGTGGGAATACAAGCAAAAGCAAAAAATTTCTTTTCTCGAGGAGTTCATTATTCTAATGAGGAAGACATCATTTAAAAGGAAGCTAAAAAGTTGGGGAAATCTATCTCACCCTACAGGAAAATAGAAGGGAAGGGGTTAAGAGAGGGGGAGGGGGAGAGAAGAGAAGGCAGATTGGAGGAAGGGGTAATCAAAATATCTTCTGTCCTGGGGTAAGAGGAGGGGAGAGAGAGATGGAGAGAAAATTTGAAATTCAAAATTTTATGGAAGTGAATGTTGAAAACTGAAAATAAATAAATCTAATTAAATTTTTTAAAAAATTTGAGGGGAGAGTAGAGGAGATAGTAGCTGGGTCTGAGGTGTAATAGAGAGCCTCAGAAGACACAGGAAAAAATCTTAACTCTCCCCATTCTCTCCCTGCCCCCACCACAGATAGACTATGCCTTCTGTTTTAAATTTCAAAAAAAATGATCTTAGTGCTTTATTTAAATAGTTTCTGCTTGAATTTCCTTTTAACTGCCAGGAATTTGAGATCAGGAGGCAATTTGAAGAGTGTATTTGGCAATAACAAAAGAGAATTTGTGCTTTAATAGTCTGTCTTGATGGAGATAAAAAGCGGTTCTCTTTCTCTTTGACTTACTGTCTTTTCTGGTCCCTCTGATTTCTCATAACTCCTTCCCCCATTTTTCTGCCATGAACATACAAAATGGAATATGAAAATAAATTGAAAAGTGCAGATCTCTTTGGTAATTGAAAGGTGTTTTGTTCTTCTTTTGTGGGGCAAGGTCAAGAACATTGCAGTAAGGTAAGATAATTTTAGAGCTCACTGGAGGGACTTGATTTGAAGGGTTTTCAAATCTGTCCAGTGGTGAACTTGAATCCTGATTATACTTTTTACTTTATGTCTTTGTGACCTTAGGCAAGTCACTTTAGCTTTGGGATTCTTTAGTTTCATTTTATGTAAAAATGAAGAAGTTAGGTTAGGTGGCTTTAGGTCCTTTCCAGCCCTGAAACATATGGATATGCATGTTAAATATTTTTGAAAGGAATCAGTGGTCCCAAAATGATAGCAGGTCATCAAATATAGGGGCAATTTCTTACCCTCAGTAGAAAGATATATATCTTGATGTTACTACTGAAAGTATTATATTAATTTTTCTCTAATGATTTTATTTCCATATTAATAGTCAGAAATAAAGTACTATTTACTAAGGTATCCACATGCATGCTTATTAGGATACCATTTCAGGTTTAAGATAACTCACATATTGTCTGATTTTTTCTATATGGAATGATTATTATTTTATTTTTAATATAAAAAGATTACTTGTGGGATTGAGGGAAAACTGTAAAGTAAAACATCCTAACTGATTAGAAGTCCAAAGTGTTTACAGTAAAAAAGGTTTGTGGAAATGTGTGTTACTATAAACACATGATATGGTAATTTTCCAGTGGTGGTTTTGTTTCTGCATTAAGAGCCAGAAATAATTACTATTCGCTGAGTGATTTATATGCACACTCATTGTTCATAACTATTTGTTAGAATTCCTTCAAGAAAGGAGCCTATTGGAACACTTTAACTAAAATAAGCCACAATTTTATTGTTTACCACTTCTAAACTTATCAAGTTTATCTCAGCTTTTTTGGGTTTTCTAAATAGATGTGTCATTTTAGGAAGAGAATTTTGATGTATCTGCAGACCCTTGATGAGAAATTTTTTGGAAGCTACTTTATGCTAGTATGAACCATTTATAAATACATTGATATCTACCGAATTACTTTAAAAGGTTGTTTTCTGAGGAGAAAGAGATATGGAAGTAGTATCCACATGGTGCTTGAAAAACTTATGGTTTTCATTATATTTTTGTGTATAATTTTCACAATTTCATTTTTTATTTTCATTATATTTTTGTGTTTTCATTATATTTTTGTGTATAATTTTATACTTTTTTTCTAGTTCTTTGTTGGTGGGTCATGTCCTGATACAAAAGACCCAACTTCCATATTTTACCTGCTATTTTCTTCATTGTTTAAACCATAAGTGTTTTTATACTGCAGAACATTTTTGTTTCCAAGAATTGATTTATTGTTAGACTGAAGTTTGCCTCATGCTTGTAACCTAACACTGTCTAACTCTTAGGCCTCTCTCTCTGGATGTGTATTCATTTTCATTGCAGATATTTACTGCACCATCATTTGATGACAAGATACTGGAGGTCGTTGCAGTATTTGGTAGCATGCAGATGGCAATGTCCAGAGTCATAAAACTGCAGCATCACCGAATAGCTCAGGTCTGTGTCTTTTGAAATATCCAAGAGCAGGCCTTGGGCCAGGGAGAGCTCATTTAAATAACTGATGCCAGATACTAACTTAAAAAGTGTTGACTTTGTTTTAATGTCAACTGTTAACGAGTTACCATAACTGATGAACAAAGTACAGCAACATATCCTTCTCAGGATAATCCTGGCTAAAAGCCACAGCCTCTAAAATGGAGCTGAGTGAAGGTAGACCAAAATCTGGGTCTATTTGTGCCATAAAATAACATCTTTGTTTTGTTTCAGTGTCGGTCTGTAAAGATCACCATACTTGGAGATGAAGGGGTGCCAGTGCAAGTAGATGGAGAGGCATGGATCCAGCCTCCAGGGATTATTAAAATCGTGCACAAAAACAGAGCTCAGATGTTAACGAGAGACAGAGTACGTAACAGGAACCATTTCTCTGTCTGCCTTTTGTTAAAAACAACAACACACATAACTTGATTCATTCTGGAAAATAGGAAATAAATAAAAGATTAGGATTTCTTCTAATATTAGAAACTCAAATGAGTTTCATGTGGCGATAAGCTCATGTGCTTATGATAAACTCATGTACTTCCTAATTCTAAGATTAAACACAAAACATAAAAAAATAGACTTTATTCTTTGCCGATGTTTATCTTCACTTAGAGATTAAAGTGTAAAATTCAGACACTTTGCCATTTCAGTGCTGTCAGTAAGTCATACGTATATACATATGTGTTTTTATTTTGCTATAAAAGAAAACAATTATACATACACATGAGCCTATATGATAGACATGGGTATATGTTTATATATATAATTGTATATAATATATAATAATTTGTATTCTATTGTATTTTTATTAAATGCAATAACTAACATACACATATGTATATGCATAATTAGTCTTTTTTGTAGCAACATAAAAAGATTTCATTCAATATATTTCCTATGTTTTTCATTGGGTTTAATATACTGTTTAATTGGGAAAAGATTGCTTTCATGCAAAATTAATATGAACTCTGCCGATCTTTATTTAATTTGGTTGCAACACTATAAGCTAATAATTCATTCTATATTGAATTCAATAGGCTTTTGAAAACACCCTCAAATCTTGGGAAGATAAGCAGAAGTATGATGCTTCGAAGGCTCCGCCCCGTCCTCAGTTGTATCCACAGCAAGCTATTGACTTAGCCACAGAAGAGGAAGTGACACAGATGCAGCTCTGCTCACAGGCTGCAGAAGAGCTCATTACTAGGTGAGCACTGGCAAACTGACTGAGTTTGATCAGCCCATCAACAAACCTTTATTAAGTGCCTGTTTTACTGGGTGCCAAGCATTGTGCTTAGCTACTTACAGGCACTACTGTGATAAAAATGAAATTGTCCCTACTTTGAAGAAGTTTCCATTTATGGCAGGGAACAACATAGATAGCATGTAAAATATGTTCACATATTTGCAAACCTTAAAACATTATATAAATCCTAGATCCTATTAGTTTTATCAATAATGACTTTCCTATCTCCTTTTCTAAGCATATCTTTTATCATTAATTTCCTATAACCCATTTTTTGCAATTGAATTATTGTTGACCACATTATTTTAGAAATCTTTCCACCAAAAATGGTGAAAATAAAGTTTTAGCACTTAAGGTTCTATGAAAAGAAAAATATATTTTAGTACAAATTAGATTTTCCAATGGGGTAAAATAAAGAGAGAATTAATGAATTTTATGTTATATCAAATAATCCTTGAATAGGTAAATCTTTAATTAAACCTTGACATTTTTGATTAATATTTTTTGTGATAAAGGTGTTTGTTGTAGTAGAATTTGAGCTAAATTTAAATTTAAGATCATTTAAGCTAAATGATGTTTAGAAAGGCTTTTTTTTCATAATGGATGCACTTTGACTTAAAAACAAATTGTTTTGCTTAGTTTATTTGAATACTTTACTCTCTTTCCACATTTCCCACATTCTCACATCTTTCTGTCCTGACCCCACAAAAACCCCATAGTGTCATGATCCCCTAAAAGGCAGGCTGCTAAAGTTCTGTTTTGTTTACAGAATCTGTGAAGCAGCAAAAGTACACAGTCTTTTGGAGCAAGAATTAGCTCATGCTGTGAATGCATGTTCCCATGCCCTGAATAAAGCCAACCCAAGGTTTCCTGAGGTAAGGAACTAGTTCTTATGGTTAAACAGAATCTAATATTTTATTTAGATTTCACTTCATTGCGTTTTGCAGTGTACTGGGGTCATTACCGATAGCTAAAATATAAAACATGCTTAAGAATTGCCATGACCTTAAGAGAAATGTGTGATTTATATTGATGTATGTGGCTTCATTTTTGGTCCATTTTCTTCCTTTTTCTCTTTTCTTTTTTCCCCATTATACTTCCAATTCCATTTTTGGTATAGCTCTCTAATTTTGTTACCATTCAGTTGTTTTTCAGGCATATCCGACTCTTCATGATCCCATTTGGGATTTTCTTGGCAAAGATACTGGTGTGGTTTGCCCTTTCCTTCTCTGATAGCTCATCCTTAAAATGTGACATTTCACATATTTCTCCTCTTCCCATTAGTTCCTTTCTTTTCTCCCTCCAGTAATTCTCTCTACTTCTCTTTACCACACTTCCTATTTTCCCTATGATTCCACATGAATAGAATCCCAGGTTTTATCTCCTAAACATTTTAATCAAAGATGTGTAGGACTTTTCAAAGATGTAGGCTGAAAGTATTCTTGTTTACTTTTTAAATATTAGGTTCAAAATAGTTACTTTTTATAATTTCAAAATATATAGCCTTCTATTCAAATGGATAAAATCCTTTTGTTTGTTAAAATGTAACTCCTCTAGAAAGACGATGCTATTCTGAATGAAATGTAAAAATAAATCATGATTTCATTCTTTTGTTATTCTGAATAGATGGCCCTCTTTGGAGTCTGGAAGGCCTGGGTTCAAACTTCATTTTACTAACTGGGTTGACTTTCTCCTTCCCCCTTGCCATGGCCATAAGTTCACTAAGAGGAAAAATAAAGGAACCTAGATCTTATATGAGAACTTTATTGGCAAGCATAGCTATGAGAAAACGTACACACACACATATGTATGTATATCCTGAGTCCTGTTCCAACAAGACTATAATGCATATGTTTTTTTTAGCCCTTCCTCCTTCCCTGACCCACCCATGACACTTCCAGGCATCGTCCTTCATCTGTCTCCTAACTTTACTAATCCCATTCTCTAAGAAGTCCTACCTTGGTTGTTTGTCACACTTTACATGGCTCAGATAAAGCCTGGTTCACGGCTGGCTTTTGTTACCAGGACAGCAGCTGAAGTGCGCTTAAACATCACTGTCAGCACTGAATTTCTCTTGGCTACTAGGGCTTGCCGACTCAGCACTTGAATGATTCCCGCTTGACCTATTTCTTCCTTTAGTTGTTTAAGTTTTGTCTGTGGGCTCTGAAGTAACCGTTCCTTCCTTGTGGATCTCTCCTTTGTCCAGATGTCTGAATGATTCCATTTCTCTATTGGGAACATCCCCCTTTCCCACTGTGGCACAGGTGACACTTAACACAAGACCCTTAACACAAAGTCAGCAGTTCCTTTTAACCTTCGAGCTCCGCATAGCTTTGAATTGTTAGCCTGAGCATGACATTTTCTAGGTCAGTACATATTTTGTTGCTACTCAAATTCTTATTTACCAGGTTCCCAGTGACGAAGTCACAGTGGCTTTCCCTTTTCCAATCCTTAGCACTCTGCCTGCCCCCAGTAAGTTGTGGGACTTTAGTCAAGTCATTGAACTTTCTAAGCCTGTTTCTCATCTCCTCACAATGGCTGTAGTACCCATCTCACAAGTTTATTGAGAAGGTAAATGAAATAATGCATTACATTGCAAACTGTAACGAATTATTTAAACTTCAGTTTGATTATAATTATTATATTACTTCCTCTAATTGAAGTTACTTATCTTTCTTTACCCATGTTTTATTTAATATAAGTAACTCCTTAGAGAATTACTTAGAACACTGAGAGGTTAAGTGACTTACCCACTGTCATACAGCTAGTATGTATCAAAGGCAGGACTTCAATCTGGGTCTTTTTGGCATGTAGGCTAGCCCTCTATTCATTCTGCCATGCTTTTAAAGTAAGTTACTTAAATAAGACTTGGAAATAAGAATTTGGCCCCCTGTTCAGGGCCCAAAAGACATCTGAATAAGAATGTGATGATATAATACTGAGAATTTAATTAACTCTTTCTTTCTTTTTACTTGTTTTGAGTTTTCAAGAGAATGTGTTTTTAGAAGTAGAAACTGAGAATATTTACTGGATCCACTTAGCTCATTATAAGATACAGAAGAAAAAGGCGAATGTGATGAGACAGATTTGCAAATTCAAAGGAATCCTAGTAGTTCAAATGGCTTGGAAAATTACCAGGCCAATTTAACTAAGAATCTCAATGTTTTGCTGGTTACTGGTGATTGAATCACAGCTTCATTCAGTACCACTTACCTCTATGATGTTCTTCTTTTCCAGAGTCTTACCAGAGACACTGCCATTGAAATAGCTGTCAATGTCAAGGCACTAAATAATGAAACGGAGTCTTTACTAATTGGGAGAGTTCCTTTGGTAAGGACAGGGAAAGAACTGTTTGATATTGGGGCAGTAATGAGGGAATTCCTTTGAAGGCCTCAGGTTCACTGATGTACCTTTGCTCATGAGATTTAGGTGTTTCCAGTTCCTTTTTCTAAGTTCTTCCTCCTAGTGAATATGAAATCATTCCTAGACAAAAGCAAGAAAAATCTGTGCCTAATGCTGTGCCCTGCCTGTGTTGTAGATTTAATTACAGGGTGTTCCCAGAAAACACATAAGCCTTCTCTTGCCAGTGTTTCCCCAGAAACAATTCCAGAGGAAGGCCAAGTTATTGTTCACCGAATTAACACTGAAAACATAAATGATATAATCTCCATTTGCCCAGAAGGAGGCAACTGTGTAACATGGTTGGTCTTGGGTAGAGGTAAAGTATTCGAGGTTATTCTTTAGCCTATTCAAGCATAAGGCCAGAAAAGAACCTTGGAGTGTTGAATTGTTGGAGATGTGGTCTTGGTTCCTTAAGGCAGGAGTTCTTCCTTAAGCTTTTTCTTTTGTCATGGACTCCCTTTGGCAGTCTACTAAAGCTCATGGACCCCTCTTCAGAATGTTTTAAAAATGCATATACTTACAAAGGAAACCAATTATATTGAAATACAATTACAATGAATTTTTTTTAAACAAGTTCATAGACTGTAGGTTAAGAACCCCAATCCTTGGCTTTATTCCAGGGAATGTGGTTAAGGTCCACTCTGGAAACAATAGTCTGTGAATCTCAAGCTCTTCCTTAGCAGCTGAGCATAGTACAGTGCAAATAGTAGGTGCTTAATAAGTATTTATTGAATGAGTATTAACTATGAATTAACTATAAATAGATATCACAGATAGCTCTAAATAGATAAGGGATAGATGGACAATCAGCAGACATAGACAGTCACAAAGCACTTATTAAATGATTACTTGGTGTAAGTCATTATGATAAGGACTGGGTCTGTAAGTACACATAAGCAAGACAATCCCCATAAAGACAGACAAACACACATGCACACATGCTCACACACACCCCCCCCCCAGATATTTAGGTTGATACATAACTACATACATAGATACGTAGATTGAAGGAAGGAAAAAGGAAGGGAGGGAGAAAGGGAAGGAGAAAGAAAGGGAGAGAAGAAAGAAAGAGAGAAAGGAAGGAAGGAAGGAAGGAAGGAAGTTAGGAAGTTGAGTTCTTTAAGGACGTAAGTGCTAGAAAAGAGGGAACTAACTAACCTGGCGCCAGTCTGCATGATAGGATGGCATTTCTTCCTCATTCTCTTGCTCTGGTGTAGATGTGTGTACAAAGACAATCAAATCACTGTTCAGGGCTGCAAAGCCACCATACTGCAGAAGCTGGAACACAGTCCTGTTCTTGGGAAACATGACTGGTAGTGACAGAATTGGATTTGGTGCCACCTGGCATTCATTCCTTCTCAGCCTTATCACCCTTTCTTAGCAATGATTGGCAGTGACTTCTTGCAACTTCCGTCAAATGTGGCTTTGGTCCGACTGACTAGAGCAAAGATTTGTACGGATGCTATATTAGAATTAACAGCTCCTGAGACTGTCCAGGAGGCAAAGTGTACTCGACAGCATAACTTTCTCTGTACTTTGATTCTCCTCATCTAGAGGACTAATATTAAGTGTAGATCCTGAAGCAGTTCATGTCTGAAAACTTAGTGTCTTAAAACAGTTCATTGTGGTGAGCCCCTTGGGGTTGAGGTGAGCTGCCTCATGGGTAGTATAATGGTAGTGATTATCAACTCTGTGCACTGTCAGTTTTACCAGTGTAATTAGTCCAAAACATCCAGCCCCTCATGCCATTCCTATTGGGACCATAGAGCAAACATTTAATGTGCAAGGCAGAAAGTGAATGGCCTTGTGAATAAAGAGGCAAGCCTGGAATCAGCCAAATTTCAGTTAAAGTCCTGCTCTTGACCCATACCATGTGATCTGGGGCAAATCACTTAATCTCTCAGGGAAATTCTTTAAAAATATGAAGTTACATATGAGTTGCTAACCTGCAATAGTGAAAAGAATTTCCATACTGAGAGTTCCCTAAACAACTGAAATCGCCAGTCTGAACCAACCCCCTTCCCCCCAAAAAAACAACAAAAAACCCCCAAAAACAAATGAGCAAGGCATTACGTATGCCACGATGACATGAGAAACAATCTCTGTTCTCAGTATAATTGGAGGCAAGGGGATAGTATGTACATAATACATATATATCTATATGCACACACACATATATTTGATGTCTGCACATGAATACATGAGTGGCAGTCATCCTTTTGGGGCATAATATCAGGATATATTTATAAAAATTAGTTATAGAGCTAATGTTGTGTCAGCTTCACAAGGAACGTGTTTGAACTCAAAGAAAATGGCAGTTGTCATCTTAAAGGATTTGGAAATCCCATTATTTTCTTCATGAATAATGAAAATTTTCTCTTTTGCATAACTGAGTCCTTCAAAGAATATGTTTTGCCTGTACTGAGTTAAACGCATTCTTCAAATTGCAAAATTCCATTTACTTTAATTTTAGTGTAATTTAATTTAGTTTAATGTGTATTAAACATTGAAAAAGAACTGTGTTAGGTTAGAAAGGTGAAAAACTACATAGGCTCTGCCTTAAGGGCATAGGACAAGTGCCCAAATGACAGCAATAGAAATTAGAATGTCATGGGAATGTAGAAAAGCTCCAAGTGGGAAAGCAAGTAAGGCACCCTGACACAAAGAAATAGGTAGAAGACTTTCCAGGCAAATCAAACAGCCACCATTATCTTAACCACCCATTTCCCCTTGGACTTTGACAGAGATATCTAGGACTCGGAACCCAAGATCCTTGGGAATAGTAGTACTTCTGAACCCACCCCACCTGCTTCTAGCCCAGGACCGAGAGCCAGCATTGAAGGAAGAACTCACTGTGTAGAAAGGACCTCTTTTTCTCAATACCAACAATACCTTTTTCTCAAGCACCACCAACAAACAGATAAACACGAGAGCTGTGGCAGTCAGAGCATCCTCTGCACTCACTGGTCCTGTTTCTAGTCCAGTCCTCACAAGCAGCATTTGTGGAATCAGTTACTGTGGAGAGGAGACCAGCCATCCCTACCACCTACCAACCAACTATTACTCATGGGGCACACAAACCAGGCCAGCTGAAGCAAGGCACTATGTTCCACAATCCAAACCACTCCCACCATTTCCCTGTAAACCATTTGAGAGATAGTCTAGCACTTTGAACCCAAGAATCTTGGGAATAGTAATGATTAAAAGGTGATTCTACTTTTTGTAGAATCCACATTTTCTCCTTTTGCCCATTTTAATCTGTCACTTGACGAGTTGGATATTACCTTATCTGTTTCACCTTAGTCTCCACAATTTTGCTCCAGACATTCCTGAATATCATGCTTATTTTTCTTACACTTGCTCTCTTAAGCTTGTCAGAAGGTATCTGGGCCAAGCAGTTCTCATGAGGCAGGTCCTTAATCATTATTTCCATCATATATTTCCAGGATGACCTTTATGCTGCTTATTTAGGAATTATGTTTATTTCACGTAGTTGGTCTAGCCAATCTAAGCAAGTCATTTCCTGTCCATGGAGAGAAAGTGAATAAGTCAATAATAATCCAAATGAATAGAAATGTCCAAAAGCCGCGCATTTTTACCCTGTGAGGTTACTAATGGTACTCCAACTGCTGCTGATGTCATCAGGAAGCAGGAAATAGCGTAAGGGTGAAAAGGATATTATGTTTCATATAGTGAGTTAGAGCATTGCTCGTTAGATAAATAAAACTTGTGCAAAGTTCCTTTCAAAGTATTTTCTCTGAGGTTGACAAAGAAATGTTTCTAATCCTCTGGTAAATAGCAGTTGGAATCTCCGCATGAAGAACTGGTGTCCAATGCTTTACATGGCGTGGAAGTGGAATTGCAGAAGTTAGCAGAGATTCCGTGGCTTTATTGTGTCCTACATTCAAATGATGATGAGGTTTGTGAAGTTTCATTTATTTCTGTATGAGCTTTGTTCTTTTCACATATGAAACAGACAAAATGTTTAGGATTAATCTTGATTTTTTGTCATTCCGTATCAGGGCAACCTTAGGAATTCTGACTTGCAGCTGCCCTGCCTCTCAGCACAAGAATTAAAAAGTCCTTCTATAAACAGAGGTAGCTGAGGGATGTAAACATGTTTTGAAACAACCACTGAATAATGAAAATTTCTTTAAGTTATCCTCATTTCATAATATTGACACATCGAGGAAATATCCAAGGATTGTCTTTATTATATCTGTGAATTCCCTTCCTAAAATAGCAAAGAAGTGGCTCATTTTAAAATGTGTTTCAAACAGGATCCTCCTTTGGATTATACAAAAAGAAACAAAAGCACTGTATTTCGCATTGTGCCCAAATTTAAGAAGGAGAAGGTCCAGAAGCTGAAAGCCAGTCCACTGCCTGGTAGGTGCTCCATGTGACAAGCAAAAATGTTCTCATTGTAACAGAACTGATGAAAATAATGTTGCCCCTAAAACACATAGAAAGGATTCAGGGGGCATCCACATTTATCACTTGTATAAAGAAATAAGGTAACTACGTTTTTGCCTTCTGCTTTGCTTGGTGGATATTAGTATATTTGTGTGTGGATGGTTTTTTTTTAATCCTCCTAAACAGCAATCCAAGATATTGGCATGTGACTTGTCATTCCACTTGAAAGGGAAGAATCCAGATACTCTAGAGTCCTTTAATGGAATATAGCGGCTTTCATCTGCTCCTTTAACCTACTAAATATGTTTCCCTAATAGCCATACATTCTCTTTTTCCTGTCAAGTATAGAATCTTATCCTGCTGTTTCCCCATCCCAACATACACACACACACACACACACACACAAACACACACACACACACACACACTCTTTGATGCCAACTACAGAACACCTGTGTTTATAAAGTAAAGATTAAACAATCTCTTTGCTGTTCTCTTTTAGTTTTCCTTTCACTCAACCCTAGAGATCAAACCGAATGACATTATATGTCTGAAGGACCTTTCTGGTGGTAGCTGCCTTTTTACAACCAAATTCATGACCTATTTGAATTAGCTGTCTTACTCAGAAAGATTCATAAAATCTTAAATGATGATGTTTATAAAACAGTTGTCTTATAACTAATTGAAAAAAACACACAATATGGCACATGAGTAGGTTAATCTGAAGCTAATCAATGTTTAATAAAATATACAAGAGAATGATCATTCTGTACTAAACAATCTAACACGACTAGCCTCGGAGTATAGTGCTGACAAAGCTTTTAAATGGCCTATTAAGTTGATTTAACAGAATATTGGCTTCTTTAATTAAGAGTACTGGAGAAATCAGTAAGAGGAAGAGACTTGAATTCAACAGGACTATAATCACAACGAAGTTTCTGTAAAATTGAAAGCCCTGTATCACATTTTATATTCTCATTAGAACTTGTAGCTCATTTCTGCTGATAATGGAGCTTATAAATGGTCATTAAGAAGTAATCAGAACTCACTTGGCCCTCGTGTCATTGATGCTAATACAAAAAAGTAAAGTTTTGATACCTCTCCCGCAGTTAACAACTAAAGGAAAAGCAATGAATTCTGCCTTTGGAGAGATATTGACTGCTAATCTGTAACCTGCATGGAACAAAACCAAACCCAGGAAATTGTCCAGCTTTGTGGAAATGATACCTTGGATCTTTTCCTTGGCTAGCACTTGCTGTTCTATTCTGTTCTCCTCTCTCTTTTGCCGTCCTTTGCTTGTAATGCATTGAGCATGTAGAAATTAAGGGGGTTCTGCTCTTAACTTTGGTAGTTCAAAAGTGGGGCACAGATGAAGTCGCTGCTTGGCTGGATCAGCTCAATTTGGGAGAGTACACAGAAATCTTCATCCGCCATGACATCCGAGGGGCTGAGCTTTTGCACCTGGAAAGGCGAGATCTTAAGGTATTTCCTTTGTGCTACTTTTCTGCTCTTAAGATTTTTCTTACACCTTAACTCCTTTCTTCTGTTCACCTTTTGTTATGTGCTTGTAGCTTGGCTTACCTTGTGCAAATATGCAATAAATTAATCTGCACCATCCTGGAGCCTGAGCTCTTTCCGCACTGTATTCGAAGCTGAGGATGTTAGTGATATGTCCTTGTCAGATGCTTCACACAGAATGATAACGTAGCTGAGCCTCAGTGAACATAATCATTTCCCTCAGCAACAGCAGCAGCTATGACTGCAGTCCTACCTGCTTGGGCTTATTGCATGGGATCCGTTTGGAAGGTGATAGCTGCTGGTGAAAGACCTTAAAAACTCCTCATGTAAGGTCAAGAGCTGAAAATTTGCTCATAGTCATTAAGCATTTCAGTTAGTATACGTAAGGACCTAATGGGTGAGAGTTAGAACAATAGTCATGTACATTATTTACCTGATACCAAAGCAATTATTTTGTTATGAGTCATATTCATAAAGATATTAATAAATTCAAGTTTCCTATCAGTTAACTACTTACATTCATTTTTCTTTAATAAATGAAATCAAAATTATGATCATTATAAAAAGCAACATGGAAGTAGGTTTTCAAAAGTAATAGGGATAGATTATACTTCAATTTGCAGAAAACCACTATTTGATCTAGAATTAGCATTAGAAACATCCAAATTATTCTAGATTTAATGTAAGAAGAAAGTGTCTAAAAACTTAGGTTGTTATTTTCTTACTCTTATATTCACCTGACACTGAATTTGCAATGTACTTTATATACTTCATCTCATTTGATTATTGTAACTGTTGTAATTTGATAGGAAAAGAACTCTTTTCACTTTGCAGATGAGTAAAATGAGGCTCAGAACGCTTATCATTGCTAATAATTCTTCAAAGCTCACATTTGTATAGCCATTTAAATGATTTGCCCCCAGCTAGTGAGTATTTCTCGTTACAAGTGATCCAATAATAATTAGCTGTTATTTTTGCTAGCTTAAGTGATAGACAAGTAAGAGAAAAGTCTCCTTGCATGTTGTAACAGTGTACATTGCTTATATTGGCATTAAGAATTACAAGTGGTCAGTGCCTTTAGATACAATGTGTCTTAAAACCAATTGCATGGTGAAATCACAGCTCTGCCTTCACTATGTCTTGATAATGGAGTGATACCTTTACTTATATGGACTCTAAGAGAACTAGCCAGATGTGCTAGTAAAAGTGTTCAAAAGAGAAATATAGATCTTAAAAACTGAATGAGACAAACAATGTATATAAATAGATACACACATGAAACATACCGAGTAGATGAAAGGTAACTTTTTGTGGGAACTAACATCTCTAACATAGGGGGAAACCAGGAAAAGTGTCCAGCAGAAGGTGGTGTTTGACCTGAGGCTTGAAGAGATCCAGGGATTCTAAGAAGGCAAGGTGAGAAGGGAGATCAGGCTGAACAAGGGGGACAGCTAGTGGAAAGACATGGAGATGGAAGATGTAGCATTGTGTGTAAAGTCTATGACAGGAACGTCAGTGTGGCTAAATTGTGGAGTACATGGAGTGGCGCAATGCACAAGATGTCAGAAAAGTAAGGGAAAAGGTTGTTAAGGGCTTTAAATGCCTAACAAAAGAGTTCGTATTTGATCCTGGATGTAATCAGGCGTTTATTGAGTTGGAGGATTGAAACGGTCTCACTTACACTTTAAGAAAATCGCTTTGGCAGCTGGGTCACACAGCTAGTAAGTATCTGAGACCAGATTTAAACTCAGGTCTTTCTGATTCAAGAGCCAGCACCCTATCCTATCCACTGCAACACCTGTCATTGATGTGTTGTTTGAGATGCTTATATAAAATCCAGTTTTAAATGTCTAACAGGCAGACGTGTGTATGTATGTGTAGGTACATATATATATATATATATGTATGTATGTGAATGTATATATGTATGGTAGATAGATAGATTTGGGAGTCATCTAGGTAATGATAATTGAACTAATAAGATTACCAAATGAGAGCATGGAAAGAAGAGAAAGGGCCTCTGGAGAGAACTTGATATACCAGCAGTTAATGGACATGATACAAAAATCCAGCAGAGGATACCAAAGAGAGGTCAGACCAATAGGAGAAAAACCAAGAAAGAGACATGGCACAAAAATGCAGAGGGGTCCAAATTACTTTGGGAATGAGTGCATTAGAGATTTTGTCAGTTCTTGCTAATAGCTATTGGCTAGAAAGGAAAAAAAAACCCAATTATATTTCCTTCTCAAAATTAAGGGAGAAAGAGGAGAAAGTAAGTAAAGAGGTGTTTGGAAGACAGCAAGGCAGAATGAAAAAGACTGGCTCTGAAACTAAGGAGACCTGAATTCTAGCCTCAGCTCTGCTCCTACATGACCATGAGTGCATAAGCTCTCTCAGTCACAGTTCCATAAATTGAGGGAGATGGACCACATGCCATCTAAATCCTTTCCAACTTTCAAAAAGTAGTGATTCTAATTGTACTTGTTATAAAGCCTCTTTAAATACAGGAAAATTTGCTAAAAGCATTGTCATTTTAGCATCTATGTACGTTATCATTTTCTAAGAGGATGATAATGATATCTAATTTTTATACAAGACTTGACATATATGGTATTATCTGCTCCTCACAGTAACCCTGTGACAGTAACATAATGGCGTATCCTTGTGTAAGTCTCATAGAGAGCAGGCTAAATCAATTCTAGCCATAATGGTTTCCGTAAGCTCAGTTCACAAGAACAGGAAATGTTTCAAATAATCCTGTCGTAAATGATACAGTGCTGAGAAATGTTTTTGAAGCTATCTATTTTGAGATTCATTTGGCACTGTCTAGTGGAGATTAGGTATCATTTATACTCCTTAAGTGCTTAGGTTCCTATTAGATTTGAGAACTAAATGGTAGGAAAATATGTGGTCTAAATGTAACCTAAGGATCCCAAGGACAGTGAGCCCCTCAGTCCAAGAGAACCTTGGAAAGATTTTTGTTTTATTTCTAACAGAAAATCAGTTTAAGATGTCTTGGAAATAAAGTGCTAAGCAGTAGTTGTTACATCTGTTAAAATCATACTAACATTTTATTTCCTTCATAAAGATGATAAACCGACTTTAAGTAAGAGGAAAATTTTAAGGTTCACAATGCTGTCTTCCATAATATAATTAATCAGAGTAATTAAAGTATTAGAAAAATTATTCTCTTGGTGTAATAGTGATAAGGCAGGTAAGCAGTGACTATCAAATTGTACTTTCTGAGTGGATATCAATAGTATAATGATTGTTGAATGAAGGATAGCTAAGTGTTGAGTGGAATTTCATTGACTTTTTCTGGGCTTGTTATCAATATTTGTGCTCTGGGATTTTTCTCATTGGAGGGTATAAAAATCTGGCAAGCATTGTAAATAAAATCCACCTATCTCTCCCTCATATACTTGCCACAGTATTGATAGTTACTGCTATCAACAAGAATGAATCCGCAGGTGAGACTGTCTGGGCATAGACGGAAACACTGGTGCTGGACCCACATTTCTTGTCTTGCCTTAAGAGCATACCTCTAGTGAAGTGAATAAGGAAGTCATGGTCCAGCGCTAAGGAAAATATGGGAAGTCTGATAAGCAGTATATATAGTTCAATGGGTTCACAGAGGGAAAGTCAAGTTATAATGGACTGCCATTATAGCAAGGACATTTAGTTACCAGTCTGTGCAACTTCTGAGAAAACTCAATTACTACATAATACTTTATGAGAATTAACACACACAGTATAAAAGGTATCCATATTATGAAAAAGCAAATATGTGATTTTATCAATATGAGGAGCTTTTGATGTGGTAGTTTCCCCCACCAAGCTGCCTTTGACTTAGTAGATAAGTCTGAGAAAGTTAGCTTAGGCACTGAGCAGTGAGATGGCTTTTCTGAAAAGCTGTAGGATTTGAACCCGATGTTTTCTAAGTCTAGTCCTCTCTCTATTAGTTCATGCTGCATGCTATCTCTGAAAAAAAAAAAATAACCCCCCCCACACACATACATATGAAGAGTTGCAAAGCAAACATTTTTAAAAAAAACTGATGGGTCAATTACATACTAAAATTTTTTATAGGAACTGATCTATAATTGATCTTAAGCTTGAAAATAGCTATAGATATTTGAAAATAGTAACATTTATTGGAAATACTCCGAACCATGAGAATATATTGTGATATCAAAAAGATTCATGAATTTTTATGGTTTTGTTGATGCTTTAAAAAATATGACTGCAAGGTAAATGTTACCACATTTTAAAGAATTTTAAAGAATGGATCAGGCTATTATGATTTTTTAGAGAAATGGGTAAAAACTTGGAGTATTCTTGTATTCATTCTATTTGGACAAATGACTTTGCATTTCCTTTTAACCTTACTTACATTGCTTTGCATGCTGCCTTAAGACACTGATTTTTAAGTCATTTCATTGACTTTCTAATTTGCTAAGTGGTTGTCTCATTTTAAACATTAACAAAATTTTTGAAATTATTTCTTTCAAAGAAGTGCTATAACTTAGAAGATTGCAAGTGGTTACTCTAAGAGCTAAGAATTAAGATAAAACACTTTTTATATACACTATTTATGTATTTATATATACTATTTATATAGTGTATATATGTGTGTGTATGTGCGGAGAGAGAGAGAGAGAGAGAGAGAATAGAAAGAATAACATCATGGGTTGTATATAGTTCAATACGAGTCCACTGAGGGAAGTTCAATTTACAGTGGATTCCAACTATAGTAGGAAAATTTAGATAACTTTTATTGAGAAAACGTAGCTCATTATATCGCAAAATAATATATGAGGATTAACCCAGTATAAAAAGGTATCTACTTTCTCAAGAAGAAAAATCAATCAATGTTGATTGATTAAATCCAGTAATCTAGATTTTCACATTCTCAAAGAGAAAACATGGTTTCATCAACATGGGGAAATCCAGGTGTGTTAGTATTTCAGATTTGGGAAATTATGCCTGTCTTGGATCAGCAGCAATCACAAATTTATGAAATTTCAATATTGATATCTGATATTAAAAACATTATTGAGAAATGAGGAGTTTGAGGAAATAATCAAAAGCCCAGCATTAAAATCACTTCCCTATTTTGGGCAGGGATACTTATTTACATTCTATAGTCATTCATACTCACTGACATCACAATCAAACTTCTTTTTGCATATAATTAAAAGTTACCACCAATGATTATTTCTCCATGAATATTTAGGAACAAACATTCCTAACCTAGAGTTGTAGAAATTGGTATCTACTTTCACACTGTTTTGCCTCACTATGGAACTTGAGCTTCTGCAAAAATGTATGAGGCTATAGATGCATCTGTCAACAATGTACATCATTCCCTCAGAGATCCCTGAATTTAGCAGGGAAAAATTCAACCATATCTGGAATCTTGAAGAGCTGCCAGCAATGTTGTCAAGGAATTAATGTGAAGCTTCTGGAGGTATTTTCTCCGGAGGACCACGAGTGGTTTCACAGTGAGTTAGGTAAAACATTCATTCTGTAAATGCCTTTTCTTGCTTCTTGCTCATTCCATATTCAGAACCATTGAACACAGAACTCAGTGGAGTCCGTGTTGGTCTGATTTTGTTTTTCACCACGTTGAATGTTTCACTGTGAATTTTCTTTTGTCAATAAACTTCTTTCTTCTTTCTCTCTCTCTCTCTCTCTCTCTCTCTCTCTCTCTCTCTCTCTCTCTCTCTCTCTCTCTCAGGATCTGGGGATAACGAAAGTGGGCCATATGAAGCGAATTCTTCAGGGAATTAAAGAGCTAGGAAAGAGCACTCTACTGTCTGAGGTGTAATCCTACTGGTGCTACTTCTTGAAAGAGGGAGAATTACTAGTAAATGCAAAATTATTGGAAGCAATTTACTGTCCTTGTAATTTACTGTGTAGATGAAAAAGCACTAGTGCACCCCATGTAGGTGGGTTTATTTATATTGTGAATGAAAAGCTTGGTTGGAGGTGTTAAAAAAAAAAAAAAGATTTTGTGCCAAAAAATAGAAGTACATTCTGTGAAGCTATTTTCCTATTGTATGGACCTGGCATGGTCATTGTGCACATGCTGAGGAAAATCCAGGAGCACAGTAAACTACAGTGTCTGAAAGATGGAATTGTGAAGTGAAGAATTTCCTTAATCCTGGCGTAATGTGGCTTTCCTGCAATGCAACAACATATCGTTATGTGGAGACAGGTTTCACTTTGACTGATCTGAGGCCGAGCTTCTTCCTTGGAATCTCTATTCAGAGCAGAGAGATGAAAGTCTTGTGGTTTTGCACGTGAGAATGATACTGCCTTAGGGGCCCAGCATTCAGTGGTCAAGGGAATATAGTTAACTCCACAGATTGTGTGGGTACAAATTACTGTGCACGATGTTCCTGACTGAACTGATTTTTCTTTTTGTTGCATGACACATTTAATACTTTTAACACTTGAACAACCTCAATACTAGTTTTAAAAGGATTTAATTTATTATTCCCCAATTATATTTTTGTTTTTTCTATTGTTTAGTGTTTTATTTTATCTAAACATCCTGTGGTTAAGAACTTCTAGATGTGAATACATTGTGTTTGTGCCATATTCAGCACCAATGTACATTTTATGTAAGCTAGTTTTCTTTCAGTAAATCATGTGCAGTAGGTATATCAGTTAAGAAATTTCTCTCATCTTATTAAGATCCATTGTATCATAAAACTAGTACCTGATTCCCCAAAGGAAAAGCTCCATCTGAAGTTTCTCCTAGTTCATTTAAACTTAAAAGTTCTTTCATATTCCATGTTGGATGTATAACATATCCTTGGGGTATTTATCAATTTCTTGTAAAATATTTTTTCAGACATTTAAAAATATTCAGCTTTGGTATTTATAACCATCTTGTATGTGACAAAAGCAGGTAGGGTATTAACCCAGTGCTGACTATTTCCATGTTGTACTTTGAGGCTACCTAATAAATGCTAAAGAAAAGCAACAATTTAACCCAGATGTAATCTTGAGATACCATTTCCTTGACATTTTCTAAACATTTGTTTGCCAAAAACACAGACAAAGGAATTCATAGAAAAGCAACTAAAAGAAAATCTCTTCAAAAGTAAAGACTGGTTAAGTATTTGATATCCTCACCTATGACTTGTGCATGTTATAGCTGATGAAATCATGAAAGTTTAATTGAGTAGCTCCTTTGTCATTCTCTAGGTACCTATATTTAAAAAAAAAAAAAGAGTCAAGAGTCCACTGGGTTCCTGGCTAGCAGACTGTTCTATTCTATATCACACATCACTATCCTAATGCTTTCAGTCTAGTTTATGAATATAACTTAATTTCCACCTAAAAAAAGGAGGAATTATAAGCCTAAAGGCTAAAATTGGTTTTTAGGCATGAAGTGATCATTGTCTCATGTGTATTATATGATTCTACACTGACGTGTATGTAGGACCCCTTGCTCCTACCCCTTTCATACTCCCTACCCTCCTTTATGATCCAAGCACTTTCCCGTTAGCTTGCAGAACAAAAGAGATGGAACCAAAACTTTACAACTCTTATCTCAGAGGTGCCTCTCACGCTATACCAAAAAGAGAGAAAGAGAAAACTACCTTGGAAAATATGGAAGTCTGAGCTACATTTAGCAAAAACAAGCTGAATAAAACATTTTTACTTAGATTTTAAGAGAAGGAAGGTTTTTGAACTCATATATTCAAGAATGTATAAACATCTTAATGTCTTAAAATAAATTATTTTTAAATTTTCTTCCACATTGACCCCTTTTATTTTAAGTGGCATATGTGATATCTCTATGTGATCTCTATATATACCCAACAAAATCTCAGTTAACTAGAACTTCACAACTTGAACTGATTTTTGCCACAATTGTCTTTTAGAAGTATCATCCCCAAAAAGCAACTCTGATATTAGGGATTTAAATTTAAAAATAAAATTAGAGCAGTATTCCTTGTTTGTGTGAGAAACTGCCTCAGCCTCATCCAACACACTGACAGTTATTCCTGGATTTTCTCCCTTGGCCTCTCTGGGCACCCACGAGCTTGATGAGGGATCCAGCTTCCTGTAGTTAGTAAGGTACAGAAAAGAAGGCAAAGAAACCTTTATTGGTAGGGTTTGGAAGGTTTGGGGATGAGGGGGAAGATGTTTGCTCTCCGATTCATACAATGGCTACAATGTGGAAAGCTAATTTCCCTGAAATGCGCTGGCTGAGTTACCACCCCTACCTCGGTGGGCACAAGCTTCCTGATTCCCTTGGCTCCGCCCCTTCAGCAGTCTTGAGGGTACAGCAGAAGGAATTGTGAAGCCCTGCCTTGGGCCATCCTTTATAAAGTGAGAGGCTGATTTCCATTTGTCCTTTTGGACTAAAGCAGAGGGCAGAGTAACCCAAATGTTAAATGTTAAAATAATTTCTTTTCTTGTGCCTAGCTAAGCCAGTAGAGCTAACTTCAGACATGTTCCTCTACTCTTTTATCATTCGCCAATTCCCACTTCCTTTTTCTCTTGGTGATTTGAGATTTCTTCTCTAGTTGAAACCCTGTCCTTGGTGACCACAAGTGAGTGATCAGAAGATTCATCTTGTGGGAACTAGAGTAATATCAGAGATGCTGGGCTGCTATGTCCCCCCAAGCCTACCATAAACTCTAGTTATGCATGCTTGGATGTCATCGTTTGTGGTTTATGTAGCCATTTAGCCCAAGATTAAAACCATGAAGAGAATAATTCCTCTAGATAGATGGTATTCTTACAGCAATACCACCTCTGCTCAGACTTCCATACTTTCTCCAGCAATATCTTTTGATTGATTCAATGTATGTTTGTTCCAATGAAATATTCATAAAGGAATGAATTGTTTGGCAACAAAAGTCTCATAGTAACCTTTTTGTTTTTAATAATTTAAATATGCTTATCCTTGCTTTGCCTCATGTTTGAGAACACAAAGCAGTTCACAGAAAGGATTAGTTGTGCATTGAATAAGAATTAAGCCTAAAGTGATCACAACTGAAAACACATTTTGTATGTAAGCTCTTCCAAGAAAGAAATAATGAACTAGAGAAGGATATATTGTGTTGTAGTGTGCTGTCTTAATTCTGTAAAGTAGTACTTCATAAATTAGTGGTACCTTGAAAGAGGACTCTGAAAGTTAGCTCACTACTTCCCTAACTTCAGTCACATAATTTCTTATATGATCTATCCTATTGTCTGTTATTTAATCAGGTATCTTTTCAGAATTCACTTGGTTTAAGAAATCCTTCACTTATCAATGTTAATGTACACTTGTTATTTACTAAAACATTGCCAAAGATGCACTCACCATTTTGGTGCCTAAGTGGAACTACTTTAGGCTGTTTTAATTAGGTGTTGGTTCAGGAAAACAAGTAACTGTGACTTAGACAATTCTATTTGATACTCATTCTACACATGATTTCAAAGCATACCAGGAACAATTTCTTATTGAGAAGTCAGTGTTTTAAACTTTCATATTCTATAGATGTGAATTCACTACAGGATGTAGCTATCTACTTATGCACTGAGAAAATCTCTCAACCTAATAAATGCTCCTGTCTCCTCTCCCTAAATAACTTGCCTATGCACCTTGAAAATGCATGGAGAGTAAAGCTATAATGTTAGACAGTGGTTATGTAAGTGGAAGGAAAAATGAATTGTATCAATTAGATAAGGAAAACCTGCACTGCAATTTTCTCAAATGCAAAGAGATTGTATATTGATTGAAGGATGACCCAAGCTACTCATAAAATTTAGTCATTCCCTACTCTTCATTCTACTAGTGCTAAATAACAGTGGGGAGGTGGCGGGGTGGGTGAGAGAGAGCGGGGAGAGCAGGACACAGTTGTGGGTATGGTGGTGGTGTGTGTGAAAGAGTCTAGAATTTAATATATTTTTTTTGCTATGACTTCCTACCGTTTTTTTTCCTCTTTGTACAATATTTTTAATTGTGCTTTCCCCCTGGTTTTGGTAATCAACTCTTCTATTGACCTCTTTATAGGATGGTACTAGCTGCCTTTGAATTATAGGAAATTTTCTTAAAGAAACATTCTAAATTTGAAAAAAAAAGCCAAGATTATTGTTATTTTTTTGTAATAGGCAAAGAGAACATTACATTAATTTTCTCCTTATCACTGTCATTTTTGTTCATGCTTTCTTTTTTTCCCCCAAATCTAATTTTTTTTGGTGGAAAGGGGTGTATAAAATGTAACAGTTCGAAGGATTTGAGGCAAAAGGCAGCTGTGTCCTAGTTTTTTGTTTGCCATATATTCCATCTTTAGGGAAAAGGAATTCCAATACAGTCATTTCTAATGCATCAAAGTTCCATTCAGTATCAAGTGTAAACACCATTTCATTCAATAGAAAGCAAGACCTTTATTCCGTCCCTACGTTTAGCGTGCTCTGTTTACCTGTATTTATATTTAATCTCCTTTCAAAGCTTCGTTGGAGAAAAAAGCAAATAAAAACAAGCCGTAATGCTGAAACTGCCCACCCTATGCTAACACGATTTTTACAGTACTGTTTTTCTAAGTTATAAATGTTGCGTGTGTGTGTTATGTAAAACATGGTAAATTATCTATTTGCTAAGAATTGCATTTGAGAGTAAATGAACAAAACCTAGAGAAAGGCAGTGCTACTTCTACTATTCATTAAAATACATGTGTTTGATACTCTGTTAAAGAAAACATGACATGCAAGCTGATAAGGACGTAGGATATATTTTGTTTGTGATCCTTGATGTTTGATTGCACTATTAATGTTTACCACTGTTTAGTCATATCTATATCTGTACCTCTAAGTGTTAAATAGCTAATTTTTTTACAGTTCTGGTAACTGGTAATTAGTGCTTTAGAAGGTTTTGATAAGTGTAATAGTTGCAGTTTTATGAAAGAGATGATGTATATTAAGATAATAAATTGGAGTAATATATTTATCCTATAACTAGGAAAATACATGATAATTCAAAATTGTCAAAGGCTAAATTGGTTATTTGTCCTATCTCAGAAGTGAGTTAGAAGTCTCACTTTCACATTATATAGCATATTTATACAGCAGGCTCTTCCTTTTACTGATTTTTTTTCCTAATGAGAGTTTTGCCATGATTTTTGTATCAGAATGTTCTCATGCTGCTCAAACTGCAAAGATTTATTCTGATTTGCAGGAATTTGACACAGATAAAATATTTGAGTAACAAACTATCCTTATATATTTGTTTGACTTTGGGGCAAGAATTTTAAATTTTAACATTCTGTTTTTGAAGAGGAAAGAAAAGGAAATGTTGATATCAATAGCAGCAATGACAGATGGCATTAACAAGAATAATTAGTAGAAGGTTTCACCACTTGTATAAATCAGTGTGTTTATCTCTATAAAATATATTAAGGAACTTGATCTTTTATACAAAAATACATTTTCTAGTTCTTTTATACTGCTATTGCTTACTTGTTAATAATGCTGTTAATAATTTGCTGACATACTTGAAGCACTCATTTCTGTCAAACAGGAGCCCATCTTGTTCTTTTCTGAAACCCCTTGTTAAAGGAAAGATGACTCTCTTTCTTACACATAAATGGATGGCTGAAATTAAATATTATAGGCTAAAGTCATTTGGGATGTTATTGCAGAATTATTCCATTTTTTTAAAGTGTGGAAAAATCAGAAAATGGAAATGAATTTCGAAAATTTGAAAATGTTCATGTTTAACCACATTTTCCAGTATGTTAGTTTTTTCTTTACCACCCAAGCAAATATCTCTTTAAACCCAAACTTCTGCCCAATATTAATTGTCCATTTTTGTGACTTGGGAGAAATCAGTAATTGCACAACTAATGTATATATACAAATAAGCATAAAAAGTGCTGCACTCTGCAGGGAAGCATTCAGACCCATTCTGGAATTTCATATACACAGTTATTAAACAGTGCACTTGCAATTTCACTGTCTGCATGTTGATATAGTTTATTTACATTCTTTAGAAACCTAGGGAACCATTTTTTTTGTCATCAATTGCCAACAATCAGTTATATAACTGGGTGCATACTTGTCTTTTTAATTATGTTGATATGTGTTTTAAATGTGTTTTATATGAAAAACTTCAGGTTTTGAAAAACAAAATTTTAAGTAATTTCCAAAATTACATCATACAAACAAGAAAATCTATTCCATGTTAGTATGAAACAGTGTTGTGTGCCTAAATTTAGTTCATTATTCTTAGAAACCCTAAAGTCAATTTATAAATCAGTTTGCTTTTATAAGGCCACTAACAGATTTTATGTATTTCTAAACTGGCATAGAATGTTAATAATATTTTAAAACAAATTATTGTGAATGCTTTAAAAAATAAAAAGGAGAGTAAGTCACATCATGTATTATCTATTGCCATATGAACTGATAGACAGTGACAACTCAGTTAACAGCTGGTATGATTAGGCAATATACTTTTGACACCGCAGTCCAGTAGAGTTTTGATTCCTTGAGGGTGCAACCCACTACCAGTCTGGTTCTTGCTGTAGTTAGCTTTCTTGCCTGGCTTTTTTCTTTTTCTGTACTTTTACCCTTCCTATTAATTTTCTCCTTAAGAGAATACAGAAATCTGCCTTTCGACTTATAAACATTATTTACATGGCCTGAATGAAAATCTGTTTACAATTGAGGAAGAAATGTAGAAATCAGGACTTTTGTTTTTGGTTGAGCTAGTAGGGAAAATCACATAAATCAAAATAACCTCATTAAGATAATCAAATTAGTTGCTAGCATGAAGCTATAGTGGTAAAAGAGGCACTTTTCTTATTGTATAATGAATTATTACTTACTACTATTATTACACACTACCTGAGCATTGCTTTAAAAGTGTCTTTACTCAGGGATTTGATCAAATATGTTAATTTCTTTGATATAGGATGATGTGTCTTATGGAGCCATAGTTAGTGTCAAAGAAAAGCACCCTGTATAGCAGAAGATGTTAAAATAGAACAAAAACTCGATAAATGGTTGGTCAGGTGTTTTCATGTTTGTCTTACTGACTAAATTAGACTGACAGCAACATTGATCAGTAGACTATACAACAAGAATATAAAGTGAATGAAAAATTAATGATTCAGTGGCCTATTGTGCAAATGAGAAGAAACTGAAGTCCTTCCTTCTTAAACCTTATTTTTGAGTAATTTCTTAACGTACAGAATGGTGAGAATGAAAGATTTCAAAATTGTTCATTTCTAAGGCTCCTCCTTCAAACAAGACAGAAATTCCATTGCTATTAGCTTATGAAAGATGACGGAATGATAACAAAATTATCTGGTCTCCAGAGGATGATGGTAATTGAATTTTATGTGAAAAGAATTTCCTCTTTAGCCAAGAAATCTAATAACCACTAATTGGAAACAAAATATGATATGTACTAGTGCCATTAATGGAGATTTGGGGATATTTGAGACACTTTTTTTTTTTTAGTGCCATGCCAGACTTCTTGTGGTGCCTGTGCCATTGAGGCAATCACTGGGGCAATGAGAGTAACTGGATGGATGACTGTCTCAACTTACGTAAAATCTGTTATCATTTAGATACTTATCCAGACAATACTTCTTTTTATACCTTTTCAAAGGTAAAATTTAGGAAGAACCTCAAAGTTCATCTAATAGTATTAATATATAGTCTCCCAAAAGTCTCATTGTAGCTTTAAGCTATTAAAAGAGCCTATATTTGCAAGTGTGTGTATGTGCATTTGTCATAGCTATAAGCTAAACTGAAGCTTACATCCATAGCAGGGAAGAAAATTGAACAAATTCATGAACTATAGAATATCAAAGCTAAACAAAACCTTAAAGAGCCTCTAGTTTAGGGCTTCTTGTCAGTCTGGTGAAGTTTTAAAAATGAATCTCTTCTCAAAATAATGTTTTTAAATGCATAAAATAAAATCCATAGGGTTACAAAGAAAAGCAAAAATTATCAAAAATAAAAATGTAATATTTTTCCCCAAAGTTCCTGGACCTCCTGAAAGCTGGGCATCAATTATTCTTGTGTTCTTTTGGACACTGATATTTGTCATGTGTAATATAAACACACAGACATTATACATATTTACTAAATATTCAGAATGAACTACATTTTCAATACTTTTGCATACTGCAGAACAAAAGGAAACAGTCTAATAGAACTTGTTTTTAAGTAAAATGACCTAAACATTCTGAATCTTTGTGATTTCCAAACACTCCTAGTATATTATCACAGTCTGGAGGCTTGGAAATTACAGCATCACTTAAAGACTGAATCTGTTTCTGGTTAAACAGTTTTCCTTTTGAGACTTATTTTCTGTTATTTGAGTTTAATACTAAGAAAAAAATATGATATAAATTAATTTTATTCAATTTGTAAACTTGAACAACAGGTTTTATGTAATATGGCAAATTCAAGAACAGTTATGATTTTAAAAAGCAGGCCTTGCAGAGAAATGAAGCATATTGGATTTAAATTAACATTGGATGCATGGTGGAAAGCACCCATCCCCACCCCTGGCAGTAACTAAAGTGTACATTGGAAGAGATTCCCTCCTTTGTGCTCAGATATTTTCATGGCTCAGGGATGGCATCAAGAATATTTTTAACTACCTTTGGTTAGGAAGACATAGTTTAATTGATTATTCCTCATAACCAGAGGCTGGTTTGTACTGACTGAGCCATAAATAACATGGAGTGTTAATCTACACCTATAGAAAAAAATGTAAAGTCATTTCCTGGGTTATTTCACACTTTTTGATGACATATATACAAATTTGTGGATATATAAATTGCTTATATCTATGTTTGTATTTCTAATCTATGGAATGGAAAGAGATAGCATGTAACATTCAGCTAAGGATACATAATAATCCTAATATAAGCTTATAGTAAATGTTATTTTCAGATTCATTCATTGACATATCTGAAATAAAGAATCAAGTCTGAGCACTGTCAGTTTGTTGGGTTTTGGATAGTGGTTTGCATCTTTGATGTTGTTTTCCTAAGAAAAAGTCAAGTATATCTATGTGACTACTAAATGCCAAAGGAAAAAATTCCTGTTGCAGTTAAAAACAGTATTTAAACAGACCTAATTTGGAATCACAGTTTGCATCTTAAATGTCACCCATTTCTAAGCTTCCCGTAACTTCAGCAAATTGGTTTTTATCATGCAAACCATCTACCAAAGGAAAGGTGAGGCACACTGAAGAGGCATGACAGCTTTACACAACACATATTTGTTTTCTCTTTCAGCAAAGATGATCACAAACTGAGTGGATTTCCTGTTCATGGTCATCCTGACTGTATGAAATTCAAATGCAGTTCCTTCTCAATCTTATGCTGCAAAAACTTATCTTTTGGTGGTATTTCTCTCCTTTTCAGTTCTTGTCATTTGATTGTTTTTAAGGATTCACTTAATCTATTGTCAAACACCTATCAGTTTATGCCCAGAATAGGCAAAATGGCTTCTCCCTGTTACACAGCGGGCTCTGTTTGCTACAGAAAAGAGTGAAACTGTATGTTTGGCAAATATGCCAATGAAATACATCTATTAGAACAGGAGTCTTTACTTTGGCTTTGTTTGTTTTTAATAATTGTAAGGAAATGTTGAGTTTTGTTTGTTTACATACTGTTTACAATGGCACAGTTTTATTTTTAATATCTATATATATGTATACAGCAATTGAGGTATATTTATTGCATACTATTTTAAAGATGTTTTATGTGTTTTCACCTTTGGAATATATTGTTACATTTCCTTGTACAGGGATTTTGGTGGCTTTGTTAATGTAGTTAGTAATTTTTATGACTACTAAGTGACCAGTTTTCGGTGCCTTTTATTGTGGGATGCATGATTACATATTTATTGTATGGAACTCACCGAGATGTGTATTTTTGTACCCTGCTGGAAGCAATGGTTGATTTGTTGTACATAATAATATGGGAGACTTCCCTCCCAAAGGATCCTCACTTGAGATCTTCCTTCTCAAATAAACAGAATGCATTCAGCACATGTGTCAAGCCTAAGTTCTTTCATGGTTATAGGGAAATGGGAAGCTCTCAACTACAAGTAAGAGACTTGGAATTTTTCTGCCATTTTTTTTAAAGAACCATGACCACTCCAAAAATGCACAAATATTGAAAACCATATAGTCTATAAGACATTTAGATCTAAGTTTTGAGATCTTGATCTCAAGTCAAATTTTAGCTGAATATGGGGTTAAAAATCTAAAAATTCCAATTCATCTTTATTACCTTATTGTGTGTAATCTTAGATCAACACATTTATTTTTAGGTGCCTTTTTTTCTATAAATGGAGATAAATAGTATGTATTTTTTTTTTGCTTCTGTTAAGAAAAGCAACAGGTATTTTAAAGCCTTCTTTGTAGAGTATTTTGCATTCCAGGACCACAAAAAAACTGAAGATTTTACCAGCCCAACTCCCTCTATTCCATTTCAATCAAATAAACATTTAAGTCTCTTACTTGATTTGAAGGTAGTGGAAATCTGTTGATGATACAACTACATAAATCAGTCGTTAAGCATTAAAAGTACAGCCATCCTCAGAATCAAGAGGCTTGTCACCAGAAGATGGCCATCAGGTGAGGAAATTTTTTTCAACCATTGTCATCACTGGTTCATTACTTTCTCTACCTGGACACTTGGAACTCCTCTCTCTTGGTTCTCTTCCTATCCATTCTTTCTCAGTCGCTTTTGCTGATTATTCCCATGTCCTGCCCTCCTGGCTAGAATCTATCCCAGGAATCACTAATGAGCCCTCTTTTCTCTATATACCTTCTTGATGATCTCATTAGGGTCCATAATTTCAATATGCAGGTTACTCAGTTTCTGACTGAGCCTAAATACATTTCTCTCTAGACACATATCTAGACATTCAGATACATATCTCTCATCTCTCTTGAGCTCCAATCCAGATCATCAATGACTTGTCTTTACTTGGTAGGCTATGGAGATTCATTTGAGCAAAGGAATTACAGATACATAGCTTTATATCTAGAAGTTTAAGTAAAGATAAGTTAGAAGAGATTGCAAGTAGGGATACAAGATAAAAGATAATGAGAAATTCAACCAGACTGGTTGCAGTGAGAATCCAAAGGAGGAACTAGTTTGAGAGACTGCAAAAATAAAATGAACAAGACTTGACCAAGATTGGGAGATGAGTTTTTAATATGGTGACTGGGTGAATGGTAGTCAAGTTAAGAAGCATTTATTAAACATCTACTGTGTGCCAGGTACTATCCCAAACTCAGGGAGTGGAAAGGTAAAAATAGTCTCTGATAATCTAATGGGGGAGGCTACATGCAAGCAATTATGTATACAAAGGATAAATACAGAATAACTTAGAGGTAATCTCAGAGGGAAGGCACTTATATTTAGGAAAGGATTCTTGCAGAAGGTTTGACTTTTACTAATACTTGAAGGAAGTTAGGGAAGCCAGGAGGCAGAATTTGGGAAAGAGAAAATTTCAGGCAGGGGGGACAACCATAGAAAATGCACAGAATGGGAAGATGAAACAACTTATGTGAAGAACAGCAAAGAGGCTGGAGTGTAACTGGATTGCAGAGTATGTGGGGGGGTGGGGAATTAAGTGTAAGAAGACTGGAAAAGTAGGAGTCAGGTTATGAAGGGTTTAAAGGCCAGGAAATTTTATATTTAATCCTAGAGATAATAGGTAGATAGGTAATTGGAGTTTAGTGAATGGTGGGAAGAAAGGGAAAAGGCGATTTCAGGGTTAAACCTGAGCATTAGGAAGATTTTTGACAGATGAGTGGAGGATGAACTGCAAGGAGACTAACAAGCAGCCTTCTACAATAGTCCCGGCAGGGGAAGTTGAGGGCCTGCCCCAGGATGGTAGCAGGGCCAGAGGAGAGGAGAGAATATATATGAAAGGTGCCAGAAGGATAGAATTGACAAGACCTGCCAAAGGATTAGATGTGGGGAGTGAAAGAGAGTAAGAAACTGAGAACACCTAGGTTGTAAGCCAGGGTGACTGGGATAAAGATATTACCCTCAACAGTAACAGGAAAATTAAGAGTGGAAGAGGACCTGGTATGTGTGTGTGTCTGGGTGTTTTGATAATGACTTCCATTTTGTATATTTTGAATTTAAGATATTTATGGGATATTCATTCAAGGTGTCCAGTAGGTATCTGGACATGTGAAACTGCAGGTCAGAAGAGAGGCTAGAACAGGACTGATAGATCTGAGAATCATGTTCATAGAGATGATATTTGGGAGTTCATGGGAGCTGATGAGATCACCAAGTGAGAAAAGAAGACCTAATATAGAGCCAGTGGGGAAGCTGTAACACATATTAAGAGGCGAAGTGATGAGTGCCTGGGCTAGCATGGTGGCAATGGGAAGGAAAGGGACAGGCAAATTTTAAAAGCATCGCTATTAGTTGAAAGAACAAAGGAAATCTAGGTTGTGGGGAAGACAACATCCCAAAAAATTATGGGAGTTCAATTTGATAAAGGAATCCAAGAAGAAGCCTAAGTAAGTGAATTAGGAAAGACTGTGATGGAATAAATAACTAAAGTGAAGACTTCAGAGACTTGTAGAAGGCTTATATGAACTGATACAGAGAGTTATGTAAGCAGAAAAAGAAAAACAGTATGAACAGAAACTATGACAATGTGAGCAGAAATTGAAATTAAGACAAAATTGAATGCTATAATTTTAATGATTAACTTTGACCCCAGAGAAGATTGAAAAAATGTACCTCTTTGCAGAAGTGAGAGACTTTGGGAAGAGTATATTACGTATCTCTCAAACATGATTATTGGTTTTGCTCATTTGCCTTTTCCACTTTCTCTTTTTTACAACTTTATTACAAGAGATATCTTGTTAGGTGTGGGGGGGAAGATGTAAATGAAGTTGATCAAAATACAAAAAAAATCAACAAAAGTATTGTTTTATAAAAAAGTTTTGTTGGGGACTGAACAGATTTAATAGGCATGAGAAAATGGGAGAAATTTCCAATGAGACTAGTTGGAGAGAGGGAGAATTGACTATACTTTGTAGCCTCAATTGATGAGAGTTTACCCTTGCCCAAAAGAACAGAAAATAGTCACTTAAAACTGGGTTGTAATATATGCATGCATGTATGTGTGTATGTATGTGTGTATGTGTATATATCCTTGATGCAGCTCAACCAGAGAACATTTATCAAGTTAAGGACCAGAAGCTTATGTCCATTAAAATATTAATGTTAAATTTCTCAAGGCTTCTGGAAAAGACTGTCCAGTTAAAAGGCATGAATATATAAATGCTTTATTACTCAATGATGGCTAACTAAATGAAGCCAGTTAATTGCTAACTAATTTTTAGCCAACAAAAATATAATATATAATTAGCTTTACTATGACTTGATGAACTGTAAATTTTCAACTAGAAATTAAGATGTTAGGGCATGCCTATTGATTTGATACTGACCACTCTTCCCCTGAACCTCAGTTTCCATTGAGACAGGAAGACCTTTCACTTCTTTAAGGGAATCAAAACTTCTTCTTGAAATGCTGGACATACCAGTATTGATCACATTAACAAGGCCATCTGATCTTCATGTCTCCATTTGTAAGTTATATAATCATATACAAAATGAAATCATGTGCTGCTGAATGGAGATGGAGGAAATCATAAAACTGTGCTGATGGGGTCCACTACAAATTTGTGTTATTTAATCCCAACTGGGTCCACATGAAGTATAACAATCACACTATTCCCTAATTGATTCACTGTCTCATACTCCACATTGATTCACTGTGCTCATTCTCCAATGAATTTTCAAACATTGTCATCTCTCCTCTCCTTGGTTTTTTCCAACTTTGACCCAACCTACATTTCCATTTTTATTACACATCATCCACCTTTACACATTCTAAGATGAAATCAAACTGGCTATTCATCATTCATCAGGATGCCATCTCAATGCCTTTAGACTGGCTATTAGCCATGCCTTCTCAATGCTGAGTCTAAAAATCCATAGCCTTCTATTTCCTCTGTGAGGCTTTTTGTGATTCCCCTTCACCAATCAGTCTCCTTCACTCCCAATATTATTTGTCTTTACTTTGTATTATTTTGTAGTTACTTATCCCCATTGGTCCTTGGGTTCTCAATCTGGAGTCCACAGATTCCCGAGGGGTCTGTGGATAGATTTCAGAGAGGATCAGCTAATTGTGTGACCATGACAATTCCCCTTAGCTATCTGGCACTCAGTTTCCTCATCTGTAAAATGAAGGGCTTTAACTAATTGCTTTCTAAGGTTCCCTTTTAGCTCAAACATTCCAACCATTTTTATAAATGTCCAATTTTTTTAAAAAGTAGCAAAATTCTAGCAACTATGAATAGGGTATACCACAGTTTCTTGTAGTTTCATTTTCATTAAGATTCAGTTTTGTCTTCTTCTCTCATTGTTTTGTGTTATTCTGCTATAACTGAGCAATGGAAAAATATATTTGTTCACAATACTAATGTTGCTGTATGGCAATGAGACAAGGTCTATAGCAGTGTCTGAAGAATAAAAAGTGAATATCACATTGAGGGCAGTGGAGAGGCATATGGTGGGTGAGAAATTTAGAAGAAAAATAGAAGTAAAAGATGTCACCAAGGAAATGTGTGATAGAAAGAGAAGATGGAAGAGTCACAAGGCAAGAGAAGACAGGAGGGCCACAAAACATGGGAGGATGTTGGAGAGATGACAGAGTGTTCCACTCATATCTTGTAAGGGCTGGAGGAGTCAAGAAAGTCCAACAGAACGTTGAGTGAACCTCCTTGATAAGAGTTGTACACATGGATAGGCACATATGTTGCAATCTGCTTTGTTGAAGGGAACACCCAAATAGATGAGATCACAGACCCAATTAAGTATTTGGGTAATAACAGCAAAAAAAAAAAATACTCAAAGAAAAAAATTCAAAAAGGTACATGGAAATAAATAGGACATTCTGTTATCATCTCATCATTAATTTATACTTTTAAAAATATTTTAGTGGATTAACGATTTCACTGACACAGGAGCTCTGTCCAACAGTATGGACTGCAATGCAACTCTTCCTATGTGATTCTTGTCTGTGGCTGCCTGTAAGAACTCCACAGAGATTCTACCCATTTTGCTTGGGATCTTTTCCTAAATTTGTTGACACTGCATGGATATCATTGGAGCATATGGGCTAATGAACTTCAAATAACAAAATTCTGCAGTTTCATGGACAATCTTTTTATTCTCATTTTTGTACTTGAAAGTTTATTTTTGTGGATTTTGCTTAGTTTAGAAATTTTAGCAAAATCACCAGGACCAGGAAGATGGTAATAAATCTTGATTATATCCTGTATTGTTAATATATTTTTGCTTAATTTGAAGATATTTCCCACCCATTAATTGGCCCATGTGACCTGCTTAAATCACATGGAAGTCTAAGTCACATGTGGTGGGAGGAACTTGATGAATGGGTGGAGCAAGAAGTTGGTGAAAGCAGTTAGAGCTGAGAGGATGGGGCGGGGAGAGGGAGAGGGAGAGGAAACAGACAGACAGGCGGACAGCTAGGATTGCATTTATTTGTGGGAAGGCCCTGGAGGGGCAGGGTGGAGGTGGAGGGCTTGGGAATGGTGGTATCTCCTGCAGTGATAATATGTATTGACTTCTTGGTTACTATGAAGGATTGGGCATTCTGGTGTTGGGATTCTGCTTTCTGTATATGGAGAGTCTGTTATATTTTGCTATTCAGAACTATACCAGCATATTTAGAGTTTCTATGAGTGCTGTGAATGTTGCTTTTGTGATACATATCCTTGACCTGAGATGCTGTTCAGTGGACTGAAGTGATCCAGTCTGTTCTCTGGCACCAAAACTGGAGAAATGAAAATTTGAGAAAAAGGAAATGGAATTCTAGGCACCCAGAAGTAGTTGGTGGGAAGTGTTTACAGATTCAAGTAAGAAAAAGTCATATTGCAGGAGGAATCCCACCTCAACAAAAGCCCTATAGTAGATTTTTTGACTGTTATTGTTCGGATTCAAGTAAGAGGAGATCGTACTGCAGTATGGAAACCTTACCTCCACAAAAGACTTACAGCAGACCTGTGGTTCCTTCCCACAATACAACCTCTTTTCCACTGTTCTTTCCACCCCGCGCCCTTATATGTACAACATACCTGCTGGAAGGTCCCAAGTTTTTCATTATATAACAGAAACAGAAGGCAGATCGAATAAACTGAAAACATGGTTTACCTCATCCTCTTTTCTAATCTACCTGGATCTCTGGGAAGAATTCATTGAGATATTTTCTCACAGAGCACTCCTACCTCCTTTATGCATGTGCCTCACGTAGGTCTTCTTTAAGTTCACTATAGCAAAACAACATACCAGCTGGAAGAACCTGCTCAACAGTAAAGTTGCTTTTGAAGCAGGAAAGCATTATCTCAAGGGGGAAGAAAACCCAGTCATTCTCCACAGTGACCTTGTTAAACAGAATACTTTGATGACCTGTGAGTTTAATTAATAATAGTTCTGTTGGACCTTAATTTTTAGTATATTCAACTTAACCATCATTATGTTCCCAGACTTTGAAATCTTCAGGCAAATGGGTTGTCATGAAAAACCAAATTTGATCACCTAAAAAGTCCTTCTCTCTAGACCAAACTTCATAGACATTGGATTCCCTGTGGCACTATCAGAACCAATCCATCAGTAATAATTCTGGCATATTTAAACTCAACTGTATGCCATCTAAGCAGGTCATTTACCTAAAATCCAAGGACATGTGTCTCATGAGAATTCCTGTACCTATGTTAATTCTTATACTTACTTCCTAGAGAAGCTCAATGGGTTGTGCTCCATCTCAGCTGTAGTGCTGTAGTAGTAGGCTACAGGGGGCCTAATATAGAGTAATCCATGACTCCTGTTGGTCATTACTGCAAAATCACATCAACTAATATGTCCAGTCAAGTGATGGGTTTGTTTGGGTTAAGGATTCAAGGGGTCAGGGAAAGAGATCAGGAAAACCACTGTGCCACTTAAAATTATAACAGCATAGAATATGAGATTTGGAAAGGACTCGAGAAATCATTTAGTACAATTCCCTCTTTTTGACAAATGAAGAAAATGAAGCTTACTGGGGTAATATGACTTAACCAAAGTCACACAGTAAGTTAATGGAAGTATCAGAAGTGAAAGTCAGGTCTTTTTGACTCAGAGTTCAGAGTTCCTTCCATCATCCTTTGTATGTTCCAGAACTGAAGAAGGTTTTTCACTAATGGTAGCCCACCAAACCACAGACTCAAGCTTGTTGTGGGTTCTAAGGAAAAGAATCATATATTTAGATTTAGAAGATAACCTTAAAGGTCACCTAATCCAGCCCTTTCATTTTACAAGTGCCCAAACAGAAACACTGGAGACATTACTGCCTTGCCAAGGACCACACAGGTAGTACTAGAACAGGAATGCAAATAGAGATCCTCTGTATACAAGTCGAGTTTTCTTTTTACCATACTATGCTTCTTCTGCTCTCTAGACCCATTGCTGAGTGAGGGGGGCGTAGGACTATAACTGACTTAAAAGCACGCTGTGTTGTGCTGGTTATTTATGGGAAAGAAGTGATCAGGAGTTAACTCCTTCTGCTTTCCTTTGTGGCGTTTTATTACTCATGTGCCATGTGAAACTCCCCTGGCTCTAGGCCTTGTTACCCTAGACTTAGTTCGTGACTTTCTGTTTAGCCCTCTGAATTGGTTACCTTTAAAACCTCTGACTTTTTACCTCAGTAGAACATTCTTTTGACTTGCTTGGCCATGTCCTTTTCCCTTTGGGGTGTTATCTCTCTTTGGATCTGTTATTTACTAAGAATCTTCAGTTTAATCTTAATCCCTTTTTTCTCTATAAAAGTGGTAGGGAGTCAGACAGATTTTTAATTCTAATTATTATTATTATTTTTTTTTGCTGATCTCAGTGAGCAACTCCCTATTTGAGGCCCTTGAGTCCCATTAAACCATTTTGTAATCTCAAGACTACTTGAAATCCAAACCTCACTGAGTCAGTACTTACATCAGATTTTACTAATTCTGTAGGGGCTTTAACAGATTCTTAGGCTATAGAAATACCAATAACACTGTCTTTTGGCTCTTTGGTGTTACTTGGGTTGTGATATTTTCTCTATCTCTTTGCTTATTAGATAATTAATTTGGAAGGTAAAATTTTATATTTCTGCCAACTCATTTTCTCTTCAGCCCTCATTTAATAGAGTTGGCTATTTAACTACTGAGTACATTTAGTTCTACGTATTCCTTTGTACCTTTTTTGTTAAGGACTTTTTGCCCTTTCAAGTTTCCTGATAGCCCTCATCCCAGCATAGGCATTGCCTTCTTTGTTGTGTTCATTTTGGTTGCTGAAAGGGACTGAAAAGAACATTTGCATCAGGAACATTCATAAATAGCCCCTTAATAAAAATTCTGGTGGAGAAACACAGTCTGTTCTGAGAATCTGAGAGAAAAATTCTCTGAGTTCTCTGCCCCACAGAGGACTCATTTGAAAGAAGAGTATTGATTGAATAAAAGGCTGAGTAAATGTTGAGTTTCTTTGGTTCAGCAGATCATTTACATATTACTGTTTTCAGAGTTTTGAAGAATATAGTTGATAAGTTATAAATGAAATGACTTGGGAATGTGGGATGATTATATAAGGGTTATTGGAATCATACTGGAATAAAATGGATTTTTCTTTTAGTTTAACATCATAAGTTAAGAGTTGGGTCACTACTTATAAGGGCCTAATTTGAGGCATCAGATCCCAGAGAGGGAAGAAAAAACTAGAAAGTGGGAAATGCTTTAAGTCCAAAATGAGTCAGAAGAACGTAGAAACAGGAGACACAAAAGGCAAGAGGAAAAGCTGCCTACGGAAGACAGTATCAAAGCTGATCTAAGCCGAGCTGACAGGCTTTTCAGCAGCTCTGCCGAGAGCTCTGCTATTTGGAAGAAAGGAATCTCTTTGCTGAGAGCTGATTGGCTAGAGAAAAGCTGAGTCAGCTGAGAGAGTTGACTGAAGCCCAAAAGTCTTAGCTGTTGGAAGGAAACTCATTGGAAGAGTACTCAATCATGCTGCTTTGTGAAGAGCTGTCGAGGATTTTTACTCTCCTAGTGCCCTTTATGACTTAAGAAAGGGGAAACTTTTCATGGGTGTCAGTGTTGTCTGCATAGTTTAAGAGAATGGGAAAGAAAAGAAGAAAAGGTGTTTGGTTGGGAGGTATGCTGATATATCTTTGCTAAAATTGTGTAACACTTTCTCAACACATTGCCAAGGAAGGCTATGTGCTTAAAGAGCTTGACACTATTTCAGTAGTCCAAGATTAGTGGCTTTGCATAGTAGGAAAACACTGAAAAGCAGGAGAGGAGAAAATAGCAGATGATTTTGACCAATAAGTGATACATACTTGTATCACCAAGGCAATATTCACAGCACAGACAGTGACTATGAATATGCAGGAGTAGTTCTGAATCGCAAAATATAACAGACTCTCCATGTAGAAGGCAGAAGAAAAACATTTATTCAGACACTAGAAAGCCGAATTCCAACACCAGAAAGCCAAATCCATCATAGTAACTGAGAAATCAATACACATTAGCACTGCAGGGGACCATGCCATTTCCAAGCCTTCCCCCTACCCACCTTCTCATAAGCAACTCTAATTGTGCCTTCCTGTGTCCTCTCTCTCCTCTATCCTAACTGCACTCACCAACTTCCCCCCAGCTTTTCCCCACCCTTTCTGTTCCACGCATTCAGCAAGCTCCTCTCACCACATGTGACTTAAGCTTCTATGTGATTTAGGCAGGTGATATGGGCCTATTAATGAGTGAGAAAGGTCTTCAAATTAAGCAAAAATATATTAACAATACAGTGGTACAGATTATTCCCAAAAGAAATCCAGGACAATAAGGCGTATCATACAAATGGCTTTAGATTTCCCAGGCACATGAGTTTTCTACTTCAGTATCTCTCTGCTAGGTTTCTATAAGTATGTGCCTCCTTTCTTCCATGGACACTATATGCATTGATTGGAGAATGTGACCCAAATTTATCGGTGAACAGGTATAACATGTTTATTCCTGCTTTTGCTTTGGTGAGTAAACGTTATGTTTATTCTTGCTTTTGCCTTATCATTTAGTAAATATTTTGAGTCAATAGTGTCAATATGACTGATTTTGTATAAGTGGGAAGTGCACCAATTGTGGACTCAAGAGCTAAAATGGTGAGTAATAAAAACGAATCTCTTTCCTAGAGTTACTCCTCGGCCTAGGAGACTTTGAGTAGTAGCTGAGTGGTGGTGGCTGTGGTCAGTCCTCCATCCCAACTCAGATCTGCAGCCCATCCCCCAGTGTTTGGACAGGTTTGGGGTGTGTGAGTAAGAGAAAGAAAATGATGCTCAGTGATCCACACCAGGGCTATACTAGCTTTATTTAACTGGATGTACTAAAGATAGAAAGAAAGAGAAGATGAAAAAAGACCTGTTTTACACAGACTGAAAGCTCATATTCAGGTTGACTTTCTTTAGTTCCAAATTACTTAGGAAATCCCATGTCAAATTTTAAACATACTGATTACAGATTATAGATGACGCAAGGGATTTCCCAAGGGAAATCTACAGAAGTATAATCTAATGCCAGTTTTGCTGCTAGAAAAGTCCGAAAGGATAAAGATAAAGAAGAAGAAGCATAGTAGGAATGCAGTAAATGAGGAACATGAGAAATATTTGATTTTTTTTAAGTAATAAAAGAAACAAACAGAAGGACAGTTTGAAATAGGTATTTTAAGATTCTTACTTCTATCCCTAAGGTGAATCATGGCAAAATGTGTAAATACTCCTACTATAAATAGCAAAGTCTCAAAAGTATAGGGTTACTATTTATTAAGATTAAAAATTAACCTGTACATCATATATGTCATGTTTGTCTTACTGAACTATGATCTATCAATGTCTTCTATTGCTATTTCACTTTTTCATCTGCTTGTCCTGACATTCCTACTAGATTGTATAACATTGTGTCTAACTATTTTTTATACTTCCCACAGGGCATAAGACAGTGTCTTCCTTATCCATAATAGGCTCTCAACAGATGTGTCAGAGATTCATGCTTGATGACAGGGAACACATTTAGCAGGTGGTAAAGTTGGCTAAGGCCATGCCCAAATATTATGCAAATGTTATCAGCAAAGCAGGCTGTGAAATGTAATAGTGACATGTGTCAGGAACCTGGAACAATGTGAAGACTAAGAAGGGGAGACTAGTGGAAGGTGTGATTCCTTTGCCCAGTTTTCCTTCCTGATCACTGTCTGGAGCGGCTGCACAGAAAGGTGAGTGACTGTAGTTCCACAGACCATATGCACAGCATAAGAAGGTAGGCCCAGGGCTGGAATATGTACTTTGGAGGTTCATGAAAGGCAGTTTGTGGTAAGCAGGGGAATTTTAAAAAAAGGCAATAGGTTTGAGAGCCTCAGTAGTACATTTTGGCATTTTCTATGAGAGTCAGGATGGCCCTGAAGACTAGAGATTCAATGATATTTTTTAAGGGTGCCCTGCTTAGGGAAATTAAAAAGAGTTTATGGAGGAGAGATCTCTCAGCATGGAGGACCTAATGTTGGGGTACATATTCAGTTCAACAAGTGTTTATATAGCCTTTAATATGTATAAGGCACTGTGCTGGTTACTGGAAGAGAAAATGAAAAACGATCTCTGCTGTCAGCTGGCTAATGCCATACTGTAGACTTACCACATATTGATAAGTAAATATAAGAAAATTTGAGGAAGGAGAAAGCACTAGCAGAAAGAGGCATAAGGAAAGTCTTCCTGTAATCAGTGGCACATGAGTTAAGCCTTGGGATATATTCTTCCCTTGTCTTTGTCTCTTAGAAAAATAAGCTTCTATGAAGCAAAGTCCAGGAGGACTAAATAGCCTGTGCAAAGCCTGGAACAAACAACAAATGGAATGTTAAATTCAGGGACCAGTAAGTAGGACGTGTAGGAACATAAGGTGAAGAAAGGTTGCATGAAAACTATGGATAACCTTTAGTGCCAAACTGAGGGGTCTGTATTTTATCTAAGAGCCAGAGGTCTTAACCTGGGGTCCAAAAATTTGGTTGCTTTTTTCCCCTAAATATTTCAACATAATTAGTTTCCTTTATAATCCAATGTATTTTATTTTATTAATTTAAAAACATCATTCTGGTAAGGGGTCATTAGGTTTCATCATCCTGCCGAAGAGGTCCTTGACACAAAAAGTTAAGAACTCCTGTTCTAAAAGCAATAGGGAAATGCTAAAGTTTCTTTTGTAGAGACATGGTGAGTACCGTCCTTCCCCCACCCAACTCCCCATACATTGTTTATTAGAAGGATGTAAGGCTTTTTCTCTGTAATTCAGACCACTCTAGCTCATACCAGAAGGCTAGGTAGATGAGACACTTCTCCCCAAAAGTTCTTTTTTTTCTCATTCAAAATTTCTTTCAGTATTTAACATTCTTTTCTTTTCAAAATCTGAATTCCAGATTTTCTGCCTTCCTCCTACCCCTTTACTACTCACTATGAAGGCAAATAATATGATATTAATTATACATGTGAAATCATGCAAAACATATTTCCATATTAATTTCCATATTACTATTCCATATTATACATTCCATATTGCAATGTATAAATAAATAAACATGCAAACAAATGAGTGAATAAATGAATAAAAAGTAAGAAAATTATATGTGCCTCAGGTTCAAGGATCAGGTACCATTATTTCTGTGGTCTTCCTTGCTGGGATGACTCTGACTCCTGGTTCCATAGGGATCACTCCTGGCACCTGAAACTAAGTGGACAGACAATATAGAACAGATGCAAATACTCCAGGTTCATTTCACAGAGCTGGGCTCAAAAAGGAAGCAGGGGAAGGAAAGCCTTTCCTGTTTTACTGGGTCATGTCATGGAGTCCTTGCTATGGGTGAAATGGGAAGAAAACACAGCTTGTAAGACAGTAACTGAGAAGTGAATCACTCAGTTTGGCCAGTTTTAAGAAATGGGCAGCTAGTCGAAGGAAGCTGCTCCACCTCTCTGGTAGAGGATACAGTAGGCTCCATGTTAAAACAAACCTGCATGGTTAGACAAGCACCTGCCTGGTGTCCCCATCTTCGGAGAACTGGGCATGCCCAGAGAAGTCCAGATTACTACACTGAAAAGGATTTTATATCTAGTATCTTGTTTATATTTTGATGATACTTCTGGAATTCTGCATTTCGTTATCTACACTCTTGCTTTAAAAAACATTTTGGCAGCTGTGTGACGGAGGGACTGGTGGAAAGGGATTGGAAATAGGCAGATCGATCACAAGGCTATTGCAACATTACTTCTATTGTCTGGATGTGAGATGCTGAGAGACTGAATTAGGGTGGTGGCTGTGATGAGATGGATTTGAGAGGCATGATGGAAGCCAAAGTAACAGGATTTGGCAACTGACTGGATATGGAGGATGAAGTGAAGTGAAGTGTGCATATTTCTAAACAAAACAGAAATCTCTGATATTGTTCCTTATTCTCTTTATATTGGAGACTAATGTGCACCCAAACTGGATCAGGTATAGACCGGAATCTTCAGGATGTTCCAAAGGGGTTAGAACCTAATCAGAACTTAGAAGTCATGTAACTCAGTAGAGGAAGGCACATAATTCAGAATATGCTAAATCATAGGTGCTTTTCAGACTTGTTTTTACCAAACCACTTAAGCACTTATTAAGCTGGACAGGTATACAACATTCCTCTGCCTCAACAATCAGCAAAAATATTGTTTCCCATAATACTATTTCTTGGAGTTCTTCCATATTAGGATTTTTTTTTCTGGTAAAGTACAATGAGAGTCATAAATATTGCGAAAGCTCTTACATGCAGGGGCAGTTTGCTCACTTGATTGAATGACCGATAATGCGATTCACCAGAGCAAGAGAACTGGAGCAATTTTAGGACAGTTTGTTCCAGCTATTTGATTATCATTTCATCATCATGAAATTATTTGACAGGACTTCCTGAAAAGTTGTCACTGAAGATTTGTAAGTTCAATTATATGTTCCTGATGACCTACATAAGATTTTATAGTATAGTGTCTGAAATGTTTTATCTTCATTTCTGATTCTTCTTTAACAAGTAATGACTCTTAATATTTAAGTTTTCCTTTCTTCCTACATTTATCAGATAATTTGTGATTTTTAAAACACTTGGATTCTTCATCAAAGTGAACCAGGGTCCTGGAAGGACTCAAAAGGACCCCTGTAATTAAAGGACCAATTAAAATCAAAAGGACCAGAAAATGTGACTTTTCTTGATTCCATATTTGGTCACACAACTGGAAGAAGATTTAAGAGGGGCTGAGAATTCCACCACCCTTAGAAGCAATTCATGGGTGGTAATGATGATCCTTTTAGTACCAGGAGCAGTGAAGACCCAACTCTACCTTGGACTAAAAGTTTTAGCTTTAGCGAAGTTTTGGGTTTAGCACCTAGTCTAGAGTTGAATGGATGGACAACAGCCCCATTAGCTGATTTAATTATAAGTTTTTAGGTAGATGTTAAATTTAGGGTCACAATCTTTCACTCAGAAAAGTTGTTTATTTTCATGCTTTTGTGCTGTTCCCTCCTATTCATTTCCTGCTTCACATTCTTTGGAAAAATTCCAGCCTTGTTTCAAATGAACTAGGAGAAAAAGGGATTTTTCCATACTCAGGAGAGAAAGGGTCTAGTGTAACTCCAGAAGATGGGTGTAATTAGTGACAATGGCCCAAACCTTCCCTAGATTCCAAAAAAATCAGTAAAACTTAAGCAGATGAAGATTGGGAATCAAATACAGAAGAAACTAGGAGCCATTATACATGTCAAATTCTTTCCTTTTGGGACTTCTTGTGGCTTACGTTACTATGTAACTGTTATGATAGATACTCCCTTTTGACACGAAGGGACTGGTTATGCTTTGGGAACTTTTTACTCTGGTGAAACCTGGGAACTAATATATGTGGTTGTTATATTCCCTCTCCTTACCCCTCTAAGAGTAGCCACCAACTCTGCCTTATAGGCACTCTAGCTCACAAGGCTTAGATCATAAAAATCCCATTTACAAAGTAATAAATGCATCTGATTCCTTAGAAAGTCAAGGGGTATCTTCTTAGTTGAGTTACCCTCTATCCCTCATCTTATAGACCAGAACCATCTCCATGACTCAATATAATGACCGAGGTAGGACTCTAATGGGGGACAAATTTGTTATATCCAATTGTTCATCACTGGAACTCCTCCCTTGTTGACCTACCATTACATTTATCTTTCTCTCCTTACTACTATTGAGGCTCTCCACCCAATTGCAATTGCTCCATTCCTGTCAGGTATATACAACTGCACTTTAGTTTTGGCAGGAATCATATGTTATTCCTGTTGGTTCTTCATGAGTCCAGACCTCCATGCCCCTTTCTGGCCATCCCTGAATGGATATTTTTCTCTCCCCACTTATTAAATTTTCAAATGACATAAAACTAGTGGGTTTAGCTAACTCATGAGAATCAGGAAAACTGAAGATAGTGATAAGCAAAACCTCATGCACAATAGTACAATTAGATGAACTCTAATGAAGATAAATGTATATGTGGCTTTTAAAAGAAATTAACCTCACAAATACAAGAATGGGTTAGATGTTTTTAGACAGCAGTTCATCTATATTTTAGTGGACAACCAACTCACATGAGTCAATAGCGTGATATACGGTCAACAGTAAACAAATTAGACTGCCTGGAGAGCCACAAAGTCCAAGCTTAGGGATGTAACAATTCTGCTCTACTATTTCCTAATCTGCTGCTATGTAGAGGATTGCCTTTAATTCAAGAAATCATAGTTTAGGAAGATCATTGGTAACTTGGAGAGTGTCCATAGGATAGTACAGAGGATGATGAAGGTCTCCAAAATCATGCCATATGAGAATCAGTTGAAGGATATGGAGATATTTAGCAAGGAGAAGAAAAGATTTAACAACCAAGAGTACTCAATGGAAGTTGCAAAGAGGTAAACTGAGGCTTGATATAAGGAGAAGCTTCCTAATAATTTGAACTTTCTAAAAAGACAGATAGGGTGTCTTGAGAGGGAGTGGGAAGACCTTTTTAGAGGTTTTCAAGTAAAGTTGTTGGTAATTTTATAGAGTAGATTTTTACTCAGGTACCAGAGGGTTTCTAAGATCCCCTCCGACTCTGAGATTCTGAGACTGCGTTACTGCAACAATAAGAGTGAAGGAGCTATTAAAACACAGGGCCCTTACTAATTCTAAGGTCGCTAAAGCAAGCTACTGTTATTTTTTAAAAAAGGACATTCTATTAAATTATTATTAATGTTGTAAAACATAAGAACTTGCCTAGTTAGCATTTTTAAAGTTTTGCAGCTAAGTTGTTCATACTCTAGAAGTTTGTTATTAAAATAACTATTATCTTAGTGTTTTACTTTTCAAAAAGCATATCTTTGCTCTCTTTTTTGGTCTGAGTCTGTGGTTTTATTATTTTGATATCTCCCAATGAAGAGAACTTCCTCTACGAATGTATATCACCAACTGTTCTGCAGCTTAGCTCAGTCGGTAGGACTGAGAGGTTAACTGATTTGCCCAAAGTCACACAACGAATGTATGTCAGAAGCAGGAATCGAACCCACAGCTAGTTTTCTATTCATTATGCCATGTTATATCTCTGTCAGTCTCATATCCATTCTTTACCATTCATTTGCTTTAAAATTTTTTAAAAGGTGCCGTAGCCAGTTTATTATACAGACCATAAAGTTTTCCCTTGGCTCTCCTCTTTCTCTTTGAGGTATTATATGTCTGCCTCTTAATAAAGCCCTAACTAGGAATATATGAATCACTCCTTGACTTACTAACTGTGTACGTAAGTGCAGGACATCTGATGAGGTAAGTGATAGGCCACAGAACAGGTGGTTGCTCTTCCGTTTCCACAACCCTGAGAAGGACAAGCTTTCCTAGAAAAGAATTCCCGGTATCTGCTCTAATCTTCTTTAAAGATTCTCAGCTGCTGTGTTCAATTTCATTTGGCGCTTTCCATTGGCTCTGGGTGTCTCTTTTCCTTTTACTTCCTCTGTCTGCTTCTTTCACACTGTTCTGTGCCTGCCTCCTATTCAGGTTATTAAAGGGCTTCCCTGAACAAGGCTTAGCCTTAAAAGTAAGCAGAATGTGGCTATACGGTATGGTTTGAAATAGAAGAAACATGGACAGACAGACAGATGGCTAGATAGGTAATAGTAGATTGATAGATAGTAGACATAAAATAGATTTTAGAGATAGATAATAGGTATAGATAAATAAACAGCTGGGCGTAGAGATAATAGATTGATATATAGCAAATAGATAACAGATATTTAGATAGATCCTAGGTTGATATCTATATAGATAGATGATAGGTGGCTATAGATTGTTTGAGAGACAGTAAGTAGATGGATAATACTCAGATTTGTGCATAGCTACATATAGATAGCTAGTAGAGAGATAGATACATACATACATAGCTGTTTTCCTTATTTTCTTTTCCTAGTGTCAAGAGTTCTACCATCTTTGGTTCATCCCCTTAAGTTCCTGAAGGATTTGAGGTTTTCAAGAATTCCTTTTTAAAATTCTAACTATTCATCAGCTAATTCTTTAGAGAGGGAGTTAAGACACAAAATAGCCCTGTGCTGAATGACTAGGAGAGACAAAACCTAAGCTTAATTTCTCTGTTTCACAGTTTTGTCTGGAATATCCCTCGATCACAAGCAAATAACTATGGCTAAAGTTAGGATTTTGACAGTTATAACTCCCTTCTCCTCCCTCCCCCACTTCCTTTTCTGGTTTCTTTGATCACTTAAGAAGATAAGCCAAGGGATAATGTTAACCAGCTTTTCTTACCACTCCTGACCTGGACAAGGGAAAATGAAATGTACCTGCCGAACTGACCTCCGTGTTGTTCCTCTCTGTCTCTTGCTTCGATGCCTTCGTATAGGCCCTTAGTCTTTCCTTATTCTGCCCGTTGTTAGTGCTTTCTCCACTCCCTACAAATTATTTTGTTTACATTTCCTATTTCCTTACCTGTGGACATGCTGCTTCTCCTCCATAAATGTGAAGGCAGGGATCATTACACTTTTCTCTTTGTTTGGCTGGCACTTAGCACATTGATACTTGTTGAATTGAATTGAACCTATGTGGTATAATTTTAAGGTAAAAATAAAGGACCCAAAATCCCAAGTCTTCCTTGTCAGGCTTCATGGGGTTGTTTGCTGGTTATAAGACAATGTAAAGTAGAAAAAAACAGGTAACTGGGAGATGGAGTTTGGATTGAAATCCTCTGTGTCATTGAATAATTATGTGATCTTTTGACCATTTTTCTTAGTTTCTCTGGAACTCACTTCCTGTTTTCTAGGGTGAGATGGTTGACCTAGAATTTAGGGGTTCTTAACCTGGGGTCCATGAACATGGATTAAAAGTTTTGATAGATGAACATTTTAGGAAGGACATTGATAAACTGGAGAGTGTACTAGGGTGATAACCCAGGATGATAATCTGGTAATAATGAGCCAGTCAAGATGATAAAGAACTTGGAAGGCATGACAAATGGGGGTCACTTGAAGGAAATGGGCATGAAAGAAGATGTGGAGTAACATGACAACTATCTTCAAATATCTGAAAGGTTGTCTATCATGTGGTAGGGAGATTAGATGGGTTCTGGTTGACCCCAGACGGCAGAACTGGGACTCATAAGTAGAAACTGCAAAGAAAGAAATTTAGGCCAACTTGGTTTTGGAATAAGAGGACAAGAGATTCAAAACCTGCCTATGTGAAGTGACTGAGCTGCCATGGGCAAGTTGCTTACTTTCTGTTTGTTCTCAGTTTTTTCATATGTAAAATGAGAGGATTGGTGCTCTCTCTCCTCAAACCATTCTGGATTTCTTTTCTCTATGTTCTGAATGTATCTACATGTATACATGTTGCTATATTCTACCTGGGAACCATCCCTAGAGTAACTTAAAGAAGCCTATTCATTGAATGGGTGAGATTATGATAAGACCTAAGCCCAAAATGCCTAGGGCCTCCCATTGCATCCTGAGCTATCTACAGCCATCCTGATGACTATCAGGTCACTGGATCCAGATGGCTCTGGAGGAGAAGAAGGTGAGGCTGGTGACCTTGCCCAGCCCTCCCTCACTCCACTCAGTCAGCTGAAAGTCATGTCATCATCTTGATGTCTTCGAGAACAAAGGACAAACACAACAACCACAACCTCCCCATGGAATATGTTTCTTGAAGGCAAAGTCAGTTTCATTTTTTTCTTTGTATCATTATGCATGATGTAGAGTAATTGACACATAGTAGGAATTTAATAAATGCTTATTGATTCTCTCTGATCTCCTTTGCAGGATCATTATCCATGTTTCATCCCCTTTGTGGGGAGTCTCCCCTAGGTTTCTGTCATGAGCCCTCTCTATTCTGTTGGAACTCCAGAAAGAGATGAAAGTTGGCTATATAGACCTGGACCCATGCTTGGGAGCTTGGCTTTTGTAGATGGTTCCATTATACACAGCCATCCCTGAACTCTTGAATCTGTGGTGACTTGCTTGGACATCTCTCCATGGATGTCCATGGGCATCTCAAATATAATCCACCCAAAATGGAATCCATCTTTCCTGCCAAAGTCACCCCACTACCTAACATCCTTTCTCTCAAGGGCGCCTCTTTCAAGAAACCTTTCCTGATTGCCCCAGTTGTCAGGACGACCCCCAAGGCCATCTTCCCTTGTTGATCTAACATGTGCTCTGCATTCCCCTAGCCTGTTGTGTCCCCTCAGGTGAACGCAAGCTCCCATTGTTGCCTGGAACACAGCAGTCTCTTAAAAAATGTTTACTGAATTAAGGGCCTCCTGGTGCAGAGCCTGCCGCATAATATGCACTTAATAGAAGCTGAATGATTATTTGATTGGAGGAGGGGCCTGGGTCTAGATTCAGCACCCTGGGCAGAGGTTGCACAGTCACCACAAACACCCAGCAGGCCTTTCGCAAAGAGCATAATGCAGCAGAGGAGAACAATGCAGGCCTAAGCTTTAAAGCCCCTGCAGCAGAGCGAGCCCTCGAGCCAATGGGAAGGCGGAATCGTCGTCACGTGACACGCCCCCTCGGCTGGAGGGCTCCCGAAGTTCTATTTTCTCCTTTTTTCCAAGGATTTTCTTCGGCCCCGCCTCCTTATGCGCCATCTCGCGAGAGCTGCCCTCCTCCTTCTCGCGAGAGTTAATTGAGCGACAGCTTTGGGGCGGGGCGGAAGGTGCGGTAGGCGGGGCCGAGCGCTAGAGCGGCTACGGCGGAAGCCGGTGCGAGGCTCGGGGGCGGGCCGCGGGGGCGGGGAGGGAGGGGGGAGGGAAGGAAAGTGGGCGGGTGGGGGCGCTCCGCGGGAGCCGTTGGTCGTCGTCGGGCCGGTGACATGTCTGGAAGCAGGGTAGGCTTACGCGGCCCCGAGGTGAGCACCGCGCCTGCCCCTCTGCCTCAGGAATCGTGGGGCCGGGGCGGGGCGGGGCGGGGGAGGGGAGGTGGGGGATGAGGGAGGGGGAGGGGCGGGGAGGATGGAGAGGGGATCTCGCCCCCTTCCCATCCCCCTCCCAGCCTTGAACTCGAGTCCTGCCCCCGTTCCCTCCGCGCCTCCGGGGCCAGTCCCGCAGTCGCTTGGAACGTCAGCGGCCGCAGCAGCCGCAGCAGCCGCAGCCCCTTCCTGAGCGTCTCCTCGGGCTGTCTGCCGCAGGAGGGAGGGGGTAAGAACTGCAGACCGGCGGGGGCGGGCGCTGTTGTGGGGGGAGGGGTGGGGGAGCTTGGACGCAGCTGGAGGGAGCCCCCTCCCCCATCTTCCCCTCCCCCTCTCCCCTGCACGCCCCACACCCACCCAGGGGGCCGAGCTCTGAGACCGCGGGGTCCTCTCGGTCGGGGGTTCGTGCTTTCCGGCACCCCCTCCTCCCCTGGGGACCCTGTCTGAGCCCTTGTTGTGCAGGCTCCTCCTGCCCCGAGCAGCCAGCAGCCGAGCCCAGCGAGCATCCTTCTGTGGTTGCGCCCCGCGCTAAGGAGGAGGGGGGCTGGAAGGGGCCCTGATGGCTGTCATCGCTGTCAGGGGGACACAGTGCACGCACTTGAACCTGGTTCTTCCTGTCGAGCATTCTGACTCATTGGCGTAAACGCCAGCCTCTCCAGTGTTCAGTAATCCTTGCCATTGAAGCTGTGCTATTATAACTGCTGCATAGAGCCAAACGGAGCTCTTCTCTCTTCCTTTGTGGAGTGAAAGGAAGAGGTTTCTCCGTTAGGTTTTTAAGCTGATCTCCCCCACTGTGGAGGCCAGGGTGGTACAGCGGAAAGAAAATGGGCTGTGGAGATAGAGGACCGGGATTCGGATTCGGCCTCTGACGTTTATCTGTGTGGCTTTGAGTAAATCACATAACGTCACCGGTCTCAGCTTCCCTTTTATAGAACGAGTGGGATTTGACTAGGTGGCCCTTGAGGGATCGTTCTAGTTTGAAATTTATGGGTCAGATGTGGTCCTTTAAACATTACTTGGTAAGGAGGGAGGCAGCATTACGTACTTGAATCTGCAATCAGTGAGATCTGGGTTGGAAATCCCATACCAGACGTAAGGACCATGGACGATTGGTTCACTTCCTGAGCCTTGATTTACAGATTTGTGAAATGTACCTTCTTGGGATTATTGCTGATGTCAAATGAAACTATGGAAGATGATATGTAAAGGTCATTTGTTTTTATTGGTATTTTATCCTTGAACTCATTTAAATAATAAATAGCAACAGTGGAAGGAAATCTTGCCTAATGTTATCTCAGTGTAAAAGGACTACAAGCCCAGTGCTTAAAAACCCCAAATTCTTTTTTCACATTTGCTATATGTTTAATCTTGGGCAAATTGCTTAACAGTTTTACTCAGCTTGGATAATACTTGGATCTACTTTGTTAAGATTATTGTGTTGATACTGATTTTGATGTGTTTTGAAAGTGCTCTATAAAAACACAAAAGTTACATTGAAAATAAAATCTTTTTTTAAGATATATTTTTACGCTAGATTTTAAAGGAGATCATCAGGTGAGTGTGCTAGAGTTATGTAGTTTAAGAGGGCAATTTGAAAGCCAAATGAAAGGCCAGTTTATTTGTCAGTGATCTGTAGTAATAACTGTTTCCCTTTGTAATAGGGCTGTTGTGAGGCTCAAATAAGATAATGTTTGTAGTGCTTTCAAAGACTACATAATCATCAGGTCATCATTATTATTACTTTAATCCAATGGTTTTTAACCTTTTTTGTGTTGAACTGGATGTTTCAGTAGACATGTTTCATCAATCAGTGAATTTTATCAATTAATAAATACAATGGTGAACATTTATTGAGTACTTACTGTGTGCCAGGCAGTGTACTTAAATGCTGTGGACACAAAAAGAGACAAAAGATAGTTAACTCCCCTCAAATAGCTTCTATTTTAATGGGGAAGACAAATGTATACAAACTAAACTATATACAGGATAAATAGGAACTAATGGAGGAAAGGCACCAGAATTAAAACAGGATAGGAAATAAAAGATAAGACTTTTATTTGTGACTTAAAGGAAGCCAGTAGGAAGTCAGTAGATGGAATAGAGGAAGCAAAGCATTCCAGGTATGGAGGAGAGCCAGAGAAAATCTTCCCTGCACCCTATCATCCTAGGTTCTCAACAGGTGTCATCCTTAACTCTTCACTTTCTCTCATTTCCCCTTCCTCTCATCCAATCATTTGTCAACTTCTGTTCTTTCTACCTCTGCTTCTACCTTCATAACATCTCTTTTAACATTATAATATCCCCTTTCTTTATCTGGGACCATTGCAATAGCCTACCTCCAGAATTATTTTCAGTGGTTGTCCCCCATGCCTGGAACTCTCTTTCTCTCCTCACCTTTACCTTTTTGATTCCCTAGCTTTCTTTAAGTCACAGCTGAAATCCTGTCTTCTTTAAGAAGCCTTTTATGGTCCTTTTTAATTTTACTGCCTTCTCTGAGATAATTATCAGTTTATCCTGTCATATATCTTGTTTGTACATAGTTGTTTTTGTGTCACCTCTATTAGATGGTGAGCTGCTTGAGATCATGGATTATCTTTAGCCTTTCTTTGTGTCCCCAGTTATTGTGATACCTGGCACATGGTAGGCACTTAATAAATGCATATTGACTTGTCATGGCAGTTTTTGGTTATTTGTTAGAGCATCTGTGAACCCCTTCTCATAATAATGTTTTTAATGAATAAAACAAATACATAGGATAACAGAGGATGCCCATTTTATGAAATTCATTTATCAGAACACTCTGCATTAAGCCAAGTTTATGGATCCTAGATGAAGAATCTTTGCTTTAATCAGATAAAGCTGTTTACTAGCTTATAATTTTGGGCAAGTTACTTAGCCTGGCAGGACTCCCCTTTCTGAAATCTGTAAAATCCCTCCTGAGTCCTCATCTTTTCTCTTCCCTTTCCATTGTGCCCTTTGGAACCTCTTTTCTGTCTTTGACAAATTTTACTTTGTTTTTGATCTTGTTTGTTCACATGCCTTCCATTTTCTTGCATTCATGGGAACTTGGTTCCTCAAATTCCAGTTACCTGACCACCTCCTTCAAAACTGGGTACATATGTCATGTCTCTGACCCACCAGGTCAGTAGCCATGAACCTTGTTCCTTTCTACCTCTTCTAGATCCTCCCTTTACTGACATTGATATTCCTTAAAGATTCACTCTATTCATAAGTATCATACTACATAGTTTTTGGCCTGAATTGTACCTTTGCCGTATGTCAACCATAAGAATGGTCATACCTTTGATTTCATCATCACCTGTAACTCTACTTGATCCAGAATTGCAAAATCATTCTCTTTGCTCCCAACCTATCTTTCTGTCTTTCCCTTTGTTTTACTTTACTCTTTCTAGATATATTCTTTGTCTTCACTGCCATCTCCATACATTCCATCCCTCCTTTTCTGGTCTACTTCTAGCCTGGCTTTCTTTTCTTCCCTATGTAGTCTTGACCCTATAGTTAACTACTTTAGACTGTATATACTGTTTTCTATCCACAGTCTTAATGCCCCTTTGTCCTATTGGTGTTCTTGCATGCCTTCCCTAGTCTCCCTTAATACTATTGCTATTTCCTCTGTGATTTTCTCCAATTTATCCTCTTTTTATTTTGTTTCTCCATAGTTGTTTGCTTGCGTGTTGTATTTTCCCTTCAGATTGTGAACTCCTTGAAGGCAGTATCTGTTTTTGCCATTCTTTGTATCCTCAACCTATAGCACTGCGCCTGACAGACAACAGGCACCTAATAAATGATTGTTGACTCTTGTTAGAGAAAGTCCTACAGTTAGTTACTCTTACCTGGTCCTCTATTGCTGCAAGCTGATCTTTTTACTTTTCCCTAGTCGACCGTATAATTCTTTCTGTGTTGCCATTCCAAATCTTTTCTTCTTTTTCTCAAAACTACTAGACTATTCACTTTTCTCACTCTTTTGGCAGAGAACCTTACCTTCTACTTTAAGAAAATGAAGTACATCCATCATGAGTTCTATCTTTCCCCTTTTCTGTACCTCACTATCCTTTTCATCATCCCACATTCTTTCTTCATTTGCTCTAGTACCTTCCTGTGCTTTGGTTTAATCTTTTCTGGAAGATTGTCCATTTATTCATCATCTCCCTTTTATTTATCTAAAATCTTTCTTTTCTACTGGCTACTTTCTTATCTGTTCCATCTCTAAAGAACATTCATTTGACCCTCAGTCTGTAGTTCTTTCTCTTCTTTTTCATAGGCAGAAAAAAAAATGTAGAAAAAAAATGTAATATGACTTCTGATTCCACCAATCAACTGAAACTAGAAAAGAATCACTTTTTTTTTACTCCCTGGCCATTTTCTTCACAAGTGCTATACCCTAGAACCAGAGATGACACCGTGGAGGACTTAACTGTTAACTCTGAAACTCCAGCACAGGCTCCTCTCTCCCCATCCTGATTGGGGAGTGCCCTACATGTAGGCAGTCCTAGCTCTCTTTTCCCAAGTCACCCTGTATAGCTGTTTATGTATCCACCACTTTTTTTCTCCTCATTCTAATTCTAGAACTACAATCAAATCAATTGTTACTAATAAGGATGTGCTAGACTGCTCTCTGTGTGCTCTAGTAACCATCCTTTTACCTTTCCAAAACAAGATACCTTTCCTTGGCTAGCATTTCCCTACCTTAGAGAAATCATTTCAGTTTTCTGTATCTCACTTTCCTCATCTGTAAAATGGAGAATTTAGACTTGATAACCTGCTTCTAGGACTCCTTTTTCGCTTTATTATCTTGTGATCCTATCTGTTGTCTTCTCTTTTAGGATAAAATCTTCTTGAGGGTAAGAACTGTCTCCTTTTTTGTATTTTTATCTCTATAGTTTAGCACAGTGCTTGGCACATAATAAGCACTTAAACGTTTTTTCATTCATTCACCAATCCCCTGATGGATATCTCTATCCCAAACTCAATCTGTCCAAAATGAAATTTCTGATCTTCTACAATCCTATTTGTACTCCAAACTTCCCTCTTTTTGTTGAGGGTATCAGTCTTCTTCTAATAAGAATAATTGCTTCTTGTCTGGATTATTTCAGTAACCTACCTTTCCAGAGTTATTAAATGTTATATATCCTTTTATCTTCTCTGTTCTATCCACTCCCTACTTGTTCTTAGAATTTTGTGTTGCATTTACTGCCTCCATGCCTTTGGAGAGGCACTTTCTATTTCTGAGAATCCTTCACTTTCTTTAAAGCTTCAATCAGGTGTCACCTTCTTTGGGAAACTTTTCCTGTTGAACCTCTTATTGATAGTGCTTTCTTTCTTCTCAAATTCTCTTGAGTTTGCTTATTTAATTATGAGAAATTCTAGGATTTGAGCTGGAAGGACTTTCTAGGAGAATGAGAATTTTGTTGTAAGGAAGGAGGAGTACTAGCAGGTTGATATTTGGAAATGATAAAATTACAGGAGAGAGGGAAAGGAGGAAAAATGTGTTTTTGAGTCACCAGAGATATTGAGTGTCTGATGGGGACAAGACTAGAGAAAGTAAGACTTTACAAAACAGATTCATCCAGCATTGTAGTATTTGTGTTTTTTACCAAACATAGCTGTTGAGACCTGTAACTTCCTATTTAATGCTTTGCTTGGTATTCATAACCAGAGGGATGTCAGTTAATCAATAAATATGTACCAGGCACTCTCCTAAGTGCTGGGGCATTAAGGTGTGAAGATACGAGATGGAGTGTTGTATGTAAAGAATAGCAAGTCAGTAGGAAACCACTAGAGTTGATTGAATAGGAGAGTTACCTGGTCTTTGAGGAAAATTACTTCGACAGCAGTGTGTAGGCTGAATTGGAATGTGGAGAGACTTGAGGCAGGGAAACTAATTAGAAAGTCGTCACAGTGACCTGGTTGGTTGTCATCCTTCATTCTCAAAGAGGACCAAAGTGATAGTACTATGTTGGGGTTAAGGTATAATGTGTCTAACTGTGGCTTATCAGACCAATATGAATTTGGATGGCTCTGCCACAAATTGAGCACAAATAGTCCACATTAACATTTGGAGTGGAAATGTCTCTAAATTTACACATCTCATGTTTCTTTTAAGCTACTGCAATTCTGCATCACTCATAGAGCACAGCTGCTTCTTTCATGCAGGCATGCTGTGTTGGGTGGTCCTTTGCCAGAGTCTCCCATGTCACACAATTGATTCCAGATTTTTCAGAGAACTCTTGAGAATGTCCTTGTATTGAATCTTCTGATGTCTGAGTTAACACTTGCCTTGTATGAATTCTCTATAAAACGATCTTTTAGGCAAACATGTTTGGCATTTGAACAGTGTACAGGCAGTCCATCAGAGTTACAGTTACACTCTCTGCAGTAAAGTTTGAATGGTTGGCAGTTTGGATGGAGAAAGGACCTCAGTGTCTGATATCTCATCTTGCCAGGTGATCTTCAGAATCTTCCTAAGACAGTTCACATGGAAGTGATTCAGTTTTCTGACAAGACATTCATAGACCATACATGTTTCACAGGCATACAACGATAAAGTCAGCATTATAGCTCTGTAGACCTGAAAGTGGTAGCTATGTGAGTGAAAAGGAAGGAAGTGTGGTTGTCAGAGATGTTGTGGAGGAACAAATGGTAAGAAAGCAACTAATTGGGTCTGTCAGGGAAGTGAGAGTAGTTAAAGAAGTGCTGAGGTTAGGATAAGAAACTGGTAAACTGAAAGGGTGCTGGTACCTTCAACAGTTGCTTAGAAAGATTATAGGGGACCCTTTGCTGGAGCTGGGTATAGCTGGTGTTGATGGGCAAATCTGTTGTCCAGATGCAGTTCAGGGTCATGGTTCCAGGGTAGAGAGAAGTGCTGGTAGTCAGTTACAGAGGAGCAGGAGCCTTGGTCATAGTATGAAAACAGAGAGGTGTGCTAGAACTTGTGGCTTCAAGGAACTAGAGGCTTGTTTTTTGGTAAAGATGAGAGTTTGACAAGGAAAGCTTCACCATACCTCTCCCAGGATCATGCCACCTTGGAAGCAACAAAAATATATATACCCTTTCAGAACTAGTTCTGAAAAGAGTGGCACAAAAAAGCTTAAATCTTGGGATGGTACTTCCTCTTCTCTCCCTCCAACCCCCACTTTCACCCCCCTCACTCCAGTGAGAGCCCAGCTTTAATATAAAGTTCATAGTCAAGAAATTGTCTGGAAAAATGCACAAACAACAAAAAAAGAACTTGATCATTAACAGTACTAAGGTGGCAGGAAATACCGTAACAAACTCAGAAGAGCACAACAATGTAAAAACAGCTACAAAGAAAAAACCTTGAAGAAAAATGCTAATTGGATTCAAGGCCAGCAAGAATTCCTGGAGAAGGAGAAGAGAAAGATCATAATGGGATGGAGGGAACTATTCAATTAATAGTCATTAATTGTGAATGTTAATGGGATTATCTTATCCATAAAATGGAAGCAGAAGAATGTATTAGAAACTAAAATCCAACAATATGTTGTTTGCAAGAGATAGACTTGAAACAAAAAGGCACACAGATAAAATAAAAGGCTGAAACAAAATCTGATATGCATTGACTGAAGTCAAAAAAGCAGGGGCAGCAATCATGATCTCAGACAAAGCAAAAGCAAAAATAGACCTAATTAAAAAGAAATAGTTAAGGAAACTATATTTTGTTAATAGGTGGTGATAAAATATAAAAGTAATATAAAATATTTAAGTTTTTCTGATTAAGGCTTCATTTCTCAAATGCATAGGGAGCTAAGTCAGATTTATAAAATAAAAGATTCCTAGTTCTCAATGATCAAAAGATATGAATAGGCAGCTTTCAGAAAAAAAATCAAATCTGTCTATAGTAATATGAAAAAATGTTCTAATCTCTATTGATTAGAGACAGGCAAATTAAAACAACTCTGAAGTACCATCTCACACTTATTAGAAATGATAAATGCTGGAGATGATGAAAGAAAATAGGTATATTAATGAATTGTTGGTGGAGTTATGAACTGGTCCAGCCAGCTGTTCTGTACAATCTGGAACTAGTTCCAAATGGTTAGAAAGTCTTTTGATCCAGCAGTACCATGTCTATGTTAGTATTCCAAAGAGATCAAAGAAAAAGAAAAGGCATCTATATGTACAAAAATATTAATAGCTGCTTTGTAGTGGCAAAGGATTGGAAATGGAGGGGATGCTGATCAGTTTTGGAATGGTTGAACAAGTTCTAGCATATGATTGTGATGGAGTGCTGTTCTTGTATAAGAAATAATAAGGGGAGTGGTTTCAAGAAAACATGGGAAGACCTATATGAACTGATGCAAAATGAAGTGAGGAGAACCAGGAGATTATTTTGCACAGTAACAGCAGAGTTGTAATGATGATTAACGGTGAGAGACTTGGTTCCTCTGATCAATACAATGATCCAAAAAATTCGAATGGACTCCTGATGAAAAATGCTGTTCATCTCTAGAGAGAGAACTGATGAATTTTGAGTGCAAATGGAAGTGTGATTTTCTTACTTTTCCTTATTTTTTTTTCTTTTTGGAAACATGACTAATATGAAAATATATTTTGCATGATTTCACATGTATAATTGATATATTGTTTGCCTTCTCATTGGATGTTGGAGGTCGTGGGAGGGAGGCAGAGAATTTGCAACTCAATTTTAAAAGAAAAAAATGTTAAAAATATTATATTAAAAAATGTTGAAGTCGGGGGGGGTGAGGGGAAGTCATCTAGTCTAATCTCCTTTTAAAGATAGAAGAATTTAGGAGTCAGAGGCATTGTGACTAAGCAGTAAGTGGCACAGCTTGGACTTGAAGTTGTCTTAATATTTTTCTTCAAAAGCAAAAACATAATTAATTAGTGTAGGAAAATTAGTGAAAAGAAATCTTTCCCAGTTCATTTAGGAACATATTTTCTCACGAATACCTGCATTACCAGTGGGAAAGGGGAGACATACAGGGAGCACACTTGGAAGGTTATGCATATGACTGTAGATACCTAGCCAAGCGAATCAAACTCCTATGACTGCATCCATACTAGAACTTTCCTCCATTTTTTTTTCTTTTTCTTGCTTCCCTTTAGAGCTACTGATGTCTTCTGGTGAAGTTGTTTGATGACCTGTTTTTTCTGCTGAGCTGGACCCCAGGTCCTCATACTCCAGATCTACCACTTTGCACTGCATCCCATTGCCTGGTTTGTGAAAGCCTTGCATGTTCCCTCTTCATGTTTTTATTAATGATAATCTTAATACCTGTGTAAATTATTTTCATAAAGATTTTATATAGATGAAAATATTTTTTTTCATTGATTCTGTATGACTTGCAGCACTTATGGAATACCATAGTCTCTAAAGAATTAAAAGTTATCACCCAAAAGGAAAAAGCTCATTTAACGCATGAATAAGCTATAGAACAAAAGGATGTCATTGGAGAAGTATGACTGACTGGAAAAGGAGATGGTCTGAACATATAGTGAGAATAATGATAGCTGATGGTCCATTGCCGTCCCCTCTTGGTATCCATGAAAATTCAGTATCATTGGGTCATAGAGGAAGTCCTTCATCCATTTGGGGCCCCACTATGGAGAATTTATAGGTTGTCATGAAGAAGAGTTGAACAGGTTGGAAAGGTATGAATTGTTTGAGAGCTACATAAGTAAAGTCAGATTCAAATCGAAATAGATCTTTGCAGCTATGTATTGACTTAGACACAAATTGACATTATCTATTAATTATATTTGTATATATACCTTATTAAAAATTTCAAATCAAATTTTAATCTAGTTCTGCCATACTTGGGAGGTCATGAGTTTGACACCTTATTGAAGAAAATATTCATGATATATAGGCATGAGTAGTCTATAAGCCTTTGACCATCTTCTTATTTCTGAACCAATTTCTAAACAAGCAAAAACACATTTAAACAATTTATATATATATATATATATATATATGTAATATATATATACAGTTATCTATATGTATGGTAATACATGTTGTCATTGCTATTAAAAGTCCATATTCAGACTCTTGGGCCGCAAATTAACCCCACTAAGGATGATATTTTTATTGGAAAACCAAATGTGATTTCCCTCATTTCCATTTATAAGTGTGTTACCTGATGTAAATGTGAGGTTTTCTTATATTTTAGTTTACTTTTTTGGACATTGGAACTATGTCTTTAGGTCTCTAAGATCCCAAGACTTTGTTGGTGTCCATTTTATGGTTGTGGCAAGAAAAGAGTGGGTGTCACTTAACAAAAACAAGCAAACAACCTAACATTTATGTAGCACTTACTACATGCCAGGTGCTATGTGAAGTGCATTACAATTATTGTCTCATTTGATTCTCACAACAATCCAAGAGATAGATGGTATTATTATTCCCCATTTTACAGATGAGGAAACAATTAATTGACTTGCCTAGGGTCACACAAGTGTCTGAGTGTAATAAGTGTCTGAGGCCAAATTTAAAATCAGGTCTTCCTGATTCCAAGCCTGGCAATCTTATTTACTGTGCCACACTAACTTATAATACTCTGGGTAAATCCCATCTTTGTTTCAAGCAAGTGACTTACATATCAATTCTTGGCACATTGTTCAAAAGTCTGGGAGAATGCTGTTCTGATAGTAGCAGAAGAAATATATTAAAAGTTAAGAACAGACAGATTGGATATATAGGAAACAGCAAGATACCCTGAGGAAGAAACAGGAGGAGCCAAGTACCAGGCAAGTTATACACCCACCAGCTCCTTGAGTGCTATCTCCCCTCAAATACTGATTGAGGATGTAGACGGTGCAGAAATATGAACCCAAGAGCCTTAGGAATAATAATAGTAACAGTGCCCCTTAAACCACCAGACAAGCTTAAAGCTCAGCCCCTGTAGCCATGATTGAGGGAAGAAATCCTTGTAGAGAAAGGTTCTACTTTCACTACCACTAGCAGCAACTACTGATCAACTGCTACTAATAAATAAGCAAGGGTCCTGAAAATGAGAGTACCTCTTAGACCATTGATCCTCCTTTCAGCCCAGCCCTCATAGTAATCATCCGGGATAGCAACCCCTGGGAGAAGGGGTCAGCCATTCACACGAATTACCATCCAGTTCTATCTTACCCCTGCCTCTTTTTCCCCCTGCCACCCACATCCATACCCACATCCACACCCCCTCCACACCCCTCCACCCCCTACCCCCGCACACAGCAGGTAAATCAGCCTACTGAAGTAATAAGGCACCATGAGGGATTTACAGTAGGCAGGATGTGCTAGACAAGTCAAACCTGCCAACCACCTTGACCAACATCTCCCCTCATACTGATGAACCCAGGAGCCTTAAGAGTAGCAGTGCTTCCTTTATCTTTCCCACTGTATTTTTGCAATGTTTTTGCACTCTTTTATTGGGTGGTTGCTCAATTTATAAAGGCTCCATATTTCCACCAAAAAAAAAAGAAAAAGAATAGCTGTTCTTGCCACTATCATCCTGTGGGGTTGCAGCCTGTAAATACAACTTGGCCACTGCTCTTGCAGGTGCTACAGTCACAGCTAACTGAAGATCTTGATTGGGAACACTTTGCCACCACAGTACTTCCCAGTCTCCCTTCTTCCCTCTCTCTTCCCTCCCAATTTCCCTTCTCCCTCTTTCCCTCCCTCTCTCTTTTCTTCCTTTCTTTCCTTCCACCTCCTTCCTTCCCTTCCCATCCTTTTTCCCTCTCTTTCCCTCCTTCCCTCCCTCTCCTCTCCCAGTTTCCTTCCCTCCTTTCCTTTCCTCCTTTTTTCCCTCTCCTTCCCTCCCCTCCCTCTTTCCCTTCATTCCTTCCCTTGTTTTCCCTCTCTTCCTCCTTCCCTCCCTTTTTCCCTAGGTTTTTTTTCTTTTTCCCTCCTTTCTTCCTTCTTTCCTTCTTTTCTTCCTTCCTTTTTTCCTCCCTCCCCTCTCCCTCCTTTCCTTTCCCTAGTTTAAACTGTGATTTGACTAGAACAGGTAGAATTATCATTTGACAGAAGAGAACTTCCAGAGCCCAATTTCAGTGCGGATCTCAAGGACTTTGTCAGTAAAAGGCAAACTCTGAAAGCATCTGCCATGCTGGAAGGGCTTCATATATGATTCTGGCTGCAAACTCTGTCAAGCTAATTACAGAGGTTTATTGCCAGTAGGCTGACTACTTGGCATTAAATTTTTCTTCTTTGTTGTTATTGATTCCTTTATTTTTTTTCTTTTTATTAGAAAATTAACATGTGAACATGAACATTTCCTTATTCAAAGTACAGAATTCTGTACTTTGTGTAGTTAATTCTGTGATTCTTCATTATGGACAGCTTAGTTCTCTCACTGTCCTACTGAACTGTGTTCCCTTCTATACTTAATTTTGGTCTATTCTGTTTATTTTTTAAATGATTGATTGATACATAGTGTCATTATTATTACTCCCATTCCCCACTATGGAAGTCTTCCTTTGTAATAATTAGCATAGTTACATGCAAAAAATAAAGTTCATATTGGTTATGTTTGAAGATACAGTTCTCGTTCCATCATTTTTCTCCCAAGAAGTGGGAAGCACGAGTCAAGTTTTCTGGAATCATAAGTAGATATTGTATTGATCATAGTTCTTAAATCTTTCATAGTTTCCCTTTACAGTGTTCTAGTTGTAGAAATTGTTTTCTTAGTGGGGCTCACTTCACTCTGCATTAGTTGACTTCACTTTGAAGGTGAAAATGGAAGTACACAATTAAAAATATGGATCAGGAGTAAGGAATGAGAGAAGCCAAAGACTTGTAGAATATACAGGAGCCTTTTGCCTATTCATCATAAATATTTTCTTCAAGAAAAGATTGAGAAGGTGCTGATCAAGGTGGAGCACCAAATACTAACAGAAAAGATGAAATAGGTCATATTTTAACTGCCAAGGAATGACTTATTTCAAATGTGGGAGTCATTCCTGAGTGAGAAATCTTTATATAGACCATTCTGATCTATTTAAACAAATTGATTGTGAATAAAGGGCTATGAGTAAATGGAAGCATACCAGTTATAATTTTATATAGAAATTTAGTTGACATGAATATGCTATAATTAGTTGACAAAGCATGTAGTATGTGTTCAGCTCTGTGCCAAGTGCTAAGGATATAAAGAAAAGGAAAAAAAGGGCCTACTTCCAAGGAGCTTGCCATTTAGTGGATGTGGCCCTGAAAAGTGCTTTAATGAACACTCACCTTAATTGTTAAGCAGAGAAGAATGGGCAACACAGATTTGGGATATAAGTTTATTTGGAAAATGTTACAGACATGAATGATGGAAGATTATGAACAATATTGCTTCAATGGAAAGGGCTGTGGAATGACAAGAACATTAATATACTGCTTTGAAATGTCCAACTGTTCTTAAAAACAATTTGGATTGTGTGGAAAAATGATCCTATTTTGACCCTAAGGAAACCAGAGACAGAACAAAAAGTCCCACATATGCCAAAATGTTTATATCATCTGGAAACTGAGGGCCCATCATTTAGGGAATGACTGAAAAAAATTGTTGAATTGTAATGGACATAATAAAAGAATTCTATCATGCTGTGAGAAATGACAGAAAAGAGAAATTCAGAGAACTAGGGAAAGATTTTGTCTGAATTTATAAAGTAAGCATAAGAGACCCAATGATCACAATAATGTAAACAACCACACTGAAAAAGTAAGCTGAACTCAAATTAATTATAAGCACTACTCTTAGTCCTAGAGAATAGATGATGAATCTATCAACAAACATTTATAATGTGCATTATACACCATGTTGCTTTTGTATCTTGATGTTAATCTGGTGCTTTCACAGTACTTCCATTAGTTCAGTTTTTCAAGAACTCTGTGATGTCTCTATGCTAGGATGAAGAAAAGGAATAGAACCTTGGTGGAAACAGTAACAGAATAGGGAAAGTGGTCTAAGTGTGGAGTAAACTTTTCATAAAAACTATACTTTAGAATCCTAACAAAACTACATAATCCATCTCCCACATGAAAACAAAAAGAAATTAAAAAAATCTGCAAGAACACATTTACAATGCATATTCAATACATTCTTTCCTAGAATAAAAAACAATGCCCAACAAAATAAGTTATTGGAAGTCAGAAATGCTCAATGTACTCATTTCTGATGGAACCGTGAAGCAATTCAGCTATTATGGAAAACAATTTGGAATCATGAGAAAATTATCTCATGTATTTTTATGCTCCTTGCACACACCTTAGGAGTATAATATATATTTGTTTAATTAAAAGTCAGTTTGTCCAAATTGTGTGTTTCCATTTCTGTTGTTGCCTACAGGTAACCTTAAAACCAGCCTTTAAATTTAAACACTCACGTGAAGCTATATAGAATCTGCAGAAAACATAAAAAGGTACTTATTTTCAGCTATCTTAAATATCAGAGTGAATATTTGGCAGGTCACAAGCAATACCTGTTTCTCTAAAGCATTGCTCACCATTGCCTTTAAATGGCTATAAATCTAAGCTTTTCCTACTGGGATTACTTGGGGTCTTTGGCCTTTTTATCTCATCTCCAGCCATCAAATAAAAGTAAAACTTCAACCTTAGTTCATTTGCAAAATCTGTTACTACCACTCCTATGCCAGAGGAGTTGAATGATTTTGAAAGAAGATAAACTGCCAACCTGCCTTCTCCAGCTACAAACTCATGTTTCAGTTGAAAAGGAATCAAGATAAAGGCATAACAAAGAATAGAGAGCAAGATCCAGTGTTACTCTAGACAAGGAATACTACGGTGTTTCTCAATCTTAATATCCATTACTCAAAAACTCAGAAAGGATTTTGAATTCGTCAATATAGGTATTCCCTTCAGTGAAGAAGATCACTACTTATACATGCCTGTCTCTCTTATGTAATTCTTGCATTATATCCTCCCATAAGTTCATCAAAGGGAATCCACCGAAAATGCTCAGGAGCTTTCTTCCCATTCTGGACATGGTTAAGATACTTAATAATGGAGCACACAAGCTGTATCCATGTGTGGTCCCATCCGGTTCTAGGGCTATGATCATATTAAATTATACAAATGAGAGTTGTGTGAACACAATGAACACATTTGTCTTAACAGATGGCAAAAGACAAAATGAAAATAAGAAAGCCAACTAAATTTTAATTTCTGTTCAGTGCTATCCTGCAAGATTGGTTGTTGTTTTCTCCAAGTTTTTTTAATTGCTTTTTTGAAATACTGTTGTTTCTACACACATTATTGACCACTGTAGACAATGTAACTTTGTCTCATCTCTGCAGTTTCCATAATTATAAAGAGTAATCATAGCTGCTAGAATTTTATCACCATCGAAGGAACTATTGGTTTCAGTTTTGCTTTTGAACTTGAATTTGACATCACCTCATCTGACAGCTGTTACGTCTGTTCCTTTTTTCTGTTGTTATTGTCATATTACTTTGGGCTCCACACTTGATTTCACACTTCCCAGAACCAATTTTATGGTATTTGGTTCCTAACAGTTTTTTTTTTTTCTAATTTCTTCATCCACGCATGCAATTTTTTAAAAAATCCCTTTATTGTTTTGGTTTTACATTCAATATTCCCAACCTCTTTAAACCTTATAAATTATTCTTGATTGGTTCTTTAGCTATGTTTAGACATAGTCTACCTAAAGATTTTTTTTTTTTGGTGAGAGCTCTTTTCCTTTTACAAGTTTTTAAGCTTGGATCTTTTGGGGTCTATCAACATGAAATTTTTTTATTTAAATTCTAGGACCCTATCAATACTGTCAACATCTTTGAAAAGCACAAATCTAGGTCTCTAAGATCTTTGAATTATTGAATTTGTTTTAACTGTTAATCTACAATCTCTCCAGAATGAAACTGCTTTTCAGGCAGATTTTATATCCCTCCTCAGCTCTCCAATAATCATTTTATCATTATATTGCTGGGTTTTGTTTGAATTGATTTTGGGCTCTGTGGCAAACTCCTCGGAGTTGGTATTTTCTTTCATATCTTTCATGGTGGTGTGATTGTTGATGTAAAAATGGAGTCTAAGTAGTATTGACAGTAACCGATTGTATCAGATATTAGACTTTTATCAGAACTGCTTCATGCAAAGATTTTTGCACTTTACAGTTTGTCTCATTATTCTAGCTGCATTGGTTTTCCTTTTTAAATTATCGTGTATGTTTTTACATGTTGTATTTCCCCTGTAGAAACTAAGGTAGAAATGATTTCATTTTTATTTTGTATCCTCAGTGTCCGGCAATAGTTTTTCAATTGCAGTGTTTTAGGTGACCTTTTTATATGGCCCGAGGTTATAGCAGGCACCTCATAATTTAAGGTTCCATAATATTTAAATTTATGCCTGTTGAAGTAAGTGAGTTAACTTCTGTATAGAATTTGGTCCATTTGTCACTTATTGTTTATTGAAACTGCAAGTATAATGTCTACTTTGGGAGATTCCTTTCTTATGCAAAAGAACTTTTGTGTTAATTTTAACAGCAGTTTATTGTAATCTTTTTCACTACATGTTAAGAGTTGATTTTCTTTAATATAAATAACTTATAGTTTCACAATTTGCATGCTAAAAGTGAAACAGTTTTTTTTTTATCTTTTTGTATTTTATTTTATTGCAAGAGACCTTTCCTCCCAAGAACACAGTAACTTTTCCAGAGGCATTCTCTGGATAATTATCAGCATCCATACAGTGCAAGCTGCATATCAGGAGATTATAGTCACCTACAAAGGTAACCAAATGTGTATTTTCCTTAGGCTTGTTATGATATAAATGGTCCAGTGTAGAGCTCTGGTCAAATAACAGCCTGTGCAGGAGGCCACTGAGGGTGTTGAATGTATTCCAGGACCAGGTTGCCCCAGAGAGCCGTCATGAATTCAGAAAGACCATTTGTAAAATTGAATGTACTCTGGCTGTTCAACATACAAGGCCAGATCGTGAAGCAAGATGTTACTGATAAACTATATAGGAAGCCACGTAACTGACAGCAACAGTCCAACCTCAAATTGCATTGCTGTTGAATTTGTCCTGCAGTTCTCACATAGATGTTGGTGCTTTTAGTGGTGTATTGATGACTAAGTTAGAGTTAGCAAAAATCTCTGTAGCAGTGGAGTAGAATTTCTGCTCTACCATTTTTTTTTCTCTGTCCAGCCTCTTTTACAATTGACGGATCTTATCAGCATTTACAGCCCTTTGCTCACTAGCTGTCCAAGATCTACCAACCTGATTTGTCATTAAATCCTGCTGTAGTATATGGGAGTTATGTGTTGGTTTTTGCTTTTGCCATTTCCTAACTAGTTGGCAATATTTTCCACATAACTCTCCACTTAGAGAAAATTTGCTTCTGAATGTTGAGATGTGGGCAGGAGAGACTAATCATCTCCTTAATCCAGGGGATTAGACCCTCAAACCTCAGACACATAGTAGGCATTAATGAATAACATACTTGTTGGATTGGATTCATGCAAAAGCTTTAAAATTTTATGTAATAATTTTTAAGTTTACCCTTTATGATATCTGGAAAACATGCCATCTTACTCTTTAAAAAAAAAAATCATGTTTTCTGAGTATTTAGTTATCTCTCTTGCACCGCCCCTTTCCTTCTTGTCTACCTCCCTCACACTTTTCCATCTGCACACTACTGCCTGAATCCTTGGGACAATTTTAACTTATTCCTCAATGATCAACGTATTCCTGCCACATCATGCCTTCTTATCCTCATGATTCTTTTGTCATTATTCAGACCCCGGTTTCAGTCCCCTCTCTACCTACTGTTGTTCACACTTCCCACTGTGCTCTCTGGAATGCCTGCTCCATAATCAACAAGCTAACCTTTTTCTTCCTCATTCCTTACAGTTTTTCATACTCATTAGGATCTGGCTCCTTCTTGATGACATAGCTTCCCATACTTGTCTTCCAGTACTAGTAACACTTTTACTGATCTCCCCAATCCCCACAATTCACTTATCGTCGTGGAGGAGTTGGAATACTCTTTGCTCCCTACTGGGCTGAGCCTGTAGTTGCCTTCTGTTTTTAATGCTTCTGCTGTGTTTTCTTATGTAACATGTTCTGTAAGATATAATCCAAGATTATTTAGTTCATTGTGTTTTTCAGGAAAGCTATATGATTCTTAAATTATCTCAGCATTCCTATTTTCGCTGTCACTTTGCAATGGTATTTTCTTCCAATATTATTTTTTATTTTGTCAAATTAATCTTATTTCTATGCTTTTTGTGTTCTAAATCTTGCATCCTCTCTCTTTTAGATTCTCTTTCCTTTTAGAGATATTCTTTGTCATGTGTTCTAAATTGTCTTTTTTTAAATTATTTCTGAGGGTTGCGTAGAATTTTCTGCCTTTCCTTTTTTCTTTGGGATTTTGAAATTGTTTTCCTTTACTTTATAATATGTGTTTATTGTGTGCTTTTCTATATTGTTTCATTTTTTTCCCCTCATCTCTTTAGTTTGTCTTTTAGGGGCCTGGGTTCATATCTAGGCTTTCTGTCTTGGCATTCTTGTCTTCTGCCTTTTCTCTATATAGTGTTAGATCAGGTCATCTCACGGTTTGTCCCACTTCCTAGGGGAAAGGAGCGGGGAGAGGAATAAGCATTTATATAGTGCCTACTCTGTGCCAGGCACTACATTAAACACTTTACAAATACTGTCTCATTTGAGCCTCATAGTGACCCTGGGAAGTAGTTGCTTTTATTATCTCCATTTTTCAGTTGAAGAAACTGAAGCAGAAGTTAAGTGACTTGCCCAGTATCACCCAGCTGATAAGTGTCTGAAGCTGGATTTGAACTTGGGTATCCCTGACTTCACATCCAGCACTCTAACAACTGTATGACCTAGCTGCTTTGTTTTTTCCTGTCCGTATACCAGGACTACTCGTTTTCAATTACCTACTTAACGATAGGACCACTGTTTTCTTGACTCAGGAAGGGGGAGTTCCAGGTGGAGCACCTGGATACTTAAAGGACATGATTTTTCTTTTTTCTTTTAACAGAAAGTAAAACAGCATATTTCTCAGATATTATTTCACTAACATTTTCACCCCTTCCATACAAGCTAATTAGCCCCAGCTTCCCTGATGCAACTTTTTGACATCAGGGCACAAAAAACACAGCCTAGGATATAGTCTGTGCCTCCCAGATTTGGTGGTTGCCTAAGACCATGTGACTTGCTATACCTTGATTATATACTGACCAGACACATTTTCGGATTGAGATGAGGTAGGGCATGTTCAGAGAAACCAAGAACCACTTTATCCTTGTTGTGTATCTTTGCTGTGTTTGAACTAAGTGAACCTGTTTTGTTCTGTGACTTACAAATATTTTATTTCATACCAGCATTGAACTTGAACTAAGAGGGCACTGGAGTTAGTTAGAGCCCTGCCTGCAGCACTATTCTTGTTAAAGATGTGGGGTGTATGATTGGGTCCAAATGGATTCTAGGTACATGGAAACTCACTGAGGACATTATTGCAACTGTCAATTATATCTTCCTCTTCCTTTAAAAAAATTGCCTTCTCCTTTAGATGTTTTAGAATTGCTGAGTTTCTTTTACCCCAGTTGCTTACTTTCTTGGTCATGAGACAGGGCAAGCTCAAATCTCTCCCCAGTTAAAAGATGGAGAAGAGTGCCTTCTGCCTTCATCGTTGCTCAGAAGGTACTGAAACCACCTGTGTCTAAAGCTTGAAAGCAGGCCCTTTGCTTTTGCGTAGTGTATACGGGATTAGTAAGTTTTATTGTTTGTGATTATATTTCCTTGTGTTCAGCACATTTTTTGTTTTTAGATATTTGAGCCAGGCATTCATCTGAGAAGCAACTCCACCGCCTAGAAACTTAGAGCTTTTCATTTTAGAAAAACTTCATTATTATCAAATTTGTCTGTATCTCTGTTCATATGTTTTTAGTAAGAAATATAATTATTTGTAACTCTTTTCTGTATCCTAAATGCACTAAGGATGCAATTGTTTCTGCTAGTTTCTAGGAATAGATAACCTTTATATCCCTGTAGATATGATAAATTATCCATTATTAATTCACTTTTCTCCCAACTTGCCTACTCTTTCTTTTTTCCTTTTCCCTTGCAGTATGGTATAAAGGAAAGAACATTGGACTTGAAGTCAGAAGAACTGGGTTTGGGTCCCAGGTGTGCCACTTATTAGCTGTGTGACCTTGGGGTAAGTCACGTAACTACTCTGATCCTTAGTTAATAGGAGCACACATTTTTTACATTTTACAAAGTGCTTTTGTCATAGCAACCCTGTGTTGCTTTAATGCTTATCTTTTATAGATGACAACTGATTTTGTTGATCTGTTATTATTTTTTTTTTACATTTCAGTGTTCTCTTTACTACATGCTATGTCTCAATTTGTGATATGGAAATAAACATATTTGACCTGCTTACCTCAAAGGGATATTTTGATTTTGTGTACTCCATAACCCTAAATGCTATACAAATATAGGCTACAATTATACCTATTTATGTTTTCTTAGTGTGTGTGTGTGTGTGTATAAAATTGTTTTCAATTAAGATGCTAGAGAATGCTACATTTTCTATTGCATATTTTTATCATAGACTACTTGTTCCTCACTGTTCCTTAATGAACACTTCACTGTACTCATACCATTCTTCATTCTCTTCTGATCCTTATTCATGTTCTTATATATCTCTGTATGTATACATGTACATATATATGCGTATGCATGTGTCTATAGACTATACATGCACATAGTTGCAATCAACATGTATATCTTAATTCTCCTTTTTTTTACTTAATATTATTTTAAAAGAAAATATTTTCATATACGGACATAGTTGGACATACTTGTCATTTTTTTGGCTGTATTGTATTTCATTATGCTACTGTACCAGTTCATTTTATCCTTCTGCCATTGTGAGATATTTGCGCTGTTTCAGATCTTTGCTATTGTAAACGCTACTGCTATGAATGTCTTTGTATAAGTTAATCTTTATTACTTTTGAGTTCTTTCCTTGGGCGAAGATGAGAACTTAAAAAAAAGTAGTTACAGGGCCTTTATAGTAGGTGTTGAAAAAAAATATTTGTTGAATGAATAAATGCTGGATTACTCTCTAGAGAGTGAGCCACCAACAGTACCACCGATAATATAGGTGTACTTCTCTCAACTCTAATGCCATTGAATTTTGTTATTTGTATTTATTTTTGCTAACTTAATAGGTATATATGAATACTTGAAATCTGTTTAAATTTCTGTGTCTTTTATTACTGGTGGAGAAGTAGTATGCACAGGGGGTTAGAAATATGACCATAGAGTCAAGAAAACCTCCCTCTGCGACCACAAGCAAATTCCTTAACCTCTCAGTGATCCTGACATCCACTGATTATACATTAAAAATTCATTGTTGAACTGTAGTGGCAGAGGGAGTTGCTACATTGGGAGTCTACATTGGGAGTTTCCTACATCAGTGAGATCAGGGTTAGGATTAGGAGGTCCTATTACTCCCAAACCTCCCCCCACATCCTCCCCCCCCCCAAAAAAAAGATGATGTTAAGCCTGGCCATTTTTTAATCTGATTTTTTTTTGCTGTAAGTATAGAACTTTGTACAGAGCCATAATAAAATTTAATTTCTCCCAGTTCATTTAGAAAATATGTGCTATTTTGGGGATTGACTATGCCTCTAGATGTATCTGTGTGTGTATTAGATGAGGGAGGAATTTGACTCTTTTGAAAATATTTTATAGTCATTTTTATGTTGCTAACAATTTTGTGTGAGAAGTTTTTATTAATTTTGCAGGATAAACAGTCCAATTTTTCGAATTGATACATGATGAAAAGTAATTGAAGGTTTTGAATGGCTTCTAGTTTCCTCCTTCCTTTAGCTGAAAAGCTCTTGCTGCCATCATCTTCATTGTTCATAGTGGCTATTGTGGCAACCATTATTCTCCAGGGGGCCTTTACTTAGTGGAATATTATCAATGGAAGTCTTCTACCAGTTGTAGAACAGGAGCTGTTATGACATATCTGGAATCTTTGGGGAGAGAGGTACTCAAACCAGTAGACTCTGTTGTAGGAACGCTTTATTATCCAGTTATTAAATACAGGCTATAGCAGCAGACTATGACTTCCTGCCTTTGTGTGTGGAGGATAAGAGGAGTTGTACCATGACTGACAAAATCACAGTCTTTGAAATAAAGAAATTAAGATTACAAAGTCATCCATGCTTAACGACAGTCCTGAAAGGAATGTAGTGCAAGTATAATTCCCATTCTAATTGAGGAAATTGAGGCTTCAAGTATTTTAACTTGCCTTTGGTCACACAGCTAATAGTGTCAGAGACTGAACTCCAATCTAGTTCTTATTATTTAGGGGTTCTTAACCTTTTTTGTGTCATGGATCCTTTGACAGTCCGGTGAAATCTATAGACTTCTCAGGATAAAATTTCAAGAAAATGCTCATTTTCAGAGGTTAGTGAAAATAAAAATGTAAGGGAATAAGAACTAGCCAATGCCTCCTGCCAGAGATTATATTATAAGGAATAAAAAAGCCCTTTAAGAGTCAAGCAGAAAGCTGTAGATCCCCAGATGAGAGGATCCCCATGCAATTAAGGTACCAGGAATGGTTCGGATTATAGAAAGGTGCTGACTTTGAAATTAGAACTGAGATGTTTAATATCGGTTTTACAGACCTTCCAAGGGTTTCATGGATAGATTTCAAGGGTCACGAGGAAAGGGAACTGATTTGGATGGGAGAAAAAAATTAACATTTATTTTCACTATCTGCTGTAATGGAAAGCTAGATTGCATAATAGAAAGAGCATGGAATTGGGAAGACTCATCTTCATGAGTTCCTATCTGGTCTCAGATACTTACTGGCTGTGTGACCTTGGCCAAGTCACTTAACCTTCTTTACTTCAGTTTCCTCATCTGTAAAATGAGTTGGAGAAGGAAATGGCAAACCACTCCAGCATCTTTGCAAAGAAATCCCCAAATGGAGTTTCAAAGAGTCAGACACGACTGAAATGACTGAACAACCACAGCAAAAATCCTTTGAAAATGAGTCCTCCAGTTATTTTCAAACCATGGTTATTCTTAGGCCACAAATGATGCTTGAAGAAGCTAATCAGAAATACTGCTCAAGAGTAAACAGTTTTGGGTAAGAAATTGGAGACTTAGAGACATATAGGCAGTAACAGTAGAGCAGTGTCACTGGCAATAATTTAAAAACAGTTTGAAAATAATTTAAAAAACAAAACACTGATTCACCTGTAGGCAAGGTGTGGCCATGTCCTGTCTGTTATGCCTTTGCCTGCCTTTCATTGTTACCTCTATCAAATTTCTGCCTTCACACCTGTGAAGAAGTCTCTCACTGATCTCTTTGCTGCTATCGTGTTGCTTTTGTTTTCCTTGTCTGCTGCATTTATTCGCTCCTCCTGCATTTCTGTTGTTTGGGATGTTCAGGAAGCAAATGGTTTTTGTAATTCTAGTTTTCTTTCTAAAGATGTTTCTAATTCTTCTTTATTGTTAAATGTTACTTCATGAATGGTTATTTCATGTATGGTTAAGCTCACATTTGTAGGTATTCTGAGTTCCACAGATCTTTGGAATACATTCCATTCACTTCTACATTTTCTAGTGGGTACAGAATAGTCTTGCATTATTTTGTTTTTATTTAAAGGTCTCTCTCCTGCTTGCTTGTAGAATTTGTTTTTTTCTGAATTGAATTGTTAAATTTAACCATGTCTCTTAAAGTTTGCAACCTTGGGTTTTTTTCTGGAGGTGATCTATGAATTCTTTCAATTGAAATTATATAATCTGTGTTCAGAAGTTTTTATTTCCTTCATTATAGGTTTAAGGGTGGTTTTTTGTTTGTTTGTTTGTTTTGTTTTTTGTTGTGCTGTGTTCTTCTAGGAGATCTGTGATACTTAGGCTGTCTCTATGCAGCCTGTCTTTGGCATCACTGTGTTTTGCTTGCATAGTGAGCAGATTTTCTTTTAATGCTGTTGTCTTTTGCTTCTCTTCTTCTAGGTTGTCCTTCGCTTCCCTTGTTCGGTCTTTTGTCATTACAAATTCCAATTTTTCTATTCTGCCTATTATTTTTGCTGTGCAGGCTATGAATTCTGCTTAACTTTTTTAACTCTTTTAATTCAGGAACAGAATGTTGTAGTTCCATATTCTCAAATTCCAGAAGACCTTCTGTCTCATCAAGTGTTGGATTATTTTCCTCCATTTTGCAATATTTATTCATACATACTTGAGCTTGTTACTAAATCTGGAGACGATGATTCTTTACGTTGCCACTGTTTTTCCTATTGATTTATCTGTTTATGTTCAAAGTCTTTAACTTTTCTACTTCATGATATCTTTGGTAATTTGTCTTTCCCAGTCCCACTCCCCTTCTTTATTTCACTTTCTGACTCCTCCTCTGATTGCGATTTCCTTGGGGGCTAGATCTCAAAGCATGGACAATTCACAGCTCATCAGCCTAGCTGAGTCTCTCCCTCAGGTGACTTTTGGATGGTTAGAACTGATGCCAGGTATATTTTGTAGTCTTTCTCTCTGGCTTGATGGAGTGCTATAGAGTTCTGCCATGCACACAGTGCCCTGTTCTATTATCTCTGTACCTTAATTCAGCACAGATAGTTTGGAACTTTGCAGCACATGCCTGGCACCAACAGTTGAGATCTTTGCATTATTGATACTATGAGATTATGGCCCTGGAAGTCTTTTGCTCTTGAGGGATTGTGGCTGTCTGGCTGTTGTGGCCAGGAGCTGGGGTATCCATGGCACTGGAAAGAGGTTAGAGGGACTAGGGTATGTGGGTGATTTTTGTTGTAAGCCTGGGTCAGTTGGCGTGTTGGGCTGACTTCTACTCCTCTGAGTTAACCAAACTCCCTCCCCACACCCTGTATTTTTGAGGGTTAGAAATAGTCAATCTGAAGGATTTGCATAGTGTCTCAGGATAGTTCTAGGGACCAAGGTCAGGGGTGTTCCAGGTTGAGTGCTGTTCTACTCAGGCGGGGCACTGATTCTGGTGACTTTCAAGGACTCTGTTTTCAACTACCAAGGAACTTTCTGAAGGGAACCTTCCACTCTCTCTGTTTCTGAATTATAGCGTATACATGTGTCTGGCCCATCTCTGGGAGTGCAGTAGGAAGCTGCCAGCTTGCTTACCTGAGCTGGTGCTGGCTTTTCAGACAGATCCCTTTGTGTGGTTCTGGGTGGAAGAAATAACTTCCAGAAGTTTCTTTTTCAATTTCTTGATCATATTTTGATTTGATGCAACTCTTAGGCTTTTGCTAGAATATATGTAGGGGAGCTAAATTGCCTGCCTCCATTTAGACAGCTATCTGGGACACAAGTCCACCAAGGTGTATTTTCCTATCTCTTCTTTTGGCACAAGCTTGGTTATTATAATTACCCAGCATCAAATTTTAATTTTTTGTTGTTTTTTAAAATTTACATTGTCATTTTGCATATTGTTTTATTGGTTCTGCTTGTCTTACTTTATATCAATTGATACTCATGTAAGTCTTCCTGTGCTCCTTTGTGTTCTTAATATTCATTGTTTCTTAACACTGTAATTTTTTGCTACTGTCATGTGTTAAAAATTTTTTATCCAACCTGTGTCCCTCATTTTAAAGAGCCCCATAGCCCCAAGGGATGAAGTAACTTTCTCAAGGCCATACAGGAATTGAATCAACACGGAATTACCAAGCATCTCCCGTGTGGCACAGGTAGGATGTGAACCAAGTTCTTCTGACTCCAGCTATGGTGAAGGAAAAGGAAGAGTTAAAGATAACCCCAAGGTGATTTATGTGCTGCAGGTAGAAATGCTAAATTCAGAGAAGAATGAACAGATTTAGTGAGAAAGATAATAAGCTTATTTTGGACATGTTGAATTTGAGGATAGAGAGGTCCTGTAGTTAATGGGAGATATGAGTCAGAATATTTAAATTTGGAAGTCATCTTCCAGGTGGTTGAAGCCATAGAAATGAATGAGATTGCCAAAGAAGAGTATAGATAGAGAAAAGAAGGCAAAATTTTCAGAAACACCAGCATTAGGGTGTTGCGAAGGGGAGGAGGAGCCAGCAAAGGAAGGAAGAAATGGTAGAAGGGTAAAACTGCAAAAAACAAATTAGATTAAAACAAGAAATATTGTCCAAATTATGATATTCCACCTAGATTGGCAATTCTATTGAGTTATTTTGAAAAGGTCCTACAGATGGACATTGACACAGACAGGAATAATGAATTATAAGATTTCCAGATTTTTTTTTTCTGGGAGAGAAGTTGTCCTAGGTCAAGAAGAAAACATAAAAGAAATGGGAGAGGGCAGAGGGGAATGACTTCTGTTAGCTGAAAAAGAGCAAAAGAGAATGACCTTACTCCTAGTTTCAAAAAATGCAACTTTTCCTATTCTATTTTGAATTTTCCTACTTTACTATTGTGTTGTTCTTCAGTCATTTCAGTTGTGTATGGCTCTTTATGATCCCTTTTGGGGTTTTCTTGGCAAAGATACTGGAGTGGTTTGCCATTCCTTTTTCAGCTCATTTTACAGATGAGGTAAGTGAGGCAAACAGGGTTAAGTAACTTGCCTAGAGTCATGTAGCCAGTAAGCATGAGGCCAGATTTGAACTCAGGAAGATGAATCTTCATGACTCCAGGCCCAGCACTGTTCATTGTGCCCCCTACTTTCCTATGGGCTTCCTTTAACTTGCTATGGTAGCTTGTGGTTTTGTGTGGCATCAGAAACTTTATTTACTTTTAGGAGAAACACCTCAGTTTTTCTCAATTTGGATTGGTATTAAAAAAAAAAAGTGTGTGGAGAGTTGCCCAAGCTGATGAAATCACAGGTTCTCCCCTCCCTTCCTCTACCCTCTCCACTTTAATTTTTCAGTGCATGTGTGCTTTTTGTTGTTATTATCATAGAGCTTTTCAGGTACCTGGTGCCGGGGATGGTAGAAAAAATCTGGAGAATAAGCAGAATAGCCTGAAGAGGAATGAAGATAACTGACCTTGATGTCCTCCTTAAAATGGAGGTTCTGTTTTGAGTGATTATGAATTTCATTTACGAGATTCTGTACTGTTCCAAGGCTTCTTTCAAACAACATGCGGTAATGAAGTGAAAAAAGTAAAAGGGAGAAAACAAAAAACTTTCAAGAACTTAAGTGTATTCAAGCACTTTAGAAGCCACATTTCCATATAAACTCTCAGATGTCCAGGCTTCATGAAATACCAAGAGTAAAAGGAATTATCTGGAGAAAATGGAGTACATACTACAAGTAGATAATTTATTTCTGGCACCTACTACCTACATTCAGTGTGACTGAGATAGATGGTCCTCCTGGACACCTGGGAGAGCAGCTGTCTTCAAAATTCCTTGCCTTTTATACAACAGATTTTTGTAACTATATCCCATAATAACCCATCTTCTGTTCTCATTGGTTCCTTGATATTGTTTAAATGTATCATTGATAAGGTCACTCTTCAAACTTTGTTGTAATATCTTGAAAGCTAGTGTTTTAATATTTCTTGCTTTTGTCAAGCACGAGTTAGTAGCCTTGCAGCATCTCTTCTGAGCATGGAGCAAATCTCTTCTTCATCTCCTTCCTAATGCAAACATATAAACCTAGAAAGAATATATAGTCAGAGTATATTTGACACAAATTCTGATATTTTATGCAAATCCTAACTTAAGCAGTTGACATGAAGCAGTCCTCACAAAACCTTAATAAAAAACTTCTATTGTACAACATTTAGCCCAATGTAGTATGTTGTACACACTAAAGCTCTCTTAAATATTAAATATTCCTATTCAAGTTTTCCTGCAGTCTTTAATATGAAATAAGTCTTAGTGATATAATGTAATGATTTTGTCTCTGACTCAGTATAATAAACATCTCTAGATTTAATAAATGATATGTATCTCAATATACATATTGCTGTCTTTCAAATGTATGTAGTTATCTGTTGTGATCAATGTAGCATAAATTTATTTAAAAGCATTATGAGTTCAGTAGCATTTGATGACTCTCTTAGTGAGCTCATCAGTTCCAGTAAGTTTAATATCTCTATGTAGTTGACTCCCAGATCTGCATACCTAGTCCTAGTGTCCTGAGCTCTAATCCCATATCACTAATGGCCTATTGGACATTTTCGACTAGTTGTCTTAGAGTCATTTTAAATTCAATTTGTTCAAAATAGAATTCATTCACTCTCCAAACGCCCCACTCTTCTTCCTTCTCTCTTATAATTGAGGGTACTATCATACTTTTAGTCACCCAGGTTTACAATCTTTTTGTCGTCCTGGACTCTTTCTTATTTATCTAGTCACTTGCTGAACCTTGTTCTTTATATGTCTTTTCTTCACCATTCATAAAACTGCTAACCTAATTCAGGCCTACACTATATCTCACCCAGATTCCTGCAGTAGCCTTCTATTTATTCTCCTTTTAAGCTTCTCCTTATAACTAGTAAAGGGTAGCTATGATCCTGTCATCTCCAGCAAACTCCAATGACTCTCTATTGCCTTTAGGTCAAAATAGAAATTCTTTTGCCCTGGTTTTAAAGCTCTTTATATCCTGGCCTTTTCCTGTCTTCTTACATTTTACTCTGCTGCTCACACTCTACTGTAGTCCAGCTAGTCTTCCCTACTTGTTGTTCAGCACACATGATACTTTGCCTCTTGTCTCTCTGCTTTTGCAGTGGGCCATTTCCCATTGGGATCTCTAGTTTTTTTCAAAATACACCCTTTTTCCAGAAACTTTTCTTGGTTCTCCCTTCCCAAACTACTTTGCATTCATCTTGCCTATATTCTGTATAAACTTAAATGTGTATACATGATGTCTATAAAATGTTAATTTCTTAAGGTTGGGACTCTGTTACTTGTTTTTGTATCTTCAGTGCTTATGGAAATAGCACATATGGAAATAAATACTTGTTGATCATTTTCTTCATTATTAGCTCCAAATAATACAACTGCTAAATTGGTGTTGGGTAGGTGTGGCCTAACTGAAAGCTTTCATTGCCTAAGGCACTGAGAAGGTGCATGCCTTGCCCAGGGTAGGGTAGCCAGAATGTTTCAGATTCAGGACTCAATCCCATGTCTTCTTCATATGTAGGTCAGTTCTTTCCATTATGGCATGCTGCCTCTCAGAGGCTTAAGATATATCTTAAGTGAATCCTTTGTTTCTTATTTAATTCACTTTTGTCTGTAGGAAATGGGAAGGAAATACATTTGCTGCCATACATATATGTCCTTATAATTAAATTTAACACTTTAAACTCACTCTCTAAGATTCCTGTGAATGAATAAATGAAAAATTTTTAAGTATCTATGTTTAATGTACTAAGAACTGTGCTAAATACTGGGGATGCAAATGCAAAACCAAAGATAATCCCTTCCCTCAAACATTTTACTTTCTAATGGAGGAAAAATACTTGTAGCAGTTGTGATGAAGGAGAGGCACTTAAACATATGAGACTTTAGATTTATACACTCCATCCAAGAACAAGGCAAAGTTGATTTGATCATCACTTTTGGTTCTAGAACTGTTAGGAAAGTAGGATGTATGTGAATGGAAAGGGCGCCTGCGTGGGTGGCGGGGAGAGGGTGGTTGGTGATTGGAGAGGTCATTGAGGAAGAAGAAGAGTGAATTGAATCATCGTCGGGTATTTCCTAAAATGGTGGTTTGGATGGAGGCCACAGACTGGAATTTCCTCTAGGATATGGTCTTTGGTGTGTGAGGCAAGACACTTCTAACAATTCTTCATAAGCATATACAGATGGGGATATGCAAATTGTGAAATCTCTCTTTTCAGATAGTTAAGAAGTATTTGGTATTTGTCATTGGATAAGTTTTGTTCTTAAGATGGGGAAAGAATGAGATTCTTTTGTAACAATCTGTTTCTGAAATTTTGGTTTTTAGTTAATGCTTTTGTTTTTACATCACTTTTCTTTCCAAGTATATCCTTTTTCCCCCTCCTCAGCAAGACATCCCTTGTGAGAAAAAAAATGAAAGAAAAGCTGAGCAAATTAACCAATACACCGTTTGAGCCTCATGGTATGTGTAATGTTACACATCCATAGTTCTCCTTCTCTACAGCCAAGGGAAAGGGGTGTGTTTTATCTTCTCTTTGGATACAAGTTTGGTAGTTATGATTGCATAGCATTCAGTTTTGGTGCTCTTTATTCATCTTAGTTATATTGTCATTTTGTATGTGTTGCCTGCTTCTGCTTATTTTACTCCTCATTAGTTCATATTAGTCTTTGCATGCTTCTTAGAACTCTTCATACTGATCATTTGTTATAGTGCATGATTCAGAATTCATAATTTGTTGATCCATTTCTGAATCAGTGGGCATCTACTTTATTTCTGCTTTTTTTATACCACACAAAATACTTCTATGCATTTTTGGATGTGTAGGAAACCTTTATTTTCTAATTTTACCTTTATTTTCTAATTTTTGACCTCTTTAAGGTACATGGCTAATAATTAGTGGAATCTATGGATATGTAGATACTTTGTTAACATAATACCAAGTTGGTTTTAGAAAAGCTGGACTAATTCACAGCTCAGTCAGCCCTGTATTAGTGTCTGTCTTTCTGTATTCTCTCCAGCATCAGTGGTTCTCATCTTTGCCATACTGCTGCGTATGAGGTGAAACTTTAGTATTGTTTTAATTGGCATTTGTCTTGTTAGTGATTTGGAACATTATTTCATATGATTTTGTTATTGTTTAGTTATTTTAGTCGTGTCTGACTCTTTGTGACACCATTTGATATTTTCTTGGCAAAGATACTGGAGTGGTTTGCCTTTTCCTTCTCCAGATCGTCTTACAGATGAGGAACTGAGGCAAAGAGGGTTAAGTAACTTGCCTAGGGTTACACAACTACTAAATATGTGAGGCCATATTTGAATTCAGGTCTTCCTGACTCCAAGACCAGTGCTCTATCCACTGTGCCACTAAGCTGCCCAGTTTCATATGATGTTATTTTGCAATTTTTTTTTTAATGATCATTCCTAATCAGAAGCTTTTCCTGGCCTATACTAAGTGTTTAATAACTGCTTTAAATGTCTTTTGACCTAATCCATTAGAGGATGACTCTTAGTTTTAAATGATTCGTTTGGTTTCCTGTTCATCTTGGTGGTATGGATATGGCAGTCAGGGGTGGGCAATTCCATTGTTCTTTGAAGTTTGGCCATTCAGTCAAATGGCCACACTTGAGGACCTAGAGGGCCACATCTGGCCTCTAGGCTACAAGTTCCCCACTCCTGGATAGCACATGGAGAGATAGCCTTGAACCAGGAAGACCTAGTCAAGTCCTGCCTCTGACATAAACTAGCTGTGTGACCATTGGTGAGCCTTTTAACCTTTTGGTGTTATAGGCAGTTCTCCCAAACTATAAATGGCCTGTTCATAGTGGGCATCTAATAGGTTTCAGAGGTGGATGGTGAACCCAGTACTCTGCTAACTCCCATTTTATCATGATTTCCCTTAGGCTTTCTAAACCAATCAGTCTCTTCCAAATTAGGGCAGTTAGGTAGTGCAGTGGATAGAGCACCAGTCCAAGTCAGGAAGATCTGAGTTCAAATCCAACCTCAGACACTAGCTGTGTGATCCTGGGCAAGTCATTTCACCTTGTTTACTTCAGTTTCTTCATCTGTAAAATGAGCTGGAGAAGGAATGGCAAACAACTCTAGGATTTTTTTCAGAAAACTCCCAAAAGAGGTCATGAAGAATTGGATATGACTGAAAAGCAATTAAACAACCAGCAACTTTCCAAATTGCCACAATGAGTTTAAATACTATAGATCACTGTTTTTTAGTGAATGAGTTTACTTATGTCGGGATAGCTGGCCTCTTTTTTAATGTGACTTTTTTTTTGTTTGTTTGGTTTTTTTTAGGTGTTTTTGGAGCAATTCTTCACTGATTGATTACAAGCTACATAAAGCTATGGATACTTTTCAGACTGTTAAAAGCAGTAAAATAAAGACGATGAAGGCTACGTTGTCTGTCAAAAAAGTAAGTGTATGGTTATCTTTTTTGGCCAGAAAAGTCCTTAAACATCCAGCCTTTTCAATTCACAGTTGATATAATTGGGGCCCCAAATGATTGTGACTTCCATATGACTACAAAACTTGGTAGAGGCAAAGCTAGAAGCTGGGACTAGAGTTCAGGTTTCCTGATTTCAAGGATGGTGTATTTTCCCTTATGTTACGCAGTTACAACTTTTGGTTAGTTGTTTGTTTTTTTTTTTAGCAACTTCTTTGTAATGCAAAGAATCTATAATTTAGCTTTGCTTTTGTTATTGGATTCCTCACTTTGGTGTCATTGGGGCCAGAATTATAAAGTATCAGATTCATTAAAAATTGATAACTTTATTAAAACTTTAATTAGCCTTTTATTTTCTATACTAATTACAGGGAAGGGTAGAAATCCAAAGGAAATCCAAAACAGTGAACTTGGTTGTTGGTGGGGGTTTTTGAAGGTTGTAATTCTTCCTCCTCTCAACTTCCTTGGTTGTTTCTTAAAAATTAAGGCCATTATCTGACCTTTCCATGCTACACTCTCATATTTACCACATTTGATTGATCATTTTGTTGCTTCGGTCTTCTGATGCTTTCCTCTGGTATAAGGAAGAAGGATCTTATTTTCCGAAACCTATGTGGCCCACCTATACCTTTGATATAACTTTTCCTTGTTTCCTCTGATATTTAACTCTCGCATATATCTCCTGCTTCACTAGTGTTTTCTACCTTAAAACAGGAAAGATAATATAATGAGAATGTTACTGGATTTAGTCAGAAGGCCAGTGTTCAGGGCTTTAATCCGTCATTTTTGAATAAGTCACTTCAGTTTCTGAAACTTTTGTTTTTTTGTAAAACTGAGACAGTTATACAGTATTTAGATAATTCTTTCCCATTTCAGAGCACTTCATAATCATTATTTCTTTTGATCTTCATAATAATTCTGGGAGGTAGGTTGTATATATGTAATTTCATTCATAGCTTATAGATGAAGAATCTTAGGTTTAGAGATGGTAAGTAATTTGCCAAAGGTCACACAGTGGCAGAGCTGGAACCATAGAAACCCACATCTTCAGATTACAAATCTAGCTAGTCCACTAAACCAAAACTGCTTCTAGCAATAGCTCACCATTTCCATTGTTCTATATAACATCTAGGTTATTGTGAGTTAGGGTGATGTCTACCCCAAGCGCATGAAGATTTCCCCCAACAAAATGAGCAGAGTAGAATAATGTGTTCTAATAGCCATGAAGGTGGCTGAAGCCTGGAGCTTGGTTAGACATCACAGATGCCCAGTTCATTCACTGCATCCCAGGTCAAAGCTAGTTGTCTTGACTTTTGTCTTGCTTCTGGCCTTGAATAAAGAGTGAGGCTGATGACTTACACATTTGTGCCTCCCTTAAATCCAGCTCACTTTCAAGTCAGACATCACAGTGTTGTCACTGGTCCTCTTTAAAGACTGAACAGCAGCAACAACAGAGCTCTGTAGAAATGTTCTGCTGTTATTTAAACATGCTTGCATTTTCTCTATCCTTAAATAATTTTCGTTGCTGGGAGCCTATTTCTGTTTCTTTGGCTGCAAGCTTTTAGAATCTTTTATCTCTTAAAATTTTTTCCACCTTCAGTCTTCCTGTTTTTAACAAGCCTATTAAGAGAGAGCTAGTCTTGAAACCAGAATGACCTGGGTCTTCTGTTCTGCTTCTGATATGTACTGTCTATGAGACCCTGGGCAAGTCTCTTTCTGTTTAAAGTTACCTCATTCAAGAAGCAGTGAGGTGTAATTGATAGAGAGCTATTCTTGGAAACAGGAAATGCTGGTTCCGATTCTGCCTCTGAAACATTCCTGGTGTGTGATTCTGAGGTTACTTCTCAGCACTTCCGAGAATCATCTCAGACTGCAAGGTGCATAACAGCTAGTGGTCTGCATTGGCAGAGGGAGTTCCCTCACTCGGAGTTAGGTATTCACTAGTGAAATCACAAATCTCCTAAAAAATTTACTTCCTTCCATAATAATGCCTGACAATTATGGAGCACTTTAAAATTTATTAAGTATGTTTAACATGCCAATTATATTGTTTAAGGCTATCTAACCGCAGTCATCTTTCTCCTTTTGAATCATTTGACACTGTCAATCATCTTTTATTTGATAGAATCACAGAATGTCAGATTTATTCCAGCCTTCTTTTCTAATATATTAAATTGCTCTCTGATATCCTCAAGAAGTGGACATTTAGCCTCTGCCAGAAATTCTCTGGAGGAAGAGGAATAGGGCTAACCTATTTCAGTTAATAGTAAATTTTTTCTTTATATTGAGCTGTAATGCATAAACTCTTAGGAAAGTCTCCACTTCCTTGATTTCTATTACATTACACTGTCCTGGTTTTTTTTCTTTATGATATTTTTGTTTCTTTTGCCAGTAGTTTCTGTTTCTATTCCCGACCATTAGTTATGATAATTCCCTGGGATATTGATTTTTTTTTTGTCTTTCTGCTCTCTCATGCTCTCGCAACCTTATCTATATACATAATTTCATCTGACACCTTTTTATGGATAACTCTTAATTTTATACTTTTGGCATTTCAGTCTGAATGTCCTCCTCTCACCTTAAATTCAATCTGCTCAAAATAAATTTCTCATATTCTGATACCAAACCATATTTTCTTCCTGGCATTAATGTCAACAATGTTAATATATCAGTCTCTTCAAGTAGAAACCTTGGCATCCTTTTGACTTTACCCTCTTTTTCATCTACTATATCTCAACTATCAGAAGTTCTTATTAATTTTTCTGTAGAAATATCTTGAACTTGTTCATTTTCCACTGTCCCTAGCATACTTGGTTAATGGCAAGGATTACACTGACTACTTTTGTATATCTAGTGGTCATCGTCATTATCTTCATTATCATCATCTACCTGACATCTATGTGGTGCTTCAAGGTTTGTGAAGACTCTTGACCTATGTTACCTCAGTTCATCCTTATAACCCTGTGACTCAGTTACTGTTGCTATCTTCAGTTTACAGAAGAGGAAACCGAAACTGTGAGAGACCAAGTGATTTGTCAGGCCAGGGACATGTTGGGTAGTAAATATCTGAAATTTGGATTGGTACCCTTGGCTTTTAGTACAGTATCAGGTACATAGAAAATGCTTAATAAATGCTCTTTCTGGTTAATTACCATGCACTTATTAGGTGCTTACTATGTGCCAGGCACTATGCTAAGTGTTGGGGATACAAAGAAAAAGCAAAAACATGATCCCAGCCCTCATATTTTGTTGGCAGTAACAGCATATAGAAAACAGTGTACATACAAGATAGAGAGCGCTTATTTGGGAGGCATTCTCAGAGGGAAGGAATTAGCAGTAGGGACCCTGGAAGGAGCTTTGTTAGAAAGTAGAATTTGAGCTTGAAGGTAGTGGTAGAGGTAAGTGAGGGAGAGCTTTGTTACTGGATTGTAGATTATGTGGAGAGAAATAAAGTACTGAAAGGGTAGGAAGTGGCCAAGTTATTTGGAGGGCTTTAAAAACCAGAGGATTTTATCTCTGAAGCTGGAGGTGATAAGGAACCACTAGAGTTTACATTCTAGCATGCTTATTACATTTGTTTCTTTTTTCCCTTTTCATATTTATTTAGTATTTTATTTCAGTTACATGTAAAAACAGTTTTTAACATTTGTTTTAAAAACTTTGAGTTCCAAATTCTCTCCCATATTCCTTCCCCAGCCATGTCATTGAGAAGGCAAGCAATTCCATATAGGTTATACATGTGTAGTCATACAAAACATATCTATAACAGTCATGTTGTAAAAGGAAGCAGACAAAAAAACTCATGAAAAATAAAGTAAAAAAAAGTCTTGGATCACTGTATTGCTGAGAATAGCTAAGTCATTAACAGCTAATCCTCTTACAATATTGCTATTACTTTGTATACAGTACATTTCACTTTGCATCAGCCCATACAAGTCTTTCCACATTTTTCTGAGAGCATCCTGCGTATCGTTTCTTATAGTACAATAGTATTCCATTATAATACATACCACAGTTTGTTCTGCCATTCCCTCATTATTGTGCATCTCCTCAGTTTCTATTCTTTACCCTCAGAAAAGAGCTACTGTAAATATTTTTGTACATATAGGTCCTATTGCTTTTTTTTTCCTTTTGTTTTATAGGCCTAGTAGTGGTATTACTAGGTTAAAGGCTATGCATAGTTTTATAGCCCTTTGGACATATTTCCAAATTGCTCTCCAGAATGGTTGAAGCAGTTTACAACTCCACCAACAGTGCATTAATGTCTCATTTTTCCACATCCCTTCCAGCATATGTCATTTACCTTTTCTGTCCTGTTAGGCAATCTAATAGGTATGAGGTAGTACCTCAGAATTGTTTTTACTTGCATTTGTCCAATAAATAGTCAGTTAGAATTTTTTTTCATATGACTATAGATAGCTTTGATTATTTCATCTGAAAACTGATTATATCTTTTGATCATTTATCCGTTGGGGAATGGCTCACTGATTACATTTGAAAAACATTTTTAACTTCTTTGGTTTTTTAGTTTTGGTTTCGTCTCTTCCAGAAATTCTAGTTGACTTTGTGTCAAGCTGTGTTTTTCTTTGAGGCTTTGCTTTTAGTTGTTTTGGAGCCATTCTCTTCTGGGTTTGTATCTTGAGCATTTCTGTCACCATAAAGAAGGGGAATGGGAAGAGAACAAGCATTTATTAAGCACCTAACATGCACCAGGTTCTCTGCTAAGTATTTGACTAATATTAGCTCATTTGATCCTCACAACAGCCCTGTGAGGTAGATGCAATGATTATTCCCATTTTACATTTGAGGAAACTGAGGCAAACACGTGACTTGTCCATGCATAGCTAGTAAGCAGCTGAGACCTGATACTATGCCACTGTTCAATCCACTGCACTATTTAAAAGCTACTACTGGCAGCTTTTTATGGTGTAACTACTTTTTTGTTTACTAGTTCTTCCAGCAAACTTCCTGACTTGAACATTTTTAGGGCCAGGTTCTGCATATCTATGGAGAGAATGCATGGGCTGGTCCTACTACTCTTTTCTTGAGATAGAGAGTGTTTTGTTATTACAGGATTTCAGGAATAGCTCCAGCCATGGACCTGCAAGCTTTCCCTGCTCCAGAGTGGTCTCATCCAGGACAATGTCTGACCAGTGCTCCCCTGGTCTGAGTTCTCAAGTTTCTGATTTGGTTTTGTGTTAGAGCAAAAGACCTGTTGGCTTGCCCTGTGTGGAATTTTTCAGTAGTCTATTGTTGGGCTTAACCACTGTCAGTCAGCTGGAAATCTCTGCAGGTTCAGAGTGACAGAATTTGAAGTTTCTCTTTGATTCCAAATTCCTGATATTATTCCTTGGTAGGCGTTAACCTGAGGTAGGAGCTGGAAATGAAACTCTACTCTGCTCCTGAGGGCCAAGACACACAGCTGCTTCTTGCTTCTGAGTTTGCACTTTGCTTGGTACACAGGCTCATGCTGTCACTTCCTCCTTAACCTGGAATGCTACATGTAGTCACAGGTCCCCTTTTTAATCAGTCCTGGATCTATGACCTAAAACTGGCAATAGGAGACAGAACTGACAAATGGCACCTGTTCCTCTACCCTACATAAGAGTGGGCTCATCTGTACTGGATCTAGGACTTTTTCTTGCCCTGGTGCACATAACACCCTTTCCTTATACTAGAATGCAAAATACATATGGCACATCCCTAGCCAGACCTAATCTCCAGGGTCTGAAGACCTATCCATCCCCCTTTTGCTCTCTAAAGTAATAGGGAAGGTGGATAGGTGAAGGCATTTTGGGAAAGATAATGAGTTCTATTTTGGATATATTGAGTTTAAGATGTCTACAGACATCTAGTTTGAGATGTTTGAAAGGCATTTGGATATGTGAAATTGGAGGTCAGCAAAGAGAATCAGGTAGGAAAGGTGGATTTGAGAATCATTAGTATAAAGATAGCAATTGAATCTATGGGAACTGGGGAGACTGCCCACTGAAATAGTATAGAGGAAACAGAAGAGGGTCCAAAACAAAACCCTAAGGGACAACTATAGTTAGATGATCCAGCAAAGGAGACAAGGAATGATCAAACAGGAGAACAAGGAGAGAGAAAACCTAGAGAGAAGAGAGTATCAGGGAGGAGGAGGTGGTAGTGTCAAAGGCTGAAAGAGAATGAGCTATTGAAAAGGCTACTGAATTCAGCAACTAAAGGTCAGTGACAACTTTGGAGAGAGAAGTTTTGGTGGAATGATAAGATAAGAAGTCAGATTTTAAGGGATTTAGAAAAAAGTGGGAGGAGACTATATTGTAAACAGACCTTTCAAGGAGTTTCACTGCAAAGGGCAGAAAAGATATAGGATGATAACAGGGATGGAAAGATCAAGTGAGGGTTTTTTCAGGATGAGAAGATGTAGATAGTCATTTCTATGAGCAGTAGAAAAGGAACCAGTAGAGGGGAAAGATTGGAAATAAGTAATAGAACGGGAATGACAGAGGGAGCAATTTGTTGGAGGAGATGGGATGCAGTAGGATTATTTGAATCAGGTAAAAGGGTTAACCTGGTAAGATTAAGGCCACTTCCCCATGTGAGACAGGGGTGAAGGAGTGCAACGTAACAGAAGGCATCTGAGTAAGGCAGATGGAGAAGAGAAGGGGGAGCTCATGGTAAATGGCTTCAATTTTTCTGTAAAATATGAGACAAGAATTTCATCTGAGAGTGGGGATAGAAGGAACCATGCAAAATCTGAGAAGGGATGAAAAAATTCTGAAGAGCCGCTGTGAAGAATGGGATAGCGAGTGAGGCAGGTTTAGAAGGAACAGCAGTGAGGGTCCACTTGATGTTTTATGGTTTTTTCCACTTGCACTCAGCAACACTTGTATAGGAGCAAAGGTGATGTGGTGGGAGAGGTCTGAGGCTGAGGCCATAATTGGCACTGTGAAAAGGGTCAAGGAATTCAAGAGAAGAGGACAGTGTGGAGGGGAACTGGTTTATGAAGAAGTCAGGGAGAAAAGAGGAGAGTATGACTAGTGCCTGGGAGTGAATTGAGGGGTCAAGGCATCAGAGATCATAGTACAGATGAAGACTAGGGTTTTGTAAAGGAGGGCAGAGGAGGACTTGAAGCTCACTAGATTAGTTGGATAAAGGGGTTTCAGAATTCTTGAACATGGAGGTGTGGTACATTTGTAGGTGATGGCAAGATCCATGGTTGTCTTTGGGTGTGACTGAGGTGGGGCTGAGTAGCAGCTCATGGGAAGTGAATAGGTGAAGAACTGAGTGATTAGGATATTTAAGGGAGAGTCAGTTTGTATATTGAAGTCCTCTTCATGAGGACAGGACTTGATGAGGAGAGAAAAACTCTAAGTGAGATATCAAACTCATTGAGGAAGGAATGGGTCTTTTCTGGCTTTCCTAAGTTTTTTTTTGGTTTTTTTTTTCGGTCTGGCCAAGAGAAGCCTAAAATATCTAGCTCCAGTTTTCTAGAAAACTAGAAGCATTTATTCTTTATTAAATATTTAGTGTATTGTCTCCATTTTATAGTTTTAACTTGCCAGAAGCACACATGATCACAGCAATAAATTAGTGACTTTTCTTTGAGATGAATGTTTTATTGTATACAGAATTAAAGATGACACTATCTGACTCTGAAATTTGACAGAATAGCTCACATGGGGGTCTGGTGGCAGATGAGTATTAGTAGTACCACTGCCTTTTTCAATGACTGCTTTTTCCAGTCTAATTCATTTTTAGATAAGAGCCATATATATATGAATTCATGTGAGTGTAAATGTATTCATATATATTCATGTAAGCATATATGTATACACAGAGGTGGCTAGACAATGGAATGGATAGAGTACTGGGCCTGGAATCTTGAAGACATGAATTCAAAGCTGGCTTCAGACACTGACTAGTGGGCAAGTCACTTACCAGTTTCCTTAATTCCTAACAATAGTGCCTACCACCAGGATATTTTTGAGGAGCACATGAAATAATATTTGTAAAGAGCTTAACATAGTGCGTGACCCATAACAGGTGCCATATAAATGCTAGGTGTCAATATTATTATTGTTTTATATGTGGTAATTACCTTAATTTTCACTTTGTTTATATGGATAATTCATGCAAGACCCTGATTTTCCCTCAGTTTTTGACTGAAGTTGCTTGAATTATTCAGATGTTTCTATTTGTTCTATTTTACCTTGTCCATAGAGAAGTGGTTTTTTTAAGGAACATTGACTTTAAGACTTCATTAGATTTATGATTTAAGCCACATAGAACATTTTTGTTTGTATCACACTGGATTGTGGGCTGTTTCCTGTGCTTCACTAGTATTTTTCCACTTGTTGTTTTTGCACATTCCATTTCCTTTGCTTTGAATGACCTCCTCTTTCCCATTCCTCCCCCATCCTTCTCAACATTTTTTAAAACCTTGAGCTCAAGACATCTTACTCCATGAAGCCTTCTCTTAACTATCCTGTGAAGATAGAGAATCATAGAATGGTAGATTCATGTGCAGCCTTAGTGTTCACGTAGTCCTACCCACGTATCTTAGTAGTGAGAAAATTGAAGCTTAGAAATATGAAATCTTAACCCAGAACCACAAAGGCAGTTAATGGCAGAACAGATAGCTGAAGACTCCTAATCTAGTTTGTCGGAATACATGTAACTCCTTGTTTATAACATTTTTGTTACAATATAATATAAACTCTTTAAGAGTAGAACCCATTTCTTTTTTTTTTTTTTTAAATCCTCCATGCCTGATATGTATTAGCTGCTTAAAAGCTCTGGACTTGAAGTCGGCAAGACAAGAGTTCAAATCCTCCTTCAAGCACTTTCTAACTGTGTGACCTAGACAAGTAACTTAAATGCTCTCAGCTTCAGTTTTCTTGTCCGTAAAATGGGAGTAGCACCTCCCTCAAAAGGTCGTTGTGAGATGACATGTGTGAAAGATTTTGAAGCCTTAAAACACTGTATATGCTAGTTCTTACTGTTATGTTGCTTCATACTACAGTTATAGGTAACACACATCTCCTATCCTTGATTTTTAAAGCTTCTTGAGGGCAGAGATCTTTTTTTTCATTATTTCCCCATAGTACTTAGCACACGGCACCTTGTACATATTAGATGCTCAATAAATCTTTAATGAAGGAATATCTAAGTCAGAATGATTTCATGGATTAATTAGTTTGTTTTAAAATAAAATGTATGGTTTCCTTTCAGAGCTTTATTGAAGGTATACTCCGGTCTATAAAGTCTTTGTTACAAAGCCAAAAGGAATTATGCAATGTGTCAGCAGAGGAATACTTAAGGCCAGAGGAACAAGCCAATATGATTGAGGTTTGACATTATTACTTTTTAAACATCTGATTTGGTGGACATAAGAAAGGATTGAATATTTTAATCTTTTAAAAAGTCATCTCTGTTGAATCTAGCATTAAATACTTGAATAAAGTTTTTCAAGTAAGACCATAGAAGGCTAAATTAGGTCTTTAAATCACTGAGAATTATGCTACTTATAGTATTGTCACCCTATTGAAAAAAATGTATAAAGGCAATATTCTTTTACATTGTATCTCTTCAAGTGTTTTCAATTTTAAATCTTATATAAAAAATTGAGTTTTTCAGTAGTAGCAGTAACTCATAGACGTTGGGAATGTGATCTGGATGGTTGATTTCATCAGTGTAAGGAACTCAGTATGGAAATTCTATCCACTGATGTACATTGGCAAAACTCTCTGATTTAGAGTTGTGGAGAACACTTAGGAGTCCTGAGAGACTGAGTCACAGAGTGAGAATACACACATACATGCATATGCACATATACCTAAATACATGCATATGCACATATACCTAAATACATGCATATGCACATACGTATGCACACACGTGTGTACATACACGTATGTGTGCATGTGTATGTATATCTATGTCTTTATTTTAATTTTCACCTAGGTCACTATTGATCCAGTAGGTCATACTGTCTCTCAGTAACTGAAATAACATAAGTAATTCCCCCTCAAAAAATTATTAAGAATTTTTTCTCTGAATCTGCTCCTTAGATAAAGTGAGTAGAATGATGCAAAACAACACAAAACCTGGTACATACTCTGTGCCTGTGGTCCAAGTGGAGGGGAGTTATTACAATGTTATTGAATGAAGTTGTTGATGCTGGGAGGGTCAACCTAGGAATTTTAAGTGAAGTGAGAAAGAAGATTCATGTGATTATTGTATGGAGGATCAATCAGAAGAGGCAGCCCAATTGTGGAATTCTTATGGAAGGAGGCAATTCAGAAGTATAGGGCTGTCAGGAAGTAATTGGGGAAAAGAGAGCTAGACAAGATAGGAGGAAAGAGGAGGAAATGAATCTTTTGTTTTATTCATCATTCTGTTCAGGGGGAGAGTGTGTTCTTTAGAGATTTTTGGTAAAATCATATAATGAATTTAAAGTACTACCTGGTACAGCCTTGTCACTTGATCCTTTAATGTTCATAAAATAATGATCATGTTAAGATTGTTCTGTTTTTTATCTAAGACTGTGTTATAAGACATTTAGAATCATATTTTTTAAAAAATCATCTTGCAATAAACCATTAAAATTTTTCTACTTAATGGGCTTCTGACCTCTCAAGCTCTGTCCATCTGTCCTGACCTGACAATTAGGAAAATTTTAGCTTAGCAGAATTTTGTTTATTTTTTTTCCCAGGTTACCTTTCTAGGTTTCAATGAAGAGACAGATGCTGGTCATGTGCAGGTAAAGTAAAATGTGGAATGTGAAAAGGAACCTTTATAAATCATTTCAACAAGCTTCATGATGCCATGAAAACCTTGCCTGTTATTATGGTGTACCATTGTCTCTAATTCTTAAAATTGAAACTTGATTTTTTAAAAATTCTGACAGTGCCTTGGAAGTTTTGTAGTTTTTAAAAATGAATTTATTTTTAGTTTTCACCATTCATTTCCACAAGAGTTTGAGTTCTAAATTTTTTCCCCATCTTTCCCCTCCACCACCCCAACACAGCATGCATTCTGATTACCCCTTACCCCAATCTGCCCTCGAAGTTTTGTACTTTTAACATGTTTGTTTGAGTTTTCCTTTCATGAAAAAGGTAATCATAATAACAGTAATCATAGTAGTTACAAAAGTCATAGTAGTCACAAAAGTGGTCTGAATTGTGCAGACCACAAGCTGATTTCTTTAATACAAATTATACATGGTGGGAAAGTAAAAAAATTAGGATTTTTTAAAGTGTTTTTGATAAAATATTTTTTCTTAATCTTACATATTTTGATATTTAAATAATGTAAGTACACAACATTAATTTTATAAGATTAAGTATTATCCAATTTTATATTTTTGACTGGATTTAGTTTAGTACAATTTTTGTTAGGATTACAGTGAAAGGATTGAATGTCATCTGAGTTAAAGAAAAACAATTTAGTGTGCATGTGCTATATATATTCTTTTGAATTTTCAACTCTGTTTATTGAATTTGGGTTAACTTTGGGCTTTCTTTTATGATATCAGAGTTGCTTTGAGCTCGAGGAAATAGGTGTAAAACGGATTTGTATTAGGTTAATGTGTGGTGTGTTCTATATGTTTTTTATATACTTGTTTCCTGTATTAGAATGTAAAATCATTGAGAGTAGGGATTGTTTCATACTTTGTACTTTTATCCCCAGGGTCTAGCACCTAGAATATAATAAGCACTTAATAAATTCTTGTTGCTTGATTGATTAACTAGAGTCACATATCTATTAAGTGTCTCTGGCTAGAGTTGAACTCAGGTCTTCCTGACTTTAAGTGTAGTGCCCTCCCCACTACTCAGTGGTGCCTCTCATAAATAATTTTACGTATTGACAACCTTTAGGTCAAATCTATGAACACTTGGTAGTGTAGATAAAAATTTAAGTAAAGTTTATTTTTAAAAATTCTTTGAAAGTCGGTTTTCCGTAGATAGATTTTTTTTAAACTTATAAACTTTATATTTTATTTGTTAACCAAATAGATTATATTTTCATGGTTAGGGGCTAAATTAAGCATATCTCATACTTTCTCTATGTGTTTTTAAAATTAGGATTTAGCTACAATTTCTCTGGAACTCCCAGATCTTCTGAATTCTATCCACTTCTGCAATCTAAGTGAAAAAGAAGTTATTTTTCTGAAGGATATAAAGAAGTCATCAGAAACAAATGCTGACCCTCAAAAACAGGTAAATAAAGTTTTTAAAAAGTAGTCATTTTCAGAAGCATTTGACTCTTCCCTTCCCCCTCCTGCACATATTGAACAATAAAACAGAAAAGAAAACTTTTATAACAAATATGTGTAGTCCTGCAAAACAAATCCCCACATTAGCCATGTCAAAAATATGTCTATCACATTATGCATTTTAAATCTACGAACTCTTTGTCAGGAGATGGGTAGTGTGTTTCATCTTAAGTTCTCTGATTTACCATTGATTTATTATTGTATCAGTCAATTCTGAAATATTTCAGAATTTTTTTTGTTAGTGTTGTTATTATATAAATTGTTTTCCTAGTTTTGCCTACTTTGTTCTATTATCAGTTTATAAGGTCTTTCAGGTTTCCACTAAAACTGTTCATTTCTTAAGCACAAGAACAGTCCAGTAATTCATATATCATAATCTGTTTAACTATTTCTTAGTAGTTGGGAATCCCCTTAGTTTATATTTTTGTATATATAGAACCTTTTCCTTTTAGATTGATGTCTTTGGTTAGTAAGCCTAGCAGTAGTCTGACTAGTTGAAAGGGTATGCAGAATTTAGTCACTTTGGGGGTGTAGTGCATAGTTCCACCAACGGTGCATTAATGCACTTGTTTTCCCAAAGCTTTTCCAACATTTGTCATTTTCCTCTTCTGTTATTTTTGCCAATCTGGTTTAACTTGTGTTTATTTGATTATTAGTGAATGACTTTCACATATTTTTCACATGATAGCATGGAATTTTTCCTTTAATAATTGTAGATTCATATCCTTTGACCATATTTGTCTATAAGAATGACATTTTCTCTTTAAATTAAGTTAGTTCAATATATGTCTTTGATATGAGATTAGAGAAACTTGCTGCAAAAATTTCTCCAGGTACCTTTTCCCCTTCTAATTTTAATAGCATTAGTTTTTATAGGTGCAAAATCTTTTGAATTTTGTATTATCAAAATTGCCCAGATTAAAACCTTTCAATAAATTTTTATGACATGAATTTTTCACATCAGAATTTATGTTTTTGGCCAAAACTATTATGAAACTTTTGCATAATGGGTTTTTCAGTGTTTTTCAAGATATTCTTTTTTATTGTTATTGTTTACTTGTTTCAATTATATCAGATTTCATAACCCCATTTGAAGTTTTTTGGCAGAGATACTGTAGTGGTTTGCCATTTCCTTCTCTAGTCTATTTTAATGATGAGGAAACTGAGGTAGACAGGGTTAAGTGACTTGCCCAGGGTCACACAGCTAGTTAGTAAATGCTTGAAGCTGGATTTCAACTCACGCCTTCCTGACTCCAAACTTGGCATTCTGTCTACTGCACCATGTAGCTGCCCAAGGTTTTCTTAACAAAATATTATTTATAAAAATTTGGAGTTAGTTTCAAAGAATAGAAGTGTTTTACCATAAAGAATAAATGAATAGTTTATATTAATTAAGTGGATGGGAAATTATATGACTATTATTCATTCCCTTGTATGAATTCATCATGTTAAATTTATTGCTCACTTTCAAACACCTGTATATGGGTTGTAAGCATTTAACTCTTCACAGTATGTTCTATGTTTGCTATACATATTTTTGTTATTTGTTTTAGGGCTTGTGTTTAACTTCAGCTCCCAAGCAGAAGGAGTCACGTAAAGCAGATGACTGGGAATTTGTAATTTTTACATAGTATTTGATTTCTAAAATGAACATGGACATTTTTAAAAAATTCAGCTAGAGGATCAGACAGAGCTTAGGCAGCAATTACTTGTTAACCAAGTATGTGATCTCCTTGTGCATCAGAATGAAGGAGTTTATGTCTTGGGAATTTAGATATTTGTGAATATTTTCAAAGATTCCTTTAAAAATTATGGTTGAAGACTGTGAATTTGCATTTTTTATTTGAGATCTGAAAAAGTCCTCCTTATCATTGAATTTACAGTTTCCCATTTCCTCGTTTAGGCTTTTTATTTTTACTTAATCCATCATGCACATGTATGTATATATACATAAACATAGTGTATACTCCTACTTATACACACAATTAACTTTAAGATCCATGATTTCTTCATGATATACACTTTATTCTCTTAACACTGACATCTGTGTAAAAATCTGTTTTCCTTTACTGATCTAATCTTAGGTATGCTTTAAAGTGGTACATTCTAAACATTGTCATAGATTGTTATAACAGTAACATTTATTAGTAAAATTAAGCAATGTCATAGTTGCTATTCAAAGTTAGAGAACCATAGACTTACCTTGTGAGTTTAAGTTTTAAATGAAGCTTAAAAATGTAAGCCTAAAAAGCTGCTACCTATTGATTTAAAAATTACTTTACTTTCCAAGTTCATGCTACCAAGCATATCACCGAACTCTTCACCTCCTTTAGGATTTTGTCTCACCTCCATGGATCCTTCTTACTTTTTCCAAAAATGTCAGCATCCAATTTGCAGTCTTCCTCTTTACACCTACCCTTCATCATCCTCATTTGATTTTAATACATCCACTTCACAATTCCCTAACCTTCTGAAATCCAGTGACCACATCCTCCTGTCATCCCATTTGTACTACTTCTTCTTGCCTGCAGAAGCTGTTCTTTGTCCTCAAAGATTGTCAGTCCCTCCTGTTTTCTCACTTTGTCAGCCATCTTCTGTTTAGTGACCTCTCTGAGAAGCCCGAACCCTTTAGACAGACAGTAACTGATCTCCTATTAAATCACACTCCTTCTCTAGCCTTCTTGTCAAATTCAGTTTTCCACAATTCAGCTGTTGCAGTCTAGCTTCCATTCCTGCTGTTCTACCAAAGCTGTCTTCTAAAGGATCATTGGTGATCTCCTAGATGCAGAGTCCAACTCCTTTTTCTCAGTTTTTCTCCTTGAAGCATGTGGTTGGATAGAGTTCCAGGCTTGGAGTCAGGATGAACTGAATTCAAATCTGGCTCTGACACTTACACCTGTGTGACCCTGGGCAGGTCACTTAGCCTTTCTCATTTGTAGAATAGGTATAATAATAGCAGCTACCTTCCAGGGTTGTTTTGAGGACCAAATGAGGTAATTTGTGTAAAGTACCTTGTGAACTTTAAAGTGCTTTATACATACTAGCCATTAATCTTTGTAAGATTTGATATTCTCTGTCTCAAAAACTGTTTTCCTCTTTGATTTCTATCATGCTGTACTTTTCCCAGTTTTCTTCTTCTCTCTTTTTACCACTTCTTTCTCTCTTCCTCCTTATTGAAATTTTCTAACTTTTCAGCCAAAATCACTTCCATAACTTCAGCTTTCATGTGTGTGCACGAAATTCACGTCTATATCTCTGATCTTAGCTTTTCCTTTAAACTCCAGATTGCTCTCTCTAATAATTATTTGCTGGATCTCAAACCTAATAATGTATTAAACTGAAGCAGTTTTAAAAATCTGTTCTTCCTGATGAGTTCAGTCTTTCTGCTAATGACACTATTGTTCTCCCAGTTACTTAAGTGCAGAATCTCAGCCTGAGTTATTCCTTTACCTTTCCCCTTATGTCTGATCAGTTGTCAGGTCTTGTCAATTTTACCTCATCAGTGTCTTTGAGATTTGTCCCTCTCTTCTGTCCTAGTACTAAAGTAGTTAGAGTTATGACCTTGAAGTCAGGAAGGCATGAATTTGAATCCTGTCTCAGCACCTTACTGCTGTGTGATCTAAGGCTAGTTAGTTTCTGGTCCTCAGTTTCCTCGTCTGTAAAGTGAGGGACTTGAATTTGGTGATTTGTAAGATCCATTGAGTTTTAAATTGTTTTACCTACACTCCCTATGATCTCCCACTGAGATTATCCTTTTAACTTCTTGCTTGGATGATTGTAGTAACCTCCTGGTGAATTTTTTCATCTCAATCTTTTCATTTTGCATATTGCTTCAAGAATAGTCTTGAAAGGCAAAAGTCAGTCATGAATAACTTTTCATTGCCAGTCAAAAAGTTTGTGTTTTATTCCATAACCTTGTCTGTTCATAGATTTAGAACCAGAAAGACTTCAGAAGCCATCAAGTCTGATCCCTCTATTTTACAGATGAGGAAATGGAGACCTAGTGATGTTAAGTGGCTTGACCAAGGTCATGCAGGTACTGTCAAAGACAGGGTGGGAATGACTCCAGAGTCACAGCTTTTTCCACTCTACCAAGCTATCATTGAAGGCCTTTTGTAAGTGGGCTTCCTATCTCCCTTTCCAGTTGTAATTTATGAACTTCCCTTCAAATAGTCTGTGTCCAGGACAAACTTTTCTACTTTTTTGTCAAACATACCCTAGGCTTTTACTGCATATGTTTGTTCATGTAAATCATTTCAACTGGAATTGTTGGGAAATAGAGTTTCCCCCCATGTTGCCACCATTGGAAATACTGCTCCTCCTTTAAGATCTTGTTCAAATATCACTTTCTTTTCAGGGAGTTCCTTCCTACTTCTGTTTTAAAACTTCTCTTGTGTGCTTTCATATTTTGTTTCTATTGTATAATACAGACATTTAATAATAGCTTATTTATAATTTACAAAGCACTTTTCTCACAGCAACCCTCCGAAGCAGATAACACGGCACTAGTACTTGTTATTTCCTCTACATTACAAGCGGGGACACTAAAGCTCAGTGGGGCTAGGTAGGTTGTCCTGGGATCCTGCAGGTAGTAACTAGGATTCACAGACTCACAGACCCATGTCTCGGATTCCTGCTCTTACTCTTTTTCTGGTAAATACTGTAAAATAAAGTTACAGTAAAATAAAATTCTTAGAACATGGGTTTAATATCTGACGTGTCACACTTCTGTGCTTTGTTGTGGTAGTGGCGATTGCAGTGAGGTAAATATTTTATAAAGTGCATATTGTTGTTTGGTGTTGTGCAGTGCTTTGTGACCTGGGGCAAGCCACTTCACTGCACAGCGCTCCAGGAAGTTTTCCAGGAGTTTAAATAGCAAAAAGGGTGAGGACCTGTGTTGGGAGCAGAAGTGGGACCTCCTTATACCAGTGAAATCACAGGTCCAGTCATTGTCCCTATTTTGTGTAGTTAGAGATATGTCATTTTTAATAATTAGAATGTTGGTATGTTTCATGTATTTAATAGTTCTGTATTCACAGAATTCTTAATCTTGATACTTCATCATAGCATAAAGATGACCCAAAGTTCTCAAAGGCTATGTAGTGGAGTAAACACTCTGTTAGGTCACATTAAGGTGGAAAAACTTTGAATAGGCTATATTTCTGTCATCTTGGGATTAGCCTAATAAGTTGAGAGAGGGTCAACACCGTAACATTGATCATCAGGTCATGGCCATGTTATTTTGGTTTTAATCCATGAAAACTATCTACCAAATGTAGATAAGTTGTAATCAACCACTACTATATGCCAGACACTGTTTTAGTTGCTGGAGATAGAGAAAAAAAATGAAATGTCTACTCTGAGGAAACAATATGTACATATCTAAGTTTGTGAAAAATAAATTTAAAAATCAACACCGGATGTTATGAATGGAAAGGTACTAACATTTGTTAGGGAGTAGTCTTTAGGAAAGACTTCATATAGAAAGTGATGCTTGAACTATATGTTGAGGAAGAAAGGGGGTTCTTTGAAGTGGACATGTGGAGGCAGTACATTCCTGAGATGGGGATTAATAAGGAAAATGGTGTGGAAACAAAAGGTAGAGTACTGCTATGTGAAGAACACTTTGAACCATAGAATGTATTAAGAGTAATATGCTATGATTAGGCTGGAAAGGTAGATTTATTGTATTTTGTCCCATGGAGAGTTGGGAACCTCTGTAGTTTATTGAGTAGTGAGGTTGGGTTACAATGAGGAGAGACATGTTGCAGGGAGACCAATTAGGAGTCCGTTACATTATTCATGACAAGATATGAAGTCCTGAACTAAGATGGTTTCTGTGTGAGTAGAGAGAGGGGTATTAATGGAAGTAAATTTAACAAGATTTGGCAACTGAGTGAATATGTGGGATATGTTGATCCAGGGCTCAAAGATAATGCCAAGTTAACAAACCTGGGACACTGGAGAAATAGGGATACCTTCAGTGGAAATGGGAAACTCTGAAAGAAGAGGGTGGTTAAAATAGTTAATGAAGTTTATTCTAGAGATGTAGTGTTTGAGATATTTCCAGGATATCTCATTTAAAATGTGCAATTTGCCCGTGCATGTGGGTGTATGACATTCTCAAAAGAGTTTGGGAGAGATGAAAAAAGCATAAAGAAGGCTAGTAGTCATTAATTTTGTCTCATTCACCTGCCTGTGGGGGAAAGCAGGGGCAAGGGGAATAATAAGGTCTCAGATTTTTCTCCATGCTTTTGTTACACTTTCCCTCTTCATTGTGACTCAAGAATTGCTTCTTAAGTTGCATTGCCTCCTGAGTGAAGACATCATTTGCTCTTTCCTTCTTTGTTTTCTTCATTGGCATTTTCATACACGGCACATCTGCTTCTGTGATATTATATGGCAGATGTGGTGGCTCTCCTTACTGTGATGCCTAAAAGCCTAGATGACTAAAATCTTGAGAGTGCCTTTCTGTTTTATGCCCAGTCACTGTCCTTTGCTGGGACTCTCATCAGTGTCTCTGAGAACTTGTCTTTCTTTTCTTTGCTTACATGTGAGACTGCATTGTAAGCTGGTATTGTCACAGGCTGACACATGGCCCTCCTTTGGCAAAGAGATCAGCGTTTGGTTGGGGCAAAGACTCTTCTGCCTTTTTCATTATGGGGACTGAGTTATACCAATTAATTCTTTTGAACATAGTAATAATCTGTGTTAATTTGTGTCTCTTTATTTATTGCCTATATTTCAGTGTCAGCTTATTAGGTCAGATTAGAGTTGCCCCAGTGATACAACATATCTTATTACTTTTATTCTCTAGTTTGATATTGGTTATGATATTCATTCTAACAAGTCTGATTGCAGAAACAGCTTACTTGGGAATGAAACTTAACATATCATTTGGTACTTGCTACCTCTAGTGCCTTTTAACTCTTCTCATAGAAGGTATTCATAGTACATAGACATGAGGCTTTTGCATAGTTTACAAGTCTTTGGTTTCTCCTGTTTTCTTAATTCTTGAACCAGATTTTCCAACATATTTTTGTTGAGCTCCTCCATACCCATCTTTCCATTGAAGTTTCTCAGTATTTAAGGATAGGTTAATTTAATTTGGAAGGTTTAATTTATATTCATAAAATTTTTCTTCTGTAAGCGCTGCAAAAGTATTGACACATAAACCATAATTATTTTTTATATGTGTTTTAATACAGAAGCCCTCAAGTTTTAGCTTGAGTAGTTTAAAGCTGAACTCAGACTTTTGGGACACCCTGTTCTTTTGAATATTGCAATACAAAGTGAGCCAAGTGGCTAGGAAATATTATTGCTTTTGAACTATGATAAAAATCAGTTTCTGGATTTGCTTCTACAACAACTCATCAGCCATTCTTTTTTTTTTAGCTACAAATTCCTTCTGTCCTTCTTTATTTTTATACAGCTAAGTGATGCAGTGGCTAGAGCAGTAGCCAGAGTCAGAAAAGCCTGAGTTCAAATTGGGCCTCAGACACTTAGTAGATACGTGACCCTGGGCATATCATTTAACCCACTGGCTATCTAAATTTCCACGTCTGTAAAATGGGCATAACAATAGCGTATCTCTCCCAGGGCTGTTTTAAGGGTAAAATGAAATGTTTGTAAAGCATTTTATAAAACCATAAAGCACTGTATAAATGCTAGCTATTAATAAATGATATCAGCATTGATAATTCATTTCCTTCAGTCTTATGCTCCCTAGTTGGCCAGTGGTTAAGGATCTTACATTTTGAGTATCACCATCTAAGTTAACATTTATAGTTGGTCTAAAAACCAGGTGATTCTCAGTGCCATTTGCCTCTTTGCCCACAAGTTTCTTGTTATTACTACAAAAAAAGACCCCGTATTTTTCTATCATATATTTTATATTAATAAAAATCTTTAAATTTTAGAAGAATTTTTATGAGCGATAAGAAGAAAGATGACATTTGGGCTTGATGAGAATTGACATATTGGTGATATGGTTGTTTGCCTTGGCTGATCCTGAGAGGCAGTATGTAATAATGGCAGAGCACGGGCCAGAGAGCAGGGTTAAAGTCCTGCCTCTGATACTGACTGCCCTCACCCTTTTTGTGAAAAGGCACAAGATACCATTTCTGCCTTTGAGGAATTTATATTCTAGTTGGGGAGAAAATCCACAAAACAAGTGAAAAGTTCAATAATGATACAAGAGATAAATGATTGTTTAATACAACAATATGATAATTATTACTAGGTGATAAATAATTTCTTCATGAATGGTACAAGTGATAATTTTCATGACAGATAGGAAAGATCTCTTTAGCCTGAGGTGAATTAGAAAGTCTGAAAGAGGAGAAATTTTAATTGGATCTGAGGGATTAGCAGCATTTTTATAGGTGGTCAGGATAGAGAAGGCTCATAGAGAAAGCTATATAAGAAAAAGAAGAGAAATGAAGATGAGTTCTAGAAAAAGGAAAAGGAGTAAGCACAAATATTGGAAGTTAGCAGACCTGGGAACAGACAAGTCTGCTACTACTTGGGCAGTCCCCTTTTCCCTTTAGTTGTATTATTTCTAGACTTTCATTACAGGCAACTATTGGAAAACAGTATTTTTAATTTTCTGTTGTCTTCTCCAAGAATCATTTTTCTAGTGTGCTTTGCGTAATGAGAGTGTCTCCAGCAACATTCCCAAGAGTCAAAGATGACTTTATATTTAATCTACTAAGCAAATATGCCACAGGCATCAAATATACCCTGGAAGCATACTTACGTCAGAAACGTCATCTGGAGAAATCTCATGGAGATGATGATGACACTAACCAGTCAGTGTCTTCTATTGAGGATGATTTTGTCACTGCATTTGAACAGTTAGATGAAGAGGAGCCTTCCACGATGCACAGTGATGGTAAATTTTCTGTTATGTTTTCCTGAGATTGATGGTAGAATTCTATGGATAATTGACATTTTTTTTGATTAACATTGATATTTCCTGACTCTGAAGAAATGTACTTCCCCAAATTCGCAATTCCACAGTGAAGTCCATATGTTAATTTTTCTATTTTTACCTTTTCTTAGGTGGTGATACTACTGTGATATCACAAGTTCCCAAGTTTTACTTCTGTTTCAAAATCCACTATAGTCAGTGGCATACTGGAAAATGTTTAATAATAAGCTTTCCAGGGGGAAATGTATAAATAGAACACTTAAGTGTAATCTACATTCTTAACATTTTCTTTATCAATTTTCTTAAATCTGTACAGTCAGCAAAACAATAAATCAAACCCTAATTTGTAGCATTTGCTGATTTTTGAGGTATAAATACTCACACAGGAAATTTAACAATCAGCTTTCTCAAACTGGTATGAGGTATCCCTAGCACACCCCTGATTATGCTCATTCAGTGGGAGAACTAGAATACTAATATTATTACTCAGTGCTCAGTAGACCTCAGACTTAGAGAGGAATTATAGACTATTATGAACAATCATGTTATATGACTTAAGATAAAAGCTTTGGTTGAATAGCATAAGTTCAAAAGGTGCTTCTTTGTCTATACATGCATTTTATTAAAGTCAGCTAAAATAAAATAAATTAAATATTTTTGTTGAAGAATAATTTTATCTTTACTTCAGGAATGAGCTTTGCTACCTTGCGGAGCCAGTGTGATGCTGCTTCACAGACTATCCCTGCCCACTGCTTAGAAGCCAGTGATTCAGAGATCCTGGTCAGCTCTATGCAGCAGAAGTCAGTGGCCAAGTCTTCACCTTTCCTAGTAAATGTGGGATTTAAGGAGAGACCTAATGTGAAAAATTCAGTCACAACATCTATTTCTGAACCTTGGACTCAAAGAAGTTTCTATAAGTCATGTCATCCTTCAGACACAAGTGTTGCTTTACAAAAAACACTGTTTTCATCTTCTCCTGCTGATTCGTCTGAATCAGAATGTTCAAGCCCAAGCCCCGTTATTTTCTTAGATGAAGAAGGGTATCAAAAAAGCTTGAAAGCAAAACTTGAGTTGCCCAAGATTCCTGTAGGGAAAGATGGTATAGAAGACTCAGATTCTGAAATAGGTGAATTTTTTGACAGTTTTGATCAGTTTGATGAGCTAGAACAAGCTTCAGATGCTTCTTGTCAACATAAGTGGGAGCCTGTGGTAGGAAACCCATCTAAAAAGAGAGCTCACAAGCATGGGAAATCTTGTTCTGTTACCACTACCATGAATCCTCAGAAATTCAAGTTTGATCGTCCCACTCTCCCAGCTAATGTAAGAAAACCAACTCCTCGTAAACCAGAATCCCCCTACAGTAATTTGTATGATGTCCCAGACTCGCCTCGCCCAGTGAAGACATCCGGGGAAGACAGTGGTTTGTTTAGTCCCATCCGATCTTCAGCTTTTAGCCCCCTAGGGAGCTGCACTACCACTGAGTGCTACTGCCACTTTGATATCAGTGGAGAGAGGTTTAATGAAAGTCATGATAGCATTTGTCATGCTTACTCTGATTATGCAAACAATGTTTCATGTGAAATACTCGGCTCTGTTTTTCATTCTCAGTTAGTCCCCAGACACGCTGAAAATATATCTTGCATTGATAGTGTTGCATCCACAGAGGGGAAAATTCTAGCTATAGACCTTAAACACAGGGAACTTGATTGGAAAGTAAGATCAAAACACAAATCTTTAATGATTAAGGAAAATATTCAGAAATATGCTGCTGATCTTGTGGAAAAAAGTTTTGGTCATGCTTTTAAAGACTTACAGAAGGGAGTCTCTTCATGTACCAGTGCACTCTGTAGCTTAGCAGTGAAATTGACATCCTCAGTCTTTGATATGGCATTTAATGAAATTGGAAGGCGGAGAGCATTTTCACTAAAAGAGCGTGCCATCAGTGGTTTGGCCAGCTTTCTGGTTGGGGATGCTCTAACCAATGCTTTACGAGATTTACACTATGTCAAGAAGCAGATATTTACTAACACTGCTGCCAGGTTTGCTGCAGACCTTGCTGAAGAACTTATTTTTGAAGGCCTTATGGAAGTATGCCAGTTTTCCCATCCATCAACACCCACAGGGACACACGACAGCCCCTTTGATTATGAAGACAAAGTAGTTAGGTCGTATGCAAAGGATTTGTCGGAATCTGTCATTCAGGAAGCATTCATTGAGCTATCACAAGTTGATGTGACTTTTACCACAAAGGCAGCAATTAGTGTCTCTATGGATAACATCAAGTATGTTAGCGCAGAAAGTGTGTTGCAGTCAACACAAACCTCAACTTCTTTTCCTATTTGTCATGATCAAGTACTGACAGCATTGAATCCAGTACAGGATTACAGAAAAGAATACACAATTCAGCAGGCCTTGTTTTGTACTTCTGGCATTGCAGCTTCCATACCAGTGCCCTTGGCAGGAAGTGCCCTTGGCAGATATCATACTTCATCTAATACATGTCAAGAAAGTTCTCATCTGCCACCAGATAGTAGTCATAAAATGTACAATGATTCTACCCAAACACACCTTATGGCAAAAAATAAGGAAGATGAAGTAACTTGTCTTAGAAATGTTTATTTGCCTTCAAACCACAACCCACGTAATGAAAATAACTATGAATTTTCACATAACCAGAATGATCTTAAATTAACAAATAGCATTGGAATGAATAGCTATTCAGAATTAACCTGTGGTCTATCAGCTATTAAGAGTTTCTCTGGAACAATGGTAGATATGATAGTAACTGAAACTTATGAAGCAATTGCTGCCTCCAAAGTGATGAAAGCAGTTGGAGAATCTTCAGATTATTTAATGAAAGACAAAGCAGAAGGAAAAAATCCTTTACCACATAGTGGAGCATCTCTGCATCATGGTGAAAATAATTCTAAAAACTATTTTGCTGATCATTTATCTAAATATATTATAAAACACTCCATAGATGAAAGTAAATTTTTAGCATCAGACAATAAGAATGTGGCACACAGTGCAGGTATGCCAACATGTGCAGACAGTATTAGAAAAGATGTATCTAGTTTGATAAAGAAACATGAAACAACAGAGAAACAACAATTTTTACCTGCCCTTAAAGAGGAGCCACAACTGACCTCAAATAAGCCAACCAACTTTCAAGATGATCTAGATCAGTCTATTCAAGATATGTCTTCATTAGTAAAGGATTATGTTCCAGAATATAAAGGATCCATGGCTCCCAAGTTTTCTTCAAGTACACTACCACCTTGTCCGGATGTAACATTCCAAGGACAGAATACAGAGGAACTCACTGATGCAATGGACTCTTCAATAAAGCCTTTTGACAAATCATTGAAAAAACATGACCTGAATAAAACTGTGCTTGGTCCTCTGCCTTTCGGGCAAGAAATCTGGTTTTCTCCTTCTCATACTTTCTCACCTACAGTGCTTCCTGGTGAAGACATTTCACAGGTGGAAGATAAACAGAAAATCAGAGATGGGAATATAATACCTGATACCCCTCCACCAACTCCTCTAGTACCACCCCAGACTAGTTCAGAGCAAAACCTAAGGAAATTAACCAAAAAACTCAAAGGAGAATTAGCAAAAGAATTTGCACCTGCTACACCACCTTCCACACCTCGAAATCCATCTCTTAGTGGCTTATCTGAAAATGAGCAAAATACCATAGAAAAAGAAGAGTTTATGTTGAAACTAATGAGGTCTCTTTCAGAAGAAGTTGAAAGTAGTGAAGATGAAGAATATCCAGAAATGCATATGAAATCAGAGTGTTCAGAGAAAACAGCCCAGTATGCAAATAATTTAGCTACACATATAATTTCTTTGGCAACTGACATGGCTGCTTCCTATTTACATGCTAAAAGCTTTCAAGGACCTAGTACAAAATCTTATTTAAATGTTCAGAGTCAAACATCTGGCTATCCTACACTTGTAAATAAAGATGAGACTTTACAGTCCTTACAGAATTATGCAGGTGATGTGGCTGGGGACATCATCAGAGAGGCCAAGAAAATGGTAAAATCAAGACATTGTAAACTACTGAGGCTAAAGAAGAATAATTGTTACATGGATAGTCTTTGTCTCAAAAGAGAAGAGAGAGACTATTACTCAAAAGAGAAGTGGAATATGCAGTCTGAACAGTGGCCAAGAGAGGTCGACCCTCTTAGCCTTTCATTATGTCAGAATTCCTACATGTCAGGTCTGACATCCAAGTATCCTAGCTGTGAAAGTGTGACAGATGAGTATGCCGGTCACATTATCCAAGTGCTGAAAAGGGAAGGTGCTAATAGTGAGTTAATAGTGGATCAGTATGCTAGTCGACTTGCTTATCGATCTATTAAATCAGGACTACAACAAGCAGCTAGGAAAATCCAACTCAAATATAATAGAAAACTATTCCCTGTACGAAGCTCACAGATGAATGATAAGAATGAACTATTAAAATGTTTGAATAAAGATAAGCATCAAATAGATAAAAAAGGGCCAGGTAAAAGAAATATAGGTCATCTTTGTGAAAACCAAGCTGATGAAAGAGCTAAACTTACACAGAGAATTGAATGTCCAGAGTTGTTAAGATTTTCAGACTCTCTTGCTTACAGCATAACACGGGATGTTACAAGAAAGCTAAAAATGTCCACAGTTGGCTTGCCAAAATCTTTGACAGATTCTTGTCTTTATAAAAAATCTACATGTGAGGAAGATATGGAGGCTTCTGTTGAGTCAACATTTTCTAAATCTCGTCAACTTTCTTCTCCAAAACAAAAGCTTTACCACAGCACAAGCAGCTTAAATGAATATGGGTATGGAGACAGCATTGTTCAAGCTATAGAGCAATATGCCAAAAAAATAGTAGATGACACTTTAGAAATAAGTTTAGAATCTGCAGTTTTCCAAGTTTGTAAGAACAGAAAATCAGCTGATAAATTTACTTATGCTGAAAAGTTGTCACCATTTTCTGGTACAGCATGCAGGTATTGCAACCTGAAAGAGCACCAGGATTGTTTGGGAAATTCATCACAGTACCTTTTTGGACAGGAGTCTTCTGCTAGAAACAAACCAGTATCTAATTCAAAACTTGTAACTGGCTGTCAGAAGTCTAGACTTTTTCACCTTGATGTTCCCAGAATTCATATTGATCTCGAACAGAAGGTAGTGTTGGCTGAAAAGATAGTTGCTGCAGCTATCGAAAAAGCAGAAAGAGAACTAAGTAATACCAGTGTGGCAGCTGATAGTGGAATTGGGAAAGATGGTGTGAGCTTTGCTGGCAGCCTTACCGCAGAAATAATGACTTCAGCTATGATGAACATTGGTCACAATGTTAACCTCAGGTAAATTTTGTATATGTTATATGTATACACATACACATATAGGTATATAAATAAATATATGTATAGATACACACAGAGTATAACTTCTCATTTCATAATAAAATATATGTATATATTTTTGTGAAATGAGAAGTTATACTCATATAGACACATATATATCATATATATGTAAAATACGTGTTTTATGGAATAAGTTATACTCTCCCTCTTTTAAGTATTGGTCACTCCTTTTTTTTTCAAATCATTAAACATTAAGTGCCTACTATGTACAGAGCACACTATTAGATGCTAGTGAGTCTCAGCACTGTTTACTTTTCCTTCTGACGATTCTCCTCTAAGAGGGATGCGTTGAGGACAATGGAATTTGATCTCTGGACTCCTAAAAACGAAGTCTGAGGTGCTTTGAAGTTTTCTTCATTTTCAGAAATAGTGCCTAGAGTTTAGATACTTTCCCCTCACATGGTGGACTTGCAACCTTTTCGGTGGGTGTTGATTCCCATTTGTCTGTTTTCATTCTCCTCTTCCTGCATAGTTCACTCATTTGCCAAGGCATTCATGTATACTCTGTGCTGAGAACTGAACTTGTTGTTATGAGTAATAATAATAAAGGATAGATGGTCCTTGTAAAAGACAGCTGTGGTAGAGCTGAAGGAGCCTTAGGCAGAAGACCTTGATTAAAATGTTTGTTTTACTACTTACTAGCCTTGGAACCTTTCTCACCTCATTCATCTTTCTGTGTTCTCATTTCCTCATCTGCAAGATCAGAGTAATATCTGCACTATCTAACTTATTGGATGTTTGTGAGAATCACATGTAACAATATATGCAAGAGAGTTTTAAATCACAGAGCACTAAATACATGACAAATAGTATCACTTTGCTTCTTAAAGTGAGGGGATTGGATTAAATGACTACTGAGGTCCCTTCAAATGCTAGCATTATATGATGCAGATTTTTGCAAAAGAGAAAAAAAAAGACCTAACAATTAGAGCTGTCCAAAAGCAGAGTGGAATGCTTTAGGAAGGTACATTCTTGATCAGTGTTGTTAGTCCTTGAAGCAGAGCCTGGGTCAGTCTTTTTTGGGAATGTAGAAAGGGATGGCTGTACTAGTTTGTATTGGCTTAATCTAGACAGTCTCTCAGGTCTCTTCCTACTCCAGGGTTCCACAGTTTTGTTAGATAACAATATTGGGTTAAGATGCTGTCTCTGACATCTTGGAGCTTCACAGTTCAGCATTCCTTTTTTTCCTTCCTTCTTTCTATTTAACAGTTTCAGTTCATTCAGGAAACTTTTTTTTTTAAAAGTACAACACACTGTGTTCATTTCTGGGGATACAGAGATGAAAAATGACACTGACCCTACCTTTGAGGAATTTGCCCTCTTAATGGAGGGTTAACTGACATATATACAATAAAAGAATTTGATGAAGTCAAAGGAGAGATCAAGATAAGTTGTCTAAGAACATTTAAGGAAGATTATGAGTCCAGAGGCAGTTTTAAGTCATACAATATTGTTCTACTGCTTGAAATAATAGCAATAACATTTCCAAAGCCTAATATACTAGAAAATTTCTGAGATTTTTATTGAAATCATCTTAACTTTAAAATCACTATAGAAAGTATTGATGCATGTGTATTTCAGAAACATCTATTTTTATGAACATCAGTCGATGAGAGAATCATTTACTGAGTAAAAATCACCTTATTTAATAATGTTAAAGAAGTAGATCTTTTCATGTGGGGCTAGATTTTTTTTAACTAGCTACAAGGTGTACATCTTCAGTGCCCATAGTTGGAAGGGAGAACCTAAATGGTCATCTTGTACAGAATTATGGCGAAGCCAGATTAAAATGTAATTGGGAAATATTTAGCCAGATAAGCAAAAATACAATAGAATATAGACAACGTTAATATGTGATTTTCTAAATCAGTATGTTACCCACTGGAATCTTTTAAGTTTCAGTGGCTTCCATTTCTATTTGAATTTGACACCAGTGGTAGGGTCCAGCCCTTAGTCATTACTTGATTCATCAACTAGTTGTCATCTAGTTTATTATATGAAATACCTCGATTAATATCAAAAGAATAAATACAGCTACAGTGTCATCTTGTTCATAAACTTTTCTGCATTCAAATTGCTAAAAGATAAAGTCTAAGATTTTTTCCTTACAGCTTACGCATCTGATAACATTGGAGGCCATAACCTCTGAGTAATCTTTCACTCTTTCCTCTTCCCTCTTCCCTTACTCTCTGCAACCCCTTATTTGCTATGTCTTGCTTCTCTTGTTGCTTCTACTTTATCTCTGATATTTTTTTTTGCCATGAATCCAGATCAGGCCCTCATTATTGACTAGACTGTAGTGGTAGTTTCATTACCCAGTCCCTTTGCCACCAGTCTTTCCTCTTCTTTATCCTTCACATAATCACTCCTACTCAAAAAATGTTAGAAGCACCCTATACCTTATAAAAATAGACAGTTTTCAGATTTAACCTTATTTCATATTACTCTAGTAATATGAGTTCTAGCCATGCATTCTATGCCATTCTATGCATTCTAGCCATGTTGAACTGTTAGGTGTTTCCTGATCTTGTCATGCCATCTCTTACCCTTATGAGAGTTAGCATGTTACAATAAGGCATTCCTTATAACTAGACTACATTCTCTTTTTATCTTTGCCTGTTAAAGTCCATTTCTTTTTCTGGGATCTACTTGGCTGCTACTTTCTCCATGAATCCTTCCTTGATCCTCGCAGCTGAAAATTGTCTCCCATCTCATGCTTTCTTTAAGTACTCTCTGGATCTTTTGTTTGTCTCCATCACTTTTTACATCCTATGTATTTGTCATTTTTATACATGTCATACCTACTAATATATTGTAAGGTTCTTGAGGACAGGAACAGTGTCATTTCTAATTTTTGTTTCCCCACTACCAGCATAAAGTAGGCACAGAATAAGCATTTCTTGAATTGAATTACTTTTAATTCCCTTGTAATGGAAAAACTTCCATAAAAGTCAGAGCTACTGAGAAATACTTGATAAATGTAAATTTTTATTGGATTGTCTCTTCTCAGTCCCAGGCCAAGTCCCCCTTTGGTTAGGGCTTGTTTGGGCCCTGATTGGCTCAGAGTGAAAGTAAATAGCAACTGTTTCTGTTTTGGCCAGAAATCTTGAGGGTCTTCCCTTCCTAAACTGCTTTTTTTCTTTTTTTTTTTCACTAGGTAAAAAAGTTCATTCTTTCCTCATTTCTTACCTAATCTTAATCAGTGAACAGGTGTTGCCTCAGTCAGACTGATACAGGGGAAAGACCTTAGCTTCAAAAGGCCAAGGTCTCCCCACTGTATCCAGGGCTATCTCTAGTCAGCTTGATCTGTCTTGCCACTGGACCCAGAAGGCTCCAGTGGAGAAAGTGAGGCTGGTGACTTTGCAGTCACTCTCTCCCTCACTTAAATCCAATTCACTTGCATGTCATGGCATCAGATCCACTATGTCATGGCCTTTGAGAACAGAGGGCAAACAGCAGCAACAACAACAACAGTAAGAGCTGTGCTAGGATAAATTATTACTTCTCGTCTTTTACGTGTCATCAGAATAATTTTTTAAAACCCTGCCTGGCAGTGAAAAGGAGGAGAAAGAAAAGGGAAACTGGTTGCAAGTGACTAGTAAGCATAATTTTTGTAAAATAAGTTTTTATTGATATTTTTTGTTTTTATGTTAAATACATTTTCATTGATTTCTTCTCTCCAAGAACAATCCTCTAAATTAGAATAAAAATAAGTTCATCAAAATTAACCAACATATCAAAAAATTCTGACAGTATACACAGCATACCCTACCAGTTGTCTTCTACCTCTGCATCCCAAGCCCACACAGTAGCAGGGGTTTTTATGAGTTCTCTTTGGGGGAAAGAAGATAATTTACGTTCTAATTTTTAAAAATAATAGCTAATATTATTACATAGCTGATAGCAGCTGTCTTTCTTATTTGTTCTTCCCTCTTTTGGTCTGGCAGATCTCTTGAATTTAAATTTTTTGAGGGAAACTCAGATTTATGTAAGTATTTGGAAACATATTACAAGGCTATGAACAGTTTTCAGTGGCAGAATTATGTTAGTGTTGGCAAGTGTAAGGTAATCACTTTAGAAGGAGAAAATCTAAATCATATTCTGAAATATCAGTCGTAATTATCAATAACTGTTATTTAATTCTTTAATATTTACAAAGAACTTTACAGATATCTTATTTTTATCCTCACAACAATCCAGGGAGGTCAGTGGTGCTATCGTTATCATCTTCCATTTTACAGATGAGAAAACTGAAGGATCACATAGCTAATAGTAATTTTCTGAGGTCAAATATGAATTCAGGCTTTCCTGAATCTGGGTCAACACTATCCATTGTACTGTCTAGCACCTCCATTATTGATGAAACCACTAATCCACTGTCCATTTCAGCTAAAATGCCAGCAGAATGTGAGGTATTTGTGGGAAATGTATAAGAAACAAAACATACAAGTCAAATTCTGCTCTTATACAAAATAATAATATGTTTACTGGCAAACAGTGAATTTCTTTCTTGTTTCTTGTGCCTCAAGAGAGATAGTACAACCAGAAAAAAATTCTAGAAGTCCAGATAAAATGACCAAAGGGATAAAAGACATTTCATGTAAGAATAGATTTAAAAAGTAGATCCTTTCATTCAGGAAAGACAGATCCTCATAGAGGGAATATGATAAAAGTTTTTGAAATCAGAAAAACTAATGTGAAGATGGACTTCATCACTAAATCTTGGAATCTTTGAATTCAGAAGTAATTTTTAAATCATGATGTTGTTTTAGGTATTTGCATATTAGTTCTTCTGATACTGTTCATAGCTTACATTTATACAGGACTTTAATAAATAAAATATATTTAATATTTCCTCCTAACACTCTGAAGGAGTCATACAAATGAAAAGTAGTGAAAATATTCCCATTTTACAGTTGAGGAAACTTTGTACCACAGGTAGTATGAAATAGAAATCATAAAATTATTAGACAGGATGAAAAGGGTCTTGGAAATCATCTGGTCCAGTGAACACAGATAATAATTCATGGATCATAGAGGTAAAGTTGGAACTGTTTGGAGTGTATCTTTCAAGTTATGAATCCCTTTGAGCTGCTATCAGAAATAGGATATTAGGTTAGATAGCTTGGCATTTCTTGCTTTCCCAAATCATTTGTGTTTTTGCATTTCTATTCATTTTCTCATTAAATTTGTACAGAAATATAATGTAGAATGAATGCTATATTGATTCAAATTTCTGTGTAGTTCAATAGGAAAAGAAGGTTTTCAGTCAGTTGAGTCTGCTGGTAGTCAGCAGATGAGTCTGAGTATTGGTGACGACAGTAGTTGGTCCAATCTAAGTTTCGAAGATGATCACCAGGATGAGAGCAGCAGTTTCCTTCATCTCAGTGACAGGTAACTGAAATTTTATATGTGCGTGCAATTCCCTATTTTGTGTAGCCCTACATACTTTCTTATAGGTTCATCATAGAAAATCTTCACACTTTGACCTTGTAAATGATAAAGATGTCTACAAGTTTTAGATAGGTGTTATTCTACGGAGCAAATATTTACTGTAAGTAGATGAAATATTGGCAGCAGCAGTAACTAAACAAATCATGTAATTAAAATTAAAACTCTCGTTACTCACATTTGTGTTGATGGAATGCCAAGTGCCATTTCAGCAATTAATATATTATAGGAAAAAATGTTTAATTGTTCTATAAATCAATGAAATTAGATGTGAAATACACAGTGTGTAATAATAAAGCTCAGAATTGAAATATTTGTCATTATTTAATCAGTTTTATAATTTTTAATGAGTTTGCCATATTTATTTATAGAAAGAATATTATAGAGTAAAAGTAATATATAAAGAAAGGATTTTATATTGGACTAACACTAGAAGACTTAATAAATTGCAAATAAATATTAAGTTCAAGTACTTTAAATTCTACTATGCCAATAGTTGAGTTAAAATTCTTATTTTTTGTTACTTTTAATTTTTAAAAAGTCTTTTCATAGACTTCAGAAATCTAGCAGAGCATAATGATTAAAAGATCGTGCCTTGGAGTGAAGAAGACCTGAATTCAAGTCCTTCCTCTGACACATATTAGCTGGGTACTTGGGTAAACTCTCAGTGCCCTACTCATCTCTCTTAAAACTATAATTTGTAGGTGAGTTGTTCATTTGGATTTGTGGAGGGATAATAATATGTTTACTGGCAACCAGTGAATTTCTTTCTTGTTTCTTGTGCCTCAAGAGAGATAGTACAACCAGAAAAAAATTCTAGAAGTCCAGATAAAATGACCAAAGGGATAAAGACATTTCATGTAAGAATAGATTTAAAAAGTAGATCCTTTCATTCAGGAAAGACAGATCCTCATAGAGGGAATATGATAAAAGTTTTTTTTGAGTGATAAAATCATAGGTCCAGACCAAGTAATCTTATCTCCTTTGTGTGTGTGTGTGTGTGTGTGTGTGTGTGTGCGCGTGCGTGTGTACGTGCATGTGCATTGTGTGCATGCGGCGTGTTTGTGTGTGTGCTCACTCCCCTTGTTCATAGGAATACAGATTTAGAGCTGTAGGGAAGAAGGTAGGAAGAAAAATATTACTTGCAAGTTCACATACGATATGTTCAAAATGAGTCTTTTTTTAAAATAACTTTTAAAAAGTATCTCAGTTACTGAAATGACAAATGACTCATAACGTTTATATTATGCAAGTTGCAAAACTATAGCCATTATAAAATCAAGTATGATTTTGAACAGCAGAGGGTGCTTGTATCATATGCAACTTCCCCCATAATATTTTAGAAAATTTTGTTAAATATTTTCAATTTAAAGATCTTGTTTCTCCTTATTCATAACCTTACCTAAAGTGTATTCCTGATAAAACCTATGAAACACTGACTAAAACATACCTTTTGACACTAGCTTTAATGTAACTTAAAAATAGTAAGTAGTCATTTTTCTTGTTTTTATAATTTTCTTATACCTCCTAAGATCACATATTTCTCCTAAGATTTTTAAAATTTTTATTTGATTTCTTTATCATTTTTATTTTTTCAGTACTTTTATTCAGTTATAATTCTGGAAATGGAAGTAGTTTCAGATTTTATGTTTATAGGTTTTTCATTTACGACCCAAAATTTCTGTCTCCCTGCTATTTCATTTTTCTATGATGTTTGTCCTGAGAAACTGCTGAATTCAACAAACTCTGGGCTCAAATCCTGGCCACTTCAACACTCTTAGTAGTACACTCTTAAGATATGAGATATACTAAGAATTGTTGTTTTCATCAGATATCAGGCATACATTTCAAAATATATTACTCTGTTATATGGATATAAAACTTATATAAGAAAATTATAGCCCTTATTAATACTTTATATTCATTGTTCTGATAGATGGGGGCAGGGGCATGATTTTGGAGGAGATAGAAAAAGACTAGAGAATGAGGAGTGGATCCAGGAGTGAAGGGAGCATGACCAGGGCATCTCATGAAATGATTATCTGGGCCTGAGACTGTCCAGTCAAAAGAGAGAGTCTCAAGGTGACGCTTGTATAGTAAGCATATATCCATACTTTTGTATTCATGTATTTCCCACTCATAGGGATTGCTCAAATGTATCCTGGTGAATGAAGTGCATGTTTAAATATTGATGTTTATTTAAGCACTTTGTTACCAAAAAGTCTGCCTGATATGAATTTAGCCAACAAGTGTTGATAGTGTATCAGTTTAATCATAATTTACTATACCTATGAAAACTACTATTATTTCTTAAAACCCTATCATAAAATGAATTCATTCCATATATTTTAATAGGTAAGAGAATGTGAAAAGAGATTGCAATTTACAGTCTATAGCTTTATTTCTTGTGACATTACTTATAGGTCATCTTTAGAAAACAGCAGTTTGCTTTCAGCAAGACATTTGAAATGTGGATATGTAGATGTTTGCATAACATACTCAAAGAATGTATATTAATTTATTGATGAAAAATATGGAAGAATATGTAGCATATACCACAGGGCTCTTATTATTGTTTTTTTTTCATCATTTTTATTAGTACCTTGAATGGAGTCCAGCTCTATCCACTTTTTGAATTTAAATGATACAAATCTAGGATGGAAACTAATAAATTGGAAAAATTAAAAGAAGATTAGGCAAAAAAAATTAACAGTGTCACAAGTACATAATGGGGGAAACCCAGCATGAAAAATATCTGATGGTTTTAATTAAGTATAAAGTTGGTGTCGGCTCATTGTGTGACACAACTCTGAGAAACCTCATGAAATTTTAGGCTTGAATTATGGAAGACTAGTGTGCAGTATATTCCCATGGTACTCAGCAATGAATAACTTTTTTATTGTGCAGTGTTATTAGCATAGACTTCTTCATAGTACCAGTTAACAAACTAAAGTTAATAGGATAACTTAAAAATTATAAGGAAAGCTAACTTGAAAGACTTAGAATTACAGATTATGGAATTAATTGTGCAGCTTTGTTATTTAACATATGTGATATATTAAGCTGTTCATGGTTTTAGAAATAAAGCATATTTTTAAATATTTTTGTAATTACAAGAGATATCTTCTGCAATCTCATTTAGTTTGAGAAATATTTTATAACTGCTTATTGCAAGCTAACAGATTTATTGTTATTTTAATTACTCATATTTTAAAATTGCATGTTGAAAGTTTCTGTAAGGAATTGCATCTAATTTATTTCTAAGTGCAGTTGCCATTTTCTTTGTAGTTGCTTTGCTGCAGTTTTAGAACACAATTATTTTCCTGTTTAGAAATGGCCACTGCTGTTTTTTTCCTTTTTATTAGGTAGCCAGCATGTAGATGTAACAAATTATCTGTTTCATATTAAAGACTAGCCAACCCCCAAATTGCAGTAATTGTTTATTAGATGGGCTCCATTCATTTGTGATTTCATTTTTGTCAGACTTCTTTTACTCTGGAAACTCTGTTGTCTCCATTTACCTCTTAATTTACATGTAAAATAGGTATTGAAGGTTGCTTATGTAATTATAGTACTTTTACACAGACAGCATTAAAAACAAGCAACCCAATATATCAGAAGGTAGTTTTATTCTAAACTGTTTTAGTGACTTTTTTCCCTTTTCTAAACCGTCCTCACATTGAAGATGATTTGATTAAAAATTTGTCTGAAGCTTATTCACTATAAAATCTGTCCCTTAAAAGTTCCCTCATTTGCTATTCTATAATGTGTCTTTCGTGTTCACTAGAAAACAGTGAAATAATGGGGGAATAAAAAGACAACCCAAATCAGTGTCTTTGTACGTTCCTTTTCAGGATAATTTATCCCTAATTACTTCTCTGCTTGGTGCTCCAGGCAATTCTGGCAGTGGCAGAACATCATTGGGTGATTGGGATGGGGAAAGGAATAAACTTTTCTATCATACCTGCTGTGTGTGAGGAACTTTGCTAAGTGCTTTACAAATACTATCTTGTTTGATCCTCACAACACCTCTGTGAGGTAGGTGCTGTTATTATCCTCATTTTCCAGTTGAGAAAACTATGGCAAACACAGGCTTGTTCAGGGTTGCACAGTCTGATGCAGGATTTGAACTCAGGTCTTGCTGAATCCAGGCCCAGTGCTCTATCCACTGTGCCACCTAACTGCCTCTGCCAGCTCTGAAGGAAAAGCATCTATTTAGATATACTGTTCATTTTCTAGTTCAGCTCTGTTTTCTTCTTCTCTGGCAGTAATGGTAACAGCAGTAGCTGGAGCAGTCTTGGTTTAGAAGGAGATTTGTATGAGGAGAATTTATCCTTTCCAACATCAGACAGGTTGGTCTAGTCCAGAAATTTAAACAGATCAGTTTCCATCACTAATGCATGAAATATAATTATAAATGAATGTGTGTTACCCATGCACATGAATATCAACATGCTTTTCTCCTAATCTTGGCATGATTTTGCCTAATGAACTTACATTTGGTGAGATATGGCTATGTCAAGTATGAATGACATCTAATTATAAAGTAAGTTATCTTTTTTGCATGCTCTGCTTGCTCTTTTTTAATCTATCAATTATTATTTCCTAAAGAAGAGCTTGCTTCCTACAGAATTTCTGTTTTCTTTCTTTGTCTTCAGTTCATGCAGGTTTTATTTGGTATGGATTATCACATGTGGAAGAAAAATGAACTTTTCTGTACTCTAAAGAGAAATATCAACGTTATTATGTATTGAATGTCTAAATAAATCCTCATGGCATGATGTAAAGATACTGAGTAAAACTCATGCCTTATCTTCTAAGAGCTCTATCTAAAACAAATATTGTAGACTACTTTTGCATTTGAATTCCGTGTCTAAAATTACTTGGATATTTGTCACATTAAGGTAGGATTTTCCAGGTTACTGATTGCCTGTCCTTTGGAACCCATTGGCAGATCAAATTATAACATGAAATGGTGTGAGAAGCAAAACTTCCTTTTAGTTGTTGTTCCTTGATTTTTTTTTAAGCATTGTATGTGTTACCATATTCGCATACATGATTATTGTGTTTTAGAACTGACTTTGTACATTGGTTAAAATGTTATTAATATTTGCCTTTTTATTTTAAAATACAGTGATGGACCAGATGATAAAGATGAAGAACATAAACATGCTATAGAAGGTAATGGATCTTAACTAAAAATATCTGGCATTATATGGCACTTAATATTTTATAGAATATTTTCACATTCATTATTCTCACATTTCTTAAGATTTTTTTTGTATGTTCATAGATTCTTCTGTATGTGAATTACACACTATCAAGGTTGTTTATGTAAATCATATCAAGAATTCCAAAATAGTCTTGATTGAATATTACTTATGTAATTTTAAGTGCTCTATGAAGTAGGCTAAGTACTTGCTAAAGTAATTAAATTCATATTAATGTGTCCTAAAATAATTATAAGAGATTCATTTGATTTTCTTTTAGGTGTAATCATAGTTCACATAATATTTTGCTCAAAGTATGAAAATATCCCCAATATTCTAAAAATCTACCACAAAGGCATAGTATTTTATTTTAATTATGGCATAATGTTAGTCTGGTCTTTTATTCCCAGCCAGAAGATAAAAATATCTTTATTTAGTTTCCAACTTAAGAATTTCAGCTTATAAATGATAGCAGAAATGTTTACTCAGTCCCTTCAGAATCACATTATTTTAGTAGCTGAATATTATTTCACTAATATAATTACTAATATAATATAATTTACTAATATAATTTTACTAATATAATCAAGTATGGATACTTGATGCTGCTTTTTGGAGTCAGCAATCTTTTCAGGTAAAAGAGTCATTTTTTTGAAATAGTCTTGGAATATAACTTTTTGAAGAGTTACTTTACATTTTTATGTTAATGTATATTTTTTTCAATTCTATAATGATATAGGAATGACAGACTACTAGGCTGGAGTGAAATATGCCTAATAAGGACTGGTGAAAATCTGTTTACTTGGAGTCTTTCAAATTTAATCAAAGGCTTAGATACCTTAGAGAGTCTCTGCTCTGTAGAAAGAGTAGCAGACACACCCAGAAAGTCACAAGAAACAAAAGCCCGTAGTAAAAGCCTGGAGCTTCTGGTGCTTATACCCACATGCACAAAGTGTAGTTAATCAGCGCAGTCAACTGATGTCCTAATGCAGGAAGTCAGATTTGTTCTTAAAAGGTATCAGTAAGACTTCATATCTAAAAAACCTTATAACTTATAAACTTAGGACTAGAATATGACTGTTGAATGGTTAATCATTGTTGAATAGGAACGGGATGAGAAGTAGCCATAAATTGTGTTGTTGATGTGGCACTAAGTTGGATTGTGTACTAAGAAGGATATACTATTATGAAGAAATCTTGGGACATGAAGGGAACCGTATTGTCACACATATGGGCGAAGTTCAACAGAGGCAGAAACAAGAACGATTATGGAAAGTTTTAGACTCAGGTAAAGAGTCCTATATTCAGAGGAGTAACTGGAGTTAGACCTGGGTGTGAATCCTGGCTGTAATTCTTACTAGCTGAGTGGCCATGGATAACTCACATAAACTCTTTGCACCTGTTTCCACATCCAAAACAGGGGCAGTAATTGTTGTACTACCTAGCTGGAGAAGGAAATGCTATACAAATGTGAGTTATTACTCCTTCACTGAGTCCTACTCTGATGCCTTCTGTGTGCCTAGTGTATATACAAATTCATATCAGTATGTCAGCATTCATTTAACCTTCTGGGGAAGTAGGTATCTTGATTTGTTGAAATTCGGGGTTGAGGATTAATGAGAAAACTTTTTTGGTTTAATTATTGTTGAAAGTATTTAAAAATAAATTTATGTATTTTTTTTAGATTATAATACAGTGAACATAATTGAATTTTTCTTTGAGGACCTTGTTAGTGTGTTTCTGTGGTCATTGTAAATGTCAGCTTTGATAGTATAATAGTATAGATACAGAAATACATAGTTTGGAAGAGTATATTCTTTCTGAGCCAAGACATATCATGAATTTTTTTTTCTTAAATCTTTAAAAGTAGCTTGTGTGTGTGTGGTGGGGGAGGGTTGTTTTCTTTTTTTCATATAGGCTAACAGAAAATTTCCAATTAATTGAGTATTTTGATTGTATTCTGGTTAGTTATGATTTTACTGTGCAGTAAGTCTTATTAAGGCATTAGTTTTATAATTCTTGCCCCTGCTTTATAACAGCTGTAATCAAGACAGTCTGTCACATAAAAAAGACCCTAATTGCCTTAGACTAGTTGTGCTTTCCAGTTGTATATCTTTATTTGTATATCTTTTTTGGTCTTCAGTCTGATTTAATGGGAAAAATCCAGTACTGGGGACCAAAAAACATTGAGTACTAGTCCTGGCTCTGCCTGCTTATAAAGTTGTTGATAATGAAGTATTAAATTTAAGTTATTACTCCCTCACTAAGTACTACTCTTTTAGTGCAATCTTAGGCAAATCATAATCCACCAGTTTCATTTCCTCATTTGTAAAAATTAGGACTAGATAATTTTTGAGGTCCCATCTGGCACTAAAATTCTGACTGTGTGTTCATAATGTGTGTGTGCTTGCATGTGTGAGTGTTTGTATGTATCACTATATATTTAACGTTATAATATTTATAGCTGGAAGCAAACTAGCCCAACTTCTTCATTTTACATATGAAACAGCTGTGGTCTAGTCATATTAAATGACTTTTCCAAGGTCTCAGAGCTAGTTAGTGGCAGAACATTGATGTAATTCTTACCCAGTTAATTTAAAATCTGTATTTTCTGGTTCATGCATTTCCGGTTAATAGAATGTTGCTGTGTGTTTTTATTCCAGGATGTTAATTTTCTAGGTGTTTTCTCCCCCCACACTATATGTAATTAATTTAATTACTAGTTGTGTAAATAATTGCTCTGCGCATTCATCTCAGCAGTTTAGCATGAAAGTAAAGTTTATTTTAATATGGTATAAGCCCATTTAAAACACAGATTTTTTTAAATTAACAGGGACTTGTTCTTCCTGTGCAATATATATTTCCTATATTTATAGAAAAAAATCTGAATATGTAGTTCTTTTGAATTCATGTATGTATGAATGTCTATATGTGTATGTATTTCAAATTCATTTTCCAAGAAATTTATTTTAGGACTTTCAGTGAAATTTTTCTTTGACTTGTATGACTTATAGTTCTAACTTTTAGATGTTGATTATGTTATTCATGGCATTTTAGACAATCTCTTTAAAGCTTCAGAAGTATATGTTTAGTTATAAATATATAGCAGAAGAAATGTATAATGGAGTTAGCCTTTCTGCTACCTTAAAAGAAATATTATAATTTGTGAGATTTACACTTTTGGTGGCATGGTTAAAAAATAGATTCCTATCATGTTCTTTTAGAATCAGAAGAAATGGAACCTCCTTATTAATACTTGGAAAATACAGTGATTTGAGTTTGGTTGATGTGTTTCATCTCCTGATTGTTTTGTCTTAAATATTAGGTTTGGAAAAAGTTGAGAAGAAACTGCTAATAGTTAATATTGATATGACCTCATGTATCGTGGATTCTCAGTTGAGGCTTGCCCTTCAGTGGCTGGCTGCCTCTGAGGCAGAGGTGGAACAGCTTTATTTCCATGACTCTGCAAAGAAAGAATTCCTGCTGGTGAGTACTGTTAGAGGACTGCAGACCTTGTCAGTATCACCCGTCCATCAGTCCACTATTGTCACGTTTTGGTAAAGGTGTCTATGGCTCGATATCTCCAATAGGTTCACCATGAAACAAAAATCAAGGAGTTTAAGTTAACTATAATTTTCTCTTTCAGAACTATAGTAATTTACCCTCTCAATCTTATTTTTTTTTTCAATTTTCAATTTATTTATTTATTTAACTTTTTACATTCATTTTCACAAATATTGGGGTTCCAAATTTTCTCCCCTTTTATCTCCTCCCCCCACCCCAATACCCCAAGCAATCTAATTTTCCCTATCTCCAATCTGCCCTCTCTTCTGTCATTCCTCCCTTCTCTTGTCTCCATCTTCTCTTTTCTCTTGTAGGGCCAGATGACTTTCTATTCCTCATTAACTGTATGTCTTCTTTCCTAGTTGCAACAACAATATTAAACAGTTGTTCCTAAAACTTTGAGTTCCAAATTCTCCCCATCCCTCCCTCCCCACCCATTCCCTTTGGGACGGCAGGCAATTCAATATAGGCCCTATCTGTGTAGTTTTGCAAATGACTTCCCTGATAGTCCTGTTGTGTAAGACTAACTGGATTACCATCCCTCCTAACCTGTCCCTCATTGTTTCTCTTCTGTCTTTTGATCCTGTCCCTCCCCAAGTGTTGACTTCAAATTGCTCCCTCCTCCCTTTGCCCTCCCTTCCATCATCCCCCCCCCTTGCAATATCTCCTTCTCCCCCACTTTCTTATACTGTAAGATAGGTTTTCATACCAATGAATGAGTGTGCATTTCACTCCTTCGTTTAGTCAAATGTGATGAGGGTAAACTTATTGTTTGTTTTTTTTTTCTCAGCTCTCCTCTTTTTCCTTCCACTAAAAAAAACTCCTACCTGCCTCTTAAATGACATATAGTTACCCCCTTCCATTTCCCCCTCTTTCCTCCCACTACATTTCTCTCTCACCATTTACCTTAGTTTCTTTTAAGGTATGGTCCCATCCTATTCAGTTCAATCTGTGCTCTCTATCTCTGTATGTGTGTGCATGTGTGCATGTGTGTGCATGCGTGTACATGTGTATGTGTGGTCCCACCAACTACCCAGATACTGAAAAGTTTTAAGAGTTACAAATATTGTCTTTCCCTGTATGAATGTAAACAGTTCACTTCTGGTAAGTCCCTTAAGGCTTCTCTTTGCTGTTTACTTTTTCATGCTTCTTCTCATTCTTGTGTTTGAAAGTCAGATTTTCTTTTCAGCTCTGGTCTTTTCATTAAGAATGATTGAAAGTCCTCTGTTTCATTGAAAGACCATATTTTCCCTTGAAGTATTATACTCAGTTTAGCTGGGTAGGTGATTCTTGGTTTGAGTCCTAGTTCCTTTGACTTCTGAAATATCCTATTCCATGCCCTTCGATCCCTTAATGTAGAAGCTGCTAGATCTTGAGTTATCCTGATTGTATTTCCACAGTACTGGAATTGTTTCTTTTTAGCTGCTTGCAAGACTTTTTCCTTGAGCTGGGAGTTCTGGAATTTGGCCACAATGTTCCTAGGAGTTTCTCTTTTTGGATCTCTTTCAGGTGGTGATCGATAGATTCTTTCAATACTTATTTTGCCCTCTGGTTCTAGAATGTCAGGGCAGTTTTCCTTGATAATTTCATGGAAGATGATGTCTAGGCTCTTTTTTTGATCATGACTTTCAGGTAGTCCCATAATTTTTAAATTGTCTCTCCTGGATCTATTTTCCAGGTCAGTTGTTTTTCCCATGAGATATTTCACATTCTCTTCCATTTTTTCATTCTTTTAGTTTTGTTTGGTGATTTCTTGGTTTCTCGTAAAGTCATTAGACTCCATCTGTTCCATTCTAATTTTGAGAGAATATTAAATTCAGTGAGCTTTTGAGCCTCTTTTTCCATTTGGCTCATTCTGCTTTTGAAAGCATTCTTCTCCTCATTGGCTTTTTGAACCTCTTTTGCCAATTGAGTGAGCCTATTTTTCAAGGTGTTAATTTCCTCAGCATTTTTTTGGGTCTCCTTTACCAAGGTATTGACCCGTTTTTCATACTTTTCTTGCATCTCTGTCATTTCTCTTCCCAGTTTTTCCTCCACCTGTCTAACTTGCTTTTCAAAATCCTTTTTGAGCTCTTCCAAGGCCTGAGCCCACCCACCACCCCCGTGGGGTGTTTGGGGTATTGAGGCCCCGCCCTCCACGTCTTTCCCTGATGGCAAGAATACGTCCTCGTCATCAGATCCAAAGGTCGGGATCATTTGCATTTGTTGGAAAAAACTCTCTAAAGTCTTATTTTTCTTCCCTTTTCTAGGCATTTTCCCAGCCAGTTACTTGACTTCTGAGATTCCTTTCCACCCCCACCTGGATCCGCCCAGCTAGTGCTTGGCCTCTGAGATTCAAATGGGCTTTCCGCAGCACGCTTTAGTTCTGGCGCTGGGGTGGAGGCAGGGCCGCCTCCCAGGCTCAGTTCCCTCAGGGGCTTTATGCAGAGACTTTCAGGAATGAAGCGGATGGGAGTGGGGTGGGGGGCCCACCTCCCAGGCTCAGTTCCCTCAGGGGCTTTATGCAGAGGCCTTCAGTAATAGAGCGGGGTGGGGGCAGGGCCATCTCCCAGGCTCAGCTCCCTCAGGTTTTATGCAGAAACCTTCCGTAATGAAGATCCTGCCTGCTGCTGGGGGATTCCTGAGTCCCGGGCAGCTGCCGCCTCAGCCGCCGCCCACCCCTCTGCCTCCACCGCTTCCTGCCCCCATCTCTGCCGCCACCGCTTCCTCCCGAGGGGGCCCGAGTCACGGAGATGCTCCGCTCCCCTCCTCTAGCCCAGCCTTCTTTCTCACTGACCTGTAGCTTCTGTGGGCGGAGGGACTGCCGGAGCTTCCATGTCTGAAGCCTGCTTCGATCAGCTTCTCTGTGGCCGCGGCCAAGGCCGCGCTTGGGTGGGGTCTGCTTTCTGGGGCGCGACGGACCCCGGGGACGGCTCTTCAGGGCTCTCTGGCACGGAAATCTCTTCCACTCTGTTTCTGCACATCTTGTATTGACCCAGAAGTTATGGGGGTCTCTTTTTACATTAATTCTATGGGCTTTGGTTTCGGAGCTCGTAAACGTGTGTCCCTTCTACTCCGCCATCTTGGCTCTGCCCCCATCAATCTTATTTTTTATTGTTAGTGGGCATATTCTAAACAAAATCTTCAGTCTCCTCTTTGTGAAGAAACATTGTCTGCTTTTTGAATTTTATTTATCAAGAATATCATTAGCATTCGAATCAGTGATAAATTAATCTTGTAAATGTCAGGACTTGGTCCTGTCTAATGAGTTTAAGTTGAAGCCATTAGCTTTATAGTTTATCTCATTAGTATTGGAATTTTTAATATTATGGTATATTCAATGCCTTACTGGTATGCCATATGTGATAGCACAATCTTAATGATCGAATTATATCAACTTGCTGTAATATTGAGGCATGTTTTGATAGGCTAGACTTTGCATTCTGAGTTGCCTGTTTCTGTCTTCTTAAAAATACTTCTGTTCTTTATATGTCATTTTTCCGTAAGTAATTCAAGGCCAATTTATTCTACTGTTTAGTTGAAAAGGAGTTTATTGTTTATGATTACAACTTGGCAGTAAGTTGTCTTTATTGCAATTAAGTTGGAATTAATTTGGCAATTTAAAGATCATAGACATGCTTATGTCAGAATTACTAGACATAAAGTTCTTTAGGTGTGTGTGTGTGTTTTGAGAATGCTTAGCTTTTTAAGAACTCTAGGACCTTTGCCTTCTTTGTGTCTATCGGGAATAGAAGGTACATGTGCCACCCAGTGCATTGCTGTTAGGGTATACACACATGCATGAGCATGTGCATATGCATGCACACCTACACACACACACACACACACACACACACACACACACTTTTTTAACCTCTTTTTCCTACACTGTCACCTTCCATTCAAGTGGTCTAACTTGCTAGCTGTTTCATTTTTCCATTCTTGTTGATAATGATGATGTTGGGGAGCTAAGAGAAAACTGATACAGGTAGCTAGATATACAAGAAAAAGGGCTTTTTAGTGTGAAAATATTTCCATCCTAACTCTTAAGCTGAACAGACATTTTTTTCAGATACTTTGATTCATTAATTCAACAGTCATTTATTAAACACTTCCCATGTTTACCAAACATGTTTCATCTCTAAAATCTGAATAGGAATAGTCAGATTTTATTAAATAAACTTGTCTAATAAAAGACTGTATTCTACATGTTTTATAGAGATGTATTTTATACATCTCTAAAATAAATTCAGGGTTTGTATAATGAAAAGAATGTTGAAGTTAACACTGGAACGTGGGGTAAGATGATCTGCTCTGCTACTTGTGTGGCCTCAGTTTTCTCATCTGTAAAATGAGGATAATGGTACTTATATTACCTGTGTCATAGAGTTATTTTAATTCAGACGAGGTAGTCTTTTTGACAGTACTTTTAACCTAAAGTACCATGTTAGGTAAATTTAAAAAAAAAGCTCTTTAGTATGAAGATGAAATGTTTTGGTCAGTCTGTGTAAATAGACCAAATCTGATTAGGAGAAAAAGTAATTAAAATAAGTTATAAAATTAAAATTTTTCATGCAAAAAAAGAACTCAGAAATGATGGGGAAGATATAACCTGCAAACTGTTTTAAATATCACCCCTGTTTTGTTTTAGGGCATGCTGTATAAACTTCTGAGATGGCTCAATGGTCAATAATTTTTTTCTTTCATTAGTCTTTGATACAGCTCCAAGTTAACTTAAACATATTGAATATTGGATTAGTAAAAATTTATCAAGACCAAACTTCCAGGGCTTAATAGTTTTCACATAATTTGCATGCTAACTTTTAAGTGGGGTGCTTTTTATTTGCTTTGCCCTAGCCAATGTCAACACTCAGTTTGCTCTCAACAGCATTTTTAGTGTAAGTGAAATAAAAAAAAATAATATATAGCAATCATACTGAATGAGTTCTGGTGTGGAATTTCTTTAAAGCATTCAATGGAGGAAAATGGTGGGATTCTTGGGTTAATTAATGCATTTAACATTGTCTTCAGTTTCTTTTCTTGTCCAGTTTCTTACATTCTTCTTGGTTAGAAGTATTTGTTATTTTAACAATAAGGGGTTTAATATCATGGTTATATTTCATTTTTGATTTCTGGGTATTCGATGTCATTAAGGAAGAAAAATGGGAGGGATAAAAAATGAATTGAATATTTACAATGCGCATGTTACTATGATAAGGCTTTGTATAAAATGCCTTTGTATAAAATGTATAAAATCAATTTAAAAGTTGGAGAATTATCCACAGAGAGTTAAAAATAGTGATTGATAAAACAAATTTGTACTTAAATATGAGTTTACCAACATAATATCTTTTAAAAGTACATATTTTATGTAGTTAAAAAAGTATATTTTCCAATTTTTGATATGTTTGTGAATAGGAGTGTTAAGGTTATTTAGTAAAAACAGGAAAGAGCAGGGCAGGAAAACAGGAATAAATAGCAGCCGAGGGGCAGCTTGTTGGTACCATGAATAAAGTGCTTGGTCTGGAAACAGGAAGACCTGTGTTCATATCCATTTTCAGATATTTAATTAGCTGGGTGACTCTGGCCAAATCATTGAATTAGTTGTCTGCCAGTTTCCTCAACTGAAATGTCGCTAACAATAGCTTCTACTTCATTCATAGAATTGTGAGAATCAGATGAGGCAATAAACTTGTAAACTGCTCTCTCACAGTGCCTGGCTCATAAGAGACTCCCCATAAAAACTTGTTTCCTTATTTTTTTTCCTTCTTTCCTATAAGCCGAGAGGATGAATAGTCATCCCAGTAAGCAGTTAGAACTCTTAGAGCTTTGAAGGAGCTGCCCTGCAGTAACTAACAAAGACTGCTCTGAGGTTTATCTCCTAACATCCCCCTATTACCACTTTGGCTCAGTTTGTCCTTATGGGAAGAAGATCTGAAGTAATGCTTGTTAAAATAGAGTTGTGGCCCAGAAACACTCTGGTTTGGTGTTCGCTTTCCGAAAAAACCTCACTCAGCAGATTTTAACTCTCTTCAGTACAATGAAAACAATGTAGAATTGAAGTTTTTATTATTTTAAACTTAGTCATGTTTTACATAACCATAAAAGTTTCCTAAGTTGGAAAATCACATTTCAGTTGAACCTCAGGTGTATTCTTTTGCAAACTCACGTTGTGTTGTGAAAGGAAAATCCCCATCCCTAATTTGGCATCTTTTATTATGATTTCTTTTTCTTAATTGAGAGTGTGACAAAATTCTTGAGGTTGAGAATTTCCTGTTGTATGAAGCCTTTGCATTAGCTCCTGAAGTGTCAGGTTTATGTGGTTGTATCATCATAATAAGCTACTGGGCCTTTTCTTGAGATAGTCTCTAAACACCAGCAAAGAAAAGTGTTTAGCTTGAGGAAACTTAGTTGATATTGAGTAGTGCATCACAGTGGGATTCTTAGCAATAAAAAGTAGTATTTTAAGAACATCTCATAACTGTTTTTTTTAACTGTTTTCTTTTTTTGCTAGCTTTCAAAAAGAGTACGGGAGAAAGAATGGAAAGTGGGAGACCTCTTACAGGCTGTTCTTAAATATTATGAAATGATGGAAAAGGCTTCTGATGAGGAGAGATGCAAACCTCTGTTTTATTGGATCTTGGAAAATGCATAAAACAGATCCAGCCACTGTACATTTTGTTCCTCCTTTTGAGTGAAGCGATATGTATGCAGGATAAAATGTAACTAACAAATACTAACATTGTTAGCATAGTTGAAAGTGAATAAATAACCTTTTTGAGTTAATTTGTGATATATATACATTATGATAATCCAGTTCATATCTTTGTAATCTGTATTGGAATATTATCTTCATTTATTCTTCTATCCATGTGTTTGTCGTATTCAGATGAAGAAATTGTTATATGAAGGAAAGTCTGATGATGAAGCTCTCAGGTGACTTTGTCTCGCAGGATTTTCATTGTGTCCGATAGTGCTGCTAAAAACTGCATTTGTGATTTATTGAATACTCTTTTATTACTGAGATGGCTGTTAATAGACTTTAGCCAGCTAATAAGATTTATAACACTTTTACTTGCTACAATTTTGCAACATACTTGCCCCTTTGGGAAAAAAATAGTATTAATGACTAATTTAACTTCAGTTATCAATAAGATTGAGGCTAATTTTTTCTTCTGGAAAAATTTGTCATTTGGCCAATCTTTTTAAATCATAGTTTTATTTTTCATAGGAAAGATACTATCAAACTTCCTACTATAGCTGATTGAAACAGAACAACCTAATTTATTAAAGAGTAAATACATTAAAATTTTAAAATTGCTACGAACACCAGAAGTGATAGCTTTCATAATCTTTGATCACGTAAAACAAGTTATTTACCAATATTGCCAATTTAGCCAATTTATGTTGGAGTGAAAGTGTATATGTGAGAGAGAGAGTGTGTGTAAGTAAACATCCCCTTGGCTTTGCAAATGATTTTTGTCTTGTTTCTAAGATTTAATTTTATTTTACTTGTGTCTTAGGGAGAACTCACTGTTGAACATTATAAAGGTGCTTTAAAATCTGTCATCACACAAGAAGAGTTTTGGTTTCTCTTTTTTGCTATTTACATATTAAGTTTCCAGTTTTTTTACCCTGTATTGTAATACTGAAAATAGAAATTATTTAAATTGAAAGACAAAGCTAGAGCAGACATGCTTTTCATAGAGAGATTGACAGATTTTACAACAATACTACAATCTGGTATCAAGTTTCTTCAGAAGAGGTAAGACCTTCCCAAATTCCAGAAAATGTGGTATTGACTTTTAAAAAAAATTTTAAACCTTATATACTTTTTTCTACAACACAGTATTTCACCAACCTTTTGGATGAAATATTTCCTAATACTTGTCTTTGTAAACTGAAAAGGTGATAAAAGCTAAAGATGAGGAAGTCTATATCATATTACATCATAAGCTTTTAATTCAGCTTCCAGTTTTACCAATAGCTGGAAGGTTTTCAACACATTCCTCATTGTGGGTATTTCTATTTCTGTTGTCTTTTTTCCTTTTTTTCAGATATGCACAGAATAGAAGGCATGGCCTTTTCTCAGAACATTTATATTGACTAATAGTATTATTGTTACAGTGAAGTTCTCTCTTTCTTTTTAAGCAAAGTGCTAAAAAGTATTTGAATACCTCCTGAGATTTTGTGGCAAACTTTGAGATTGTTTTATATAGGAAAATTGCTGGAATAGACCAAACATTTATAATTTCTGTTATTTCACCTTGAAGTTTTTTTTTTAATTGGACTGAGGAATGCAGGAAATGCTAAGCAAAATTTTTACTACTTTTTCAGCCAATGAGATGAAGCACCAATGGGCTGCTATAAATATTAGCGTTATTTCTTTTATTAACCAGAAAGTGGGTTAATTGCATATTAGATTTTAGATTGTATTTTTCATATCTGTTTTTAAAAAACCTGTCACTGCATTTAACGTACATAGTCAATCAGCAGCAAACCAAAATTCTGAATTTGTTTTATTTTGAAGTGGCAATTATAACTGATTGCTTTGCAGATTGTTTTCCAAGCACAGAGATTTTAGTAGGTCTCTCAGTAATTCTTGTTTTCAGATTAGACTTATATTCTTGCCTCCCTCACAGTTCTTTGGAACATTTTTGAGTTCAGAGATCCATTATAGAAATACAGAGTTGTTAATAAATGTAATTACTAAGAATAAAACAAAATAATGGAAATTTCATATTCATATCAGGAAAGAGACATAGAAGTAATTCTTAAATAGGTGTCATTGTAGGCATTACTTAAGTTTCCTTGTAGAGATGAAATAGGGATCAAACAGTATATTCAATCAATTCCACAGTTCAAAATAATTTTTTTCAAAGATGCATGTGTGTGTGTGTGTGTGTGATTTTTTCAGGAATATTCAGTTCATTTTGACTGCTTAGGTGATGTTATTTAACTCTGGGCCAGCTGTCATTGACATTTTTTAATGACAAAAACTGCTTGATATTCTAATTTCATAAAATGTCCAATTTGTGGGGATTTTAATCCTGATGAAATGTAATGACATGCTCTGAGCTGTTTAAAGTTGTGATTTGTGTGGAATTTTTTGTAAATCAGTTCCATGTCAAGTCATTGCAAGAAGTGTAGAAATAAAAATCTAAAAAGACTGAAGATAAAAATGAGATATGCCTTAGTACATCTTTGTTTTCAGATTGATTAAAGTATGTGCTAAGATTTGATTCTTGGTCACTGTCACGAAAAGAGATTTGTCATATTTTTGGTATGTTTAAAATCAGTACCTGATTTATTTTAAGATTCTTTGTTTTACACAACTGATTCCTTCAAAAACCACAGAGAGAATTTCAAGGTTTGATAAGGAGTGGGGAAAAATTTGAAATCCTTTTGTCAAAGAAAAGTCTTATGGATATACGTGGTAATGTCTTTAATTTAAAAATGCTTGCAAATTTTAAATAAAATATCTGTAAATCTTAGGGTAGTCAAATAACGGATTTTATTTTGCTGCTGAGAAGAGTTTAAATTGCTTACTTAATGTGCCATTCAGTAACATAGAAGTGAGTAGTTTACTCATTTGGCCTTGAAGGAATTGGAACTAAACTTTGCCTTTGGAAGAAAGTACTATCTCATCAATGTGTCTTTTAGGTGCTGGTTCAGCAAAAATTATTCTTCAAGATCTAATATTGTCAGTAATTCAATCTATTAATATATCATACTTCAAAATTTACAATTTTCAAAGGTAGCTTTCCTTGTCTTTTCTGTGGGGGGAAGGGAAGAAAAGGGCACAGTTGAAGTAAGGAGCATTTTATTTATCCTTTGGGTGTGGAAGAGCAAAATTGCAAATCCTGTCACCAGCACAAGAAGTTTATACAAATTAGTGGATATTGGTGATTATTAGTACTAAAAGGCAAAAAAAAAATTTTTTTCTTGCTTTCTTTGCTGTTTTTTTATTTTGAGTGAAAAAAGAATATAAATATGTCAGCAAGAAACTTTCAAGCATTTACTGTATTCTCGTTTTGAAGAGACAGCTGCAGTATTAGCTACTCTCATTATGTTTTATAACATTTGTGTACATTCCTTTTGTATAGGTGAAGTTATAGCTCTACAAGTTCATTGTTAGGTTTGAATAGTATTTAATATTAATTGGATTTGCTATTTTTGTTATTTGTGCAGTGGTACAGTAACTCACAATCTTAGTTTAATGAGTCAGATGTATACTGAAAACAGTAACTCTTAATGTAACTCAGTCTTGTATTTTGTAACAGTGGCATTTTTTGCTATTCAGTAATTTCATGGTTATGTTCAGTATCCAAATGATAATCTCCAGTTGCACTCAGTTGTCTTGTTTTCGCAGTGGCTTAAAATAAATATTTCAAAAAATACTTTTGTAATAAATTTACACTTTTTATTTTACCTTACAGGACAAAATTTTTAAAAAGTCTTTAATCTCCCAGTAATTTCAGGATTCTATTGGATTTGGTTTTGGTTATTCACTAAGTGATAAACTTTTCTGCTAACTAGAAACTAGAGGTGTTTGGATGGATTTGCTATATTTAAAAAATGTGAAAGGGGCAGGTAATTTGTGGTCATCTAAATCAGAGGTGTCAAACTTGTGTTGTGACCTGCCACATACTACTTGTAAAACTCCCAAGTGCGACCCAAACCAGAGAATAATATAATTGGGAAATATTCAATGATTAGATAAAAATAAAATAAAATAAATGTTGCTTTGTGATTTTTCTAAGACAATAAATGGCCCACAGACATCTATTTCTTTTTGAGTTTGGTACCACTGATCTAAGTATCATCACATTTCTGAAGATTTAGGAGAATTAGAAAAAATTTAGGTGAGAGGAAAAACACAAAAAAACAAAGGTCTTATTTATTGCTTATAAAGACTATTGTCACATACTCTTCTTGCCTTCTGACAAATGTGACTTGAGATGCTAAGGTGCTATGTGTTCTTTGAAGTTCTGTGGAAGTGAAATAATTATTGCTGCTTTGAGAAGCGATTAAAATCATGCTATGAAAAAAACCCTCTTTTTATTTCAGTTATGCCATAAGTTACATCCTATCACCTTTGAATAATGTGGTATATAAGGCATTTCTCTCAAACATGTGTTGAACTGAAGGCCACGAAATTATGTGCCTTTTCCCCGTGACTGTGTGACTCTATTTCTTCATGTTAGCACCTGTACTTATTTTTGTTCATGTGAGTCTTTTCCCCCTTGTCTTTGAGGATGTATGCCTTATAGTGGCATCCATAGGTCAGATGGTATGTACAGTTTAGTAACATTTGGATATATTTCTAAGTTGTTTTCCAGAATTACTGACCCAGTTCAAAGGCCCAACAGCAACACATTGCAGTGCCTCTTCTCCCACAATCCCTCTACTAACGTTTATCATTTTTCTCTCAGAAGTATTTTAATCTGAATTTTTCTTATTGGTGATTTGGAGTATTCTTTCATATGGTTCTCAATAACTTATCTTTCTTTTGAAAACCACTTTTGAGGAATGGCTTTTGGTTCTTATGTATCAAATCAATTATATATTTTCATATTTGTTAGAAAGATTATATGCATTTAACTGCAATCTGCTGGCAAGTTAGTTTGGGGAGCAGTTTTAACTTTCAGAACTTCCATAAATTGCTATGACTATCACATCCCCCTACCAAGCCTGAGTTAAATCCCTTATCATGTGCCTTATTGAACATCTGAGAAAGCAACTTGGCATAAAGAAAATCTGGCAGAATACTTTGTTCAAAACTTAATGTGTAAGAATATGGTGATTCTCTTAGGATGTAAAGAAAGACAGAAACTTAATCATATTTGCCAGAAATGTTTTAAAACAAAAAATGGAAGGCAGGTTTTTAGGATAAAGAGTCAGGAAGTATGTGGTTCTGTTTTTCTATTAAAATTTATTTTGTCTCAACACATGTATTGAACAGTAAGTAACTCATTTCCATATATCAGAAATGCCTCTTGGCTTTATTATATTTCCCTGCAGGAAACAGACCTACAGGGATGTAGACTCACCAAAGTGGTGTGGGTAGGGAAAGAAATGTAAAGTAATTCTAAGCAGGGAAAGCTAAGGAAAAAGCTGTAAAACATTCATGTACATTGAAACCAAGTCAGAGAAGAGATGGGAATTCAAAGGTTGAATACTGGTACTTTGGGCATTCTCTTGAGCCTGAGCCCTTATCCACACTGCTTAATTTAAGTATAGTGTTAAGTTCAAACGTTAGACATTCCCCAGATCCTCTTCTCTGTTTTTACATTTAGATTTGGTTCTGCCTTCTGGCCGTGTTCTAGATCTTCTTTGCCATAATTTGATTAGGTTGTGTTTGGGCAGAGACTTCTAGCTTATCATTGTTTGTGTAATGACCACAAGTCCCTGTGTGGATTTCTAAGATGTTCCTTCCTAGTAATTATCTCTAAATATTGAGCTATAAGGATGTAGAGCTAGTCCTGGAGGAGCTATTCTCCATTCTCCCTAATCATGCCTGTTAGGTACTCCCACCTCTAAAATGCACTAGCTTACCCTTCCATCTACAGGTACAGACTTTTATCTATAGAGATGTTGACCTTTTGCTCATTTACACATTACTGCTTTTTGGTTCTGTTTAGGTTTCTGGCCTATGTATAACATGCCTACAAAGTAGTAACCTTTTATGCTATAGTTCATGAACTTGCCTTTCCAGAACATCTAGTGCAGTTCCATGAGAAATTAGATGTTTAGTGATTTTTTTTTAATGGTTCAGTTTGCCCAGTTTTATGGTCAGTGTGGTTCTACTGTATCCTATTTAGAGCTTAAGTAAATTCCTAGTTTTGTTTGAAAAGTTAACTAATAGCCATACTTCTGAAGCCCAGTAAATACTTACTACAAGTCAACATTGCAGTAAAGTAGTGAGAAGTTAACTTTTGAACTACTTTGGGAAAAGGCTCACATTAAATGCAAAGTTTGGCCACTAGGAGGCAGTGTGGTGCAGTGGGAAAGAGTGCTGACCTGGGAGTCAAAAGTTGCCAAGTTTGAATCCTGATTCTGTGGCCTTAATTAAGTCCCATCACCACATCTCAGTTTCTTCATCTGTAAAATGAGTAGGCTGGCTTAGATGACCTCTGAGGTCCCTTTCACAGGATCAGCAATCCTGTAATCATTCTGAATGTAAGTTAGTTCTGCACCAGGAGGTAAATGTTGCTGCTGCATTGTTTACTATTGATTGATCTTGTATGTTTGAAGAAAGATGGGTTTTTCCACAAATCCAGAGATTTCTATAAAAAAGGAGACTGAAGAATTGATTGCATTGTGATTAATTTGGAAATTTCAAATTATGTATAGGCATGGTATAGGTAAATAGTACTCCTTACCTTGGACTTTAGATGAAAGTAGAATCTAGCTAAAAATAGATTTCTTAACTATTTTATGCTTCCTTTGGGCCAACATTCTGTTCCTTTTTTGTGTGTCAATAAATAAATGTGATATATTTTTGATTCTTAAGTATTAGCTATAAGGGTGACTGATGAAATGGATAGAGAATACTACATAGCCACACATAATAATCAGGTTCATATATGATGACTCCTTCCATGAACTCTAGCCTTGGGGTAGTTTAACAATTATAATTTGTATTAAATTATATATACAAATATAATTTGTATTAAAGTTTACTTCAGCGATAGCACTGTGTACTCCCAGGAGCCAGGGTATCTTCAAGGGCCTTGTGAATGGTCATGTGGTAGAAAGCTGAGTTGAATTCCACCCTTCAATGATAGCCCATCAGATGATTTGATCTGTTTCTTTACCTATTATTGCTTACACCTCTCCCCTTTGGTCCCCATCTCTCCCCACTCCCAACTGATAGCTTTTTCATTGCTGTTGGGGGGCTTATAACTTAACACTGATGAAGGCACTGATGGCTATTCTCTACAACCAAAATTTCTCTCCACTTCCCCCAGCAGAGAGACTTTGTGCTTCTTTATTGGTCTCCTGGCATCAAATCTCTCCCTACTTTAATCCATCTTCAATGCAGTTCTCAAATTGATGGTCTGCAAGTCTGATCTAATCATGTCACACCCCTGGATTTAACACCACTGGCTTCCTGTTGACTGTAGGATCAACTGTTTTCCTGCCATATTTTTAAAATGCCTTTACCATGTAAAAATATGTTTTATCATGTAATTATTAATTAAATGAATCGTAATAGTACATCTCTATATAATTCATAAAAACATGTTGTTAAAGAATCCATACTTATTTAAAAAAAATAGTATCAGGAGTGCTCAATCAAAAAATTTATAGAGATTGGGTTCAAATCCAACTCTGACATTGTTTGATCTGTAAGCCACTCAGTTTTTCAGTGCCAGCTAACTTTCTCATGTTATGGGGATTATAGAACATGTGTTGGCTGATATGCATTGGTAGAAGAAGTTGCCTCATTGGGAGTTCCTTAGGCCAGTGAAGTCACAGGTTGGGGTCACAGAAAAATTAAATAAAAATGTATTTGGTAAACAGTTATAACTAAGATGAATACCAAAGAAGCATGACGAGAAAGGAGCCCAGCATTTATTAAGTGCTTATCGTGTGCCTAATGCTGTGCTAAACACAATAAACAATAGAAATATTTCACTTGTAGTCCACATCAGCAGTGGTAGGTGTTTGAGGTAAAACCTTGAGGTCTTTCCTAGTCCTCCTGTTAAGAACTTTTCCACTCAAACTTCACACAGTACTTTGTTTATATGTTCCTAATGCAGTAGTTCCTCCCTCCCCACTTTGTTTTGGAAATATGGTGATGGTAGAGGTGTTTATTTGTTTTAATCCTGATTCTCCATAACTTCATTTGGGGTTGGAAAAAATACTGGTGTAGCTTGCCATTTTTCCAACTCATTTTGCAGATCAAGAAACTGAAGCAAACAAAGTTAAGTGACTTCTCCACAGTCACACAGCTATTCAGTGTCTGAGGCTGGATTTGAACTCATGTTTTTCTCACTCCTGTCTCCATAACATCCATTATGCCACCTGGCTTCCCCCTGTACAATTGACCTTGTTAGAGGAGATTAGGATTTTCTCTTTTTTTGGTGAGGGGGAGGGTGGTGAGGGGAGCCCCTGATAAGTCCTAGATGCATATTACAGTCCATCCATGCCAAATTATTCTGTGCAATTCCCTCTGGGGGACAGGAGCTCTCACTCAGAGTAGTTATTCATTTAGAATGAATAGGAACATCACCTGCAAGATACCTGAGGAAGCCTTGAGATAATAGAAGGGAGGAAAGGGAAGGTATGGGAATTTTCCCCGTGAAGCTGTGTGCAGAGTATCTGGGGCATATTTAGCTCAGAACCCTGAGATGATGACACCAAGGAGGAGTAGACTAGAGATAGGAGGGAGTAGTGATGGCGTATTGAGCCAGTTCTCGATGAGATAGTGTAGTTGTGTAGGGAAAAAAAATTCATCATCGGCTAAAGGAGGTGGCAGTGGGACTGGCTGACTTAGACCTTGGGAATAGTGCCAAAACCCATTTACTCCCAACGTTTCTTTGGAGATCAATGCTCTACTTAGAGTACTTGTTACTATTATGTTTTATCAGTTATCTTTTTCCTGTCCATCATTAGACTGGAACTTCTGTGAGGTTTTATCTCAACAGGGCTCTGCACGCTGCAGGTCAATAGGTCATTGTTCATTGGGTGACTGGCAGAACACAAATGGTCATACATGAATATTCTATGTAACAGTAATATTGTGCTGTAAGAAATGAGGAAATAGATTATTTCAAAGTAACTTAGAAAGACTTGTAAGAACTAATGCTGAGTGGAGTGAGTAGAAACCAGAAGAATTTATAACAAGCATCAATAATTATGAAAATGAACAATTGTGAAAACTTGCATAAACTGATGAAAAAAGTAAGCAAAACCAGGAAAATAATTTGTATAGCAACACTGTGAAACACCAACCACCACAGCAAATAACCTTGAAAGTCCTAAGAACTCCAGTCAGTGCCATGACAATCCGTGATTCCAGAAAACTCATGATAAAACTTTTCTACCTCTTGACGTAGAGGTGATGGATTTAGGCTTCAGAATGAGGCACATAACAAAGACATTTATTTTGCTTAATCATGCATATTTGTTACAAGAAATTTGCTTTTTTCCATTGGGAATGGACATGAGAAGGAAAGAAAATGGAATTCTATTAATCAAAAAATAAAATGTAGGGGTAGCTAGATGGCGCAGTGAATAGAACACTGACCCTGAAGTCAGGAGGACCTGAGTTAAAATCCAGTCTCAGACACTTGACCCTCACTAGCTGTGTGACCTTAGGCAAGTCACTTAACCTGAATTGCCCTGCCTCCCCCCCTCCAAAAAAAAGAATATTAAAATAAAATTTAGTTTAAAATGATTAAACATATTTAAGCTACGGTAGGAGGAATTGGCATATCTACTGATCAGGAGCAAACTGCCAAATGACTTCCCTGCTTTTTTCTCCCCAACCCTTTCTCCCTTTCCCGAGACAGAAGGAACAGAAGGGATGAAGAAGCCATTGCATTACTTTTCTCCCTCCACCTCCACTTTTCTCAAATCAAGTCCTTAGTGTATGACAAATTGAATGCCAAGGTCTTTATAGTTCAGAGACTGCAAAACTTACCTCTTTGAAACTGTTAGCTTCCAAAGGCGACCAAGACCGTCAGACTTTCATGTCTGCAGCCTTTCATCTCCCTTTATTACAACAACTCTTTACTAAGTTCCTTATAGTACCTCAAAGATATTATCTCACCTCTTGAAAGCAGGTAGAGAGTAAGTCTTCAGCTCGTTTCACAAAAGAGAGAAGAGAGGGCAAAATCTATTAAGTAGATTGCCTAGGTCCTTAGTGAATTGGTGGACAATTCAAGAACAAAAAGAAGACTGCAGGTTCCAGTATTATGATAGCCTTCCTCATGTCCTAGGTATTGAATGATGGAGAATAACCAAGTAAATCTGTTTGTTCATATATTGCTTTATTTTAAGACAGACCCTAGAAATCGTGTTCTTCAAAGTGTGTTTAGCTCAGCTCAGGGTTATCACCCTTTAAGGATCTTTTTTTTTCTCTTGCTTCACTGCACTGTTAACAAGAATCAAAGATGATTCCCTTCCTTCATAAGTTAATACAAATTATGCGCAGTAATAGTAATAAAAGCTGACTTCTATAGAAGATTCTAAAGTTTACAAAAGCACTTTATCAACATTCTCTCATTTGAGGCTCACATCATTTAGAAGAAGGTACTAGAGATGTTATCTCCATTTTCCAGATGAGAAAAAGGTGAGGCTTAGTAAAGTTGTTACTTGTCCAAGATCACACAGCTAGTAAGTTGTTGGACAGGATTTAAGCTCAGCTCCTCCGGATTTCAAGTGTGATACTCTACCCACTATATACAACAGTGCTTCTCAAAAACAACAAAAACCCCTCATGTTTGTATACCACTATGAAGTTTAAAAATACTTTTCCTCACAATCCTGTCAGTCATTCCTTGTAATAGTTTAATACGGTACAACTTCCATTCCCAGGGAAATGGAAAATGAAAAATGACTATCGTATGATACTAATTGGACCGGATATCTCCCTAGCTATCTTAGACCATTAATGATGTGTCTCTACCATAAACACTAAATCAGGAAATCCACAAAGACCAAACTGACGTCATGGTTCATTTCTGGCTAATAATGGATATTTGACCAGACTCAAAGTAAACACAACCTCACTCCAAGAGCTAAGCTATTTGTGCACAGTTCCTCATTGGGGATGCATTGGGAAACCAGTGTCATGGACTATTTTATAAAGTCATAGCCCAATTTGTGCATTGCATGCAGCTCGAAGCTAGCATCTGCTAAGCCCCGGATCTGACCGTAATGATAGGATTCACTGAGTGTTGAAGTTGAGCATGTTGGACTTGGGCTGTGCATCCAAGGCATCAGATTACTTGATTCCATGGGGGTAAAGTGAATTACTGTAAATAATTCAACTAAAACCTGGGACTCATGGATGGGTCATAATGGAATTGCCGTGAATGATGGCAAGCCTGGCCATATTTCAAATCCTATTCTGGAAGCAGAGCTAGAGATAGGAGACTGGCAGATGTTTGACTGTGGCCTGGCTGAGGAGTCATGGCAATTCCTTCAGCATTTCTGTGGCTTGCATGAGTGGGTGATACTTGCTAGGTGAGTAACACAGAATCTGCTGCCATGTTCTTAACACTGGTCATATAACAACCATGACCATCTTAATCTTTCCACCATAGATTTTTCCATTCTGGAGGAAAAGAAAGGAAGTTTTATAACTCAGAATTTTCAGGGGTTTTCCATCTTTGGACCTTTACAATCTCTTGGCCTAACTGAGAGAAACATATGGACAGGGAAACACCCAAGTTGGTTACTCTGAGGATTATGAAAAATGCAGATGTTCTCTTGAGACAGATGTTTTATAAATTTTCACAAGCTGAAACAAAGTAGGTCGCATCCAATATAAACCAGATTAGAGTCAAGTAAGACTAATAGAAAATTAACTAAAAAGTTCGAGTCAGAATTCGTAATTCTGAATCCTTGCTCTAAACATTGTAACTATGAAAACAATTCACAATCTTGATGTGTCTGTTTCCTCATATAGAAGTGGGGATCATCGTTTTTGTACTACTTATTGCATAGGCTTTTTCAGGAAGGCTCTGTATAAACCAGAGCTGAGTTGTCACATTTGTGCCTCTTGGACATCCCTGCTTTAAATGGGTCATTGCGAAAGGTCAGGGAAATTTAACAGGGCTGTAATTACTTTAACAGGGGGCTAATTTTTATACCATTTCTAAGACTATTTGTATGGAATTGTTCCGTTTGTAATTTGAACTTCTTGTCATAGCTAGTTTCCCAGGGTCTCCCCAATGGATAACAAAATTAATAGGATTTATCTTAGGTTTCTTTTCCCCTCTTAGGCAAGGGTAATTAAAAAAAAAAAAGAATATCACTTTTTAAAATGCACCACAGCCTCAACCATTCCTAAGGTCATAGATTCATAAATTTTGGGCTGGAAGGGAATTTTAAAAATATCTCATTCAAACCCCTCATTTTTTACATATCAGGAAACCAAGGTCTAGTGACTTGTCCAATGTTATGTAGGAAATAAATAGCAGAGCCCGGCACTCAACTTCAAATCCAGTATTGCTTCCAATCAATCAGTCATTTATTAAACATCTACCACTCTGTGCCCAGCACTGTGCTTAAATGCATACTGGGAATACAAAAAGTGGCCCAAGATAGTCACCTTCAAGGAATTTACTATCTGGTGGGGGAGACAACATGCAAACATACATGGATACATACATATATGTATACATACATCTAATATCAATAGATATATATTACATATAATAGATGTGTAATATAGATATGATCATTAGGAAATAATTAACAGAGGGAAGGCACTAGAATTGAAAGGTTGGGGAAGACTTCCATTGCACTATCCTGTCCCTTATTTGAGATTAGAGACTACTGAAGCAGTTATAAGGACATTTTTCTATGGACACTCTAGTGTTTTCTTTGATAGGAATAATATAATAAATGTTTGAGACACCCACAAAATGTGTTCAGACACCATCAATTTCATAGTATCTCAAAGTCAGAAGGAATTCAGAAGTCATCTAATCCAATCCATACTTGAGTGTGCTTTCTGTAATATACCTAACTAGTGATCATCCAACCTCCATTTAAAGACTTTGGACAATAGTACTACCTGGGAAATGTTTTTAATAACATCAAACTTCTGCCTTCTATGACCAAGCAGAGCAAGTTTCAGCCCATTTCTACATTAAAGCCCTTTAAACACTTCAAGACATGTTTTGTAAGTTTTATTTTCTTCAGGTTGAATATGCCAAGTTCCTTCATCTGATCCGCATATGAAATCACAGATCCTATAATCAAAGAAGATTAGCATTGGAGGTTATCTGAGTGACCATCTAGTCTGACTCATGCTCCAAAAGAAAACCCCACTACAACATATCCAACAAGTGATAATGTGTCCTTTGCTTGAAGACCTCCAGTAAGAGGGAACTCACCGCTTTTTCAGGAGGATGATGTATAGAAGTGTGGGTATATGGTCTGATTGGGTGGTACCAGCCAAGGATAAAACACAGGAGTACTCTAGACCAATATAATTCATGAATATCCATTCAAAATTTTAAAATAAAATCCTGTTAGACTACAGAGATTCATCCAAGAGAAGATTCATTTTGCCCAAGTTGAGTTTATACTAGGGGTTCAAGCATGGCTCAACATTAGGAAAACAGTAATATAATTAATCCTTCTAAAACCAAAACACAGCCAAAACCACAGGACTTTAAATAGATGCAGAAAAATCCTTTGACAGAGCAAAATATTCTGTTGTGAAAAAAAGGAAATCTTACAAAGTATAGATATAAAGGGGTCTTTTAATATCACAATAAATATCTGTCTAAAACCAAAAGCAAGCATCATAGGCAGTACAAATGTCTAGATGGTTTTCCACACTCTCCCCATGATTACTTGATAGAGTTCTAGAAAACCTAGCAATAGCAGCAAAAGAAGAGAAATAAAGGTATAAAGATAAGTTAAAGGGAAATAATGGCTTACCTAGAAAATACTAGGAAATCAATATAGATTTTAATTATGATAATAGTAGCAGTAAAGTTGTTGGCTACAAACACATGAAATGACAGTATTTCTTTGTAACAATTTTAAAATTAAAAAGACAATAATAGAAAAGGAAATTTTATTTAAAATAACTACAAAATACCTGGAGATCAATATACTTATATAGATTCAATTAAAAAGTACTTCTTAAAGAAATAGGAACAACTTAAATATCTGGTGGAATCTTTAGTGCTCATGACTGGACATACTAATATAACAAAAATGAAAATATGATCAAAATTAATTTACCATTTTAATGCTATAACAATCAAACTGTCAATGTCATCCTTTACAGAATGTGATAAAATAATAAAGTTCATTTGGAGTAATGAAAGATTTACAATATCAAAAAGTAATGAAAAAAGGCAGCGATAACCTTCAGACCTGAGACTACATTATAAAGTCACCAGCCATCAAAACTATTTGTTATTGGTTAAAAAAAAAAATAGAGACCATTGGAACAGTCTAGACAAGTGAGAGTCACAAACAATTACAATGTAGTAAGTCAGTGATCAACAATCTGGAAATATGAATTACATACACAATATCTCACTATTTGATTAAAAAAAAACCCCATAACTGCAGGGAAAACTGGAAAATAGTTATAAAAAGTATTTGGCTTAAAGCGATATCTTACACCGCATCCTATAACAAATTCAAAATAAACATGTAGCCTGAATTTTAAAGATAGCACCTTAAAAAAAAAACCCAACTAGAAGAGAATTAGATCATATACCTTTCATAGTTATGATACCAGCCTGGCTGGTTTATTTAAAAGCACAGTGGTGGAAGTCTTGGGAGCTTTATTTGTCAGTAGTTGACATATAGTTTCCACACACTGGGGTTATCCCTAGGATCCTGAGAATTAGTTGTAATACTACTGGCAATTGTAATCTCTAAGTCTCAACCTGTATGCTAGTGAATCATCCAGGATTAATTTTAAATTATGAAATATTACCAAAACAAGAAATGGGTTATTCTTGAAGAAACCATATTAGTAATTACCAGTTCCCTATCAAAATAGGAAACAATTCCTTTACAGATGATTACCACTTTCCCATACATTATCCCATTCTTTTTTTTCTGATGGAAATGGAGAAAGCAGCAGAGAAATATGCTTTGGGATTACTTGATTCATTTCTAGATCATCATTTAACAGGCAAGGTCTTAATTTTCCATGAGTATGACATTAAACTTGGTTACAAGAGGATCAGTTCCTTCTGAGTCATGTCTTTATTCTTGACTAACAGAAATTCATGAATAATCAGAAAATCAATTGATTTTTAAAAAAAACCTTTGTTTTGTTTTATTTTGTCATAAAGAGTTTAGAAAAGGCACCGAATAGGAAAGCTTTTAGGAGGTTCTTGACAATGATTTAGATGAAAAGGAGTAAACTCTAACATAAAACACCTGTTTTCTAGTGTTATATACTTCTAAATAAATTGTAATAATGCTGGCAGAGAGCTTGAAGACATATATATGTGTGAAATTAATGACATTTCTCAGCTATTTTTGTCTCATACCCTCCCTTAAATACACTGAATTTTTAATGTGGCTAATTCCAACATTTTAAAATGATTCAAGTTAGCATCTTGTAAGAACCAAATATATGATCAGTAATCCAGAACATAGCTCTTCTTTCTTAGATAGAAGAATATATGGGCTGTTTGAAAGGAGCTCAGAATAGAATACAGAATAGACAAAATTCTTTTGTTATTAATTTGTTACCAAATTGATGTATTTCCTTTCCTCAGAAAGTGAATAGTAAAGTGTTTGTGATTTAATTGTTCTTATCCTTTAATTTTTCTGTCTAATTTATCCCCTTTAAAAGTAGAATTGTCCAAATGAAAAGAGGAGGTACAAAAGTTCAATGGAAAAAATAATTCTTTAAAAGTTAGAACTGGGCAAATGGAAGTTAATTGACTCCATGAGACACCAAGAAATAATAAAACCAAAAGAATGAAAAAAAAAAAACCAGAAAGTCTATGAAATATCTCATTGGAAAAACAACTGACCTGGAAAGTAGATCAAAGAGAGATAATTTAAGAATTATCGATCTACCAGAGAGTCATGATAAAAAAGAGCCTAGACATCATATTTCAAGAAATAATCAAAGAAAACTGCCCTTATATCCTAGAATCAGAGGATAAAATAAAATTTAAAAGAATCCAATGATCATCTCTGAAAGAGATCTCAAAATGAAAACTCTCAGGAATATTATAGCAAATTCCAGTGCTCCCAGGTTAAGGAGAAAATATTGCAAGTGGCCAGAAAAAATAATTCAAATATTGAGGAGCCAGTAGTCAGGATAATATAAGATATAGCAGCAGCTACATTAAAGGATTAGAATATTTGGAATATGATATTCTGGAGGGCAAAGGAGCTAGGAATATAAACAAGAATCACCCATGCAGAAAAACTGAGGATGATCCTTTGGAGGAAGGGGAGAATGGATATTTAATAAAATAGAAAGCTTTCAAATATTCCTGATGAAAAGACCATAACTGAATAGAAAATTTAACTTTCAAATACAAAACTCAAGGGAAACAAAGAAAGGTAAACTGGAAAGAAAAATCTTAATGGATTTGATAAAGCTAAACTGTTTACATTCTTACATGAGATCATAATACTTGTAACTTCTAAAAACTTTGTCATTGTTAGGATAGTTAAAAGGAGTATATATAGACAGAGGGTATGGGCATGAGTTGACTATGATAGGATGATTTTTAAAAAATAAAATGAAGGAGTGAGAAAATAATATACTGAGTGAAAGGGGGGGAGGTAAAGTAGTAGGATGGGATAAATTATCTTACATACAACAGGTGTGAAAGGAAGGGCTTTTAGAGTGGAGGAGAAGATAGGGGTGTGTGGCGTGAAATGCTTGAACCTTACTTTCTTTGTACTTGACTCAAAAAGGGAACAGCATACATACTCAGTATAGAAATCTATCTTTCCCAAGGGGTGAAGGAAGGGAGGGGGATAAAGGAAAGAGGTGATAGAACAGATAAACTTCAGGAGGAAGTAGATAGTAAAAATAAACTGGTGAAGAACCCCAACTTGCCCCTCTTAGAATCAGATAAATCTAATGAAAAACAAACAAGAAAGAAGTTGAGGAGAGGAATAGATTTTTAAAAAAGTTAGACATGAGAACTTTGGAGACTTTCTGGAAAACATTGAATGGAAATAGAAAGGAGTATACTTTTTCTCAGCTGTACATACCACATACGCAAAAATTGACCATGCAGGGCATAAAATCCAACAAAACCCAATAGAAAGAGATAGAAAAAGAAGTTCCACTTAAAAGAACTGCAGATAATATAAAACACTTGGTAGTCTACCTGCCAAGACAAATCCAGGAACTATGTGAACACATTTTCAAAACAAATTTCACACAAAACCAGATTTAAACAATTGGAGAACTATGAATTGCTCATGAATTGTGTGGGAATGAGTCAATACAATAAAAATGACAGTTTTATTTAAATTAATTCTATTTCATGCCATATTAATCAACCTAGTAACATTATTTTATACAGCTAGAAAAAATAATAAAATTCATTTGGAAGACTCAAAAGAACTCGAGCAATAGCAGATCTCAAACTGTACTACAAAGCAGTAATCATCAAAACAATTTGGTACTGGCTAAGAAATAGAGTGGTAGACCAGAGGAATAGATTAGGCACACAACACACAGTCGTGAATGGTCACGGCAATCTAGTTCTTGACAAATGGAAAACTCCAAGCTTTTGAGACAACAACTTATTATTTGACAACAATTTCTGGGAAAACTGGTAAACAATTTGGCAGAACCTAGATATAGATCAACATTTCACACCGTATACCAATATAAGGTCAAAATGGGTACCCAACTTAGACATGAAGGGTGTTAGTGTAAGCAAATTAGGGGAGCATAAAATATCTTACCTCTCACATCTATGGATAAGGGAAGAATTTATGATCAAACAAGAGACAGAGTATTATGAAAAGCAAAATAGATAGTTTTGATTACATGAGATTTAAAATGTTTTTTGTACTAACAAAGCCATGATTAGGAAGAAAGCAGAAAATGGGAAAAATTTTTACAAGTTTTTCTGATAAATACCTCATTTCTAAAAAATATAGGGAACTAAGTCAAATCAATAAGAATATAAGTCAACTGATAAATCGTCAAAGGATATGAATAGGCAGTTTTCAGATGAATAAATCAAAACTATTTTTCATATAAAAAAGCTCTAACTCACTTTTAATTAGGAAAATGCAAATTTAAAAAATTCTGAGGTACCACCTTACGCCTATCAAATTGACTAATATGACAGAAAAGGAAAATGACAAATGTTGAAGGGGATATAGGAAAATTGGAACACTGTTGGTGGAGTTGTGAACAGATTCAACCATTCTGGAGAGCAATTTGGAACTATGCTCCAAGGGCTATAAAACCATGCATACCCTCTGACCATGCAACACCACTACTAGTTCTATATCCCAAAGAGATAAAAAACAAAAAGGAAAAGGACCTATGTTTGTAAAAATATTTATAGCAGTTTTTTCAGTGGTGGCAAAGAATTGGAAATTGAGATTTCCATCAATTGGAGAATGGCTGAATAGGTTGTATGTGATTGTGATGAAATACTGTTGTATTGCATGTTTTGCATGCCTGCACATATATACTCTATATCAAATTGCTTGCCTTCTCAATGAGAAGGGAAAGAAAGGAAGGAAAGAATTTAGAACTCAAATTTTTTAAAAATGTTAAAATGTGTTTTTATGTGGAATTGGAAAAGAATAAAATTTAAAAATTTTAAAGCCCCATAAAGTATAATCACATTTCATAAAGATAACCAATAAATAATGATCATAATAAAGGATAATCCTTTACTTTCTGGCTCTATCCTTACTGAAAAAGTAATGAAACCAAAAGAAAAGGCAAAAGAGTAGCCTTCACTTTTAACAGTCCTTGAACTGAGGGTAAGATTCATATGGATTAAGGGGATGAGTTCATAGGGAAGGGAGCTGAGTGGGAGATGTAATAAGAGGGTCCAGGAGCCCAAATCCATCTGTAATTAGTTATACTTGGCTTGATGGTATTGCCCCTAAATTTCAATATATTTGTTCTATGTTTAGTCAATCAAAATAAACACTTCTTTAGGTAATGAGATGGTATTCCATAGTAAATAGCTGACTTGGCACATTGAAAACAGCTTGGATGAATAGGATAAATATTTGTGGCTGTTAGAAATCTTAACCATATCTTTGGAAATGGTTCCTATGGACTATTATAGAATGGTTATATCTTTATCATTCCCTCCTCAAACCCTGCCTAGAATAAGTGAATGTCATGACAATTTCATCTCTAGTCCACTGTTCAGTGGGTGTACTGTTTCTTTCCTGTGAATATGATATTGTATATGGTGACAAGATGGCCAGTTGCTCCTGGGTCATATCATTATTCATAACTTATGGACATTCTTGGAGCATCAGGAAGAAGCACTACTGTTTTATTTTATTTGTGTGTGTGTGTGTGTGTGTGTGTGTGTGTGTGTGGTTAACCAAACCAGCCATTCTGTCTGCTGAAGGAGCACTGCATGGAGGGACTGTGATAGGAAAACATGGTGTTTTCAATACCCAAGAATTCAGCAGTTTTGGACAGCCATTTGCATGGAGTTCAGGCATTACAATTGGCTTGTCTGGCTTCATTCATGGGGATGCTTCAATGCATGAAATCCTGAGCCAGTGTTTTCATGACTACAAACGTTTCTTCCTCATCAATACACTGTAACCCTATCTGTTTTTGACAGAAATGCAGTGGATCCTAGGTCAACCCAACCACAAAGAGGGGCTTACTATAATTTCTGACTAGCTAAAAAAGCTGTGTGAGGTGTGTTTGGAAAACAGCCTAAGACTGAAGGTCTTTGGGCTGAAGTAGTAGAATACGGAAAAAAAAAACAACATTGAAAAGGATTTTTCGATGCATGCTGCCAACCTCAAATGATTAGTTTCCATCTAGAAAAGAAAAATAAAGGCAAGGACAAGATAAAGGTCATTCCTCAGACTGCCCTACTATATGAATCATTCCAACCAAATAATCAGGAGATTTCCGTCCACAAGACCTCAAAACAGGCTCAAATAGCATTGAAAAAAATTGTATTTCCCCATTTTTAATGGCAAGAAGTTCATTTGAGTTAAACAAATGACATCACACAAGAGGAGAAAAGGAAGCTAACATTTTGGTTTTGACGAACTCTGGTGGGCTTTTTTTTTTTTTTTTTCAGGGCATAGATTTTGGGCCCTGTGATGTTTGTGATAAAAAAGAGATTCCGAAATGTGGAGTCAGGGTCATGCTACACGGGAGGCAATGGGGTTGTTTCTCAGAACCTGAATCTTGCCTTCATCTCTGTAGTAAATCATTCCCAGATTTAATCATCACTGTGAACAGCATGACCAATTACTACAAGTAGTATTCTTCCTGACAAAACATACAGAATCTTTTTCTTCTGTACACAGGAGAAAAGCAAACAACTAGAAGTCAAGACATCAGGCAACAATCAACATTGAACTCCAAGGAAAATGTGAGAGGTCTTCTTTCCATGTCGAGAGACCAATCTTTGAGAAATTACCGTAAACATAAAGAAACAATTGCAGCGCAGGCTTGTTTCTTAGTATTTTGGATCAGAAAGCTGAGGTTCTACCCTGCTGAATATCTTTCTTTGAAGAGCTAGGAATGAGGTAGGTTCTGTTAATGAATATTAGCCAAAAGGTTGCGGACTATAGACTGGGAGTACGGTGGCGGGTTAGATAAAGCAGAAATCTTAGTTAGAAAACTTGTGTCTAATTTCTTTGGTTCAGATTATCAGCCCTAGGAGTCTCTCAGTGAAGAATAGGAGGTTGAAGAGTCAACTCATCACCCCTGGGTATCAGGTGAGCATCGTGGGTCAAAAGAAGATGGTGCTATCTCTTTAAAGTTTGTAGGTGTTTACACAGGAGAAGAGAGAGGAGAGAAAAGTGGGAGTGTCCAGGATATTCCCCTCATTTCCAGGATTCCCCCCAGGGGGAAGGACTCAGCAATTAGTCACATCTGCTGGGAGAGATGAGGAGGCCTTGGTGTGGCTAGTAAAGTGAACCCCACATGATGCTTGACTTTTGTAATATAGAAATTGTAACAGCCTCTTGGTAGCCAAACTGACCAATTGTGCAAACAATTGTCTATTCCCATTTGACCACAGAGCTCAACCCCCATTCAGGGACATTTCTTCATGAAATTTGGGTAGTGGGGACCTTCATGGTGGCTAAAACTCAGAAACTCTATTTCACTTTTATTGTAATAGCTGTTTTCTTAGAGTTTTGTGTGTTAATTATGAAAATTGAATCCTATTTCAGAGGGGCCTTGGAGATGATTTAGTTCATCTCCCTTATAACAAGTGCCCCCTGTACTTCTCAAGGTCTTTGGGTTCACATGGACTTAGGTCAGATTCTTGGGGCTGACTTCAAAAGGGTAAGCTGCTCATCTGAGCTCAGTGTTCCTACCTAAAGTTAATTTAGAATCTTCTAAAAAAAAAAAACCCACAGAAAACAAAATGCTGCCACTAGCCCAGGATGAGCAGGAACAGATTGGTGTGAAGTATCGGTTTCTTACAGTATCTTTTTTTCTTTTCCCACTGACCCCTCTTCCATGCCTCCCTATTTCTCTCCAAAATACCATCATCCTTCCAGTGTCCGAGGTTTGTAACCTTGGTGTCATTCTCAACTTCTAATATTCGCTTGTTCCGCTTATCCAAGCAGTTTCCAAGTCTTGTCTTTTCTGTCTCTACATCCATCAAATCCATCCCCTTCTCTCTACTCACACAGCTATTCCCCTTTCTCCTGGGCTACTGTAATGGCCCTCTATTCCATATTCCACATCCCTATTAAAATGATTTTTTTAACGTTTGAGCCTGACTATGTAACCCCAATGTTCAATAAGCTCTACTAGCTACCGAATGATTCTGGCATCAATATAAGCTGCGCTCTTCAGCATTTAAAAGACCCTTTCCAACATGTCTTCATATTTCAGCCTTATTATTCCCCTTCCTACACTCTAAAATCCTTTCAAAATAACATTTCTGCTCCTCAGACTCATTCAAAAACATTTAAAATATACAAATATAAATAAGAAAGTAAGTTATGATACCATCCATCCATTAAGCAGTATCAAGAGACATGAAACAGAGGAGGCAGATAGGGCCTTGAGATCCAGTGTCAGGCTGCTATAGAAAAAGCACATGTGTTCTTGCTGCTTGTTGGAGCAACAGGCATAGTTGACAGAAAAGTAAGAAATGAGAAATCCCCTTTTTCCTTAATAGGAAGACCAAAGGGGAGCTGGAGGAGTCACAAGGCATGGGGTTCAGAAGAGAAGAAAAAGAAAAGATTGTAAGCAGAAGTTGTCTCTCCTTTTAGAGTCTATTGAGTGAGAGACTTTTCCTGCTCAGTGGCTATACTCTTTGACAAATGTCTATCCCCATTGTGGAAGTAAAGGAAAGATTGGGAACAAACCAGAAAATTATGGTGGTGCATGACCTTTAGAAAAGGGATCCATCAAAAAAGACCAAGGCATATACCTGTCCCTCACACATGCTCTAATATATGATCATAGTTACACACTGGTAGCCTGGGTAAGGTATCTACTGTGCCACCCACAACTCCTCCCCACTCCCTAAGGGCTGGCTCACTTACTGTGGGAGGTCTAGGGGATTTCCCCAGAGGAGGACAATTGCTATGACCATTGCCAGGTGTCTCAAATGCTTAGAGTCCTTGAGAATAACGTGTGTGTGTGTGTGTGTGTGTGTGTGTATGCAAAAGAGAGAGATTTTGATGACTCACAAATATACTTCCCAATGATGTGATTCCCATTTATACCAAGTCAGTCACACTGACGTCTGACTTAAACACGAAACATTTACTAACCAATAAAGCAAAAGCAAGAATAACTATACCATTTACTCATTAGAAGGCAAAAATAGGAATCATAGCATTTACTCTGTGATGACACTTAACAACTTTATCACTAGCAAGTTATAGCTATTTTTGTTGTTCAGCATTTTAATTATATCTGATGCTTTTTGAACCTCTTGGGTACTTTTTCAGCACAGATCCTGGAGTGGTTTGCCATTTTCTTTTCCTGCTCATTTTACAGATGAGGAACTGAGGCAAACAGGGTTATGTGACTTGTTCAGGTGCATGTAGCCAATGTACGTCTGAGGCCAGATTTGAACTCATGAAAATGGGTCCTCTTGATTCCAGACCTGGCACTCTATCCACAGTGTCATTTAGCTGTTCCTGTATAGTTTAAAGAGTAAACAGTTTTTTCCCAACAGTATCTTGATACTTCAACTTATGGTAACTTTATTGAGTATGAGGTATTTTTTACTGGGTTTGGGATTCATGATGACCTCCATCATTAGCCCCATGTCTATTTCCAGGAGTTGACTATGTGGAATTCTACTTCTCACACACCAAAGCTCTATTCCTCATTCTGGGACCCACATCATTTGTCCATTTAAGCCATTGTTATAACAAAAGCTATCTCTTCTTTCTCATATGTAGTTGGCAGATGGCAGTCGTCCACCAGAAGGTCTAGAAACGTGCCTTGCTCCATTGTTACACTAAGTAGAATGGTCTTGTCTGCTATTACATTGGTCATGAGAGTGTTGATGGGTTTCTGCTCCTAAGCATGAACAATATAAGGTAATCTTTCCTTGAGTTCTGTGGTTGATAACTGGGAAGATATCCTGGTACAAGGTTTAGTTATGCTTCCATCATATTCAAGCTGGTTTACTATTTCCAACAATTCACCAAAATTTTGTACTTTTTCCATAGCAAAATCAGTTAGACTTGCCTTCAACACTTGGAGGTATACAGCACATTTTCTCCCCTTCAGCCAGTGTACCTAGTAGCTTTCAGTTGAGCCCCCTTCCTAGCACTGAATTGAACCCATGTATGTGTGTGGGGGAAACAACCTTTGTTTTCTGCCAGTTTTCTGTTGGTCTCCTCTCTGCAGCACTCAGCCACACACTAGCCTCCTTTAAGATCCTTCTCCAGTACAGCACAGAGAATTCTGTCTCTCCATTGAGACAAGATATCTTCCTGATGGTTGGAGCACTCATTTATTCTGTGTATTATCTAGTATATTCTAACCTATATAACTCCTCTGATTTCTGTTTGCTATCAGTTTGAGTAAATGGGTTCATTTGCTATTCAGTTTGTGGATGTTTTTTCTGACTGAGCATTTGGTAGAAAGGGAATCAAGCCTTTGGATATAGTTTGGAGCATTAAGGGATAATGACCAGAAAAGCAGCTTGATTTTAAACAACAATTTCTCTCAGACTATAGCAGTATTGAGGGAGAGGGACAGATAGATAGAATTCTGTTCCAATATCACTTCTCTGAGGAAAACTGGATTAACCTCAGCATTCTATTTTCGTGCTTCCTTCCAGGCTGGAATTTTTTTTTTAACTCTCTCTTTGGAAGGGACAATTAAGATTTCGGAGATATCTTTTCACAATTGAGGGAACTGAATGGATTAGGACAAGTGGTTAATGGAGGGAATTGAGTGAACTACACTGACTCCATTTTGTGACTCAGTTCTGGGGCTAGCTCAGTTCCATTTCTGTTTAACTATGAGTCTAGTCCAAATTCTGTCTTGTGAGAAAAGTTTATTCAATTGTGGGCACTGGGAGAAAACCTTATTGTATTGTTTGAACCTGGACACGTATGGCTGGGAAGCTGGTCCAGGAGACCCTTAACCAAGGACCTAGGTTATTCTGACCAGAAACCTGGTCACATCCAAAGAGTGATGCAAAGATTTTCTCATGATTATACATCTCAAACAACCCCTATATTGTATCTGGAAACTGGCCCCATACTTATCAATCAGTTATTATTTCCATGTTCCTTTGTTCATAGACACTTGGGTGGTAGGGTATCTGGAACACCTCCTTTTTTGATTTCAGGGAATTATACTAGTTCACTCTCCGCCTCCCAAGTCGGAAAGTCCCCAATCTTTCATCCAATAGTCAAGGTCCAGGCCTAAGCTGAGGAGGTCTGGTCTTGGTTTGTCAGGCGATTGGCATGAATTGCTTAATAAATTGAAGTACTTAGAAGGCTGAACCTTTTGTTTTCCTCAGTCATTTCATCTTTCACCCTCCACACAATTTTCTGTAAGCTGCTTTTAGCCATGGTAACACAAATAATCTACATGAGCAAAACATCCACCCCTACTCACCTTCCCCACTCCTCAAATTATTTTCAAACAGGTTCAGGACCTCTCAACATATTTATCTGAGGGACAGATTTCTCTGATCCTCAGAACAGTCTGTTTCTCTTAAGCATTTTGATTTGAGGGTCTACATGTTTCTTTCAAGATGATTTTATATATATTCTTTACACCAATGTTATTTTTCTTCTCCCCTAAAGTGCTAAAATGCTCACATAACAAAGAAGCAGTCTCTCATGCATGCAAATAGAAATTATGTAATTTATATTGAAACCATTCTTCTGATTTAAAATACGGAAAATTCACTTTTGCTTCTTTTTGCTTTGTATATGATGAATTCTATACTCAAGAAAAACATGACTTCTGCTGGAATATTGTATTTATTCACCATTATTGTACTGAATAATTTTTTAATCCCCTCTTCTAAATAAATCCACCTGCTTGTCTAGCTGCACTGATCAAATAAGTTAAACAATTCTTACAATTATTATTTTCAAGTTTTCCTATCCCCCAGAAATACACAGAAGCTCTTCAAAAACAATTCAGCACCTTGCTCTCCTGTTGCTCTCACTAAAAATATTTTTATGAATAATATTTTAATGAGAGAAAAAGAGGTTTTGTACCACTGAAAATAAAACAAAAACTTAAATATTGGTTGTTTCATTTATCATATTTAATTTTCTGTTTTGTGTATATTCTTTACTGTATGTAATATAGTAGCTTAGTAATACATGTAGGATCATAGAATCTTAGAGTTATGTACACTAAGTACATGGGATCATAAATTTAGAGCTGGGAAGGGCCTTGGAGGCCAAGGGAGCCAAACTCCTCAATGTATAGGTGAGGAAACTGAGGCTAAAAAGGTTAACTGGCTTGCCCAGGACCACACAATGTCTGAAGGGCAATTTGAAGCCAGGTCTTCCTGACTTCAAGCCCAGAACTCTATCCACTGCACCACCTATATGCAATTTAAATATTATTTCTATATTCTCTCTCTCTCTCTCTCTCTCTCTCTCTCTCTCTCTCTCTCTCTCTCTGTCTCTCTCTCTCTCTCTCTTTTTACTGGTAAGCACCTGTATAGAATTTTAGAGATCACTATTAATAGGAACTCTGTGGTGAATCTGTTCTATAAAAAAATTAAAGGAGCTGTTGGTCAGTCCCTCTCTGGGGTTTTTGATGGTTGTGGTGGTTGTTTCTTTGTTTTTTAGGATAAATGATTTGGAAAAGGAATTTCTTCAGGCTGTATCTATGAGACTGTCAAATAAATTAGCCAGATATACTGACCCTTAGGAATTCCTATGGTTTGCTTCTATTTAGTTTTTGTTTTTTAATTTTTTTAAATTTTTATTTATTTTTTTAAAGAAAAATTTTTTTATTGGTTGGTGTTTTTCATTTCTTTTCTTTTTTCTTTTTTTCAAATATTTGTATTTTATTTGTTTTGACAAAGAAGATACATCCCAATAAACAAACACACCAAGTCTTCTCCCCCCAGAAGAGTTTAAAAAAAAAAAACTAGTTGAAAGAGTGGTTTTGGCTGATAGTGTACATCTCTTTCTTTCTTTCTTTTTTTTTCAAGAGAAAATTGTCTGCTTCACTCTACATTGTGATTCCTTAGTTCTTTTTCTGGATGTGGATGGCATTTTGTATCATGAGTCCTTTGGAAATGTTTTAGGTCCTTGCATTGCTGTGAAGGGCTAAGTCTATAAGAAATGGTCCTTATACACTGTCGCTGTTAATGTGTATAATATTCTCCTGGTTTTACTCACTTCATTCAGCATCAGTTCAGATAAGTCCTTCGAGGCCTCTCTGAAGTCTTCCTGTTCATCATTTCTTTTTTTCACTCTCAATAATACATTTATTCACTCCAAATGACTTAGCATCCAAATTTGTAAAGGAAATCTAAGCTACAAGAAGACATAGATAGTAATACAATAGTGATGGGAGCCCTCTATCAGTTTTAGATAAGTCTAACAGAAAGATAATCATAAGGGAAAATATGGAACTGAAAAAATTGCTAGAGAAATTTAGAGGTTAAAGAGTTTTGACATCTTCTAAATGGTAATGTAAAAGAATATGCATACTCCTTAGTATCATAAAAAGCTTCTACAAAAATTGATCATGTACAAGGACAGAGAGGTATTAAAAACCAATACAAAAAAGCAGAAATAACTAATCTATACTTTATAGACCATAACATAATGAAAATAGTCATTGGTTCAGGAACCACAAACAAAAAGTACAGACCAAAATGAAGACTTGAAAATGAAATCCTAAATAATTAGTGAATCAAAGAACAAATCCTAAAAACAATCAATAGCAATGTAAAATAAAATGATCATGATGAAAAAACATATCAAAATTTCTGAGATGCAGCTAAAGCAGTCCTTGGGAGAAAAATATCTTTACAAATATATATTAAACAAAATAGAAAAATACAAAATAAACTAACTGGATATGTATGTTCAAAAAAAATAGAAACCCAACAAATAAACAAATATAAATAATCACAAAAGAAGAGAGATTAAAATATATTAAAATTTAGAGGTAAAACACACAAATTAGAAATGAAAATTCCATAGAAATGATAAGTAAAACTAAAAGCTAGGTTTTTGAAAATACTAATAAAATTAGGTTCCAATTCTTTCAATCTTTTAATGTAGAAGCTGCAAGGTCCTGTGTAATCCTGATTGTATCTCCTTGATATTTAAATTGTTTCTTTCTGGCTGCTTGTAATATTTTCTCCTTCACTTGATAGCTCTGGAATTTGGCAACTATATTTCTTGGGGTTTTGAGTTTGGAATCCCTCTCAGGAGGGGAACGGTGGGTTCTTTCGATGACATTTTGCCCTCTGAATCTAGTACTTCTGGGGAGTTTTCCTTGATGATTTCCTGGAAGATATTGTCCAGGCTGTTTTCTCCATCCTGAGTTTCTGGCAGGCCAATAATTCTTAAGTTTTCTCTTCTGAATCTATTTTCCAGGTCAGTTGTTTTTCCAATTAGATATTTTATATTTTCTTCTATCTTTTCATTCTTTAGATTTTGTTTGGCTGATTCTTGCTGTCTCATTGAGTCGTTAGTTTCTACTTGCCCAATTCTAATCTTTATCAAATTGTTTTCTTCTGTTAACTTTTGTATCTCGGGGTGGAGCCAAGATGGCGGAGTAGAAGGACGCACGTTTACGAGCTCCGAAACCAAAGCCCATAGAATTAATGTAAAAAGAGTCCCCCATAACTTCTGGGTGAATACAAGGTGTGCAGAAGCAGAGTGGAAGAGATTTCCGTTCCAGGGAGCCCTGAAGACCCGTCCCCAGGGTCCGGCGCGCCCCGGAAAGTAAACCTGACCCCCAGCGCTGCCCTGGCCGCGGCCCCAGAGAAGCTGATCCAAGCAGGCTTCAGAGACGGAAGCTCCAGCAGCCGGGAAAGTCCCTCCGCCCACAGAAGCTAAAGGTCAGTGAGAAAGAAGGCTGCACTAGGGGAGGGGAGCGGAGCGTCTCCGTGACTCGGGCCCCCTCAGGAGGAAGCGGCGGCGGCGGTGGGGACGGGGGCAGGAAGCTGCGGAGGCAGAGGTGTGGGCAGCGGCTGAGGCGGCAGTGGCCCAAGACTCAAGAATCCCCCAACAGCAGGCAGGATCTTCATTACGGAAGATTCCCGCATAAAACCGGACGGAGCTGAGCCTGGGAGATGGCCCTGCCCCCACCCCGCTCTGTTACTGAAGGCTTCTGCTTAAAGCCCCCAAGGGAGCGGGATTTGGGAGGTGGGCCCCCCCCCCCCCGCCCCCACCCGTTCCATTCCTGAAAGTCTCTGCATAAAGCCCCCGAGGGATCAGAGTCTTGGAGGCAGCCCTGGCCCCACCCCAGCACCTGAACTAAAGCTCACTGAGGCCAAGCACTAGCTGGGCGGATCCAGGCGGGGGTGGAAAGGAATCTCAGAAGTCAAGTAACTGGCTGGGAAAATGCCTAGAAAAGGGAAGAAAAATAAGACTTTAGAGAGTTTTTTCCAACAAATGCAAATGATCCCGACCTTCGGATTCTGACGAAGATGAGGACGTATTCTTGCCATCAGGGAAAGATGTGGAGGGCGGGGCCTCAGTACCCCAGACACCCCAGGGGGGTGGTGGGTGGGCTCAGGCCCTGGAATAGCTCAAAAAGGATTTTGAAAAGCAAGTTAGACAGGTGGAGGAAAAACTGGGAAGAGAAATGTCAGAGATGCAACAAAAGTATGAAAAACAGGTCAATACCTTGGTAAAGGAGACCCAAAAAAATGCTGAGGAAATTAACACCTTGAAAAATAGGCTCACCCAATTGGCAAAGGAGGTTCAAAAAGCCAATGAGGAGAAGAATGCTTTCAAAAGCAGAATTAGCCAAATGGAAAAAGAGGCTCAAAACTCACTGAATTTAATAGTTCTCTCAAAATTAGAATGGAACAGATGGAGTCTAATGACTTTATGAGAAACCAAGAAATCACCAAACAAAACCAAAAGAACGAAAAGTGGAAGAGAATGTGAAATATCTCATGGGAAAAACAACTGACCTGGAAAATAGATCCAGGAGAGACAATTTAAAAATTAGGGGACTACCTGAAAGTCATGATCAAAAAAAGAGCCTAGACATCATCTTCCATGAAATTATCAAGGAAAACTGCCCTGACATTCTAGAACCAAAGGGCAAAATAAGTATTGAAAGAATCCATCGATCACCACCTGAAAGAGATCCAAAAAGAGAAACTCCTAGGAACATTGTGGCCAAATTCCAGAACTCCCAGCTCAAGGAAAAAATCTTACAAGCAGCTAGAAAGAAACAATTCCAGTACTGTGGAAATGCAATAAGGATAACTCAAGATCTACCAGCTTCTACATTAAGGGATCGAAGGGCGTGGAATAGGATATTCCAGAAGGCAAAGGAACTAGGACTCAAACCAAGAATCACCTACCCAGCTAAACTGAGTATAATACTTCAAGGGAAAATATGGTCTTTCAATGAAACAGAGGACTTTCAATCATTCTTGATGAAAAAACCAGAGCTGAAAAGAAAATTTGACTTTCAAACACAAGAATGAGAAGAAGCATGAAAAAGTAAACAGCAAAGAGAAGTCTTAAGGGACTTACCATGAGTGAACTGTTTACATTCCTACATGGAAAGACAATATTTGTAACTCTTAAAACTTTTCAGTATCTGGGTAGTTGGTGGGACCACACATACACATGTACACGCATGCACACACATACACACATGCACACACATACAGAGATAGAGAGCACAGATTGAACTGAATAGGATGGGACCATACCTTAAAAGAAACTAGGGTAAATGGTGAGAGAGAAATGTAGGGGGAGGGAAAGGGAAGGGGGTAACTATATGTCATTTAAGAGGCAGGTAGGAGTTTTTCTTAGTGGAGGGAAAAAGAGGAGAGCTGAGAAAAAAAAAAAAACAAGAAGTTTACCCTCATCACATTTGACTAAACGAAGGAGTGAAATGCACACTCATTTTGGTATGAAAACCTATCTTACAGTATAAGAAAGTGGGGGAGAAAGAGATATTGCAAGGGGGGGGATGATGGAAGGGAGGGCAAAGGGAGGAGGGAGCAATTTGAAGTCAACACTTGGGGAGGGACAGGATCAAAAGACAGAAGAGAAACAATGAGGGGCAGGTTAGGAGGGATGGTAATCCAGTTAGTCCTACACAACACGACTATCAAGGAGGTCATTGGCAAAACTACACAGATATGGCCTATATTGAATTGCCTGCTGTCCCAAAGGGAATGGGTGGGGAGGGAGGGATGAGGAGAATTTGGAACTCAAAGTTTTAGGAACAACTGTTTAGTATTGTTGTTGCAACTAGGAAAGAAGACATACAGTTAAGGAGGAATAGAAAGTCATCTGGCCCTACAGGAGAAAAGAAAAGATGGAGACAAGAGAAGGGAGAGATGACAGAAGAGAGGGCAGATTGGAGATAGGGAAAATTAGATTGCTTGGGGTATTGGGGTGGGGGGAGGGGATAAAAGGGGAGAAAATTTGAAACCGAAAAATTTGTGAAAATGAATGTAAAAAAATTAAATAAATAAATAAATAAAAAAATTAAAAAAAAAAAACCTTTTGTATCTCCTTTTCCATCTGCCCAATTTTTCCTTTTAAGAAGCTATTTTCTCCAGTTAATTTTTGTACTTCCTTTTCCATTTGTTCAATTTTCCTTTTCAAGGAGATGTTCTCATCAGTGAATTTTTTCTTAATAATTTTAAAATCATTGGCCAGTTTATCTTCTATTTCCTTCTTCAGCTGTTCCAGGAGAGCTGCTTGTGCTTGCGAGTAGTTCATAGTCCCTTCTGAAGTTTCAGATGGAAGTACAGTCTCAGCTGTGACCTCTTTGGGGTTTGTGTTTTGGTCCTTATCCCCATAGAAAGATTCTATGGTTCTTTTGACCCTCTGCTTTTTCCTGTTCATGATGTTGATTGAGTTTTGTGGCTTCTGGTTCTTTCAGTCAGAAGCTAGAGAACTTTTTGCTGAGCTGATGTGTGAAAAAGCTAAAAGCAGGTTTTTGTTTGGTGTTTCCCTGATCAGGCCTGGGTTTAGCTTGTTAAGTGTGGAAGAGGAGTGGTCTGGTCACAGGAGATCTCCTCGGCTGAACTGAGGCAAAGGCAAGCTCAGGGGCTGGTAATCCCAGCTGCCCTATTGTCTTTCTGATTCCCCTGGACAGCTAAGGCATGCCTAGATGCTAATGCATGTTCCCACCCTTTCTGGGGCTCCTCTCCTGGCGCTGAGGCTTGCCTGGGTCCTAGTGCGAGATTTCTCTGCCCTGGGTCCTCTGTCCTTCCAGTTTGCTTCTGCCACCGTAGGAGGAATCCCCCTTAGCTATTTTCCTTGTCTCAGGTGTTATGAGACTATTGGTCTCCTTCTTCTATTTCTACTGATCTGGGATTTTTCTGGGGAAATATTTTATGGTTCTTTCACGGTCATCAAGGGGGGAGGAGAGAGCATTTACTGATCACTCCACCATCCTGGCTCCCGGAAGTTCAAGTAGGTGACTTACTGAAGTTTGATCTTCGGGCTGAAGGTCTCAGGAGCTGCTGTGCTGATATCTGGTGCTCTGTGGCTCTCACTGACTCGGTTTGGCTTGTCTCCCACCCTGGGTGCTGCTCCTCTGGTTCCACCTGCCACTCAGGTTTCTCAGATCTCTTCTGCTCTGCTGTGCTGGCCATGCTGCTCTGTGCACTGTGGGCTCACCCCCGTGGAACAGATCCTTCCTGTGGACCTTCCAGTCCAACCTGAGCTCTGAATCCGTCACCATCTGTCTCCCACTCGATTCTGCACCTCCAAAATTTGGTCAGATTCTCCTTTCAGAGATACCTGGAGGAGTTTGTCTGAGAGCTTAGGTGAGTCATTGCTCTCACTCCGCCATCTTGGCTCCACCCCCCAATAAATAAAAAAAACTAATAAAATTAATAAACCCTTACCTAATCTAAATTTTTAAAAAGAGATCAGAAAAATGAATCAATGAAATAGAAAATTAACAAGGAAAAACCACAGCAACACCAGAAAAAATAAGAATAATTATCAGGACATTATATACATTTATATACTGAAAACATCAAAACCACAAAAAAAAAAAAAATAGAGAAATACCTTCAACAATATATAATAGCCAAACTATGAGAAGACCAATTGAAGATATTAAATAACCCAATATCAAACTAGGAAATAAATTTAGTTGTAAAGGAACTACCAAAGGAAAAAGAATCACTGGTCCTACTGGATTCACAGGACAATTTTATCAAACTTAAAAACAAAACAAGACAGTATCTATATTCACAAATTATTTTCAAAAATTGAGAAAGGTCCCAAATGAGTCCTTTTATAATATATATCCTTAGTACTTTTCATGCTTCTCTTGATTCTTGTCTTGGAAAGTCAAATTTTCTATACAGATCTGGTCTTTTCCTCAATATGAATGATTCAAAGTCCTTTATATCTTTGAATGACCATTTATTCCCTTGAAGTATTATACTCAGTTTTTCTGGGTAAGTGATTCTTGGTTTCAATCCAAGTTCTGTTGACCTCTGAAATATCCCATTCTAAGCCCTTCTCTCCCTTAATGTTGAAGCTGCCAGATCCTATGTTATCCTGATTGTATTTCCACAGTACTCAAATTGTTTCTTTCTAGCTGCTTGCAGTATTTTCTCCTTGATCTGGGAACTCTGAAATTTGTCCACAATATTCCTAGGAGTTTCTCTGTTTGGATCTCTTTCAGGAGGTGATTGGTGGATTCTTTCAATATTTATTTTGCCCTCTGGTTCTAGAATATCAGGACAGTTTTCCTTGATAATTTCATAGAAGATAATTTCTAAGCTCTTTTTTTGATCATGACTTTCTGGTAGTCTCATAATTTTTAAGTTGTTTCTCCTGGATCTATTTTCCAGGTCAGTTGTTTTTCCAATGAGATGTTTCACATTATCTTCTATTTTTTTAAACTTTTAGTTTTGTTTTTTTAACTGCTTGGCTTATCTCAGTTACTCATTTCCCTGAAACTCAACTTTCTTTCCACAAACTATTTTGTTCAGTGAGCTTTTGAACCTTTTCCTCTATTTGGCTAATTCTGCTTTTTAAAGCCTCCTTCTCCTCACTGGCTTTTTGGACCTCTTTTTCCAATTGAGTTAACCTCTTTTGAAAGGTGTTATTCTCCTCAGCATTTTTTTGGTTCTCCTTTAGTAAGCTGCTGACTTGTTTTTCAAGCTCTTCTATTGCCTGAGCCCAATTTAAGATCCCTTTGGAGAACCTGGAGGCAGAGGCCTTGACTTCTTGTGACAGTATGCCTTGTTCTTCCTCATCCAAAAGGATGGAAGGAGACACCTGTTCACCAAGAAAGTAACCTTCTATGGTCTTTGGACATTTTCCCAGCCAGTTACTTGACTTCTGAGTTTGCTTTGCATAACCACCTCACCTCCAGTTCCACCAAGCCAGCACTGGGGTCTGAGATTCAGATGAGCTGCTCCAAACCCTTAGGGGAATTAGGTGGGGGCAGGGCCACTATTCAGTGTGAAATTAAGATCAGCTGCTCAAGTGGGGGCAGGGCCACCACACAGGGCCCAATTCCCTCAGGGGGTTTACTATGAGACCTTCAACAATGGATTCAGGCTACTGTCTGCTTTGGGAGCCCCTGTCCTATTCACTGCTGCCTCCACTGATGCCACCTGAGGAGGCCCAGTTATGGGGACACCCTGCTCCCTTCTTGGCCAGCCAAAAAGACCCTCTCACTGACCTTTAGCACCTGTGGGATGAGAGATCTGCGCTGACGCTGGAGATTCTGTCCCTGAAGCCTGCTCAGTCCTGCTCTTCCTGGTGCCACGTGGCCAAGGCTGGCCTGGGCTCTGCTTTGCCTCCCGTGCAACAGACCTTTCCCGTCAGTCTTTCAGGTCACTCTGGGGCTAGAAATCTCCTCCACTCCATTGTTCTGTGGCTTCTGCTGCTCTAGAATTTGTTGACAGTTCTTCTTTACAGGTATTTTTATGGGCTGTGAGGTAAGAGCTAGTGTGTGTGCGAATATCTACTCCTTCTATTTAGTTTTAACATGTATTTTTATAAATTTTTATAAATACTCAACTGTCCTGGGTTTAAAAGCGTAATCTGAAGTTACGTGTTATAAAATAGTTTCTGATTAAATTTCAATAAAACTAAATCAGGTCAGAAGTTCAGAATAAAATATTATGTCAGGTAATCTAAAGGAGCTCAAAATTAGTTCATTTATTAAATCTATGAATTATTTTGAGGGTCCCTGCCCTCTAAGCACCTTGATGTCTGCATCATCAAATGGGAACAGGAAATCTGGAAGTTTCTATTAAAAATTAGAGGAGATCTTGGAGTAGAGTATTCCAAAGGGCAAATGATATATAAGCTTACAACAATAAGAAAAATTTACCCTGAAAAGCTAAATGTATTTTATGGGGGTGGAAGGAGGGAATAGGCCTTTAGTTTTATAGAAGATTTTCAGACATTTCTGATGAAAAGATTAGAATTGAGGAGAATCTTGAAATACAAACATGAATGCAGAGAAACCTAGAAGGGTAAATTTATTGAGCGATTGGAAGGAGCTCTATGATGATATTGTACTGACATTCTAATGAAGGGAGAAGAAAAAAAATATCTCTTCAGAACCTTATTGTCTTCAAATGGTACTGAGGAGTCAACAGCAATGACAAATCCCCGACATTATGAATATAGATCAATTCTATCCTGAAGGTTTGAAGAGGGGAAGGAAAGAAGGTTAAAGGAATATGCTAGTGTAGAAAGGAGGAGGAAGGGGATGAAAGTTTCTATTTTCATAAATTAGGCATGAGATTATACAAATATGGAGAAAGGAGTGGGGTCAGCAGGCATAGTAGAAATGGAAATAATTCACCAGCTATCTCCTAAAAGAATCCCCCAAATGAAAACCTTCAAGAGCATCATAGCAAAAATCTAGAACTTCCCTGTCAAAGATAAGTGCTGCCACGCTGCCAGAAAGTAAGAATTCAACTAACAAGAACTTTTTTTTAACTCTGAAACAGACAAAAGTACACAAAGAAATACATCAAACTCAACAGGAAAATAAGTGGACATAGGAGAAGGATAGTCTAAATGGGAGGATAAAGCTAGGGAGGGAATGATCACAAGTAAAACAAATATGTAGCTCAATGAAACAATGAGCTATGTCATGTAGGGGTACCTAAGAGGGACAAATCATAGCAGAGAGTTCTGACAGAAGGTGATTCATTGGAGAAGGAAATGTCAAACCGCTTCAATACCTTTGTCATAGACAATATCAAAGTGATATTTGATAAAAGTGATGACATCAGAAGATAAGCTCCTCGGGTCAGAAGGTGGGGAAGAGTAGAGGGTAACTCATTACTTCACTTCTTGACATATAGACGAAGAAATGAAAGCATTGTCAGATTATATATTCTTGGGCTCAAAGATCATTGCAGACAGCATCTGCAGCCATGAAATTAAAAGATGCTTGCTCCTTGAAAGGAAAGCTATGGGAAATCTGGATAGTGTACTAAAAAGCAGAGACATCACCTTGCTGGCAAAGGCTCATATGGTCAAAGTTACAATTTTTCTAGTAACAAAGTATGGCTGTGAGAGTTGGAATACAAGGAAAGCTGAGCACCTCAGGATCAATGCTTTTGAGCTGTGGTGCTGGAGAATATTTTTGACAGTCCCTTGAACAGAGGGAGATCAAATCAGTCACTTCTTAAAGACATTATTTCATTCTACTCATCTAAAGGACAAATACTGAAGCTGAAACTTAAATACTTTGGCTACATGATGAGAAGACAAGACTTATTGGAAAAGACCTTGATGTTGGGCAAGTTTGAAGGCAAAAGAAGGGGATATCTGATGATATTGATACAGTGCCATGGACGCAATGAACCTGAGCTTGGACAGACTTCAGAAGATAGTGTACTAGGGTCTATAGCACTACAAAGAGTAGGACAGGACTGAATGAATGAACCACAGCAAAACAAAACAAAACAAACTTCCTTATCCTTAAGGGAGAATTAAAAGGGTGAAAAAAAACAACTCAACATAATCTAAGTGACTGACTTAGACTACTTACCTCTTAGATAATAGGAGAATAGCTGAACAAATTGAGTTATATGAATGTAATTGTGATATATTGTTGTGATATAAGAAGTGGTGGGGCAACTGGGTAGCACAGTGGATAGAGTGCCAGGTTCAAATCTGTCCTCAGTCACTTACTAGCTGTGTGACATTGGGTAAGTCACTTAATCCTGCTTGCCTTAGCTTTCTTGTCTTTAAAATGAGCTGGAGAAGGAAGTGGCAAACCACTTTCAGTATTTTTGCCATGAAAACCTCAGAAAGGGGTCACAAAGAGTCAGGCATGACTGAAAATGACGGGGCAACAGCAAAATAAGAAATGACCAAAGAGATGATTTCAAAGAATCCTGGGTAATATGAACTGATGTAGAGTAAAGTGACCAGAAACAGGTGAACAATTTATAAAAGGATGGCAATATTTAGAGAAAAGCAATTTTGAAATACTTGAGAATTCTCAATCAACATCCAACTAAGTCTTCAGAGGACCTTTGATGAAGCATGTTACTTACATGCTGACAGAAATGTGATGAACACAGGTGTGTGGAGATATACATTATTGTATATGACCACTATGTAGATTCATTTTATTTTATTGTGTTTATTTTTAAATTTCTAGTATTTTAATTTTCTTCCAATTACATGTAAAAACAATTTTTAAAATTTCATTTTTAAAGTTTTGATTTCCAAATTCTCCCCCTCCCATCACCTTCATCGAGAAGGCAAGCAATTTGTTATAGGTTATACATGTACAGTCAGTCAAAACATTTTTCTCTATTATGTTAAGCAAGAAAACGCAGACTACAAAAAACCAACCCAAGAAAAATAAAGAAAGCAAAAAATGCTTCATTCATCATTCAGACTCCATCAGTTCTTTCTCTGGAGATGGATAACAATTTTCATCATAAGTCCTGCAGAATTGTCTTAGATTGTTGCATTGTTGAGAATGGCTAAATCATTCATAGATGACTATCATATGATATTGCTGTTACTGGGTACAGTGTTCTCCTGGTTCTTCTCACTTCTTTTGCCTTAATTCTTGTCTTTCCAGGTTTTTCTGAAAGCATCTTGCTCATCATTTCTTATAGTACTATAGTATTCCATCACAATCAAATAACACAACTTGTTCATCTATGCCCCAATTGATAAGCATTCCTTCCATTTTCAATTCTTTGCTACCACAAAAAAGCTACTATAAAATTTTGTACACCTAAGTACAAATATATAGTCAAGCCACAGGAATTTTTTTTAATCTTTTTGGGATACAGACTTAGTAGTGGTATTGTTGGGTTAAAAGGTGTTCAAGTTTTATAGGCCAGTGGGCACAGTTCCAAATTACTCTTCAGAATGGTTGGATCAGTTCACAATTCCACCAGCAGTGTTTTAGTGTCCCAATTTTCCTACATCCCTTCCAACATTTGTTATTTTCCTTTTCTGTCATATTAGCCTGTCTGATAGATGTGAGGTGGTACCTCAGAATTGTTTTAATATGCATGTCTCTAATTAATAATGATTTAGAGCATTTTTTCATATGATTATAGATACCTTTCATTTCATATAACATATTTATGCTCATATCCTTTGACCATTTATCATTTGGGGATTCTTTTAAATTTGACTCAGTTTTCTATATATTTGAGAAATGAGGCCTTTATTAGAGACATTTCTACAAATTTTTTTCATAGTTGTGATTATTATGTATTTCCCTCCATTCTATCTATGTTTCCCCCATTTATCCTTCTCTCTCTTTCTCTCCTCCTGCTCTCCCTCTTATTTCAACCTATCTCTCCTCAAAAGCATTTTACTATTAACCATTGCATCCCCCAATCTGCCCTCCATTCTATTTGTCTCCCTCCTTCACATATGTCCTCCCCTTCTGACTTTCCTGTAGGGAAGATACATTTCTATACCCAACCAAATGGGTATGTTATTCCCTCTTTGAACCAATTTCACTAAGAGTAAGATTCAAGCATTGTCTACCCACCTCCATTTCCCCTCCATTGTAAAAGCTCTTTCATGCCTCTTTTATGTGAGATAATTTACTCTATTCTATCTCTCCCTTCCCTTTTTCCCAGTACTCTTTGTCACTTTTCAGTTTTATTTTTTTAGATATCATCCCACCATAGTTAATTCACATCTATGCTCCCTATCTATGTATACTGTTTCTAATAATAATAGTCATTAGGACTTACAAGTATTTTTCTGTGTAGGAATGTAAACAATTTAACTTTATTGAACCCCTGAAGATTTCTCTTTCCTCTTTCTTTTTATGGTTTTCTTGAGTCTTGTATTTGAAAGTCAAATTTTCTATTCAGTTCTGGTCTTTGCATCAGGAATGGTTGACAGCCCTCTATTTTATTAAATATTCACTTTTTCTCCTGAAGGATTTATGCTCAGTTTTTCTGGGTAACTGATTCTTGGTTGTAATCTGAGCTCCTTTGCCCTCCAGAATATCACATTGCAAGCACTTTGTCTTGTGTGAGTGTGAGTATGGCTCCATGATATTTGAATTGTTTCTTGCTTGCAATATTTTCTCCTTGCAATATGGCTTCTTATAATATTATCTCCTTGACCTGGGAGTTCTGGAATTTGGCTATAATACTCCTGAGAGTTTTATTTTGGAATCTCTTTCAGGAGGTTATTGGGAGATTCAATTTCTATTTTACCTTCTGATTCCAGGATATCAGGGCAGTTTTTCTTGATAATTTCTTCCTTCCTTCCTTCCTTCCTTCCTTCCTTCCTTCCTTCCTTCCTTCCTTCCTTCCTTCCTTCCTTCCTTCCTTCCTCCCTTCCTTCCTATTTCTTAACTTTGAATTTTATGTTAAAGTTCAGTTCTGCTCTCAGTGTAAAGGGGACACTGTCCTAAGTTTCAGGTTTTTTATGTTGTTCTTTTCAGAGCTAGTTCTGTAAGTTTTCAGTTCTTCTAGGATGGTATGACCTAAGGAAAGATATGATCACTGCTCTCCTGCCTTATGCTCTGGTCTATAAGAGACCACAAGTGTTCTTTTCCTCCTTGGAAGTATGACAAAGGTCCCCACTCTTCTGAGGCAGCATGCTCTTGTCTGTTAGCGCTCCTCGTTGCCCTGACTGTGACTTAGAACCACATATGGGCAAAACAGAGTCCTACACTAAGTTCCAGCAAAAATCTGTGATCTCCCTCTGACCACTTATCTGATCCTTTACTCTTTGTGGACTGAGAGATCCAGAAGCAGCAGCTGCTGATTCAGCCATCCCCAAAGCCTGCTTCTGACTTGCTGGGGCACCAGTCCACTCTCACCCCAGTGAGATAGATCTTTTTCTGCAAACCTTCTAAGTTATCTTGGGCTATAAAATTGTTTAACCCTCTCCTTATGTTGGTTCTGATACTACAGATTTTGTTTTGAGGCATTTTTTTAAAGTTCTTTAGAAGGGAATTAGGGAGAGCTTTACTTTGCCATCTTGGCTCCATTTCCTGTGCTTCTTTGTTGCAAGAATTTTTTTTCCTCTTGGTTTTTAATTGAGAGGATAGGAAAACTGAAAATACTGATGCCAAAAAAAAAGAGAGAAGGGAAATGAGCCCTTTTAACAAAATGCACAGAGCAATATAGAAGGAAGCACAGACAAGGAAGGTAGTTTTAAAAGTAGTATGTAGAATTTATGTGCTTTTTTAAAACAAAGGTAGTATGAAATGGAGATTAACAGATTGATAGGAAACCCTTTTGTTATCTGCTGCATATATGAAAATACTTTTTAATTTTGGTGTTTATGTTAAGAATAACAATAAATAACATAAAAATGAAAGCTACAGGTTTAATGTATATTTAAAGAGAAGAGCTGGAAATTATAGAGATCTACAGTTTCACATGTAATACTTTTTTTCTGTTCACTATGTATGTGAAAATGCCCATTTATTTGGTGTTTATGTTCTGAATAAAAATAAATTTAAGAAAAGTCACCAAAAATTCTAGTAACTGAAATAGTTGGCCCCAAGGATATAATGGGAAGTGGGGATACATGCTTTTGTCTAATCCAGCAAAATAGCTACAACCAAACAAAATGGGAAAGCTGCATCCTTCAAAGAGAACACAATAGAAGCCTGCAATTTTTTTGGTTTAGTCTATTTTTAAAAAACAGGCTATCTCTGCTATAGACATGTTTCTTCCTCCTATCTGCTACCTTCATTTCTCCCCTTTTCTGCAACCTCCCATTTCTGGAAATTTTCAGGCCCATTAATGGATAATTCTTTGTTTATGACATCAGAACTGAGCAACTAATCAGATATGATTCCTTTCCCTCCGGCTCTCCCATATGATGGAGTAATCCCATTGTGGGAGAAAATTAATTGCTTCCTCTCCAAAGTAGGATGAAAAATCAGAACAGAGAAAGAGGCCACAAATATATCTTGTCCATCTGGAGATGAGGCTGACCCCTTGTTCCTCTACAGAATACATGCCGTTCATGTGTATTCTTGTATTCTCTTTCCTTTTCCCTCTCATGTTCTGGAGCCTTTCAAATTATACCATGAGTCTTCCCTACTTTGAATGTAAATACACTGAATAAAGATCTATTACACTCAGCATTTTCTGGCCAGCTTACTTCTGGGGAAAGTTCCCCCAAAGTGGCTGCAGCAGATTGACGTGGTTTCCCATCTCGTAAAGAGTTTCCAAAGGAAGCCTTGACTACTCCCTCTGCAGAAAGTGGAGGGTCACCTCTTTGCCACCAATGGCATAAAATTTCTGCCTAAGTAGCAACAAGTCACATATTCTCAAAAATCAGTAGTTTATCATATATTATCAGAAAGACCCATTCCTTAAATCATCACAAAACTCAAGTTGTAATGCCAAGAAAGTGTCATCCAAAGTGACATAGGGATAGAAAGTCGGAAGTCAGGGGTACAACCACACAATAACAGAACAGTCTGATTAAGTAATTAACCCCAGAGTATACAGCAAGGCAGGGTGAGACCCAGGAATGCAAAGCCAGGCTCTAGCCCTCCCTATTACACTGTGGGCTTTCATTTTCCAGTGAAACTGTTTTTACCCAGGTATATAAATATGCTTCAAAAGACTAGTGAAATAAGTGTGGTTCATCCTAAACCATGTGAAATTATCCATTACCTAATTTAAAGTTATGGTTCTACTGGCAAAAAAAAAAAAAAAGTAGCAGGTTTAGTTTGACGTTTAGGAATGCATTTGATCCTAGACAGAAAAAGACTTTGCCTCCCTACTGACCAAGAAAATTGGGAGAAATAGCTCAATCTTGCAATGTCAATACAAGAACAACTCATTTCACAGGCTAAAGTTTATAAAGGCTTTCCTTAAAGAACCATGCAAGGCAGGTAATGCACATTTTTTCACCCTCATTTTCTAGGTGTGGAAACTGAGGCAGAGAGGGCTTTAATGATATTATGCCCTACCATTAAGGACCCAAGTCAGGGTTTGAACTCAAGTTGGCTGACTGCAAAGACCAATGACTTCTTTACTATATCACTCTAGGAAGGATGAATCAGGAAAGAACGATTTAAAGATCACTAGGGTCTAGGATAAATAAGGAAAAAAATCTATTGAAAATCTATTGAAAAATCTATTGAAAACAATAAGTACGTAGAACAGTCTTGTCCGCTTTCATTATAGAGGGCAGAATGCTAATCTCTTCCCAATTCCTTCTTTCATAGAGGGCAGAAACCGGATTCCCTGCACACTTGCATCTACTGCTCTATCCCATCCCCACCCCAGGTTAAGCTCATCACACTTCTAATCTTATCACACTGGTGTGTCTCTTAACCTCAATGTCCCCTGCTTTCATGTTGTCTCTCCCTTTAGATTATAAACTCCTTGAGTGCAAGAACTATCTTTTAAAAAAAATGTCCCCAGCATTTAGTAGAGTGCTTAGCACATAACTGTCATTGTTCATCCTTTGTTTTTGAAGAGAACCATTGATGTCATGATGCTGGGGTAAAACACTGGATGATGGGTGATGTCATGACTTGAAAGTGGTTTGGATTTAAGTAATGTAGAGTTAGTTGTATAAAGCTGTCAGTCTCACTCTCCCTTCCAGAGTCACTGAAGTTCAGCAAGAGGACAAAACTCAAGACAACTGGTTACAACCCAGGATGCAGGGGATGACCTTGATAGATTTTGAAGTCTGACCAAGCTCTAAGCCCTCCACAGCACATTTGCTGTTCTTATCTGCCTGTTCTGCTGGGGGCAAATCATCACAAGACTGGGATTTGACATCATCCTAAGTCATCCATGGGTCTGAGGCCTGTTGTTTAGTCTACTGAAACAGTTTACAGGGGTATGCTATAGTTTCTTGGGCACATAGGTAAGGTGGATGATGGTGGAAACCAAAGGTGAATGAGCAGCCCTGGAAATGACTTGGCAAGCCTTCACACCAGAAATGCTAGCAAAGTTTTGAACATCCCATACACCCCTTGGCTCATAGAAGGCGCTTAATAAATGTTGGATTGAATTGGATTGGAAAGCTGACTCCGAATGGTTAGAAGAAAGCTCATCAGTTGGAATGGCTCTGTGTCCCAGCACCAAGTATTATGCCTAGCACATAGGAGATGCTCAATAGATTCTTGTTAATGGATTGATCACCATTGGCAATCAGCTAGATGGTACAATGGATAGAATACTGAACTTGGAGCCAGGAAGACCTGAATTCAAACCCTACCTCAGACATTTACTTAGCTGTGTGGACCTGGAGTAGATCACTTACCCTCTGTCAGCCTCAGTTCCCTCATCTATAAAATGAAGATGATAATAGCCTGTATTTCACAGGGTTGTTGCAGGGATCAAATGAGATAAATGGAAAGTGCTTTGCAAATCCTAAACTGCAATACAAATGCTAGTTAGCATCAGCAGCCATATCATGGGGCTGAGGGCTGGGCTGGGCATCACCTCCTCTCCCAGTATGGCTTCAACTAATTAAGTCAGATTATCCCTCTGAGGTTCTCCTCTCTTGCATTTTTTTGCTTAATTGCTTTTGCCTTAGACTCCAGAGATCCTAGTCAGGGTAGTTCTTGTCAAATATATTGGGGGTGTGTATGTCTTAATCAGGGAAGAAGGACACAAATATTTATTATTCACCTACTACTGTGCTGAACACTTTTCTTAAGGTATGGGTTATACCAAATGACCTCTGAGATATCTTCTAATTCTCATATTCCAGGTTTACCAGTTGTGGGAAACCACAACTTTGGGGGCAGTATGGCCATTGCTGTGAAGTGATTATCCATTTGCAGGCCAAAGTTTTAGAAGTGGAAAGAACCTTAAGAATTCATTAAGCCTCACTCTATCATTTTATAATTGAGGAAAATGAGACCCAGTGAAATGACTTGTTCAAGATCACATGGTTAGTTAATAGTAGCCTTAGTGGAAGAACTAAAGCTAGAACACTTCCATCCTCTGACTCACAATGTAACTTTCTTTCCATTATGTCCTATAACCTCTCTGGATTGGGTGGATTTTCAGAAGTGGTGGAAGAGATATTTATATGGCTATAAAGTTCAAATTATAGTCCCTTTTTTTGAATCCCAAATTACATAAGAAATCTTTGATTGAATTTTATCTACTGTACCTCAAGAAGTCCAGGTCAAGTATACAGGCTTACCTGATGGTGGTTTTTGGCAAGAAGTTTCCGTGAGATGGGACTTAGCACATTTTGATCTTTTTTGAAATGCAGATTATTCCAGGTAGTCAGTCTCATAATATGCTCTTCTGTCTGATTGCTTCTCTAAAGCCTGTGAAAATGAGAACCGTATTTCTGTTTCCAGAACATGTGCTTTCAGTGCTATAGGAAAAAGTGCACTATAATCAATGTCCTGTCCTCAAGCAGTTTATACTGATAAACTCTAGACTCCTCTAATAGCAGAGTTTTCCAAGCCATAACTCATTGTTTCCCACAATGACTGATATGAGCAAGTGTCTTCCCATTTCATAACTTGTAGGACAAAGATACAAAGAGGCAAGACAAAGGTGAACACTGAGACTTAGGGTTAAATTTCATTGTAATCATCACCATCATTAGTAATGGTGGTAGTGACACCAGTAGTAGTAATAGTATCACTAGTGGTAGCAATAGTAGGAGTACTAGTACTGCAGTAGTAGCAGTGGTAGTAGTAGTAGTAGTAGCAGTTGCAATAGTAGTAATGGTAGTGGTGGTACTGGTAATAGTATTAGTGGTGATGGTGGTGATAATGGTAATGGTAATAGTAGTAGCTGTAGGGGTGGCTAGTGATAGTGGTGGGTAGTGGTAGTGGTAGTAGTAGTAGTGATGGTGGTGGGTAGTGATGGTGGTAGTGGCAGTAGTAGTAGTGATGGTGGTGGGTAGTGATGGTGGTAGTGGCAGTAGTAGTAATAATTTTCATCTTCTCTCTCCAACACTATGCTTTGGAGGACACAAAGTATGTCATGGAGACAGTATGTTGTATCGTGGTAAGATCACTGGGGTTGGAGTCAGAAGACATGGGTTTGAGGTTCAGCTCTGCTGCTAATCACCTGCATGTCTCTGAGCAATCCACATAAACTCTGGATTTCAGTTTCTTCATCTTTAAATAGGAATAATAAATCCTGTCCTATCTACTGACTGGATTGTGATGATCCAACAGTCAGGCACATAACACAATCGTTTCAGTGGCTCCCTATTGCCTATGAGATATTTATTTTAAAAATAAACAAACCTCATTACAGCATTAAAGGCTCTCCATAGTGTGGTTCCAAACTACTTTTTCAGTCTTATCTCACCTCCAGTTTATAAATACTCTCTGTGTTTCATGGAGTTCTTTCTCCTGTAAGAGTTGTGTCTTCTTTTTCCGCACCCTCCCATCTTAGTGCAATCCCACAAGCTGACCCCATACCTAGATCACCTTCTCCTCTCATCCTGCTCTGCTGAAATCCTTTCCTTCTTTTGGGTCTCTGTCTGGGACCTAATTTTAAATGATCCTTTAGATTAAAAAATTCTTATAGCACTTTAGGTTTTTGCTCCTTTTCTTTTTTAAACTCTACTTCATTAAATTCTGATTTATATACCAACATCTTATTGTAACTTTAAGTTTTCAAGATTGCTATGAAAGGAATCTTCTATTTTAAGCTTCTGTATTCTTGACTATAGAATGCTATAGTCAAGGACACTGAGGCCTAAGAAGTCAAATAATTTGCTAAAGGTCACAGAGCTAGTTAATAGTAGTATTGGCAGAGCTCACATCTTCTGAATCATAATATAGTATTCTTTCTACCATATCCTAGAGGCTCCCTGGATTGGGTGGACTTTGATAAGTGGCAAAAGAGATATTTATTTGGGGGTATAAAGTCCAAATCATGTTCCCTCTTATTCAGTCCCAAATTGCAGAGGGAATCTTTGGTTGAACTTTGTCTACTGTATCTCAAGAAGTCTGCACACAGGCTCAACAGATAATGTTTAAGGATTCTTTCATTCTTTGTCTTTGCGTCCTCAGGGCCTAGCAAGGTGCCTGAAACATAATTGGTACTTAATAATTACTCATTGATAAACTGAGTATTGTGGTAGAGGGCTCTGGCAATAGACAATGTTTTTTAACTTTATAGTCTACACCTTGCTTTATGCAATAGAAGCATTCCTGATATATGTAAACTAAAATTGTGTAAAGCTACCATTATTTTCCCTTTATATTACCAGTTTTTGTTGTTGTTCAGTATTTTCAGTAGTATCTGACTCTGTGACCCCATTTGGATTTTTCTTGGCAAACATGCTATGTAGAGGGCCAGGGTGGAGTGCTGTTGACAAGATCAGGAAAGACCTTCGGGGAAACTGTTCTTTGAGACTGTGCTCATTATCATCTGGAATGGCTCTCCATGCCCCCCAGATGTTGCTGTCTCCGTGAGATAAACGTGAGAATTACAGAAAATAAGGGATATGTAAAGTAGATGTCCTCTAGGCTAACAGTCTTTAAAGACAATAAGACTGACCAAATCACTGGGACAGAAGATGAGCAGAATATCACATAGACTTGCAGTTTCTGTCTATATATACCCTAACCCTCAGATCAATAAATGGAATTGGTCTATCTTTTCCCGCCACTTTTCTTCAACCACTTCACCGAGCAGGGTAGGGACGCGGGCCGTCCACTACAATGCTAGAGTGCTTTGCCATCTCTTTCTAGCTTGTTTTACAGGTGGGGAAACTGAAGCAGAGTTAAATGACTTGCCTAGGGTCACACAGCTAGTATCTGAGGCCAGATTTGAACTCAGGAAGATGAGTCTTCCCAACTTCAGGCCAGGTGCTCTATCTACTGTACCATCAGTTTAGAGACACATTAAAATAATTTGCAGAATGGCTTCTGATCCTGCTGCTTTAGATTCTCAGCTTCTTTGTCATGTGATGATGACATAATCAGAGGGCCCATTTTATCTTTATTATTTACTATACATTTTAGTGATGACTTTTGGTCATTTTTTTAATGCAGCACCTCCCCTGCCATTAAACCTTCTCTTGTAATAAATCCAATTCAATTAAATTCCATACATGTTCATTAAATGTCTACAATACAATAGGTACTGGAAGTACACAAAAAGACCACAGAGAAAAACAACAATTTTTCTCAAGAAACATATGACCTCCTTGGAAGAGGAATGTGATATTCACATAGATAATTATACTATTAATGGGATTTAAGATCTTTCCCTGCCCATTCAATAGACCTCACAGAGGAGTCCATTAGGGAAACTTTGCTTAGGGGAGGTTTTCTTGCTTGAAGGCTTTCTCAACTTTTGGTAATTAGGCACTGGGTTGTGATGCCTTCTGGCTCTATATATAGTCTGAGGTGAGGTTTTGCTTTGGGGCTCACTCATTGGAAGAAGCTTCCTATGATTTGGTCAGGCAAGACTCTGAGTAGCTGTGAAGGAGCAACCCCCCTGCTTTGAAAACCCAAATGTTGGTGCTTCTCTCTCTGGTAACTGTGTATGTATGTAATGGTCAGACAATTGGATCTGTCTGTTGATCTGAGATGTATGTATTGCTTATGGTCAGACAGAAACCCTGTCATTTGGTCTTTATGCTATTTTCTCTGTAATTTCTGTTTGTATTTTCTCTGAAGTTTAGGGTGCTGACTTTTCCCCCTGAATTAAGTGAATGATATATGTGTTTGATTAAAGTAAGATGGTTGACCCCTTTAACATTTTAAGAAAAGCGGATCCAAGAATCTGTACTAGCAGGTCATCCTGGGTATTCTAGGGTACTTGCTGTTATAATAATTAAAATAAAATTATGCATTAAATGAATGTAAAACAATTTAGGTGAAGAAAGCTGCTAAAATCTGTGGAGATGAAGAAAGGTCCCATGTTGGAGGTAGCATTTCATTTAAAGCTTGAATAGAACTAGGGATTCTGAGAAGCACATTGAGGGAGAACATTCTAGGTACGGGTATGCTTACACAAAAGCACATAGAGGGGAATGGCAAAGTCTTAGAAAGTCTATTTGACTAGAATGTAGGGTATGTGAGAGAGGATACTATGAAATCAGTTCAGAAAGATAGCTTGGAGACAGCTTTTGAGAGGCTGTCAAAGCTAAACCAAGGAGTTTGTGTTTTTTGTTAGAGACAAGAGGAAGTTACTGAAACTTTTTGAGTGTGTACGTGTGTGTCTAGGGGGGTGGTTAATGGGTGGGATGATATGTATGGATTTGTGATTTAAGAATATTAATATGTGGATTATGGGTGAAGAGTACAGAAAACTGGAGGTATGGAAATCACTTAAGAGACCATTGCAAAGAAAAACAGTTAAACAAAAGAGATCAATAGAGCAGCCTTATGTGACAGAGAATACAACATTCTTTTTCTTTTAATTTTTTTTTTTAGTACACAACATTCTGTACCCATAATTACCTGTGTGGGAAGTGTTTTTCATGATCTGCTCTCTAGGGCAAAGGTTGATCAATGTGGTTAAACAGAGTTCAGTTGTCTTTTGCTATGGTTTGTATTGACATTATTGTGGTCATTAGGTATATTATTTTCCTGTTTGACATTTCTTCTCTCTGTATCAGTTGATAGAAATCTTCCCTTGATTCACCAAATTCCTTATATTCATAATTTCTTATGACATGCATTTACCACAATTTGTTTAGTTATTTCTCAATTGGTGGCCACTATTATTGTTTCCAGTTTATTGTTACCGCAAAAATGTTACTGAGTACTTTGGTATGTATTTGACCTTTCCTTCTTCCCTTAACTCTCTTGGAGTACAAGCTCCATGATTAAACCACCGAGTCAAAGGATATGAATGGTTTAGTGATTTTTCTTGCATAATTGCATCTTATTTTCCAGAACATCTTGGACCAATGAACACAAGAGTTTTTCTGTACATCATTAGTGAACAATTAATTCTTTTGTAAACAACCGTCTTCTGTTTACCTGTTTTACAAATCCAGGGTTTCTTAAAAAATACTACTGCTCTTGTTCAGTCATTTTTCAGTTGTGTCCAACTCTTTGTTACCCCATTTTGGGGCTTTCTTGGCAGAGATACTGGACTGTTTTGTCATTTCTTTCTCTAGTTCATTTTACAGATGAGGAAACTGAGGCAAACATGGTTAATTAACTTTCCCAGGGTCACATAGTTAGTTAATGCTTGAGCTCAGATGTGGACACAGGAAGATGTGTTTTCCTGATGTCAGATCTGACATTCTATCCTCTGTGCCATCGAGTTGCCCCCTTTTGCATATTATCATTTACTCTGTGCATGGACTATGGGGAATTAAACAAAATATAAGGCAGTTACTACCCTCAAGTTGTATAAAGAAGACATATACCAATGGTAATATATTCACCAAGACAAGATATCATATATCAAATGCCAAAGGATGGTCCAGACAATAAATCCTGGAAATCAGAGAAGAAAAGTAATTTTACATATATCTAATGTATCTAGCTTTCCAATAGCAAGTTTTATTTTCAAAGAGTTGAATGGATAGCTTTATTCACAGCTGTTTTAAATTTTTTCTCCATTTAATAGTTATTGTAATTAACTTGAGCCACATTTGCTATGGGTGAGTTCTGGCATTAGCGACATGATAATAAAATCATAATAAAAAAACTGAAAGGTCATTTAGTTCAACTCCTTCATTTTACAGGTGAGGAAACCGAGGAATTTGCTCAAGATCATAGAAGCAGTAAGTCGAAGGGGTAGGATTCAAATCTAGGGTGGAAAACAAGCACTCTTTCAAGTGGATTCTAGTGAAACAAAGTGGCAATCAATGAAACAAAGATAAAGCTCCTTTTGGCCCCTTACTCCAAAGGAATAACTTCTAGGATCTGGTTGAAAGTAATCTCTTGTGAATTCATGGTCTATCTAATGTGAATCCATAAGCAAAAGTTCTTGCCTTTCTGAAGAGGAAAGCCATTACCAGTGAATTTTCCCTTTCCCACCTAATCACCTCCCCTGTGCTGTAAGTCTTATGCTATGCATACTTATATTTTCCATGTAAATAAATAAAGTATAAGTAAAAATAAGTAAATAACAATACTGTTTTAAGAACTTGGTGATGGCCCTTGAAATAGCTTCTGGGCCATTGCAAAAACAGAACTGGGAATTTTTGTCTTGGTAATTTCTTTATACAACCCATTCAATAATAACTATTTCCATCTTTTATTGTTTTTTTTATCAGCTTGATGGTTGTAAACTGAGAACCCAGAGTTGCCTTCATTTACACTTCTCTTAGTAGTAATTTAGAAATTTTTTCCATATAGGTGCCAATAGTCTTCAATTCTTAATTTGACAACTCTTAATATATTTGACCACTTACCTACTGGGAAATGACTCAGTCATATATTTTTGATAATCCCCTGTAGATTTTGGATAACAGATTTTTATCAGAGAGTTTTGATGGCTAGATTCTTCCCCACTTGCTAGTTCCTATTTTTATTTTAATTGCTTTGATTTTGTGAAAAAAGTTGATTTTAGCAAGTAAAAGTCGTCTATTTTGTAAAGATCTCTTCCATCTCATCTTGTATTGTAAATTTGCTCTAAACATAGATATAAAAGTTATCTCCTTCCAATTTCCTTTAATGTTTTTTAAAGGAAGTAACCTTCTATATTTGGATTGTTTATCCATTCATAGCTTATTTTAAACAAATAGCATAAAATGCTAGTCATCCTCCATTGAAACAAGCTGTCCTCCAGTCTTCCTCACAATTCTTGTCAAGTAGGTATTCTTTCCCTAATAGTTTGAATTTGGAGGCCCATAAAACACTCTGTTGCTGTGCTCATTTACTTACGGGCCTTTCCAATCTAGACTATTTTGCTTTTTCTATTTTTTACAAGGTCCCAATTGTTTTTCACAATTATTGCCTTATAATATAGTTTGAGATATTGTAATGCTAAGGTCCCTAGGCTGCTATTTTCCTTCATTATTTCCCATGAGATTATAGACCTTTAACTCCTCAAAATGAATTTTGTTATTACTTTGTCTAATTCTAGAAATCAACCCCTTAGTGGATCTTGAAATCTGTAGATTAATTTAAGTAGTACTATCACTTAAAAAGTTTTATTATCATATCTCAACTGTGATCATTGAATGTCTTTCCAGTTATTTAAGGACTCCTTTATTTCTATAGAGACTGTTCTCTAAATATGTTTACTTTTGTTCTACTTTGTTTTGGTAGATCAACTATTAAATTATATATGTATTTTGTATTAATTTTGAATGGAACTAAGGTTTTCCTCCTGGATTTTGTTAATAATATGTGGAAATGATGATGATTTTTGTGTTTTTATTTTGTGCTCTGAAATCTTACTGAAACTATTACTTATCTCAATTAGTTTCCTCAGCAATTCTCTAGTGTTTTAAGTAAAACATCACTTTACCTACAAATAGGGATAATTTTATCCCTTCTTTCTTGATATTTATAACTTTAATTACCCCTTTTCTCTCACTGTTATACCTAGCTTTTCTGGTACTAAGTCAAATAATAATGAGGAGAGGAAACATCCTTACGTAACCCAGATTCTTGTATTTCTTCCAAAGTTTTCATGGTAAATAATGATAACCAATGGATTTGCATACTTACTTTTTTATATTATATATTAAAGAAGGGTGTTTTCATGATTTTTTCAGTATTTTTTTGAACATAATCAATGCCGTTCTATATCTAGTAATATAATCACATGCTTTTTGGTTTATGTGATTAATTATGCAATTTTCCTAATCTTCAATCATCCTTACAACCTTTGTATGGTAGAAGCAAAATCCTAATTTGTCCTTCACACAAGTTAGACTAGCTTCTCCTTTAAATGTGTTGAGAGTATATACTATATCTTTAAGATATCTTTAAGATATCTTTAAGAGTTGGTTGGCCCAGAGAACTAAAGTTTCAAGTTATAGACATCACTTCCTTGTCTCATGAGGACAAACTAGCCAGAATGAACTCCAGTAGTTCTCTCTTGTCCTTGGTTGATGGAAACCAGGTGCCAATACAAGCAAGACAGCTTAGCTCAGCTGAAACAACTTGAGGTGCTCTCAATGCACATTCTTATTGAAGATCCTTTTCCTGCTGTGGCTAAACAAAGTTCCTTTTGTGAATTGTAGAATGACCCTATGACAGTCTCATTTTGTTCCTACATAGAACCTCAATTATCAAGGGACTGATCTGGAGGAGGCCTGGACTAGAACATTTGGTATAAATCCAAGCTGACCATAGTGGAAATTTTCTTGGCTTAAAAGTAGTAGTCTCTTTGCTAAAATTTTATTAAACATTTTAGCATTAATATTTATTAGGTTAATTTCTCTATAGTTCTCATTCTCTGCTTTATTTCTCTCTTTTCTGGATAGAAAAACTCAAAGGAGTTGGAAGAATGCCTTCTTTCTTAATTATTAAGTATAAATTTTGAAATATAAGCATTTATTTTCCCTTTAAATATTTTATAATATTCCCTTGCAAATCTATGACTCGATGAATTTTCATTTAATTCAGTAGGCAATGGAGGTTTTTGAATTGTGCAGTAACATGGCCATATACATAAATTAGAAAAATTACTTTAGTATCAGGGACAAGGGTGGATTGGAGAAATCCACTGAAAGGACTGAAAGGACCTCTCCCCTGACCTCTAGTCTCACACCTCCAATTTTCTATTGGATATCTCAAACTGGATGTCCCCAAGACATTTTAAACTCAGCATGTCAAAAACTTAATCTACTATCTTTTCTCTAAAAACGCGCAATCATCCTCCCTGTCACCTAACCTAAGTGTTGTGCTTGAGTCTTCACTCCCTCACTTTTTCATTCACCCAAACCCAACCTCTTGCTGAGTCTTGTAGATTCTACCTTTACCAAATCTCTTGTATATGTTTCCTTCTGTCCTCTGACACCACAACTACCCAGGTGTAGGCCCTCATTATCTCACACCCAGAAAATTTTGTAATAGTGTTTTGCTTGGTCTCTCTGCCTCAAGTCTTTCCCCCTTCCAGTCCATTTTCCACTAAGCTACCAAAGTGATCTTTCTAAAGCACATAGCTGACATACCCCAAACCTCCATAGCCCCATTCAGTAAACTCCAGTAACTCTCTATTGCCTCCAGGATAAAATGGATGTGCCTTGACAGTAGGGACTCCTTTTGCTCTTCTTGGTCTAGTCCTTAGTACTTAGCAAAGTGTCTGGCACATAGCAAATGCTTAATAAATGTTTTTTGACTAAGTGAGTAAAGTCAGGGAGATTCTTCAGGAGGTTATTCCATTAATCCAGGTGAGAGGCAGTGAAGGCTGAGACTGAGTTGGTGGCAATGAAGGGGTTAATTTGAGATAATTCAGAGGAGGAGTTGATAGGATTTGGTAACTTATTGGGTATGGGGCATGAAAAGGGAGAGGCAAAGATCATTGAATTTATAAGCCAATGAGATTGGATGACTAGTGGTACCAATGACAGAAATAAAGAAGTCAGGAAGAAGGAGGAAGGAGGGGGTAGAATCATTTATTAAGCATCTTCTATATGCCAGCACTATGTAATGTAAACAGATTTCAGTTCTGACTTCAAGATTTACAATCATTTGGGCAGCCCTGAATTTAAAGGAGAAAGACTGGAGATCTAAAGGTTCCTAAGTGTAGGGACCTTAGAAACCATGCATTCCTTTATTTTACAGATGAAGAAATTGAAGCCAAAGGAAGTCAAGTAACTTGCTAAATGTGACACAGATAGTAAGGAGTGGAGCTGTGATTTGCTCTGAGATCTCCTGACTTTACTGTACTGCAGACACTGTATTGTCTCAAGCATCTACACACATAGTCAGTCTGAAGTTCTCTCTCTTCCACGTCACACAACTTCTTTAAACTTCAGTATCCTCATCTGTAAATTGGAAAAAAAACAATGCCCATCATTATGGCACTCTTGTCTTTGGGGAATGAGTTCATTCTATTGGGGATGGAGTGAGAATAATTCCTAGGCCAATCTTGATCTTAATTCATTCCTTACCACTAGCTATGAGACTTTGAACTTGCAAAATTGCTTAGCCCCAAGGTTCTAAGGTTTCACTTGAAATGCTAGTATGCAACTATGGTGGTGGTGGGTGGGAGGAGAGTTAGGTGGAGCACTGGGCTTGGAGTCATGAATACTTCTCTCCTTGAACTCAAATCTGTCTTCAGACACTTAGTAGCTATGTGACCCTGGCCAAGTCACTCAATCCTATTTTCTTCAGTTTCCTCATCTATAAAATGAACTGGAGAAGGAATGGCAAACCACTCCAGTTTATTTGCCAAGAAAACCCCAAATGGGAGGGGCGGAGCCAAGATGGAAAAGTAGAAAGACACACATATGCTAGTTCTTCCCCCACAGCCCATAAAATACCTGTGAAGAAAGACTCTCAACAAATTCTAGAGCAGTAGAAGCCACAGAACAACGGAGTGGAGGAGATTTCCAGCCCAGGGTGACCTGAAAGACCAAGAGGAAAGGTGTGTTACACAGGAGTCAGAGCAGAGCCCAGCCCAGCCTTGGCACTTGAAGCATAGTGCAGGGAGGAAGACCCACAGGCCTTGGGGTGGAATCCCCAGCAGCAGTAGCAGCGGTTTGCAGATCCCTCAACCCACAGGTGCCAAAGGTCAGTGAGAGGGCTTTTTCAGCTGACCTAGGAGGGAGTGAGGGTCTTCACACAGCTCTGGCCTCAGGTGGCAGTGCCAGAGTCCTCAACCAGGCTGACCGCAGCAGCTCATACAGCAGCCCAAATACATTGTTGGATGGTAAAGCCCCTGGGGGATCTGAGCAGCTGATCCTTACCTCAACCCTGTGTGGTGACCCTGCCCCCACTGAAAACCCCTGGGAGAATTGAGCAGCTTATCTGAATCTCAGCCCTGGATTGGTGGAACTGGAGGCCAGGTGACTGTGGAGAGGGAACTCTATTACTCACGGATTCTGGACACAAAAGTTTCTGGTTGCTCCCAGACTAGTACACACTTCACTGTGCCACCTTGGAGGAACTGAGATCTTACAGATCCCCAGAGTATACCCTACTCTTGACAAAGGACACAAAAGTCAAGTAACTGGTTGGGAAAATGCCCAAAAAAAGGGGAAAAAAATAAGACTATAGAAGGTTACTTTCTTGGTGAACAGATATCTTCTCCCATCCTTTCAGATGAGGAAGAACAATGCTTACCATCAGGGGAAGACATAAAAGTCAAGGCTTCTGTACACAAAACATCCAAAATAAATATTCAATGGTCTCAGGTCATGGAAGAGCTCAAAAAGGATTTTGAAAATCAAGTAAGAGAGGTGGAGGAAAAATTGGGAAGAGAAATGAGAAAAATGCAAGGAAATCATGAAAAGCAAGTCAATAACTTGCTAAAGGAGACCCAAAAAAATGCTGAAGAAAATAACACCTTTAAAAAGAGGCTAACTCAATTGGAAAAAGAGGTCCAAAAATCCACTGAGGAGAAGAATGCTTTCAAAAGCAGAATTAGCCAAATGGAAAAGGAGGTTCAAAAGCTCACTGAAGAAAATAGTTCTTTCAAAATTAAAATGGAATAGATGGAGGCTAATGACTTTATGAGAAACCAAGAAATCACAAAGCAAAGCCAAAAGAATGAAAAATGGAAGATAATGTGAAATATCTCATTGGAAAAACAACTAACCTGGAGAATAGATCCAGGAGAGACAATTTAAAAATGATGGGACTACCTGAGAGCCATGACCAAAAAAGACAGCCTAAACTTCATCTTTCATGAAGTTATAAAGGAAAACTGCCCTGATATTCTAGAACCAGGGGGCAAAATAGATATTGAAAGAATCCACTGATCACTTCCTGAAAGAGATCCAAAAAAAGAAACTCCAAGGAACATTGTAGCTAAATTGCAGAGTTACCAGGTCAAGGAGAAAATATTGCAAACAGCTAGAAAGAAACAATTCCAGTATTGTGGAAATACAATCAGGATAACAGAAGATGTAGCAGCTTCTACATTAAGGGATCAAAGGGTGTGGAATATGATATTCCAGAAGTCAGTTACTAGGACTAAAACCAAGAATCATCTACCCAGCAAAACTGAGTATAATACTTCAGGGGAAAAAATGGTCTTTCAATGAAATAGAGGACTTTCAAGCATTCTTGATGAAAAGAGCAGAGTTGAAAAGAAAATTTGATTTTCAAACACAAGAATGAAAAGAAGCATGAAAGGGTAAACAGGAAAGAGAAATCATAAGGGACTTATTAAGGTTAGACTGTTTACATTCCAACATGGAAAGACAATGTTTGTAACTCTTGAAACTTTTTTCAGTATCTGGGTAGTTGGTGGGATTACACACACACACACACACACACACACACACACACACACATATATATTTATATATATATATATATATATATATATATATATATATATAGAGAGAGAGAGAGAGAGAGAGAGAGAGAGAGAGAAAGACAGAGAGCATAGGAATAGGATGGGATCGTATCTTAAAAATGAAATTAAGAGATGAGAGAGGAATATATTTGGAGGAGAAAGGGAGAAATGGAATGGGGCAAATTATCTCTTATAAAAGAGACAAGAAAAAGACTTTTCAATAGAGGGAAAAAGTGGGGAGGTGAGAGAGAAAACATGAAGTTTACTCTTATCACATTTGACTCAAGGAAGGAATAAAATGCACACTCATCTTGGTATGAAAACCTATCTTACAATACAGGAAAGTGGGAGAGAAGGGGATAAGCAGGGTGGGGGGATGATGGAAAGGAGGGTAATGGGAGGAGGGAGCAATTAGAAGTCAACACTCTTGGGGAGGGACAAGGTCAAAAGAGAGAATAGAAGCAATGGGGGGCAGGATAGGATGGAGGGAAATATAGTTAGTCTTATACAACATGACTATTATGGAAGTCATTTAAAAGACTACACATATATGGCCTATGGGTGGGGAGGGAGGAAGGAAGAAAGTTGGAACTCAAAGTTTTAGAAACAGCTATATGCAACTGGGAAATAAGAAATACAGGTAATGGGGTATAGAAATTCATCTTGCCCTATAGGACAAAAGAGAAGATGAGGATAAGGAAAGGGAGGGATGTTAGAAGGGAGGGCAGATTGGTGATAGGGGTAATTAGAATGCTTGGCATTTTGGGGCGGGGAAGAAGAAGGGGGAGAAAATTTGGAACTCAAAATTTTGTGCAAATGAATGTTGAAAACTTAAAATAAATAAATAAATTTTAAAAAAAGAAATCCCCAAATGGCGTCATGAAGAGTCAGACACAACTGAGCAAAAACAGAAGGGTAAGGGATGGATTCTTAAATTTAAAAAAAGGTAGAGGCAGTTATAAAAAATAAAATATTTTCTGATTACATGAAGTTTGAAAGGCTTCTGGAGGAACAAAATGAACAATTCTATGATAAGAAGAGAAGTGGCAGACTGAGAAAAAATATTTTTATCAAATATTTTATAAGGATTTGATATCACAGATATATAGATAATTAATGTTTTCATTAGGGCCAACTGCTATATTCCTTGGTGGAGAAAGTGTACAAAATATATAATGAAAGTTCTCAAAAGATGAATTGCCATATATGTAAGAAGGCTCCAAATCCCAAATAAGAGAAATAAAAAATCAAGACATTGCTGAGGTTTCACCTTCCATCCAGAAGATTTCCAAAGATGATGAAGTCTGAACAGTCAATGTTGAAAGGGTTATGGAAATATAGGCCCATGAATACATTGTTTGTGGAGTTATGACTTAGTACATGCATTGTGGAAGACAATTTAGAATTACGTAAATAAAATGACTAAAATGTCCATACTTATTGACAGAGAGATTTCACTCCTAAGGTCACTGACAAAAAAAAAAAAAAAGATTCTCTATATAGCAAAATATTCATGGCAGCACTTTTTGTGGTAGTAAAGAACTAGAAAGAAAGTCAATGCCAACTGCTTGAATAACAGCTAAATAAATTGTGGTATGGGAATGTAATGCAATTTTTCTGTGCTATTGGAAATGATGAACATAAGGAATACTGAGATCCATAGAAGAACTTATATGAACTGATGAAAGAAAAAGCAAGAAGAACCAAAAAAGAAAAAGCACCGTACATAATGATTGCAACAATGTAAATGGAAAAACAACTAGAAAAATAATCAAAAGTGAATTTTGCTAAATTACAAAGACTAAACTGTACCCCAAAGAAGAGATATGAGAACACAAATCTCCTTCCCACTCCTTTGAGGAGGTTGGACTCCATGAGGGTAGAATTACATGATCAGCTTTACTATTTTTCCCTTCTTTCTCTTAAAAAAAACCACCTTTGTTATAAAGGGGTAGATCTTTTGAAGAAGAGACAGAAGATGGAGATGGAAGTTTGTTTCAGTTCAAGTTTATTTTAAAAAGAAATATTAATATATCTTCTGAAATAGAACAACCCTTCTATTTAATTTCTACATGAACTATTTGTGAGGAAGCATAATATAGTGGATAGAAAGCAAGCCTCTTAGTCAGATAATCCTGCTTTTGGTACATATTGGCCTTATGATCACTTAACTTCTCTATGCCCCAAGACAATTTTCTTTTTTTATTATTATTTTATTTGTTTTTAGTGTTCTATAATCACTTCCATATAACTTAGATTTTTTTCCCCTCCCTTCCCCTCCTTCTCCCTTCCCTCTCCCCCTCTTCCCCATTTCCTCCTCCCTCCCTGAGATGGCATACAATTTTATATAAGTTCTACACATACATTCCTATTAAATACATTTTCACCTTAGTCATGTTACATAGAAGAATTAAAGTGAATGGGAGAAATCATAAAACAAACCAAAACATAACACAAGAGAAAATGATCTGCTTCATTCTGCAATCGAATTTCATAGTTCTTTCTCTGGATGTGGAAGGCATTTTGCCTTAAGAGACCATTGGGAAGTTTTTAAGTCCTTGCATTGCAATGAAGTTCTAAGTCTATCAGAAAAAATCTTTACACACTGTGGTTGTTACTGTGTACAAAGTTCTCTTGGTTCTGCTCCTTTTGCTCAGTATCAGTTCATATAAGTCTTTCCAGGCCTCTCTGAAGTCTTCCTGTTCATCATTTGTTATAGCACAATAGTATTCCATTACATTCATATACCATAATTTAGTCACCCATTCCCCAATTGATGGGCATCCCCTTGATTTCCAGTTTTTGGCCACCATAAAGAATGCTGCTATGAACGTTTTTGTGCATGTGGGACCCTTTCCCATTTTTGTGATTTCTTGGGGATGCCGTCCTAGAAGCAATATTGCTGGGTCAAAGGGTATGCACATTTTTGTAGCCCTTTGGGCATAGTTCCAAATTACTCTCCAGAATGCTTAGATCAGCTGACAGCTCCACCAATAATGAATTAGTGTTCCAGCTCTCCCACATCTTCTCCAACATTTGTCATCTTCCTGTTCTGTCATGTTAGCCAATCTGATAGGTGTGATGTGTATCTCAGAGTTGTTTTGATTTGCATTTCTCTAATCAATAGTGTTTTAGGGCATTTTTTCATATGGCTATAGATATTTTTAATTTCTTCCTCTGAAACTGCCTGTTCATATCCTTTGACCATTTATCAGTAGGAGAATGACCCAAGACAATTTTCTTAAGATGACAAGTCTCAAAGCAGATGCACTGACTGGTACCAGGAATTACCACATTGAGAAATGTAGTATACCAAAGAAATCACAGATCTGGTTCAAAAACAGTGGGAAAAAGAGAAAAGGAAGAATGGGGAAGAAAGGAAAAATGAAGGGAAGAAAAAAATCAAGAAACAAGAAAAATAAATGAGAAATGAAAAGAAAAAAATGAAATCAACATCTTTGCACTTTTGTTTTCTTATCTGTAAAATAAGAGAATTGGGCTAGGGGGGTCTGTAAGACTCTTTTCCATCCTAGCATTCCAGGAATCTTTGATTATGAGCATATAGCTCATTCTAATGACTTTTAAGTGATTTACATTAAACTCATAATAATAATAATCCATTTGAAAAGGTTTTTTTTGAGACAGTAAGAATGTAACTAGTCTAAAAGTTGAAACAGTTTTAGTAATTAATGAACCCTAGTCTAGTCTTTTTTGTTCAGTTCAGTCTTTTTCAGTTATGTCTGACTCTTCAGGACCCATTTAGAGTTTTCTTGACAAAGATATTATAGTGGTTTGTCATTTCCTTCTCCAGATCATTTTAAAGATAAGGACATTAAGGCAAACAGGATTAAGTGACTGGCCCAAGGTCACACAGCTAGTAAGTGTCTGAGGACACATCTGAACTCAGGAAGATAAGTCTTCCTCATTCCAGACCAGATGCTCTATCCACTGTGTCGCCTAGCTGCCTAGTCTTTTTTAGAAGTTGACTGAATGGACACATTCCCCTCTATTTGAATTAATAGTGTTATTTAGCAAAGAAAGAAAGTGGGAGGGAAATGTTTTTTACTTCTACAGACAGGATTTCATGGAAAGATTTACTACATGTACTCTACAGGCAAATAAGGGATAACAAAGAAGGTGGCCAAGAAGTTCCATTCCAGCTCAGGCTTCATTTAATAGTAACACCACTGGCTCCAGAAATTTAATTATTCTCCTGGTTATCTTTATTATTATAGAGATTTGGAAACTCTAAGTTTTTATGTTGAGTATTTTCCTGTAGAATCAAGGGCTCATAAAGTCAAATAAATACACATTTATTAAGCTCTTACTATTTGCCAGACATCATACTGAGAAATGGAAATATAAATTCAAGCAAAAAAAAAGATAATCTCTGCCTGTGAGAAGCCTACTTAGTAGGCAGGAGAGTAGGGGGTAAGGAATCATGGGGAAGTTTGGAAATTCAGGGGTGAAACTGGGAGAAAAGTGAAGGAGTGAGCATGGTGGGTTTGGTACTTCCTCAAAATGGAGGTTTTAAATGGAACTCACCAATTAAAAGAGGGGCATAAAAGAGTGTAAGGATATTCTGAGATGAGAAGGCTGCTGGGGTTATGGAGTTAAGAGTTAGGAGTAGAACTGGGTGAGGAAGGAAGGGATGATCATTACTGATCTGAAGAAAAATCATAGACTCAGGGTTGAATGAGAGTTCAGAGACCATTTAGACCAACTTACACTTGAAGCATACATTCATTCTACATCATCAACAAGTTTCATCTAGCCTTTCTTTGAAGGTCTCATATGAAAGGGAACTCAAGAAGTCTGAATGAGTATGCCTTTTTCTTAAGTAGAGCAAATTACAGAATATAGATGGTGACTCATATTGAACTTTCAGGATTTCTTGATTCCAAGTACATTCATTTTTTGATAAAAAAACCAAACCATAGCTGAACTCTTTTGGTAATTCATTGCCCATGTCCACTTTGTCCTCTATGTATGCTTTTAGAATTGCTTTGCAAAAAAGAGAGTGTTTGTGTGTGTTTGGGGGAAGAGAATGTAATTCTTAAGAAATATTGACTTAGCTCAAACTGAAATCTGTCTCCTGATAGCTTCTACCCAGTTGGAGTATCGACCAGAATAAGGCAAATTTATCTTTCACATTTTGTGAGCTTTCCTTTTTTTTATAGCATGTATTTTGTGAAACATGAAAAATTTTTGTTTATCTGAATTTCCCAAGATGGTGGTCAAAGTTCAGGAATTTCTAGCATTTGGTACCATTTTTTTATTATTTTGGAACTATTTCTACTATTTTATTTTTTCTTAAAATATTAATATATTGCATTTGGAACTAAATTCAAGAACAGTAAAGCCTATAGTTCATATAATGGATTTTTAAAAATTTAAGTAATGCATAGTCCCTTTCAGAGGTTTATTATTACAGCTTTTTTCTTGATGTTAGGTTAGGTATCAACAAAGGAGGCACCTTTAAAGGTGTTAAACACTTCCTTTAGGATCCCTGTGCCTTACTGTGGGCTTACTGCCAGGAAAATATAGTATTTTCTTCTAAAGAAAGTTGTTAAATCCTTTTTCAGCAATTTTCATAGGGCAAAATATCCATTTTCCAGAGCAAAGTTCTAATGAACAATAGGAATATTTGCCAAACATTTAAAAAAAAAAATCGAGCCCCAAGATTACAAGAATTGTACCTATTGTTTGAGTGTGATCCATTAGCATCATAGAAAATTTAATGGATCTGGGAAAAGGGAAAGTAAATTCTACAAATAGAAATATAGATTCTTTGATAAAATGGATCTGTGATGTAACTACTCCTTCCAGTGATGCAGATAATGACCCATCCATATTCTCACAGCTTGTATGATTCTTGTCCATGTACTCCCATAAATATTCCATGGACTGTCTACCCAGGGTGCTGGAAGCCTTTCTCTAGCCCTCTGGTTATATATGTTGTGTGTATACCAATGGAAAATGTAGGTTGTCCTTCAGTTTGTCACTTGTCCTGACCATAGCCCAGATCTCAACTACCATTGTCAATAAGGAAATCCAACCCTACTTGTCTTTTTCAAACAGCTCAACTTCTAGGTTTAAGAAGGAGCACTGAAACATGGAACTTAGTTTTGTAATTTGTGGGTCCCTCCATTGAGCTGAAAGAGGATGGGGAAGCTGTGGGAAATCCTGTAAAACTCCCTCCACCACATTTGGCGTGTGGTTTCTACTTGGTCACTCAGACCCTCATCCTGTGGCTGACCTTGAGTCAAAATGGAAGGATTTTTGCATCTGCTACTCAGTGTATGGCTGAGAGGAGGAGCAGGTGGGACATGATTTGCTTAAGAACACAGCACCTACTTCCCTCTAAGTCAAAGTGTGCAGTGAGTTATGCCTAGCTAAGATTATTAATACAACTTGAATGATAAATAGCACAGTGAGTAATTCAGAAAGTGGAAATGGAAAGGGGTACTTTGTTTCATCTTGGTTTTTTACTTAGAAATATGCTTACTTTGCATTTAGTTATCTTGGAAAGTAGCTTGAATGGAACCGTGATTACAGACTATATAATAAATACTCTGTGTTAGAAGAATATTATTATATTATACTCAAGAATGGACTGCATGGAATGAAACTGCTTGTTGGGATATTGTTGCCATTGAACAACATTATGCTTTTTTACCACAAAGTTCAAACTCTGACCGATTCCTTCAAATTATAAGTAATAAAACTAAAACAGTAAAAATTACAGAGCCAGTTTCATTTCTCCTGTGAGAATCTTCAATGCAAGTTGTTGAGAGCGAAAGGACAATGACATCAGCTTGAAATCCATTATTCAAGAAGATAGTTTGAGCAACGAGAGAACTACACATCCTTGTAGACCTCAGCCTTAATCTTGAGGGCCTGCCATGAGACCGGGGCTCAGTTGCCACTATCTATTCAAGAGTTGGCATCTTTACCCATGCTCCTAAGGAGCAGGGTAATTAGTGACAATTACCCTGGTGGTTTTTGTGATGTGGGCGATTGTACACTAAGAAGTGGCTTGAAACCGCAAACTCAGTTTAAGTTGTTCATTCCAACAGCCATAAGACTGGGAAAAAATAGAAATAGCCCTATTCTCTGTTGAAACTATCCAGTGAACATGGAATGAAATCTCTAGAAATAGAGGCCTTGGTTTCTGATTCAGAAGAATTTGCTGTCTGAATTTTTATAGCATCATGTTCAGTCTTGCCCAACCATGAACACAGAAGCTGATTCTTTTTATAAAAGTAATTCTAGTAAAAATAAGTTTACAAAAGTAACCCTCAATCAATCTGATTAAATCTAACATGCATTTAGTAAACATCTGTTGTATAGGAAGAAAAAAACCAAGAATTTATTGAGCACCTACAATGTACCAAGCATTGCACTAAGTGCTTTACAAATATTATCTCCTTTGATCTTTGCAACAGTCCTGAGTAGTAAGTGTTTTTATTATCTCCACTTCACACATGAGGAACCTCATAAGTGATTTGCCCAGGGTCACACAGCTAGTAAGTGCCTACAACTGGATTTGAACTCAGATCCAGTGTTCCATCTATTAGGCACTCTGCTAGGCATGAGGTACCCAAATACAAAATGGAAAACAGTATTTTGCTCTCAAAGACTTAGATTTCATTCTACTCTAAATAATATTTTAGCCTTTCCAACCCTTCATCCCCTCCTTTCTCTACCCCCAAATTGACTCCATTGAAATGGTGCTTATTGAGAAGAGTATTTGAAGCTCACAGCATAGTTCTCTAAGGAATCCCCTGCTTCCACTGGAATCTTACTAACGCTCCTAATTCACCATCTGTTTTTAAAACAGAGAAAGGATAAAACATTTGGAGTTGGAATTTGCAAAACATTTTACAGACATTATCTCATTTGATTCTCCCAATGACCCTGTGATGTAGATGCTATCACCACCCTCATTTTACAGGTGGGGGAACTGAGGTGAAGAGAGAATGAGCAACTTACGTAGGATCACAAAGATAGTATGTGAGGGAGGATTTGGATTTAGGTCTTCCAGTCTCTGAGTCCAAACGTTGCATTTGCCCCACCATCTACCTGCCTATGATGAAGGCAAAAGAAAAGTTTTTCAACATATTGGACAAATTCAGGAAGTATGAAATATTTTGAATTAATTAATTATCTATAAATGTTAATTGCATTCCCCATGTGCTAGTCACTATAGGAGACTCAAAAAAATATTATACATTGTCTCTCCTTTCAGGAAGTTTACAATTTATTTGAGAAGACTAAAAACGCTGTGTGAAAAATTAAATCATGATGCAAAGCACAAGAGATATCTTCTCTTATACAAATCTACCTTTTCTCATCTTTCCAGCTAGTAGCATTATCTTCTTGAAATTATTTTGCATTTGTTTCCCTTGGTACATATTTTAAGTCTGTCCTCACCACAGGATATAAACTCCTTGAGGGCAGGAAATGTTTAATTCTGGTCTTGACTTCCTCAATTCTTAGCTCAGTGCTTGACACATAATTAATAAATATTAATAAATGTTGTTCAATGGTGACAATATCCCAACAAGCAGAGTCCCATTCTTGAGTATAACAACATTCTTCTAACACAAAGTATTTATTATATAGTCTGTAGTCATGATTCCATTCAAGCTACTTTCCAAGATAACTAAATGCAAAGTAAGCATATCTCTAACTGAAAAACCAAGGTGAAACAAAGTACCCCATTCCATTTCCACTTTCTGAATTGATTGAATTGATTTGAATATGATTACAGTAATGTTTCTTTGAATGAAGACATGGGATATACTGATATTTCCTTCTGCCAGAATCTTTATAAACCAAGTAGAAAAACAGAGGCTTCTATGCGTAGAATTGCGACCACCATCACATGCTCCATAATGCCTAGGTGATAGTCACTCTATCCCTTTCTGTGATTTGTTGTTTATTAGGATATAGTTCTTATTTAAACTTTAAAAAATGAGCCGCAAATGCTTTTTTCCCTTGTGAATGAATTGAAATTATTTGCTAGAAAATGTATTGAAGGAAAGCCAGAAGCTGTTTAAGCAAAGACTTTATTGTTTTTTCACTAAAAAACCATGTCCCAAGGTCTTGGTGTGTCCGGCACACTGTAGGTGCTTAATAAATGCTTATTGATTGGTAGTGGTTAGAATTTTTAAGAATAAAACTTCCTTTATGCCCTCCTGATTGTTTTTTTGCTTACCTATGAAATTTATTACTTTCTGCTATTTTTCTTTACATTTCCAATCTAAGATCTTTCCCTGTTTCCAAAAATTAGGATATTAGAGATAATGCCTATCCTGGCAGAGACGAAGGAGTTTAGGGTTTTTTTTGTTTGTTGCTTTTGTTTTTAAATAGACTGTAAAAATAGAGTTCTGTATTTTGAGGGAAAAATAAGAAACATTAAATGTTTCGATCCATCTTGTCAGTCACTGCCATATAAGTACTAGGAAGTGGAAAATGGAAACATTACCAATGTAAATCATAAATAGGACCTTTTCTATATAAGAAAGGGGAAGTTGGCAAGTCATCTTTGGTGCTACCTTATATATTATACTGTCAGTCTTAAGAACCATCTTGGTGACGTTGTAACCCACACAAACCATCTAGGGGCTGCCGTCTCTCCTCCTCCCCACAATGAGTTTATATTAGATCATAGACCCTTTTGCTATCCTCGTAGCTAATTGTTATGTACCACACTCAAAATGCAGATCCAAAGCACAAAAGCACATCTCTGGCCAATTTGATTGAAATCTCTATTGGTTATAAAGAATGTCAATCAAAACCTCAGTAGGATAATTATATTCTCTGTGTAGACTGTACTTTAAATTTCTCTCTGGTACCACAAAATCACTCATTTAGAGAATAATTGTTGCTAAATATAGGAAGGAATATGAATAGGATTGTAGATTTAGAGCTGGAAGAGCCTTTAGATGATACCTAGTCCAAATCACTTATTTTTTCAGGTGAGGGGATTTATGTCAAGAGAACTTAAGGGACCAGACTAAGGTCACACAGATAGTAGATGTGAGAGGTCAGATATGATCCTTATGCCAAATCTATCATGCTTTGCACTATACCATGGATAATTTTTAAAAATCAATTCTTCTTTTCAGATATTCTTATGGATCCCCAAATAATACCAGTTAAAGAAGGCATACTTTCAGGGAATTCAATTTCTTAGAGAATTTATTTAATAATTAAAATTATGAAATGACACTAATATAATTATATGTGTGTGTGTATATATATATATAAAAGAGATTTCTGGAGAAGAGGTGAGGGTGGGTATGAACTGAGCTTAGAAAAGGTCTATAAAGATAAGAGAGAGAGCTTGATTATGCTCAGATAGGGAAAGATAAAAGATAGTTAAGAAACTGGAGGGAGGAGATCTGCTATCAGACACAGTACAGAAATGTGTAAGAGTGTGTGTGTGTGTGTTGTGTGTGTGTTGTGTGTGTGTGTGTGCAGTGTGTGTGTGTGTGATAGCTGTGGGAAAAGGGTGGAGTGTTCTGTTATTGTTTGTGCTTTGTTTTCAAACAGGATCAGTAACATCACTGTTCAAGCCTTGACTTGGGCATGAAGTCAAAGGGGATGCAGTAACTTACCTATGGTCACTGCACATGTCAGAGGTGGAATCAGTTTAACTGATCTTTGTGGGGAAGAATACTAAAGAGGAATACTACTGAGGAGATTTCTCCTCAACTTCCCTAGCTACTCTCCTCTAGCTTATCAATTTTCTCTTTAAAATGTGGCATTCAGAAATGACCATATTATTTCATTTCTTTGGCAGGTAGTACTTTTGGGCTTGGCAGTCTGAACTCACAGGACAAGTAGGTGGTCATTTACCAACTCTCTATTTGCCTTGGCTAGATAGAGAGGAGGGCAGAATGACATTTCAGGTTGGAAGAATAATGCCAGCTAAAACATGGAGGTAGGCATGTTTACAGTGTGTTTGGGGGTAGTGAAAAAATCAATTTTACTTCAGTGAAGGGTTCATATTGAGGAGCAGCAGGAGAAAAGTTTAGAAAAAGATTATAAAGACTCTTGAAAAGCTCAGATGAAAAATTTAAATAATGGAGAACCATTGAAGTATTGGAAAAGAAAACTGTTTTACAAAAATTAACTTGTTGAATATGTGCAAGATGGGTTAGATGGGGCTAAGGAACAAACAGAGAGAGAGAGAGAGAGAGAGAGAGAGAGAGAGAGAGAGAGAGAGAGAGAGAGAGAGAGAGCAGTTAGTATACTCTTGAAGCAGACTAGACACAAGGGCTTGGATTAAATTGGTTCTGATGGAATGGGATGCTATATCATAAAGATATTATAAAGGAAGGACCAATAGAATTGTAAACTAAGTTAAGGGGAAGAAAAAAAGAAGCTGTCAAAAATGATTTCAAAGTTCCAATCTTGAGTGACTGAGAGAATGATAGCCCCACTGATTGAAATGAGGAATTCAGGAGAAAGAAGCCCTCCCCAAAATTCTCACATAAACTGAAACTTCAGCATGTCTAATTTATTCTATGCTTGTATAGTATTTTTTAAAATTTAAATACCAAACTTTACATTTAGCCCAGTGTTGCCACTTCCTAGTCATGTGACCTTAGGCAAATCATTTTTATCTAGCTTTTAGTTTCCTCTACTGCAGACTGAAGTGGTTGAATTAGGTGATCTCTGAAGTTCCTTCAAACTCTAGAATTCTCTGACTTTGACATCAATTCTGAGACCTGTCCTTTATCACTACACAATATTTCCTATTAAATTACTAAATAGAATTTCTTCTTAATAGATTTTTCCTCATTGTTATAGCATTGTTATATCATCTCTGTGTTAATTACTCCTCCCAGAGTCATGCCATCTACCATTTTGTTAATGATACCATTTGTTTGTGTATTTAATCCAAGTCAATGATAGGAATGACAAGTAAAACAGGACCAGAGGTAGAGCTTGTTGGCGTAACTCCAGTGAATTCCCTCCTAGGTGGTAGTGATCACTTAATTGATGCTCTTTCAGTCAGTATGTTAGCCTAATAAAAGTACCCAACATTGCTAACTATGCTATCATCTTACCTGCACTTCTTAACCACAAGACTTTGTGAAGGGTTCTGCTAATTGTCTTTCTAAACTAGATACACTGTGTCCTGAGCATTTATTTTCCTGATCCACCGGTCTAGTTACCTTGATACAAAAGAAAATATTGTTACTTCATCACTCTAGAACCTTGAACTCCTTGGAGGATGGCGGTGTTTCATTTTTGCCTTTGTATTCTCTGACAAAAGCTTAATAAGTTTTCATTGATTGATTGATTTGTTCCGAAGGAATCTGTGTGTGTGTTTCTCTCCCCCACTCCCCACTTAGACGTATTTTTTTTCCAATTACATGCAAAAATTTTCAACATTCACTTTTACAAGATTTTGAGTTCCAGTATTTTTTCCTCTCTCCCCACGCCCCTCCCCAAGACAGCATGAAATCTGATATAGGCTACACATGTACAATCATATTAAAAATATTTCCACATTAGTCTTGTTATGAAAAAAGAATCACAACAAAAGGGAAACAATAGTATGCTTCCATCTTCATTCAGACTCCATAGTTCTTTCTCTGGATGTGGATAGTATTTTCCATCATGATTCCTTTGGGACTGTCTTAAGATCATTGTATTGCTGAGAAGAGCTAAGTCTATCAAAGTTGGTCATTGCACAATGTTGCTGTTACTGTGCTCGATGTTCTCCTGGTTCTGCTCATTTTACCCAGCATCAGTTCATGCAAGTCTTTCCAGGTTTTTCTGAAATCTGCCTGTTTATCATCTCTTAGAAAACAATAGCATTCCTTTACATTCATATACCACAACTTTTTCACCTGGGTGTGTTGTAAGCACCATGGTTTCCCATTCTAAGCTTCCCAAGTTATATATTTAGGCTTCAGTGAATTGATACAAAGTAAAGTAAGAAGAACCAGGAAAACAATATCTAGAATGTTTGCAACAATATAAACAGAATGAATTACACTAAAAACAAGCAAAGCTAAATGTTGCAAAAATAGAAAAAGATATTTCACCTCACCCCCTTTGTAGAGAGTCCATTAGTGTGGAACATAGCATACAGTGTGAAGGGATTTGAGGGCTACATTGAGAGGTTTTGAGGAATTTCTTTTTCTCTTCTGCTTTTAGAAAAAAATCTTTGTTATATGATATTATATGACTACTCTTTGGAGGGGGAGGTAATGGATAAGAGGTAATGCAAAAACACAATATAGCAAGAAAATATATTATTAAAGATGATTTAAAATTGTCGTGCTTTTAGAATATTACCAGAGATGGATGTATGGTTTAAAATTTGTAGAATCTTCCTTCTCCACTAACTCTCCTGACTCTCCCTCCTCCCAATTTTCTTCTTTTTTCTTCTGTCAAATTTCTCATTCTTCACAATTTTTCAAAAAATGATGTGGGTCCTAGCGGTGTGGCCTTGGGGAAGTCACTTAACCTCTGTTTGTCTTAATCCACTGGAGAAGGAAATGACAAACTCCTCCAGTATCTTTGCCAAGAAAACCCCATGAACATTGTGGTCCATGAAGTCATAAAGAGTCAGATATGAGCGCTGTGCTGAAGGATGGCTCTGGGGATGGTAGTGATGTAGGGGAGAATTTAGGCAATGTAAATACAATCTCAATAAAAAATCTATTTTGAAAAATTTCTCATTCTTTACAACTTTTCAAAGATGATGTGGGTGCCTGGGGTACAATTGTGTTGGGCCTGGAGACTTGAACTCATTTATTGTTTTAAGTGCTCTCTGCCTTCCTCTCTCAGCTCTCATGGGCCCTATTCTCTGCAATCTATATCTATTCCATCCTGGCCAGCCAGAATATCCTTTTTGCTCAGCAAGCTGGTTGAGACAAAGTAGGAGTTGAGTAGGTTTATCCAATTTGGGAACCCACTGAAAAATTAATGTATTTGGAATCCAGAAATACTGAGTGTTCAATATAGGTCACCACCTACATTATGGGTCTTGCTTTTCTTAAATAAAGGATACACTTGTTCAGGCTTCTTGAATAATAGATAATGCTTCCCAAGCAGGGTTTTAATGAGCAGAACATAAATAAATCCTTCTTTTCCAAAAAACACAATTAAAGGTTAGTCAAATGGCAAAATGCCAGGCACATTGCTTTTTTGGGTTTTAAAAACCCCAGCATTTCAAGACTATTCCAAAACTAAGCCAGTATTTTGAGTGAGTAGCTCTTTATTAAAGCCAGGTGTGTGCTGTCTCCTCTTCCCGACTCTGAGGCTGTGTTGGGTTCCTGATGAATGTTTCCTGTGGTGTTGGTACATTTCTGGCCCAAGTCTTGGCCACCACCCTTCTCTCCCTCTTTTTATCTCTCTTTGTCCCTTTCTGTCTTTCACTTCCTCTTCTTCTCTCACTCCTTTCTCCCTCTTCTCCCTCACCATACTACATATAAATGGTTGAAAAATTGTTCTTAAATCTAAAATGGCTCATTATATTATTGATCTACTACTTGTGTTCATTTTGCTGTGCTGTGATTTACTTGACATGAGATTATATCTTCCTCAGAATTTCTGCTTTTTGCTCTGTGCCCTCAGAATCAGAAGGTTGTGCCTACTGTCAAGGACAGGACTGATTCCTGTCTCCTACTCCTCCTTTTCCTACACAAACTAACAAAAACAAAAAGGCAGAAGAGAACTTCACCTTGGAAATGAAATGGAGAAAGTAGCAGGAGGCTGGATCCACACCAATTTCAATCAGAATTAGAGGACGCAGTCCGTGGTGACTTGCCCAAGATAACCACTTTTTTCTCCTTTCTCATTCATCAGTAATTATATAGGATTGTACATGTTAAAGTTTAAAAAGCATCATATTGAGAGGCAGTTAGGTGGCACAGTGAATAGGATGCTTGACTTGGAGTCAGGAAGATTGAGTTTGAAACCTGTCTCAGGCCATTACTATCTCTGTGACCCGAGGCAATTGCTTAGCATTTCTTAGCCTCAGTTTCCTAATCTGTAAAATTTGGGTAATAATATGGTACAATGCATAGAGCACCAATCCCACGGTCAGGAAGACATGAGTTTAAATCTGCCCTCAGACACTTACTAGCTGATGTACTAGCTGGGTGACTCTGGGCAAGTCACTTACCCCATCTGCCTCAGTTTCCTCCTCTGTAAAATGAGCTGAAGAAGGAATGGCAAACCACTCCAGTATCTTTGCCAAGAAAACCCCAGATGGGGTCACAAAGAGTCAGACATGCCTGAAATGACTTAACAATAACAACAACTTGCAGTGTTGTTGGGGGGATTGAATTTGACAATATTCCTAAAGCACTTTGCAAACCTTACAGTGCTATGTAAATGCTAGCTATTAGAAAATCAATTCAACATTTGCAAAGTCTCACAAGATCATTGTATATTGCAAGTTGCTACATCAAAAAGGGATAAAGCTATACATATTTCCTGCCAATTCATTTTCCTCCCCACAAATGGATTTTTTTTCAGACTCTCCTTTCCCCAGAGACTTGTATATAGATAGAGATAGAATTCTAACCAAAGTCATTTGATTCCATTTCTAGTATTCTTTCCAGGGCACTTTGTCGTAGGTTATATCATGGGAGTTGTAGATTATTAAATAAATTCTGTGATACCAGAGGAGATCCCCATTCATACATATGAAAGTGTTCTGTCTGGGGAGAGGCAGAGGTACACTGATTCATGTGAGATATAACTCTGGCCCAATAAAGCCCTCAGCCAGAAGCTAGGTATGCAAGCAAATGGTCGTTACTGGGAAACAATAGGTATAATCTTTGGCAGTGTAGTAGCACAAGAATACATATTGAATATAATTCCCTGTGGGCTTTCTGTTTGGTGATTTCAGCTGGAGGCCTCCAGCGAGGAGCTCACCATGCCATCAGATCAGAGAAGCCCAGGAACATTAGGTAGGAAGAACCTTACGTGATCTTGGAGAGGCCATTGTTTACTGAAGGCCTGTGCTCCTTAGCTTTTGTCCTTTGAGGGGGATTCCTTATTGGCTCATGCTAGCTGTGTTGTGTGCCTGTTTGGCCCAGTTTTAACCTTAGCTCATCTCTGGGCCTTATCCGAGTAGTCATGTGGGGAATGGCTTTCATGATTGAATCTGGAATCAAATACATTTATGTAACAGACTTATGTAACAGAACTTAGAGTTCTACATCTGTACGCAGGGTGTATGGAATGAATAAATGAAGACCCTATCTAGATCTACTTATAAACCCAAAGTTCCAAGTTTTCACTTATTTCCCTGTTTGTAAGGAAGAGCAGGAATGAGCCTGATGGATATTGAGAGCAAATTTAAATTCTTGACACCAAAGAAAAAAAATTATAAAGGCATCCTTAAACTTTTTGTTATGTACAAAATCAGTAGGAAGGAGGTTCTCTTTTGTTTTTGTCTTTCTTTTCATCTCCTCCCCTTTCCTCGTCTCCTAAAGAGATCGTTTTATAGATTTTTGTGTGTCTGGGTCCTGAATGGAAGTGTCTTGTTTTATTTTTGTTTGTATTTGGATTGTCAGCACCTAATAAGTGCTTGCTGATTGATTAACTCATGGGTTAGGTCTTATAAAAGAAGCACAGATATCCCCTTCATTGCAGTTTTTATCTGTAATAGGATATTCCTAGGATAGAAGTCTAGGGGGAACACTCCAGACCCACACTAACTGGGTAGTGTTGGTAGGTAGCCCAATGGTGTCTTGAGTGCTGAGGATTAGTCATCCTGGTATGAAAATGGATGGCAGATAGAAGATAAAAGATTAAAACTGTGATTTTTGTTGGCATAGGGAATTCCTGGGTTAAGAAATTCCTAATCTTAAAGAATTGCCTAGAGTGCTGAGAACTCAGTCACACAGCCAGTATGGGTTAGCATCACAGTTTGAGCAAAATAAGACCCTTCAAAATGCCTTCAGACAGATACCTATGTCAGTACACTGCCAGATTTAAAGTTAACTAGTGTGTCTATTGTATGAATGTTTCTTATTATTTTCCTGTCATTTTGAAGTCTATCTTCATGTAAGTCTATCTACACATGTAATCTGGGACTCACACTTGTTTGTATAAGCCTCTTCTCACTGGTGGAGAATTGTTACATTTGATGCTCCACCCAGCCTGAGGGACAGAGTTGGTTAGAATTTGGTAGAGGCAAGATTGCGGTTTTCTGGCTTGCAGTTTGGGGAGAGGAGACACATGGTTTCAGATTCTCTTCAGGGAGGAGCCCCCAAAAGGAGACAGACTTTGGAAAGAAGTCAATATATAGAGGAACTGATGTCTCAATCATCCCTATTGCTAGTTTACCACACTAGAGACTTTGGGGAATTTCCCCTTGGGTAAAATCTGGGAAATCTCTCTTATGGTTAACTTGATCATCTCAATCTCAGTAGGAGAGCTCATTCACTCTGTTTGTTGTCTGGTTTATTCTCCTCTGTATAGTTTCTTTCATTTGTTTTTGTTACTAACTTAGAGAAATAGGTTTACTTGCTATCTGTTATGTGCAATAGCTTTTTGTGAAACTAGCATTCGGTGGGAAGACAGCCAAACCTTTGGATATATGGTGAAGTCCTCCTTCCCCATTAAAAAGAGATAATGATCAGGAGAGGACCTTGAACCTAAAATCTGCCCCCAACCCGATTAACAATTTAGAAGGAGGAATGGATGTGATTCTAGGTTTGTACCCCATCTCTGATTGTGATTTGAGTCTCCTGTTCCCCTCCTGGCAGGAATCAAAGTCACTCTGGGAGCCACATTTAAACAGATTCATGTGGATGCACTTAGTCAACATGGGCAATGCACATACATGCACATACATGGTGGGTGTTCATCCATTCATCCTGTGGCTGTATTATATTCTCATGTAGAGCTAGAGTTTTAGGCCCTCAAACAACTTCACTTCTGACTGTATGTTCTTCTAGCTTAGAATGTATGTACTTGGCTTTGGAATGGCCCTGGAGCCCAAGTCTTCCTGATGCGACTGGAATTAGAGGAGCAGACCTGGAAATCTGGACAGAGAAGATGTCACACCCTGCCAAGTCACTGATAGAACTGACTACCCACCTGACTATGGGAAATCCCAGATGGTAGGATTTTCTTTTTAACATTTAACATTAACAAACACTGGTTTGTCTCTAACCACCTTCTCCTTCCTCCCCACCCTCCCATCAACAAAGACAGTCAAATGTGAGCTGGCCTGGAGAGTATAAGTACTTTCCCAAGGCCACACAGTGAGTCAGATTCAAAGCCAGGTCTCCAAATTTCCAGACTAATTTTCTATCCACCAGACCACACTTCCTTCCTGTCTTAAAGGACTGACAGTCTGAAGGCACTAGTAGGCATAAGACCAGAAAACGTATCAGCAGAATGTCACATAGATAATTAAATAAAGTGTGTGACCTTTGTATGGAAGATTCCGTATAACAGGTGCATTTTTAGAAGCTTGGGTGGGGAGGGGGGAAATCAAGGTAGAATAAGAAACCCTGCAGTCTCTGTCTACCACTGGAGAGTAAAGCCAAAATTCTGGTGGCTTGAATCAACTTAAATATATATGCTGTATTCCATTTACTCTATATGAATTCTATATGTGCGTGATCACTTTCATGTTACTTTCGCTGTTAGAATGTGAGTTTCCTGAGTGCAGGGATGATGTTGTTACTTTGTATCTCCAGTTTTTTAGCCCAGTGCAGGACACACAGAAGGTTAATATGTACATATTGACTGCTTGTCTACAAAAGGAAATAGAAAGTGTTCTTCCAAGTGAAACAGTTGTAGAGTTGAAGAGGGAGATTATCCATGAGGTAGTATTTAAAGTCACCATTATTTATTGCTAGGTGAAGGTTGTTAGGTCAGGGATGCGCTGAATGAATTTAGTGACCCTCTCTCCAAAACAAAAAATTGTGCTCATGACACAATTTTTAAGTTTAAGTTGCATTGTTAACATTTTCTCTATCACTTTCTTACTTCTAAACAATATATAAACAAAACAAGACAAACTCTGATTTATAGCATGTACTGATTTCTGAGATGCAGATAAACATACTAAAAGTTTAACAAATTTAGTAATTGATTCTAGCATACCCTTGGTGGTCAATTCAACCCAATAAACATCTATTAAGTACCTACTATGTGCCAGGCACAGTGCTGAGGGATGGGGATACAGTTTAAAAATAAAAGAAGTCCCCATCCTCAAAGATCTTATTATCTAATGGAGGAAGACAATACAGAAAAGGAAACTGAAAAGCGTGAACATGGTGGGGTAGAATGGGAGGCCAGCAAGGGCATGATGTTCATGGAGTAGAAACCAAGCAGAGCTCCTTCTGGAAAATGGTGAGTTACCCTCTATAAGGGGAGCCATTGGGAAGAGTTTATTTCTCCACCCCCTGCCCTCCAGTCAGATGGGAGAGGCAGCTGAGAGAGTTGTGTCGTGTCAAAAATGGAGTCAATATTCATGGTGATGAGATTTCACGGGATCAGCTTATCCTGGGGTAGAACTGATGTTCCCTGGTGTGGAAACCAAACAATTATCTGCTCTGAGAGTACAGGGCAGACATGGAATCCTAATAGGGTCTCAATCCCCAGGCCCTGACTTAGCTAAAGAACAAGGAATTCACAGTGCTAAAAGAAGTTCCTAAGGGAGAGTGGGATAATAGATCTAATAGGAGTTCACAATGAACCAGTCAATACCAGGGACCTTTGAGATTTGAACTGGGAAAAGAACACTGTGCACATGCACGCGCGCGCACACACACACACACACACACACACATACACACACACCTTTCTAAGGAATATGGCAACTACCCCACAAATTGCGTGATGTTTTTCCTCACAGGAACAAAAATCTCTATTATGAAAGATGACCTTTTCCTCATTTATACTTTTTAGTCATGTTTTTTAAAGTTTTCTTGATATCTTTTTTTTTACACCACAATTTTCCTCCCTCCCAGTAGAACTTTCCCTTGTAACATAGAAAAACAGATAAGAAAAACCAAGTAACACAGTGATGAGGTTTGAAAGTATATATGACATTGTATGTCTGTCATCCTCAACCTCTCTACTAAGAGAAAGGAAATCTGTTTTCTAATAGCAGACTGGTCATTTTCATTATTTTGAGTTCATCTGAACTTTAGAGCTACTTTGTTTACATTATTATGATCATTGTAAGCCATTGATAGTCCTTAAAATTTTTTTATCAATATCTCATTTTTTTTGCATCACCAAAATTTTCCCCACTATACCTCCACTTCTCAGAGAGTCATTCCATATAACAAATATTTTTAGAGATAAAAAAAGAAAAACAAGTCAACAAAACTGATCTTTTATTTCAGGCCCACATCACTGCTCACTTGGACTATTGTGGCAGCCTACTTGAAGCTTCTGCTACTAAAGCTTATCCTGACTCCAACATATGTGACCAAGTAATTTCCTGAAGTGTGGCTCTGATCATGTAACCCTGAATAAGCTGCAGTGCTTTCCTCTCAACTCTAAGGCCAAACAGCATTTTGTCTCATCTCATCCTTGTAAGTTTATATTTTTGTGTAAATTTTATAGTTCATAGAATTGATTTTTTATAGTCAACAAGCATTCATTAAGCACTTACTATATACGTCAAATATGGTGCTAAGTGCTGGGGATACAATGAAAGATGAAAAATATGGTTCTTCTTCACAAGGAGTTCATTTTCTAACAGATAAAGATAAAGTATAAAAAAAAAACTTGTACCTACAAGGTACATACTCTCTAAGTGGCAAATGATATCAGAGGTAAGGCTCTAACAGAAGTAGAGAGGGTGACCTAAAAAGCTGGTAGAAGGTGGGATTTAAGTTGAGTCTTAAAGTAATACACACACATCCACATCCACACATATATAATTATAAATAAGTAAATATGCACATTTTGGAAAAATGTGGTCAATTTTTTTTTTTTTTTTTTTTTTTTTTTTTTTTACCAATAGGGTGTGTGCTATCAAAAAGTTTGGAAATCATTCATCTAGTCCAATACCCTCATTTTACAGATGAGAAAACTGAGGCTCAAGGAGGATTTACAAAAATGAACTTCACAAAAGAGTTGATTTAATGACTATGAATACTTGGCTCCAGAAATTGTGTGCTTTGGTGTGTGTATATGTGCATGTGTGAGTACGTGTGTGTCTGTGTGTGTGTGTGTGGTATATGTGAACATGCTGTTTTTGTTATGCAACACCTCCAGGCTCTTCTTTTCATTCCTCTATGTGGGAGGGGATGGGTGCTTGTGTGAAGTGGCAAGGATGTTTTAGCCCAGGTGACCAGGACAGGAAATAGCATAGGGGGAGAATAGAACAGTAGCTAACTTGTTCTGAGGCATAGTTACACCCAGCATCTCCCCCCTGCCCTTCAGCTCTGCCTCCCTCAGAAACCTTGTGGTTTTCATTCAGGGCTTCCATTTAGCACCAGTTGCTGTTGGGCTTCACCGCTGAGGAGACTTCCTTTTGGGTTACCTGGTGGAGATGCTGCCAGTCAACCACAAAAGCCCTGTTTTGAATCTTTCTCTGTGGTGAGAGGACCAGGGTTAGAGTACGAGCTCAGCTAGCTGCCATGATAAAGCTGATGCTCCAGGAGTATGTTGGTTGACCAAACTGGTCAGCTGACAAATGGCTTAAAATACAGAGTGAGGATATTTTTGTTTTTGTTTTTAAATTGTGCTTGTAAAATTAAACACACTGAAGGACCACTTCAAAAAAAAAGAAGGTGGATTGGAAAGAGTTCAAGGAGTCTTTTTAAAATTTGACCATATTGCTATTAAAAAAAATTAGATAAAATTCTCCAGTGTGGTTACAAAAATATCTCGGCTAATAATTTACTGTCTGGTTTGAATGAATTTAACTTTAAGGTGTGGTGGCTCTGGAAACTTATTGTGAGTCACTGCATAATAACTGGCTCTACCACCAAACATCAGCCCCCACACAATTTTCCAGCTCTGAATTTTGACTGTTTCTGTGTAACATGAAAATAATGCAGTTTTTGGCTTCGTTCTAGGGATGGGGTAGTTAACGTAGTTTAGAATTCACTGAAAACTTGAGTTTGATGTTTTACAACAAGCTGACATGCTCTGAGAAAGTATTCTGTTTCTCTTTGGCAAAGGAGGACCTTCTTTAAAAGGGGAAGCGTGCAAATATAGTTTATTATCTACCAACTGATTTTCTTCTACGTTGGCCTGGGTTTTCTCCCCACCAAATGCCCAAATGGGACCTTAGCAACATTTTGATGATTCCTCCCTTCTACCTTCCAGGAAAAGCTTACCCAAATGAGCACAGAATTTTAGGGTAGATGTACAGTTGCCTAGGACTTTAATGAGTCTTCTAGTTCAAGAGAGATGCATAGAGTGAGTTGGGAGTTGTGCTGCAGCAGGTTCATGTAGCAAAAGTCTCAAAATTGCTGCTACTTCAGGTTTACTCTCTGCTCTGCAAATGGTGAATCTTGATGGCTATCAGGGGTTGAGCTGTATCTGGAAAAATAGGTTCACACCACCTAAACTTACTATAGATGGATTTCCCCTCAGAAGCTGCTCCTATTGCCGGACTGTCCTCCCCTTCTTCTCTGCTATCAAAATCTCATTCATCCTTCAAGGCTCAACTCAGATATCAGCTCTTCAGCTCTGTGACCTCTTCAAATGGAAGTGATTTTTGACTTTTCTGACAGCCATTACTGTACATCTGAAACTCACTATTCACTGCCTTGCATGGTTAGTAATTTTTTCATGGGTTCATACATTACCTTCCTAATAACACTCAAAGATCTTTGAGGGCTTCCCACAACTCCATAGGAGTTGTCTTGCTTGTGCCTGTCCTCTGAGCAGCCATTCCGTCATATTCCACACACTGCAGGCTCCCTTTCTGGCCATCTAGAACTCTGTAAGGGTTATCACTTTATCACTCTCCATTTCTTCTCCTTTCCCCTTCCAAACACATACAGCTGCTTGGTATCTTGGGACAACTCCACCCAAGGCTAACCCTCTGTTGACAATGATAACCAACTTAAACTCATTTCTCATTGACTATCATTCTGCCTCTTTGTCATTCTTACCCCATCCCAGTGATTCTGAACTCCTGTTTGGTATTGCTCAATCCCTGTTTGAACAACTGATTCCATTGCATTCCATCTTCTCTTGTATATGGCCTTCTCATTCCTCAGATACTGCCACCATCTTGGTTGAGGCCCTCATCATTTCACACCTAGACTATTTCAATAGACTATTGGTTGATTTTGAAACCTCAGGTTCTCTCCTGACTCCAATTCATCCTCTACTCAATTTTCAAACTGATCTTCCTGTTGCATAGGTCTAGTAATAGCATCCCTCTATTCAAGAAACTCAAGTAGTTACAGGATGAAATATAAAATCCTTCATTTGACTTTAAATCTAAATAAAATTCGAATAAAGTTGTTTTCCCTTTATTGCCTAAGACCTTCCTACCTTTCTAGTTTTCTTACACCTGCCTCTTCTCTATGGACTCTGTGATCTAAAGACACTGGCCTTATTGCCATTCCTGGTTGTCCTAACTAGGAGGTGGAGAGTAGGAGACAACCAGTGAAACCTTCCTCATCAGAGGGAGTGTTTTGTGCCAGGAACTTGATTTCTAAGTCACCTTCAATGACTCTATTACCTTAGTGATAAAATATGAACACCTGTTTGGTGTATAAAGTCCTTCACATCTGACTCCAATTTCTCTTCCTTGAAAGATTTCACACAACTCCCTCTTCTCTTATATACTCTATATTCCCAGAAAATTGGCCTCTTTGCTTTAAACAATACACATGGCCTCATCCCTCTCTGCCTTTTCATGTGATAGGGTTGAGATGGCAAGAAAAAAAATCCCATTGACTTAGCAGGTCAGATAACTTTGGGTGTGGTCACTGTGACCAGCATAGAGGTCATGCTTAGACTAAAGAGCTACTACATATTGAAGTTTTAGGACTTCAGCATCAACAAATGCTATAAAACCATTAAGTCCTGAGACCACAGGTAGTGTGGGTGTGCATAGTAGGGAATGAGTATGAGAATGAGTATGTAGCTGGGTATTGAGTTAAGTTTGGCATAAAGATAAGGAGAATAAGAATCTAGAGTGTTAGTGAGATCATAGGTGAAATGACTGGCCAATGGGTTTAAGCTGAGTTTTGGTTGTTATTGTTTAGTTATGTCTGATCCTTGTAGGCTGAGTAGCGAGTCAAATGAAATGGTGGACTTCAAAAGTAGCAAAAGGTAAAAGACCTATGGCAATGAGTAAGTTCAATGGAATTGGGGGTATGGGAGAAAGGGAATTATAGAATTCTAGATTTAAGATTAAAAATGTCTTAGGGATTATCTATTTCTTTCCCCACCCCATTTTGCAAATGAGGAAACTGAAATTTAGAAAGTTCATAGGATTGTAGGATCATAAATTTAGAGGCTGAAGGGATCTCTGAGGCCATCAAGGTCTATCTCTCTCACTTTACAGATGAAGAAATTGAAGCCAGAGAGGTTAAGTCATTTCAAGGGCACAGGGGTATTAACTAGCAGAATCAAGATATGAACCCAGTTCTACTACCTCCAAGTAAGCATGCTTTCCACTGTCTTTTGGTAAGTACATTGTGTTAATAAAAGGGAATTTCAACTTATATGAACTTATGCAAAGTGAAGTGAGCAGAACCAGGAGAGCATTGTACATAGTAACTGTAATGTAATGATGATCAGCTGTGAAAGTCTTAGCTACTCTGTTCTATTCAATGATCCAAGACAATTCTGTAGGACATCTGATGAAAAATGCTATCTACCTCCAGAGAGAGAACCGAAGAACCCTGAATAAAGACTGAAGCATTCTGTTTTACTTTTTTTTTTGGCTTATTTATTTCATTTATTCATTCATTTATTTATTTATATTCATTATTTATTTATTTATTTTTCTTTTCTTTTCTTTTTTTTTTGAGAGGCAGTTATTTTCTTTATACCATGGCTATTATGGAGATATGTTTTTTGTGACTTCACATGTGTAATTGATATATTACTTGCTTTCTCAAGATGTGTGGGAGGGGCAGGAGGTAGAGAATTTAGAACTTAAAATATTAAAAAATAAATGTTAAAAATTTTACAAAAGGGGAATTTCAGAATTTGAGCTTTGAGAGGGGGACTAGTTCCTAGTGATGAGGAGATTCCAGGGTGTTTTTGTGCAGCTAAAGTGGAATGGAAAAGGATGTTATTGAAATTGAGATCAAATAACTGTCAAGGTAGAACATTATCGTGCCTTGTCATCATATCCACAGGTCATCATTGTGGATACAGGTGTTGCTAAAGATGATGGGGCATCACTGTGAATATAGAAATCCCCGAGCATGACAGGGCATCGTTATAGACACAGAAGTCCCACAGAATGATAGCAGGAGATGATAAGGACCCTGAACCTGGTGTTTAAGTCATTGAGGAAGAAAGTCTGAGTTAGTAGATGATGACAAAAAGCCCCTGTGGACTAAAATGAGTGTGTATGGCTATGTTAGCTGAGAATTGAATGCTGAAACACTTGTTAAGGACAGGAAGAAGGTGGTATCCTGTGACCTCCAAAAGTTGTTGAGCAATGCAGGATAAATTGTTTGGAAACAAGCATATCAAGGAGTAAGCCAATCTAGAGAAGACTGTGCCTGTCACAAGCCTAGTATCTGTCATAAGAACTTGACAACAAGAAGAGAATCTGGACAGCATACAACAGTGGTTTTAGGTAATTTTTCCTTTGTTAGTGGAAGCTAATCTTTGGGGGGAAATGTGAAATCTTCACCCCTGGATCACAAAGTTTCTCAGTGTCAAATGTCTGTCATGAATTTTGTTTGTGGCCACCTTATAAGCCTATAATTTCAAAAACACAGCAATTATCTTAACCAAAGTGCTATTGAGTGCACTTTCCACTCAAAGATCCTTAGGTTTCTTTCCCAACCATGTTTTCCACGAGCAGAAAGCACCATGTGGACCTAAATGAGTGGGCATGTCCATGATAACTGAGAAGTGAATGCTGGAAAATTTGCATAGTGTAACTGAAGATACTGGGAATGATTCTTAGGGAGGGGTATTTTCATGATTCCCTCCAACTAGGGCTTAGAGAGATGACAGCTGGAATATTGTACTCCCTTTGTGGAATCTTACTAAAAGCAAGCTTTCAATATCCAACTCATGATCCACCTTCCCACTTCAGTTGAATTAAGTCCAATCCAATCCTCCTCAAACTCTTTAATTTTCCTGTTTGACTCCCTAAAATGGAGGTTCTAAGTGGAACTGACTGATGTGAGAAGAGGGATATTCCGGGGTGAGAAGGTTGTAGGGATTGATGGGTATTCCAGAGTCATAGATTCTAGATCAAGAAATCCTAAAGTTGGAAGAGACAAGAGGCCATTCTAGGCCAAAATGATGCATTATTTGCCAAGAATTTTCTGTCCAGTATTCCTAACAGGTGGTCAGAAGGTGATCCTTCCAGTGAAAGAGAGCTCACCACCTCAGCCACCACAGAAGCAGTCCATTTCACTTTTAGACAGCTTCAATTAGGAATGCTTTCTTCATAATAGGTCTCTCTTATCTTGACATCTCCCCATAAGACTTTAAACAAAGTTAAGTGGGCAAGGGGATTAGCAGCTCCAGGGATATGGAAAGGCTTTGTGTAGAAGGTGGGACTTGAGCACAGATCTGAAGAGGACAAAAACTCTAAGTGGGGATGATGACGGAATGCATTTCAGACATAGGGAAAAGAACATGCTAAGAGATCATGAGGATGGAGATGAAGATTGTGTGTAAGTAAACAAAAAAGTGGGCAAAATGATTGAACCAGAGAGTGTGGGGAGAGAAGTAAAGTATAATGAGGTTGGAAGGGTAGTTTGGGGCCAACTGTGCAGGAATCTAGAATATTAAACCAAAGAGTTGATTTTTTTAATCCTAGAGGCAGTAGAAAGTCATTGGTGCTCAATTGTTTAGGAAAGTGACATGATCAGAATTGTACTCCAGGTAAAGCACTTTTGCAGCTGAGTGGAGGATAGATTAAAGAGAAGAGAGACTAGAGATAGGACTCAACTGTAATAATTCTACAAAGAAGAGATGCAGTTTTGAATTAGAACAGTGGTTGTATGAGTAGAGAGAAGGGAATGAATGTAAGAGCTACTGTGGAGGGAGAAATGACAAGATTTGGCAACTGTGACTTGTATGTGAAGGAGAGTAAGGAGTCCAGGACAATGACAAGGTTGCAAAATTTGGTGATTGGAAGTACCCTCCATAAAAGTTTGGAAGAGAGGTAGGTTTTAGGGAAAGATAAGTTTTGTTTTGGACATGATGCTTATGAAATGTCTCTGGGACCTTTCAAGTATTTAGGTCAGTTGGAGATATGTGAGTGAAACATTAGAGAGAATAGGGTTGGACATATAGATTTAGGAGTTATTGCCAGAGAGATGATCATTAAGCTCACTTGAACTAATAAGTTTACAGAGATAAAGAGAGTATGAGAGAACAGAAGGAGACTTAAGATCAAGCCTTGGAGTAAACCCACAGTTAGTGGGCATGATATGGATGAGAAACCACCAAAGGAGACTGAGAAGAAATTGTCAAATACTAAGGAGGAAAACCAAGAGTTTATACCTGTGTTCAGAACCAGTATTATAAAAACCTAGAGAAAAGAAAGTATTTTACAGGACTCCCCTGGTTACAAGCCACTCTTCTGTAGTACCTTGTGTTCATTCCAAAGTTGTCCAATTGACAAACACATTTGGCATAAGAGGCAAATGACTGATGATAACATAATGTATTTCTCCACTGGGGATATTCACATCCTAACAGAAAGGACTTTTCTCTGCCTCTCTCTCCCAAAGCCATACAGACTTCGTCTCTTTAAGGAGCTAGGGTACCCTGAAGAGTTTGTGCATTATCTTTCTATTGCCCTTGGCTTGAACCCACAATGACTGTGTTCCCTTCCATTTATTAGGGGTCACTCACTAGTACGATTTCATTTAATCTTTTAAGGATGAGAAGCTTTTGCAAAGGAATATTTACTTCAAAGATATAGCAATCAAGCATATATGCATTTTCATCCAATACCTCCAGGATATACTCCCCTTATACCAACTCAGTTGCCAGGGGAGCAGACTCAAAACTTTGATCAGTTCTTATATAACATTGGTCCCACCAACTTGATAGTCAAAAGTAGCACTGCTGCCAGATGAGTCCTGGTTTTATCTTTCAGTGGTATAGCTTTAGAAGGTTGATCCTGAAAACTGTTTATTCTTGGAACATTACTGACATAGCTTTAGAAGGCTGATCCTGAAGACTGTTTGTTTATTCTTGGGACATTACTGATGATCTGTCTGCAAGGCCCAGGCTGGATTCAAACTCCTGGATTACTGTGGTTGGAGACTCTAGTCCATCCACCTAGAACAGAGAAGAATAAACCCCAAACCCTAGGATCCAGGTCCATTTCTCAGGGGACATCTGATCTCAAAGGGAAAGACCCTAAAGCCTTCTCCTCTTACAGCATTTTCTCTCACCTGTTCATACAGGAAGAATAGTCAAGCTCTTCTGGTAGTGAATGAAGCAAAGAGGTAGCCAGAGCTGACTCAGACCTTTATAAAGATGTGACAGTTCCATGTTCCTCCTGACCATGTATATGTTTAGCTAACTGAAACCTGTTATAGAATGTCCACATATGAGCTATATTCTCCTCAAGTTCTTCTCTTACAGATCATCATAGTTTCCCCCAAAACAAGGTCCCCAGCATTTTCCCCATGGAGTATATAGCAAGCTGGTTGGATCCATACATATATCTAATACCCATTACGTTAACAATGTGTGAAGCCTTAACTTAGCTAAAGGAGTAAAGTGGACTGTTACAATGAAGTAAATATTTGTAAACACAAGTACAAATATTATTATGTAATAACTTGTATAATTAATGTTATAAGGACATCTGGACCAAGCCACTTAATATCTCTAGGGCAGTTTTCTACTCTGTGAGAAGGCCTCAGTTTGCTCATCTTAGATCTCAACAAAGGCCAAGGAGGATTTGGAGGGCAGGTGAGGGGACCTTCTCCTGGATCTTTCAAACATATCACACAGGCAGTTTCTTGCTCTATCCCAGCACCCAGTGAATAGATTTAATTACCCATCAAAGAGTTCCCCAGTTGAGGGTCTTCCTTCTCCTTGGAGTGTTGGTAAATTTCATGTTTTGCTTCTTCTTTGCTCCTTTGCTTTATTTAAATAAGTCTGCCTTTTCTTTTGGCTGTGCGACTTGTGTATAACATATCTTAGGCATGTGAAATTAAGGCAAATCTCTTCCTCTCTCTGAGACAGCTAGGTGATGTCACAATGCACAGAGGGCCTAGAGTTGGAGAGTTCAAATCTCCCTCAGATACTTGCTAGGTGGGTGACCCCTGGATAAATTACTACTTGCCTCAGTTTTCTCATCTGTAAAATGAGGATCATAGTAGCACCCACCTCCCATGGCTGTTATGAGGTTCAAATGAGATAATAATTGTAAAGTGTTTAGTACAGAGCTTGGCACCTAGTAAACACTATATAAATGTTAGATATTATTAGTAGTGATAATGATGAGTAGAATTGCAATGATAATGATAGTGATAATATTTGCAAAGTGTTTAGCCGTTCTTAAAGTATTCTGTAGTATCATTATTAGTGGAAGCTGAGTGGTGCAGTAGATAGAGTCCTGGGCCTGAAATCAGGAAGACCTGAGTCCAAATTTGGCCTTAGACACTTAGTAGCTCTGTGACCCTGGGCAAGCCACTTAATCTTTGCCTTAATCTATGGGAGAAGAAAATGACTCATTCTGGCATCTTTGCCAAGAAAACCCCATAGACAGTATTGGTGTGTGATGATCCACTGCGTCATGAAGTCAGGTACAACGGAATGACTGAATATTATTATTATTTTTATTTTCCAGACATTTATCTTTGCTCCAACTTTTGTGAAGTTCTCATTGAATTCCCCACAATTGAATTTGCCTTTGTCAGTGTATTTTTATTTTGGAACAGACGTTTCAGAATGAGTTTTGTGGATCATCTTTTGTCTTTCAGGCTGTAGCTACATGTTATTGTGTAACGCAGTCAGGAGAAGAATGGGGAGCAAACACCTAATGTTTTCTGGTGAAATAAATACTCTTTATCTTGACAGTTGATGATTACTCCTTCATTTTGGTCATGCTACAGGGTCTTCAAAAACAAACAAGTTGTAGCTGATTTCAAATGGAAATGCAGATTTCCAGTACATGGATATCTGTGGAGCAGAACTAGGGGTTAGGGAAAGAGAACTAAAGATAAAGCTGCTCAGAGCAGAAGTTCTCACATGGGTGAGTTCCATTAGGTCACAGTTAAAGCTGGATGCAAATTAGAAACTGCAGAAATGAAGTGCGTTCATTCCTGTCTTGGCCTTCCCTGCCAAGGTTTGTAGCTCCTGTAATATGGGCAGCACTGTCGCCAGGTGAAGCATTAGTAGGACTCAACCATCTCTCTCTCCCAGTCAGGGCTATACATTTTTAATCTTGTGGAAATAAACACAATTCAGAAATTAATTTGCATAAATTTTGTTAATGTGTCATAAACAGAGCATCAAATTATCTTCCAGCATGAACAAGAATTCAAGTAAATTGCCTACTTCAGAAATATTTTTTTCTTTTTCTTTTGAATGTCTCTTTGATTATTAGCTATTTTTTCCTGGTGATGGGAAAAAGCAAAAATCTCATCATACTCCTAGCTAACATTTATCTCTGTTCTGATTAGTGCAAATAATGAATTACGTGAAGTGGGCACATGCGTGTGAATTCATATTGCTTTTTCCATCGGGCTAGAACCAATGATTATATTTTACCTAATTATAACTTTGAATGCTGTGGATTTAAATACATGGAACCACTTCTCAGGATTCATTATTTGCAGTAATGAGGACCTAGCTGTACTTTAAGGTTTACAAAGTACTTCACATGTTACTTCATTTGGATAAAGATACCATAATGAATGACTTTTGTGACCTGTACATCATGGTTTTTCATTGGAATCAGAAAGCTGCCTTCTTTAATTTTTCAACTGAATTAGAAGAACAGCACCTTTGGGAACTGAGGAGGCATAGCGATGATTTTCCTCTTATTCCACCTCATGGCGACTGTGTCCTCCAATATCCAGAGCACATTGTGTGTACAGCAGAGAGCAGTGCTAGTCCATTTTTTGCTAACCAGTGTATGGTGAGCAACGGAGAGCATGACGTGGATGCTGCTGGGTTCTGCTGGGGAGAAGCGATTGGCATTAAAACAACAGGAAGGTGCAGAGATTGCCCTGTTATTGCACAGAAGAGTTGATAATAGGTAGGGAGAGGGGTAGCACAACAAAGAGAAAATGTCTGTTTGCCTGCTGGATATGTCATGAAATTATATTCAGTTTAATTCATTTCAACAATCTTTATTAAGCATCTATAAAAGGCAGAACATTTTGCCAGCCCTGGGGGAATATAAAACTAAAAAGTTGTGCCTTTGTTAAAAATTAAATTTTATTTTCTCCATTGAACAGAGTTTGATTTTCTCTCCCTCCCAGTGAAAAAAAGGAAAACAAAAAGACAAATCAGTAAATAAACAATCAAATGCTTACTTATGTGCCAGGTACTGTGCTAAGCACCGGGGATACAAAAAGAGGCAAAAGATAATCCCTGACTGAAAGGAACTTGCATTCCAATGATGATAAAGTAAACTAAATTCTGGCATCGATCATGTCTAAAATCATATTTGTGTGCATTTATATTTATATATGCATATGTCCATATAAATGGTTATATACATATACACATTTATATATCTCATTTCCAACTCTGATTCACTTACTTCTTCTTCAGGAAATAGGTAGCATGCATCATCACAGGTCCATTGAAATTATGGTCTGTCATCACAATAATCACATTTCTCATTTCTTTCAAAATTATTTGTTTTTATAGTATTATTGTTATCGTATAAAGTAATCTCCTGATTCTGCTGGTTGCACTCCATATCAGTGTAACAGCAAGGACCCCAGCATACACAGGAGGGCCTGCCGTACAGGTTCTTAAACCTTTTCTAAAAGGAAAGCAACTTTTGAGGGAATCAACAATCACTTTAACCAAGCATACATGTCATTCACTTAGTTCGGGGGGAAAAGTCAGCACCCTGAACTTCAGAGAAAAATTCAGAAAAACATAAACCAACAGACAGGGCTTCCAACTGTCTGACCCTCACATACAAACATAGTTAAGCAGAAAGAGAAGCACCAACATCTGGGTTTTCAGCGTTGGGGTAGCACTGTCCAGAGTCTGGACAAACAAACGCTTCCAATGAATAAACCTCAAAACAAAACCACACCACGGAGTATTTATACACTTTTCAGAGCCAGAGGGCATCACAACCCTGGAGAACAAGTGCCTCACTAGAAATTAACAAAAGGTGTGAATCTTCCTACAAAACAAGTCTCCCGTAATCAAGCTTCTCCGAAGGGCAGTACCATTATTGGGTGGGGAAGATCTTTCACTCATTAACATTGCAGTCAGTACCTACTAGCCTTCCCAACCTTTTGTTATGGAGTTTACTAGATTAAGAAGGTAGGACCTATACACAAATAACTATACTACAAAAGAGAATAATGTGAATAATATGAAGATGTGAGCACTGTGCTATACCTCTTCTCTGCTCTGGGTGAGCACCTTGAGCTTTTTCAGTTGGGCAAATGAAGTTGTGTCATGTACTAAGCAATTTTTTCTTACATCCTCCCACTTAAACATTCCCAATTTCCCTCTTAGCCATTTTCCCCCTTTCACCACAAACTTTCTCCATTCCAGTCAGACTTTCCAGAGTGCTTTGTATGTTGTGGTTGCAGTAAGGTTAAATAATACTCTTTTTATATGCGCTCCTTACAAATCTTTCCTGTTTCCTTCAATTTCCCTAATCTCTTCACCTCAAGGTATTCTAAAATGAAGTTTCCTTTTTCCTTTTTGTCTTTTTTTCCCCATTTCATCTCCAGTAAGGTACTGCCTTCTTAGGAATATACATAGAAATGCTGGTGTCAATGTGGCACACCGGATCATGGAGCTGAGTTTGAGTCCTGATTCTGAATCTCCCAATTTTTATGATCTTTGTGATTCAGTAAACTTCCATGGGTTTCAGGTTCCTTGTTTGTAAAAATCAGAGTTAGAAATATGATGTCTAAGGCTTCCTCCAGATCTAGACCTATTATGCTTACTTCAAATCCTGCAGAGTTACATTGCATTTTTATGATGCTAATATTACAAGTTAATGTGGGAGAAACTGAGCTAACTGACTATTCTACTTTTCAAAGCAGCCAGATGATGAAGTAGACCTACTGTGCACAAAGTATTATGGTAGACACAACAACTGCAACATTGTTATTTCACCTCTGGGTGTTTGTACCGGGTTTGGTTTCTTAACTGCATTAAATCTTACCACAAGCCCCTATTTTTCCTCTTCTCAATTCCCTTGGCTTGTATAGTATTCATTACATGACATATAGCATGATGTAATAAAGAGACTGAAATATTCTAATGCTCACATGTGCTTGTGTTCTCCTATATGTTCCCTACAGTGATGCAGAGAACACTTTCATGTCTGCTCATCCTGTATGACTCCTGTATAAGTAGACAGAGGGTTCACCCAATGTCTTTCTTGTTTTCCCTTGGCATTGCTGGGATATCACTGGAGGATATAATAATAGAATAATGGAAAATTTACTCAAAATAGAAATTCAAGGTAAATACCACAAAAAAATACACTAAAATCACACATTCCCAATACCTATTTCCCAAGCCAAGATGCCTCCCACCTCACAAGGCCAGAAGGATGCCAGTCCAGTTTGGCCCTGGTCCTTATGTGAGTTAAAACACATTCCTCAGATTCACATTAAAGGCCCTGCCTCTCCTTGGCATGACTGTCTTACCACTGTATCAGTAATTCTTCAACATTCTGAAATATCCTTTCCAGAAAAGCAGGGGCTAGATATCAATAGATTGATGGGGTGTATGATCACTTCAAGACTGATGTCTGTGGCAAGCAAGGAGGAAGCCTTATCAGTTGTAACTGGGCTGCCACATCTGTGCTCAAATATCTGGCATCATGGGGGGCAGGAGGGAGGGAAGACTCAATATCCATAAGCTCCAGTGGGATGATTACAGTAGGAATCCCATGCCTATTGCCCCCTCCCCCCATAGCTGTTTTCTTCTATTTTCTTCATTTCCCTTCATCTTTCTAGGGGAAAAGTAATTTTGAGACATTCCCCAGTAAGCAAAGCTCTTTGCTCCAAAGGTCAAACAATCAACTTTATTTATTAAACACCCACTATATGCTAGGCACCCCATACAAAGACAAGAAAAGGAATATTTACTCTCAAGGACTTTGCATTCAATCTGGAGAAAGATGAAATCTTTTAATAGAAACCCTCACTCCCTCAATTCCACACTCTCCTTCCCTAACAACCTTGGATCTAACTCCCTTGTATTTATTTTGCATTTATGTATACAAGCCTGTTAGGGAGGGAAGTGTAGTACTTAGGGGGTTTTCTTGATGAAAGAATTTCCTGATGAAAGCACAAGGTGGTGCTTGAGCTGTGTCTTGAAGGAAATGAGGGATTCTGTGAGTCAAAGGTGAGGAGGGAAAATATTCCAGGAATTAGGAAGGCTAACGAAAAGGAACAGAAATGCAAGAAGGCATGTCCCGAATAAGGCTGGTTTGACAGGACCAAAGAATACTAGAAGGGCAGTTATATAGGAGGCTGAAAAGATGAGCTGGGACAAAGTTGCAAAATTGAAAAGGGCTTTAAAAGTTCAAGAGAGGAATTTCTATTTTATTCTGGAGGCAAGAGAGAGCCCTTGGAGTCTGAGTATGGGAATGAAATCTGTGTTTAAGAAAATCACTTTGGCAGCCAACTGGAGGATGCATTGAAGTGAGGTGAGACTTCAGACACGGAGATTAATTATGAAGGAAAGGAAAGGAAGGAAAGAAGAAAGAAGAAAAAAGTGGGAAGGAAGGAAAAGGGAAAGGAAAAAAGAAGAAAGGAAGGAAAATAAATGGAAAGGAAGAACAAAGAAAGGATGGAATAAAAGGTGAAAGAAAAAAGTAAAAAGAAAAAAGGAAAGAAACAAATATTAATTGCTTACTGTGCGCTAGGAGCTGTGCTAAGCCCTAGGGAAACAGATATAAGCAAAACACCAGTCCATACACTTGAGGGGCTTACGGTTTAAAGTGGGAAGACAACATAAGGCTTAAAGAGGGGAATGGGCACAAGTTTTTGCCTCCAGGGCATGATTTCCGAGTCCAGAAGACAGGAATAGAGCTGGAAGAGTAATAAAAGCTGGTCTGGGATCCACTGAGAACAGGAAGCTGGGGAGGGAACCTCCCGGGGACATCAGGGAGGGGAGAAAAAAGAGAAAAAAAGGAAAGTTTTATAACTTTATTATATATTTAAAGGAATAACAAGTCGTAAGTAGTAGATTTGCAGTTTCATATACAGCTCTCTTGTTCTTTCTATTCTACTGTGTTATGGAAATGCTTGACTTGAATAATAAAATGAATAAAAATTTTAATAATAAAAATAAATAAAGGAGATGGGTCTTATAGAGATATTCTCGGTTGAGAAGGCTGCAAGAGTGGTTGGATGTTCCAGGAAGAGGAGACAATTGGCACTGAAGGGAGTTCTAGGAAAAGATAACAAGAAAGTTGAAAGTCTGGCAGCCCAGGACAGGACTGAAAAAAGAAGTTAAATAGATTTTTGGGGAAAAAAAAGATAATGAGTCTCCATTTGGATATAATTGAGTTGGAGGTATCTCCAGGTCATCCAGTTTGAATGTTCAGAGGTAATAAGGAGTCACTCTCTATTTGGACATGGCTCCTTTATACTTGTATAAAGGAAAATAAGACAAGTTCTTGCTCTCAAGGAATTTATAGCCTAGAAAGAAAAATAAGACACGTCCACAAATAATAATAACATAGGATATAATGGGAAAGTACAATGAGAGGCACACAATTTCACACTGTAGTTAAAATTAACTCATGCATAAAAATTTGTTTATTGTTTTATGTGTATTCCTTAAACCAAATTGCATGATCCTTTCTGTGTATAATAAATAAGGATGACATTTAACTTCTTTTTTTTAAAGAAGGAAATGATACTATTAAAATCACCCACCAACTGAAGTAGAATTAAAAAGGAAAGAGTAGTTTGGGAAACCAATTCACCCTGTGTAATTTGTCAAGGGTCACTAACTGACATGCTATTCCAGATATTAAAATGTCTTGCTTTGTATCCAGTTGGAATTGAAACTCTGTTGTCATATATATATATATAAAACTAGGCTTGGGTTAACTTCTTACAAGACAAAATGATAGTTCATGAAATACTGTTCATGAACTTGAGTCTTTTTTTGTGTGCGTTTGTTTTTTTAAAGATCAATGTATGCAATTGCCAGGGCTAAAGTCCAACACACTCACATTCAACAGGGTGACAAATTAATTCTGAGATTCTGACCTACTGTTTTGAGGAGCCACACTTGAGCTAGATGCAAAGTATACAGTTGTGTGTGATATTACATTTAGAATAAATGGCACTTAAAGGCTCCAAATTGATTGTGTGCCCAGGGGAGAGGAGAAATAATTGGGTGAATCACATTCATAGCTACTTATTTACACACCAAAGTCAATTTCCAGTAGAGAGCTATGATTTTCCCCAGGATTAGCTGCAATATTTTGTTCAGGGCAAAAATTACATGGACTTATAAATGATGAAGCTAGCCTTCAGAGAGGAACCTACAATTCATGTTCCCATCTCTCATAATATTGTGATCCAATACTTGAATCTGATGAAATATAGGAACCTTTCCTCTCTTGAGTTTCTTGTGTGTAGTTATTACAATTCCCCAGATCTCCATGGATTTCTAAGGGATAATGCTCCCTTGGAAATTTTTGAGAACAAATTGATGCTATTTTTTATGACACTCTTAGAAATTTTGAACAGAGGCCAATGACTTTGACTCATTCTACCATATGGAAAATGGTAGATGGTTAGTTCATCTTCTCTGAGTCTTTCTTGGATGCATGCTATGAAGGTGACTTTCATGAACTTTTTTGTATAGCTCAAGGACCCTGTGTGGAACTTGGGGTAATTAGTCTCCTTTGACTGGTAAAGTGCCATTATAGCACGGAAAGGTGCTGACAACACTCTGACATGTGTCCCTAGGGTGGCTAACAGTCTACCTGAGAAGTCTCTTCTGGTGCCCTGTTAAGAAAACATAGATATAACTTAGGGTAACTTCACAGGGTTTCTATCATCTAGGGGCTTAGTTGCAGAATGTTTTATGTGTTGCCCAGAGGTTTAGTTGATCAAGCATGTACATTTAGAAGTGAAAGGGACATTATCATTGACTCTGGGATAGTAGCTTCTTAGGTTCCGGATGAGGGAGACATCTCTAGGTAGCATCTTCCCAGGGAGGGGCCTGGTAGTTCCAGTAGACTGTAGGTTCCTTGTGAGTTAGCAGTGTGATATAGCAGCTGGTGAAGTTGGAGGAACTTAGAGTTGTATTGGTGGAGGTGTTGATGGCCTCAATATATTCTGTTCAGGTTGGGCTAAGACTACAGTATGGTACTGAGTTCTGAGCAGTTCGTTTTGGTTTGGACAGTGAAGAGGCAAAGTGGCTCACAAGTAAAAGGTCTTGAAATCATGGCACATGAGCCTCATTTGCAGGAACTGGATATATTTAGCTTGAAAGAGAAGACTAGGGGCAGCTAGCTGGCATGGTCCCTGATGTCAGGAAGAGCCGAGTTCAAATTTGACCTCAGACATTTACTGGCTGTGTGATCCTGAGCATTAACTTAACTCTGTTTGCCTCACTTTCCTTATTTATAAAATGAGTTGGAAAAGGAAATGGCAAAGCCCTCCAGTATCCGGGGTCATGAAGAGTGAGGTGCAACCGATCTGCTAATCACTATTAAATTTACAACACTGTTGGTGGTAGTAGTGGGGAATAGATACTAATGCACTCAATGATAGAGTCAGAACCCAAAATAATAATAGCAAAAAAATTAGACATTCTAGTACTTTAAGGTTTGTAAAGTACTTTAAAATATCATATTATTTTATTATCACTATAATAGAAACCAGAATGGTGATGGGATTCGAACCCATGACACATGAGGACTGGTTGATGAATAAGAAGGAATTTAGCTAGGATGAGAGAAGACAAGGAGGATGTAGCTATCTTGAGTTATTTGAAGTACTATTAAATGGTAGACATTGTATCTGTTATGATTGACCCCAGAGGTAAGAATGGAAACAAAGAGTGAAAGCTACAAAGAAACAAATTTAGGCATGATATCAGGAAACCTTTCTAAATGTTAAAGCTATCCCAAAGTTAACTGGTTTGCCTCATGAGAGGTTTTCAAATAGAAACAAAACAATCACTTTTTGGGTATATTGTAGTGAGGATTCTTGGTGGGGGGAGGTGGGGTTGGTACAGCATGGATGGGACTAGGTGGCCACAGACTTCTCTTAAAATTCTAAAATGCTATGATTCTGAGCTATAGAAAATAAGGGTTGGACCCCAACCCCCTAATTTTGGGGATAAAGAAATTGCATCGAGAGTTTAAGTGACATGTCTAAGGTCACACAGTACTTGGCAGAGTCAAGATTAAGAGCTAGGTAGTTCCTCTTACTTCTAAACTGGAGCTCTTTCCACTCCATTTTGCCCAATAGTCAGCCCATGGTTTCCATGAGCTGCTCAGTGGCTCTTTCATCCCCAAGACCTTCTCAAATTCTTCTTCTACTATCCCAAAAGTCACTTGTATTTAAGTCCTCTACCCCTTCCATGATAGAATTCTACTGTCTCCATGCCCCAAGGTAACTTCACATGTCCTCCAACAAAGTTGTCCCTTTCATAAGATCATAGATTCATAGAACTATGGCGCTGAAAGGGACTTGAGACATAGTTTAGTCAAATGCCTTCATTTTGAAATTGAACATACGGAGGCTTAGACAGGTTTAGTAACTTGCCGAATGACTTGCAACCAGTTAATGGCAGAGCAGGGACTAGAAACTAGATGTCGTGACTTCCAATCCGATACTCTTTATACTCCACCACATCTTTCTCATCCGTGCTAGACTGTCTCCACTAACCCAGAAGAGTAAACAAATTCACATGGTGATATTTACATACAAGATAGACCTTTTAAGTGCAGAGCTTCCTCTGGATTTGGAAAATCCCATGTGACATCTTTGAGGTGAAAGGAAGGGCAAGATGAATCAGAAATGGACCTTGATAGCTGTACTCTTAGCTCTGCTTCCATTTCCAGAAAAAAAAAAAAAGCAAATTCCCCTGTGTCATCAGATTTTGAAATGAAGAGTTTGAAAATCTTGGCTTGGCATTATATAATTCTGCTTAATTATTTTCTTCATTACAAGGAAAGATTTGACTCCTGTGAGCAGTATGCAAAAAATGACTGTCATGTAGAAATAAAATGTAACCATAAATTCTATTTAAAAAATTAAGCAAACAAGTGACTTTGTGGGTAATCTAGGTGTGCTTTCTCTCAGATAATTGCAAAAGCAATCAACTATAACTTTTAAAATATTTGAACTACTACTGAAGCTATCCTCACCAGTCAGCAGTGACCTCCTTTTTGCCAAATCCAATGCTAAGTCTTCATTGTCCCTAACCTCTTTATGGTATTTGGTGCTGACCACATTCTTCTTGATACTTTCCATCCTTGGCTTCCAGGAACCGTTATTTTGGTTCTCCCTCTATCTCTCAGACTGATGCTTCTATGTTTCTGTCTTGAATTTCTTTTCCCATTCCCTTCTATAGCAACTGTGAACATTTTCCAAGGCTCAATTCCCAATCCTCTCTCCTTTATCTTTAAACATTTTACCTTAGAGAACTCATACATTGTCATAATTTTAATTATTAACTCTCCTGGAATCATTGTTCCATCTATATCTTTAGTTTTGACCTCTCACCCAAACTCTAATTCCTTTTCTCCAGGTACCTATAAGATATTTAAACTTGGAATGAATATTCCTTCCCTCCTTAAGTATTTTTAATCACTTTTTCTATGAGTCTTTTCTCTCTCCCCCAACCTTTCCTAGCTTATATTATATTTATTCATATCCATATTACATTATTCCTCCTTCACCTTCCACTAATACAATGTAAACTCTTTGGTGGTGTGTGTTTGCCCTTCATTTTCTTTTTTTTCTTTTTTTTGTTTTTCTTTTTTCTTCTTTTTTAATAAATTTATTTATTTAACTTTTTACATTCATTTTCACAAAATTTTGGGTTCCAAATTTTCTCCTCATTTGTCCCCTCCCTCCACCCCAATACACCGAGCATTTTAATTTCCCCTATCACCAATCTTCCCTCTCTTCTATCATCCTTCCCTTCCCTTGGCCCCTTCTTCTCTTTTGTCCTGTAGGGCCAGATAACTTTCTATTCCCCATTACCTGTATTTCTTATTTGCTAGTAGCAAGAGCAATACTCAACAGTTGTTCCTAAAACTTTGAGTTCCAACTTCTCCCCATCCCTCCCTCCCCACCCATTTCCTTTGGGAAGGCAGGCAATTCAATATAGGCTATATCTGTGTAGTTTTGCAAATGACTTTGATGATAGTCGTGTTGCGTAAGACTAACTATATTTCCCTCCATCCTATCCTGCCCCCCATTGCTTCTATTCTCTCTTTTGATCCTGTCCCTCCCCAAGAGTGTTGATTTCAAATTGCTCTCTCCTCCCATTGCCCTCCCTTCCATCATCCCCCCCACCCTGCTTATCCCCTTCTCCCCCACTTCCCTGTATTGTAAGATAGGTTTTCATACCAAAATGAGTGTACATTTTATTGCTTCCTTTAGTCGAATGTGATGAGAGCAAACTTCATGTTTTTCTCTTAGCTCCCCCTTTTTCCCCCCACTAAAAAGTCTTCTGCCTGCCTCTTCTATGAGAGATAATTTGCCCCATTCCATTTCTCCCTCTCTCCTCCCAATACATTTCTCTCTCACTGCTTAATTTCATTTTTTTTAAGATATCATCCCATCCTATTCAATTCATCCTATGCTCTTTGTCTCTCTGTCTGTGTGTCTGTGTATATGTGTGTGTGTGTGTGTGTGTGTGTGTGTGTGTGTGTGTGTGTGTAATCCCACCAACTACCCAAATACTGAAAAGTTTCAAGAGTTACAAATATTGTCTTTCTATGTAGGAATGTAAACAGTTCAACTTTACTGAGTCCCTTATGATTTCTCTTTGCTGTTTACCTTTTCATGCTTCTTTTCATTCTTGTGTTTAAAGTCAAATTTTCTTTTCAGTTCTGGTCTGTTCATCAAGAATGCTTGAAAGTCCTCTATTTTATTGAAAGACCAATTTCCCCCTGAAGTATCATACTCAGTTTTGCTGGGTAGGTGATTCTTGATTTGAGTCCTAGTTCCTTTGACTTCCGGAATATCCTATTCCATGCCCTTTAATACCTTAATGTAGAAGCTTCTAGATCTTGTGTTATCCTGACTGTATTTCCCCAATACTTGAATTGTTTCTTTCTAGCTGCTTGCAATATTTTCTCCTTGACCTGAGAATTCTGGAATTTGGCCAAAACGTTCCTAGGAGTTTCTCTTTTTGGATCTCTTTCAGGGGGTGATCGGTGGATTCTTTCAATATTTACTTTGCTCTCTGGTTCTAGAATATCTGGGCAGTTTTCCTTGATAATTTCATGAAAGATGATGTCTAGGCTCTTTTTTGATCATGGCTTTCAGGTAGTCCCATAATTTTTAAATTGTCTCTCCTGGATCTATTTTCCAGGTCAGTTGTTTTTCCAATGAGATATTTCACATCATCTTCCATTTTTTCATTCTTTTGGTTTTGTTTGGTGATTTCTTGGTTTCTCATAAAGTCATTAGCCTCCATCTGTTCCATTCTAATTTTGAGAGAACTATTTTATTCAGTGAGCTTTTGAGCCTCCTTTTCCATTTGGCTAATTCTGCTTTTTAAAACATTCTTCTCCTCATTGGCTTTTTGAACCTCTTTTGCCAATTGAGTGAGCCTATTTTTCAAGGTGTTATTTTCTTCAGCATTTTTTTGGGTCTCCTTTAGCAAGGTGTTGACCTGCTTTTCATGCTTTTCTTGCTTCTCTCTCATTTCTCCTCCTAATTTTTCCTCCACCTCTCTAACTTGATTTTCAAAATCCTTTTTGAGCTCTTCCATGGCCTGAGCCCATTGAATATTTATTTTGGATGTTTGGGATACAGAAGCCTTGACTTCTATGTCTTCCCTGATGGTAAGCATTGTTCTTCCTCATCAGAAAGGAAGGGAGGAGATATCTGTTTACCAAGAAAGTAACCTTCTATGGTCTTATTTTTTTTCCCTTTTCTGGGCATTTTCCCAGCCAGTTACTTGATTTCTGAGATTCCTCTCCACACCCCCCTCGCCTCCAGATCCACCCAGCTAGTGCTTGGGGTCTGAGATTCAAATGCTGCTTCCCAGCCTCAGGGCTTTCAGCAGGGGCAGGGCTGCTATTCAGTGTAAGATTAAATTCAGGTGCTCAGGTGTGGGCGGGGCTGCTATTCAGTGTGAGATTAAGTTCAGGTGCTCAGGTGGGGGCAGGGCAGCCACCTGGGGCTCAGTTCCCTCAGGGGGTTTATGTGGAGACCTTGATTAATGGATATGAGCTCCTGTCTGCTTTGGGAGCCCCTGTCTGCTTCTGCTGCCTCCTGAGGGGGCCTGACTTATGGAGACACCTTCTCCCCTCTCAGCCAGTCAAAATGGCTCTCTCACTGACCTTTGCACCTGTGCATGGAGGGATTTGCATGGCCACTGGAGATTCTGTCCCTGAAACCTGCTTGGATCTGCTCCTCTCAGTGCCATGCAGCCAAGGCAGGGCTGGGCTCTGCTCCGGGTCCGGTGCACAGCAGACCTTTGGTGTCGGTTTTTCAGGTCTCTCTGGAACAGAAATCTCCTCCACTTCATTGTTCTGTGACTTCCATTGCTCCAGAATTTGTTTGGAGTTCTTTTTTACAGTATTTTATGGGCTGTGTGTTAGGAGCTAGCATATGTGTGTCTTTCTACTCTGCCATCTTGGCTCCTCCTGCCCTTCGTTTTCTAAGAGGACTGATGACATCATGGGTGATATCTTAATTTGTGTGTGAAATGGATTAAGGTGAGACAAAGTTGCACAAAGTGGTCAGCCTTGCTCTTTCTTCCTGAGTCATCCAAGTCCAGAGACTGGACAAGTCAAGATGAATGGCAATAGCCCAGGATGCAGAGAATGACCTTGGCATCTTTGATGTCTGACCTAAGAGCTCCTTAGTGCCTGCTTCAGCCACCTTCACATCATTGGAACAAATTGTTCTCATCTGCCCATTCCTCTGGAAGAAATCTTCACATATTTGGGGTAGCCAACTTACCAACAGGTTCAAGGCCAGTCATTTACCAGGTTAAGATCTGGTTTAGCCCATCTGCTGAGATGATTTACAGGGGTCTGGCTACTGTGCATGCTATAGCTTCTTGGAACCACAGGTGAGAGTTGGGTAAATCAGGTGGACACCAAAGGTGAATAAGCAGCCCTGAAAAGGTTATGTAACCATAACACCAGAGGTGCTAGTTCTCCTGAATACCCCATGCACCCTTGTTTGGTGGTAGTAACTGTATCAAAATGCCAGCATCTAGTGTTGTGCTTTGCACTGTGTAGGTACTTAATGTCTATTGAAATTGTTGTTCAACTGGATTCCCCACCATCACCTCATACTCAACATGTCCAAAATGAAGTTTGTCTGTTCCCCCAAACCTGTTCCTTTCCTTCACTTCTCTATCAGTGGCAATAATATCACCGTTCTTGTAGTCAGCCTAACTGGACACTTCGGCGACATCTGTGATTCTTTCTTGCATTTTCTTCACTCCCCATTCAGCGAATCACCTACGTCCATGGTTTCTCCAGTTGAAACATCTCTCATACCTGTTCCTTCCTTTATATTCCTATTGCTCCAACCTTAGTTCAGACCCCTACACTTGGAACACTGAAATAGCTTATTAACCTGTCATCCTAACTTTAGTCATTCTCTCCTCCTAGTCATCCTACACAACACTGCCAGATTAACTTTCCTGAAATACCATCTCCAATTCATTCCTCTGCTTAGAATTCTTTTTAATGGTTTCTCATTGTCCCAAGTGCTCGTTCTGGCATTGAAGGCCTACTACAATCTAGCTGGTTCTACTTTCTTATCCTTAACCCCAATTGCTCCCCAACAAACACCTCATGCTCATTTCTGCCTCTGTACCTTGGCTTACAATTGTCTGTTGTAACTAAAAGAGCTTTGCAGAGGAATTATACGAGCCAGGCCAAGCTGAAAGCAGCAGGCTTTTTTTATTTCTCTAGTTTAAAGGGATGCATGATTTAATTGGAGACACCCAGGAGAGCATGAGGAGGAAGGAGATATAACAAGGGAAGGTTACTATGGTAACATCCACCCCTCAGACTTGGGAAACAGTTAATACCTTCAAAATTGGGATAGCCTGTCAGAGCTCTAGAGGAGGACTGGGACAGATAGCTACCTCCAAAGGAGGCAGAAAGACAGGGAAGGTAGGAGACTCAGGGATGTCACCAGGGTATTTCAGTCATTTTTGGTATTTAGATCCTGGTAGGAGATGCGAATCCATAACAGTCTTACTAAAAGCTGCCCAAAGGACTTGATTCACTGTTTTATCAAGTTTAAAATGAGATTCCCAGGTCCATTTCATTCTTTAAAACAACTTTTAAAGGCCATTTTTAAGAAGATCTCTTGGAAGGAAAACAGTGAAAGAAATGACAGTCTTGAATGAACTAAGAAATGTGTGGGAATACATTTTCCAGGTGCCCCAGGTTTCCATTTCTTTGCTCTTAAAGAGACAAGCTGGAGAAGAGAATGGGAAGTGAAGGAAAGGGCCCAAGTAGTTATTAAGTGCCTACTGCATCAGGCAATGTACTAAGTGCTTTATGAATATTATCTCATTTGGAGAGGGAAAAGAATTTAACTTCAGGACTTCATGATTTAAGACATGACACTAAATAATCATTAGATGCTCTAAGTTGAGGAGAGAGACAGAGAGAGAGACAGAGAGAAGAGAGAGAGAGAGAGAGAGAGAGAGAGAGAGAGAGAGAGAGAGAGAGAGAGAGAGAGAGAGAGAGAGAGAGAGAGAGAGAGAGAGAGAGAGAGAGAGAGAAATTCAGCAGATGTCCATGCTAGGTTTCTGATTTGTTTCCCAGACTTTTCATCTTCTTCTGTTTCTGTCACCGTTCATCTTTACCCAAATACCTTCCACCATACTTTCCCCTCTGATTTCTAGATTTCTTCCCATGGGTATACTATCTCAATATATGGTGCTACTCTGCACTTTGCCTTTTACCCCACTTTATCTATATTGTTTCTTTTTAAAAAACAAAACAAAACATGTCATCCCAGTGATATGTCTCATTCCACTAAGTCTATGTGATACCTATGAGGTCATGTTTGCCTCTTTGCATTAGCATCTCTTGTTACTGTTGCTTATCACCCAGACTTCATGCATATATGTATCTGAGACAATCTATTTTATTGATATCTCCTTTGCTCTTGTTTCCTGTGACTTTCTGGACATCTCTACTTTTATTTTTCTTTTTACATGTTAACTGCTCTCTCTTTCCCTCTCTCTCTCTTTCTCTCTCTCTCTCTCTCTCTCTCTCTCTCTCTCTCTCTCTCTCTCTCTCTCTTTCTCTCTCTCTGATACTTAGCTTGGTGGACATTTTGTCTCCTCACCCCTTTCCTTTTTAGTTTAAAGTCCCACCTGATATGATTTACAAGATTCTTCCTTTAGTATAAGCCCTTCTCCTTCAGAACTAATCCGCTATCCCAAATACTGCTCACCAAAAATTCAACCTTTGTCTATCTAGATGGCCTCCAAACTACCTTCCCAATTCCTTCTCCTTTTTCACTTTTTTCTTCTCCTTCAGGATAAGTTCTTTTACTACTCATTCTACAGAACTTTTCCCCATGGATAGACAGAACTCCACCTCTTTCATTTTGATACATTTGAGAAAGGAGCAGGAGTTTGTAGATGATTTTTCATCAGAAGACAATATTTTCAGTGACACAATTGACTGAAGGGACTATAGAATACAATATACCATTCTGTCCATTGGTAATTGATTATAAGAAGAAGAAAAAAGCATTTGACTCTGGAAAGCAAAAGTCATAAAGACTCTCTTTTGACAAGATGCCACCCGAATTCATTACATGAACTCAAAGGTGACTGGGGTTTTCCAAATCAATGAGTTATCAATTTGGCAGGCATTCCTTCACAAAGAGATTTATTCTGAGTCAATGGAGAGATGATTACAATAGTTAATAAACATTTACACAGTGATGAAAATGTGTATGGTACCAGAAAAGAAATCTCCACTGTGCCAAATCAACAAAAAGTCCCTGCTTCCATGTGTTTATAACTGTCTCAGAAATAACATAACAAAGAGGGAAATGTCTGAGATTTTTGAGATTACTGAATTGATGTAAACACAGGGAGGTAGTTTTGTGAGTGGGTCAGGAAATCTGGATTCTAGTCTAGGCTCTGTTATTCTCTTGAAGTCATGTATGTATGGTCTTAGAGACTCAGTTTCTTGGTACAGAGAGATGTGGTTTAAAAGTTATACAACCTGAACAGCCTTAGCACTTTGCTTCTGGTGTGGGAGTGGCACAATACATTGACATAAAGAGCCAGAATGACTGGTGGAGTTGTAGGATGTGATCAAAGACATCAAAGAAACTTCACAGGCGCAGGGACACATCCCAAGATGAGGACAAGAGGCATCTGTGGTAACTGTCCATGAAATGCATAGAACCTCCCTATATCCTTCATTCTGATAGTAATAAGACGCAGTCAGACAGTTTTTCTGAGCATGAAGCATGTTTTTTGAATTCTTAGTGGCCCTGCTATAAGTGTAAGGAAAATTGGATTTAAAGTCAAAGACATGAATTTGAATTTCATCTCTGTTATGCATAACGACTATGATGCTGAGTTAGGTCATTTTTCTCTCAGAGTTCTGTGATTGTCTGCTGAGATCATACTACTCTGTGAACTCTAAAGCACTATGTAAATGTCACCTTTTTTTTTTTTTTAGTAAAACAAAGGACAGTGGACTAGACAATCTCTAAGGTCTCTTGATTCTGATGTCCTACGATTCTCAGGGGTGTCCAGAAGTACAAAAGTGAAGAGAGTCCACTTTATTTGATGGACCTTTTAAGACTTCTATTCAGTTGATAAACTGCATGTGGTAGGGTCAGTGAATTCAGACTAACACCAGAAGAAATGTGTGGAGTCCTGTGGTGGTTACTCCAGTTGGTTCATGTGTGATATGAATTGTAGTCTGCGGTTACATCTGGGAGAGTAAGATGAATTTCACATGTTGCCTGCAAAAAGTCATGTATGAAACTTAATAAAAGGGTAAACTAAGGCATTTCTAAGAGCAAAATACCATTGATTAACAGAGGCATGAAGTCTGATAATAAAGGAGGGGTTGAATGGGACTGCTCTGGCCAAAAGACCCTGAATTGAGGGTGTAATACATTTTTATAGGCATAGAATAAAGAATAGAAAAAAAAAATCATGTAATTGGTCAGCATTACAGAAGCGAGACCACAATTAGTTATATCAAAGAAATCATGTATAATCTCCACATGGGATGATGAGCCCCTCTCTATTTCCAAGACATGCTTTTATGAATTTTATGGGTCTGAGAAGGGCAAACACTGATAATTGGGATTAGATAAAGCCACCTTAATTGTTAAAGATGTTACAAGGTCAGGTAGTCCTAGCTTCTCAAGGATACCCCACAAACCTTGCAGGAAATGCTGAGATTACATTTTATGAGAGTACTGAGAACAGAGTTTTTATCTGACTAACAGCAAATATATCCTTGGTATCTCTCTTTAGAGAGAGGGAGGCTGAACCTATGAACACATAAGCTTCTTCACCCAAAGAAGAAGGTTATAGATTTGCAGAATAAAATCAAATATAAAATACAGGATCAAAAATTAATCCTCTCAAACACAAGACATTAAGAGATAATTCTCCAAAATATCAGTTCTTCAGATGTGAATACCTATGGACTATCCCACATGCTCTGTCACTTTTGTATGGTCAAGACTCATGAGTGAAGCATCCAGAGAAAGAACTGATGGGTTAAACCTGAATGCACATTGGAGCAAAATATTTTCACTTTATTTTTTCATGTTTTTTTCCTTTTGTTCTATTTCTTCTTTCATAACATGACTAATATGGAAATATCTTTTACATGATTGTACATATCTGACCTATATCAAAATTACTACCTTAGGGAAGAGGGAGGAAAAATAGTCAAAATTTTATTTAAAAAAGAATGTTAAAATTTACATGTAACTGGAAAAAATAAAATACTATTTAAATGAAAAAGAAAAGACTCATGAGTAAAGGATGGCAGAGTCTCTAAGAATTTTTCCATGGTCAGACCTTGAGTGTGAAATATGTTTTTGGAAATCTTACTAATGATTCAGGAATCAGCTGAAATTGAATGATACAGAACTCCTTTGCCTAAATGTGGTCATAGACTCCTAATGGATATCCTTTTGCCTCAAATCTCTTTCCTTTCTAATCCATCCTCCGTTCAGTTGCCAAAGTGATCTTCCTAAAGGGATGTCACCCCCTACTCTATAAACTCCAGTGACTCCTTATTATCTTTAATTTCAATCCTCTGTTTGGCATTTAAAGTTCTTTACAACCCGACCTCTTCCGACCTTTCCAGTCTTCTTATACTTCAAAAAGTCAAGGTCTCGCACTGCATCTGGAGCCATCTCTAATCTTCCTGATCTATATCTTGCTGCTGGACCCAGATGGCTCCAGAGGAGAGACTGAGGCTGGTGACTTTGCACAGCCCTGCCTCACTTAAATTCAAGTCACTTGCATCACCTTCCTGATGTCATGGTTCTCTTCAGTAATGCAGGACAAACAACACTCACTTCAGCTACAGCAACCTATTTGCAGCTTCTTGCAAATGAATCCTCTGTTGCTTTACCTTGCCTTGACACTGGCAATTCCCTAAGTCTTGAATATCTTCTTCTTCTCCTTTGCATTTTAGTCAACCTAGCTTTCTTCAAGACTTAGGTCAAATCCCTTTTTCAGGCAGCCTTTCCTGTTCTCCCTCCCAAATGCCTTCTCTCTGAGATTACTTTCATATATATGTGTATGTGTGTGTATGTATATATACACATACACACATATACATATATATATACAACACATATACATATACAACATGTATTCATATATATATACATATAATCTTATCTACCTTATATATCTCTATCTTATATGTACACAATTATTTTCATATCATCTTTCCCATTAGAATGTGAGGGCAGGGACCATGCTTTTGCCTTTCTTTGTAATTTTTGTGTTTAGCCCAGCACATAGTAAGTACTTTATAAATGCTTAATTGACTGAAAAAGGCAGGTGATTGATTGTAGGGAAGGTCATTTATCAACCTTCGATCAGCTCTGGGAGCACACTTTCTTGAAAGATTACTATGGGTCAATTCAGCCTCTACTATGCACATATAATGGAAACTCTATTGTAATTCAATTAGGAGAACAGTGGTGTTACTTACCCTGCTCCATACTGCTCATCATAGCCAGTGGCTCTGGGCTCTGGGTGATGTGGCCTGGGCTGTGCATGAGCACTATTATTATTCCTGGAGGTGAGTTTTATTTGTGCCCTGAATAAAAAAGAGCTACTTCTTCCTTGCTGCCCATAATGGAGCAGTGGAAGAGTTAGCTGCTCTACAGAAAAGCAGGTCAGTACATGGTTTTTTTGAGAAAGCAGTGGGTGATGTTTAATGATGAGCAAATGAAGGCATTTGGACATTGTCACTAAGTCATCATTTAAAAACTCATGAATGAGAGAAAAGTTAACTTTTATAGCTGGAATTTGAAAAGAGAATGCAGTAGGATCCTGAAAAGTTGGTCACCTATTCATATTTATATTCACCTAATCAGAAATTTATACTTTAAATAAAATAATAGAATTTCGAGTGGGAAGTAGCCTCAGAGAGGATCTAGTCCAGGGTTGGGGAGCCTGTGGCCTTGTGGTCACATGCAACCCTCTACATTCTTGGCTGTGGCCCTTTGACTGCCAAACTTCACACAACAAATCCCCTTATTAAAAGGATTTGTTCTGTAAAACTTGGACTCAGTCAAAAAGCTGCACCCAAAAACCTAAAAGGCTACTTGTGGCCTTGAGACCACAGGTTCCCTGATCAATCTCCTCATTTTACAGTAAGGAAACTGAAGCACAGTGTTGATCAATATCACACAAGGAGTAAATGGCAGAGCCAGTATTTGAACCTTGGGTATGTTGAACATCATTCACATTCTCTTTCCACTAAATAAAAATTATGTTTTCCATAAGCTTCCATTGTATTTAAATGTTTATTGATAATCTTTCGTGTTTATATCCTCTTCAGTTTTTCAACATAACTCTCTTCTGTCTATCCACTTGTGACAAAAAAAAATGTGAGGGTGGGGGGAGAAGTTCAACAAAACTAGCCAACCAGCCAACAATTCAGCTTGATTGTGATAGTACATACAATGGTCCCCCCTCCAAGACTTTCCCCCCTTTGAAAAAGCGGAGAGGAAAGCACATTTTTCTCAATTCATCGCTAAGGTCATGTTATAATTGATAAAGTGGTCAGTTTAATTTTTGTTGCTGTTCTTTTCATTTATTTTGCGTACATTGTTTTCTTATTTCTTTAATTACCTTTGATACAGAAAGCCCAATTTCTTTGGTATGCAGGTTGAAGAGCAGTTTCCTGTAAACCAATATAAAGCATCATAAAAGCAGAATTTGTGCAAGTGGTGCAGGGAAAGCTCCTCTTCTACATGAAGCACAGTCCAAATTTGCTTTGTTCTCTAGCTCTCCAGCTCATGACCCCCATCAAGGTGAAGAGCCAACTAGGCATTCATTCTTTCTGATGAGTATCTGGCCATTGGACCCAGATGGCTCTGGAGGAGAAACTGAGGCTGGTGACCTTGGATAGACCTCCCTTACTTGAATCAAAGTCAACTGCAAGTCATGTCATGATCACCTTTGAAAAAGGATAAACACAACAACAACAGCCAGAGGACAATTCCCTGCCCTCACTCCAGCAATATTTATGATCTGTTCAGAAATGTATAAGACACCAGAGTCAGAATTATGTAGATTCTTGAGTATGGCATAGCAATTTTCTCCTGGGACTGAGCGTAAGATTGATTCTCCTCTCTTCTTCTTATCGGTTTTTGGAGAGAATGGCACTGAAAATTTCAAAGAGATTCCTAATCATTCATTCATTGCCAATGAAAAAATCATCAGTTTTTTAGTATTTATTGAGTGCCTTCCATGTGAACATTAGGCACTATGAAAGACACAAGAAATGTGTTTTCTTGAGAGCCTTGTAACATAATTAGGAGAAATATGACACATTGCATGTAACATACTGAGAGCAATGTGCAATCTATTAAGGTAGTAGCATTTGATACCATAGCATTCCTACAAAGATGGACCACAGTGGTGACTGAAACATCTTTCTAAGTCATTGAGTATGGTATGGTCAAGGACTAAATTTCTCTAGGACAGTATATCAAACATCAAATAGATGCTGGGGTCATTAAGCCATACATAAGGATTCCTGGAGGTGCATATTGACTTAGAACACCAAATATTGACATTATGTTTTATCACATTTTTACTTATTTTGTTAAATATTTTCCAATTCTACATTAATGTATTTTGAAAATACTTGGAAGTGTTGCAGGCTCTGCTCTAGAAATACAACAGATGCATTGTGGTCCTCTTTGAAACAGTTGCTCTGTTTGGGACACCAGTGTAGGAAGTCAAAACAAAACCAAAAGAAAATGGTTTCTTACCACAGATTTATATAAATGTGGGTTAAATAAATGACTGAATGCCTCTGCTGAGTTGTAACCCAAAAAGTATACACAAACAGAATAAGAATATAATTTTAAAAATCAGAAATAAAACAGTTTTGGTCCCTTAGCCTCACTATCCAACAGTGAGGTTACTCAGTGTAATATAATACTTGAGTTTTGTGGCATACACAGGATGACAACACTGGAGCAGGGGCCTGTGAACTCCGTTTTTAAAAGTGCATTTTAATAAATGTATTTCAGTACAACTAGTTTCTTTTGCAATCCTATGTATTTTATTTTATGCATTTAAAATCACTGTGAGGAGTGCAGCTAGGCAGAAAAGAAAATAAGAGTTCTGGGCATGGGGTCAAGAAGACCTGTGTTCAGAAGACCTGAATTCAGACATTTACTAGCTGTGTGATCTTGGGGAAGTCACTTAACTTCTGCCTCAGTTTCCTCAACTGTAAAAAGATGATCACAATAACATCAGCTTCCCTGTGTTGTTGTGAAGATTACATGAGATATTATTTGCAAAGAGCTTCGTATGGTGCTTGGCATATAGTAGGTGTTTAATACACATTTGTTTCCCCCCTCCTCCATGGGGAACAACAGGCTTCACCAGACTGCCAAAGGTGTGATGACACCTTTGAAAAGACTGAGACCCTTTGCACTAGAGATGTTTTTGTTTAGCTGTGTCTAACTCTTTTTGACCCTGTGGGCTATACCGTCCATGGGTTTTTCTTGGGAAAGGGTAGAGCAGTTGTTTGCTATTTCCTTCTTGAGTTCATTTTACAGATGAGAAAACTGTGGCAAATAGAGTTATGTGATTTTCCAAAGGTCACCCAGCTAGTAAGTGTGTGAGGCTAGATTTGAACTCAGGTCTTCCTTATTCCAGGCCCGGGACTCTATCCCCTGCACCACCTGGCTGTTTCACCTTAGAGTACTTGGCTACATTTTTCCCTAGTGGAAGTTGTCTGTAGGTCTCCTGATGGACTGACTCCTCTCAACTTGACTCCATGTATGTCCTAATCTGTCCCTTGTTTGAGAACTACATAGTTCTTAATATACATAATGCTCCATATTCATAGTCTCTCACTTCTACAAAGAGAAATCCCACACATTTCCATTCTGCTGCCTGAGTGGCGTTGGGTTGATGATCTGGGACTGTCCCTTAGAATCTATACTCATCAGGACTTTGTCTCTGTCTGTGTGCCTCTCTGTTTCCGTCTCTCCCTTTCTTTATCTGTCTCTGTGTGTCTCTGTCCATCTATGTGTCTCTTTCTCCTTGTGTGTCTCTGTCAGCTTTTGTTTCTCTCTATGTGTTTCTGTTTGTCTGTGTATCTGTCTGTCTCTGTCTTTCTCCCCCTTTATCCTTTTGTTCAGCAGTCTCTCTCTCTCTCTCTCTCTCTCTCTCTCTCTCTCCCCCTCTCTTTTTCTCCCCACTTTGTTTCTCTGTGTCTCTGTTATCTCTCTGTCTGCATGTCTCTGTTTCTGTATATTGCTGTCTGTCTCATTCTCCCCCTCTATTCCTCTGTTTATCCATCTGTCTGTCTATTGCATTTGAAGATGATGTTCCTGATATTGTTCAATTTAATGGGAATCAGTTTGAGTCAGAGGACCTGGATTCCAATCCTCTTATCCATAATGCACCTGTGAGTATAGGTAAGTTACTTTAACATTTTGGGACCTCACTTTGTAAAATAAAGAGGTTGATTTAGATGGTCTTCAAGATCCTTTCTGTCTCTTGCTCTCTATGGAGTTATATAAAGACTAACATTTGAGTCTAGGTGGTATCTTGTTCTGATATGAGGTGGAGCTAACCACAGGTTGCCTAGGAACTATTACCCCCCCCAAAAAAAAGAGATTCGTCGCTGTCATTTGCAATCATCCCATTGCTTACATCCCTTATTCCTAGGAAGTACACTTTCCAGTGTCTGACTATTGAACCTTTTCTCCTTGGTCCATCTCAAGCACGACTTTCCCCATGAATTCTACTCTGATCTTTTCTACTAGAACTGCTTTCACGCTCCATGGGGTTTCCATGGCTCTTCGTTCCTTTCCTACACAATCACCATGACATCATTTGCATTAGATTTTTTAAAAAGTATATCTTAAAAAATGTTTGTTGAATTGAATGATGCTGAACTGTACAGATTGAAGATTTTGTAAGCCTAGTCTTCAACCTCTTAAAAATAAACCACAAAATAGATCTACAAATAAGAATTGCAAGACAGCTTCTCATCCATCCACTGTGGGTTTTGGAAAGTTTCCATGTTGATGAGAAATGCTGCAGAAACATTGCTGGGGCTGCAGAGAACTGAGCTCCACTCATCAACTCCTCAGGAACTTCCAAGGGTGTTAATTATGGCTTCTGGCAGCCAGATGGTAGCAATGGAAAGCAAGTTGGTGTATTTTTTTTCTTTCGGGCATCTATTTATTATGAGAACCAAATAAATAACTTAACCTACACCCCTCTCTCCAATTTCCCAGGCAATATTTGTGTTAACTCTCATTCTTTGTCGAAGCGGTTCATTACTTGGTTGACAATAAGACACATCTATATGTTAGAAATGGTAAATTTAGCAACTTTGGGCCTGAATTCTGCATGCTTTCCATGACCATTGGGTATTTTTCATGGTCTTGTACTATTTCGGGTCATTGTCACCTTTCACACGCAGTGTTGGTTGATTGTGGTTTTCCCGGCCCATAAAGAATAAATCTTATCCTATTTTTGACCAGAGTAGCCAGGAACCAAAGGAGCTAATGCTGTCCTCATGGTGTCCCCATGTAACTCTTGCCTACAGTGGTACAAATACTAAACTGAAATAAAATGTGTGTGGACTATTATGCAGTTCAGTCCAGACTTGATATCTAGAGTCCCAAATCACCAATGAGATCTGAATTTGTTACAGAAATTCAATTACAGAGTCACCATTAGGGCAACTTAAAACCTAAGGGAAATTGGGGGTTCATACTGTTGGAGTCACAAATAATATTTCAAAGAAAGTAGCTTGACCAGACCTCAGACATATTTTTAAATGGCTTCTTCATTTATTCAAAGTGACGGTCTAGCTTCGTTAGGGAGTTTTTGGAGGCACAGGTGTGCGGTTTCTGTTATATAGTCATTACTATTTAAGGTTGTCCCTTGTTTAAAGTATATTTTGATAAAGGATGCTGGGAGCATGGTGTTGTGCTCCTCCTAACCTCAGACAGTTGCTTATTTGAAGTTAGAGAACTGAAAACTCTTATGTAAAATGTGACTAAAATAGCAAGTAGAGAGGAAAAGAAGACTTTATGAACAAAAGACATTTCATAAATGAAAGTGTTGGGGTTGTATTCATTGATGATTTCATAGAAAGTTGAGGCAGCTATGTTTTCAGGGATCTAGATCCCAGTTGTGTAGTTACATGTATGTGTCACATATGTTGAGTTAGTCTCTACTGACATGAACAAGAAAAACTGAGTGGTAAAAATGAGGAGGAAATGAGAAAAAATGATGAGTCAGGCAAAATTTAGTTTTGGGTGGCCCTACCAAAAACTGACATCAGATAAGTTTGTGGGATAACTTGCCCATTATTTTTTCCATTAGGACAGCTGGGACACATGGATAGTTGAGGTTAAAGTCTTGGCCTTTTTCCTCTGAAAACTGTGCCTAGAGTCATGAGGTTTTGTGATCTCTCAATAAAGAAATGGGATCAGAGTACTATGGATTTATAGTTAGAAGGGACTTTAGAAATCTCTTTCCAGAAAGGTTAAGTAACTTTTCTTTTTACTTTTAAGAGTTGAAAGGGAATGCAAGGCTATCTAATTCAACCCATAGATGAAAAAAGTTCCTCTATAATTGTGGTGTCAAATATAAATAGGGCCAGTAACCACTTATAATGAATTCTTGCAGACCACATCTTGACTTCGAAAACTACATATTAACATTATTGACATCCTATTGTATTTTTCATTTATTTTGTCAAATATTTCCAAATTGCATTTGAATCTGTTCTGCCTGTATTTGGGAGTATTGAGGGATGTGTAGGTCACATGTGTGATACCTCTCCTCTATAACATATCTGAACAGTGGTTATCCTAGAGGACCTTGAAGACCTCCAAGGAAAAAGAATTGCAATGTGTTTCTGTAACTGCACAGAATTCAGAGAATCTCAGAGTTGGAAGAAACCCCAAGAGACGTCTCATCACTTCATGTTTCAGAAAGAATCCTTTGCTTTACTGAACATCTTCAGTAAAGGCAAACTCACAGCCCCTTAACACAACCCATTGAACTTTTGAAAAACTCTAATTGTTACAAAGTTTTTGAGACATCTTCAAGCAAAGACTAGATGGCTACTTGTTGAGTATGTTATATAGGAAATTCTTTTTTATATTTTTATATATAAATTTATTATATAAATATATTTTTTATATATGACTTGGACTAAGGGACCACTGACTTCTCTTCCTATTCTGAAAAAAAAAGTCATTTAACCTTTCTGGTCCTCATAATACTCAACCACCAAATAAAGAAATCGGATCACATGACCATTAAGGTCTCCTTCAGCCTGTGACCCTATGATCTCTTTTGCTGAAACATTTCTTTAATAACGTTTCCCCTTCCACCAGTAGAATCCAATCACTTTAAAGTCAGGGACTGATTCCCTTTTGTATTTGTATCTCCAGGCATATAAGGGCCCCTTAATAAATACTTGCTGATTGATCATGTTTTTTTCTCAACCACAAAATGGAGATAATGATAGTACTTACCTCCAAGGTTGCTTTGAACATCAAATGATATTTGTAAAGTTCTTTATAAACCCCTGTATGTATGTGTCTTAATTTCACACTGACTGTTCATTTTTTCATCGATCTGCAGGTAATATTTATTTTCAGTTCTTCAGAGGTGGTAGAGTTCCCGTCCTCTAGTCATGTTACAACATTGACATGAGAGTGTTACAATACTGGGAGGGTATTAGTACTGAAAATCTGGGTCCTTGTTTCAAGGAGAAGCTTGAAATCATCAAAAGAATTTTGCAAATTCTTGATGCTGTGCTTCTATTAATGTAGTCTATAAATGCATTAGCTTTTTGGGTGTGACATCACCCTGTTGAATCACATGACACAGATTACCCACTGAATGACCAAAGTCTATTTTGCCTTAAACTTGAGATCTTTTTCAAACTAAGGTGAGAGGACCATTAGGTGGACTTGTTGTAGTGGGGATTCCTTTCATACTGAAGCTGAATTAGATGGGAGATCCCTTCCAGTTTTAGACTTCTCTGATTCATAGTGGGTCAAGGAAAAGAAAGGGAGAAAATCTCATTTATATGGGAAAGAGGAAAGAAGCACTGCTATATCTCATTTGATGTTCGCAACAATCCTGGGAAGTAGGTGCTATCATTATCTCCATTTTGTAATTGGGAAAACTAAGGCAAGCAGAGTTAAGTGACTTACCCAGGGTCACACAACTTCTAAGTGTCTTAAACCAGATTTGAACTCAGATCTTTCTGATTGCAGGCTGGGTTCTCTATCCACTGAATCACCAACTGCCTCTAACAAGAGCAGCTGTTGAACTGTACCTTTACTTGTTGCTGATATCTATGTAGTATACCATGGTGCTTCTCTTTCAACAAAGTGATAATAGTAATTCACATCTATATATCACTTTGAAGTTTGCGAATTGTATTCCTCACAATTACCCTGTGACTTATCTGGGTATATGTACTTTTACTCCCATTTTACAGATATGGAAACTAATTCTATTAGTAAAGTAATGACTTGCCCATGATAGCTGTTGAGTGTCTGAGGTAGGATTCAAATCCAGTTATATTATTTCCAAGTTCAGAATTCTATGTACTATCTTTATCAAGAGAAAACAGTTAGTTTGGCATGACTTGATCTTAATGATCCCTGGTTTTGTTTTTTTTTTGCATGCTCATCTTCTGGCTACCATCATGACTTTTGACAGCTTATTATGCATAACAAACTGGACACCTTGGAGACTGTTTTCACAAAAGTTATTAGAGTTGAACAAGTGTTCTGGAAGATCCTATTAAGCTAGAAAGGCTCACGCTATAGACTTGGCAATAGACCGTTTTCTCACTGATGTTAGACCAAAGTAGCTGGCTAGGGTCAGAGAAGAATGGCCACTATGTGATTTTTCCCCCTTTGGATACAGCTTTTCAGAAGCCTGTTTCTTCTCCTAGGTTTGTATGTTGGGCGTCCCTGTAAGCATAACATCTCTCTGTTGTCTCTATCTTTTCGTTTGTTTGTTGGTTTACTTATCCTTCTGACTGGACTTCCCAAAATGGGTTCAAGGTGAAGCCCTGCACACTTCTAGAAGGAATGTTAGGGCCTTGTTTGCTCCTAACACCTATGATTTGGGATCCTGCTACCATATCTTGAGTGCAGTGTTCTTCAAGGATCTCACAGATGATTCAGGCATGGTTTAGGGCATAGTTTAATCATTGCCTTCTGCTCTGGGCTCTGCAGGTACCAGACCCCAGTTTGGGGCTGGACAGTACAACTTCAGATTTTCACCTGGTTGGAATTCTGGTAGACATCTCTTGGACTCAACCCCTGCCAGATAGCTGACTCTGCATGGTCAGAGTAACAGAGCTGTAGGCTGTAGCCTGATACTCTGGTTACTCATGCCTGGGCCGAGAAAATCTCTGTGATCAGAGGGAAAAAGACTTGCTCCTAGTCTATGCCATTAGATTGGATCTTTGAGTCTGCTCTCAGATTAGAGAGACACTGGTTTTCCACCCATGATCTGTTGTTGTTGTGTTCATCCGTTTTCAAAGATCATGGCATCAGAGAAATGATGACATGACTTGCATTTGACTTTGTTTTGAGTGAGGGAGGGCTGCGCAAGGTTATCAGCCTCACTTTCTTTTCCTGAGCCATCTGGGTCCAGTGACCAGATATTCCTCAGGATGACTGGAGATGACCCAGGATGCAATGAGAGACCTTGGCCTTTTTAGGCTAGACATTTTGACCTATTCACTTTGAGGGAGGTAATGCCCATTGAGTGAATAGGCCTCTTTAAGAAGTAATCAGGGAATGGTCCTTTTAATGAACAAAAGAAAAAAAATAACAATCAAATTGGGAGGGAAAGAGAAACTTACTATTGATAATCACTCTAAACTCTGATTTGTTCCAATTTGCTGAATCCATGATCCTGTTCCAGGGTCAGGACAACAGAGCTGCAGGTCTACTTGTATCTACAATCTTGTGCTGGAAAGAGAAAAGACTCACTGTATCTTTCCTTTGGATTTTTGGATGATCTTTGTTGGGGCAGCCATGGGAGCCATGGACTGTACCACTTTCTTCTATGCCACTGTCTATTCTAGTACTCCAAACTTTTTTCCTAAGAAATAAGGAAGCTGATATCTGTATCAACTGGGGAAGTGTCCACAGTGATAGGATTGCAGATCCTCGACATATTGAAATTTAATATATTGTGCAAAGAGGATTCAAACTGAAATTCATTACTTTGGGGGATTTTATCTCAAAAATGTAAATCTCTTTTAATCCAAACTGGGGAGATTAGTTTAAACAAATAAAAGCTTTGCACGAGGATGTAATGTTAATAAATCCTAACAACCACACAGTTATGCTGTAAAGGTATTGGTGCATAGGACATAGATAGCACTGATACATGAAAAGACCCATGCACATATGTGCACACAAAGAAAAGCAAAGGAGGGGAAGAAATGGAGGCTATTGCTTTGAAAGAAAGTTTCTTGAAGGTAATAGGACCAAGCAATAATATTAGTTTACATTGATTCAGGGCTTTCCAGGTACAAAGTTTTTCACCGATATTATTTCATTTGATCATAACAGCCTTGTGGGGCAGATAGTTTTAACATTATTATACCCATCTTATAGCTGAGAAAACTGAGACTCAGAGAGGCTTGGAGACACAAGATCCTAAGTGACAAAGTCAAAACTGAAACCTATATCTTCCAACTCTAGGCTGAATTCTTTTCCTACCCACCTTATTGTCTTCCTAGAAAGATAGGCTTTGAGTCCATTCATTCATTCATTCATTCATTCAACAAATATTTATTGTGAGCCTACTACACTTTCAGGACCCTGATGGACATATTTAATATACTAGTAATCTAGGATCTCTTCTGGATCAAAACAACAAATTCTTGGCATCTAAAAATGAGACAAAGGAAATGATGGAAGAACCTGAGAGAGATGCCCCCACAATAGCCAAAGAAAGACAAAGTTCAATGCTCCAGTTCTTCCTGGGGTCACAGCCCTTATGATGTCACCTCAGGGGAGTCAGTGAAGTGGAATCCTGAACTGGGAGGTAAGATAATCTGGGTTCCAGTTCCCTGGCTCTGGCACTTACTCTGTGGGTCTCTAAGTGTAGCCTCCCTTTCTCACCTTAGTTTCAGGATTTGTCAAATGAAAGGATTGTAGTGGATGACTTTTAAGGTTCCTCTTAAGGGAGAACATTCTGTATTCCTAACTTCATAGTTTCAAGACCCTGAAATCAGAGAAAACATAGTACAGCAGATGTTACAAAAGCTCTGTTTCATTCTGGAAGTTTTGGCTGAGGGAAAGAAATTGCTGGTGCAAAGGAGAAGGTAGGAAAATAGATGCAAGTATATATTTCTTAGTTTCAAAGTAAAGGTCTATAAGAACTATATGAATGTGAATACAAACCACTCTTTACAGAAATGAAGGCCTATGTGGAGAAATATTAATTACTCATCCTTAAACTAAGGCAATATAATAAAAATGGTAATGCTATGTAAATTAATCATTTAGTGACATAGCAATCAACCTACTAAGGACCATTTTGTAGAACTAGGAAAGCTAATAATAAAATTTGTCCGGAGAACAAAATATCAAGAATCTCAAGGGCAAAAATACAAATTATAGTATAAAGAAGTAATTGTGAAAACTATTTGGTAGTCGTTAAAAAAATAGAGAGATCAATTAGTGTAACACATTAAGTATGCACCATAGAAAAGCGAATAAACCTAGCAGCTTAGAGTTTGATAATCCCAAAGACCCCAGCTGTCTGGATAAGGCCTTGCTGTTTGATAAAAACTATAGGGAAAATTGGAAAGAAGTTTGGCAGAAATTAGATATAGACTCTTATACCATGCACCAAGACAAACTCCAAAAAGATAAATGAGTTATGTGACTTCACTAACAAACTAGATGAGCAAGGATGAAACGATCTTTCAGATCTATGGATGGGAAAGTGTTCATGACAGTAGATAAAATGAATAATTTTAGTTACACAAAATTTAAAAGTTTATGCAGAAATGCACCCAATGCACTTAAAATTCGAAGAGGAACAGGAAACTGGGGAAATATTTGTAAGAATTTTCTGATAATGGTCTCATTTCTAAGATATATCTTTTGGATAGATTCATACTTATGAGAATAAGAACCATCCCCACTGACAGTGAAAAGATATGAATGGGCAATTTTCAAGGGAGAAATTCAAGCTACCAATAAATACATGAAAAATATTCCAAACCAATAAAAATTAGAGAAATGCAACTTAAAATAGCTCTGAAGTCTCACCTTCTACCCAGCAGATTGGTAAAGATAACAAAAAAGGAAAATGAAAATTATCAGAGGGATTGTGGAAAACAGGCACACTAATGAAGTATCAGTGGAAATGTGAATCAGCTCATTCATTCTGGAAAATAATTTCAAATTATTCTCCCAAAGTTGTTAAACTGTCCATACTCTTTAACTCAGCAATACCATGACTAAGTCTATACTTACGGTTGTGGAAAAAGACAAGAAGAAAAAGGTGAGAAAGAGTAAAAGGACTCACATGTATAGAATTATTTATAACAATTCTTTTTGTAGGAGCAAAGAAACTAAAGAGGTTTTTAATCTATTGGAGAATGGCTAAAAAAGTTATGGTATATAAATATAATGGGAATTTACTGTAAGAAATAAATAATGAAGGAAGTGGTTTCAAAGAAACTTGGAAAGACTTGCATGAACTGATAGAGAGTGAAAAGAGCAGAACTAGGGGAAAAAATCTACACAATAGCATCTAAAGGACAAAAACTTTGAAAGATTTACAAATTCTTATCAATGAAATGACCAACCATGATTATGGAAAACTAATGAAGAATGTTGCCTACCTCCTGACAGATGATAGCCTTAAGACAAAGAAAATGGACATTTTTGGACACAGCTGGATTTGTTTCCATTCACTGTACGTATTGACTTTTTTTTCCCCAATGGGTGGGGGAGATGGAAGAAAGACAGTAACTAGGAGAAAGATTGTCTAAAGTGAAAGAACAGAAAGAAAATAGGATTTTGAAACTTTTTCTAATGCACTGAAGAAAACAGAAGGAAAGTCAGAAGGAATCACCAACAGGAGGTCTTCTAAAATTACATGTTGAATTTATTACATACTTAAGAAAAACAGATTGTTCATAATAGAGATTCACAGTTCCATGTATAGTCCTTTTTGATGTTCCACTATGAATATGGAAGGGCAGCTAGGTGGTGCACTGGGTAGTGCACTGTGCTTGGAATCAGAAAGACTCAACTTCATGAGTTCAAATCTGCCCTCTGACTCTTACTAGCTGTGTGACCCTGGGCAGGTTACTTAATCCTGTTTGCCTCAGTTTACTCATCTGTAAAATGAGCTGGAGAAGAAAATGGCAAACCATTCCAGAATCTCTGCCAAGAAAACCCCAAATAGGTCACAAAGAGTCAGACACAACTGAAATATCTGAAGAAAAAGCAATGCGTGTGTGTATAGATTGTTTTTTGCTTGGTTTTAAAAAATAATTTATTTTATAAAGAAAAACATGTGAGTGGTCAAAGGGTGAATTGCGTCTGTCATAATAATAAATTGAGAGTGTTATTAATGAGAAAGAGAGATCCTAAAAGTGGGCATGGGGGCTTAAAAGTATAGAGAAGAAATTTTCCAAATTTAGTGATTTTGGACATATCCTATATCTTATAGAACTGAGGACCTGAGTCAGTAAAGGTTTCCTTTGCCCAGACTTTTTAATCCCAAGGCATGGCAGGTTTGTGCTATATGTGGACAGCTATAGAGAAAATCTTCTCTGGGTGCTTAAATACTTAATGTGATGCTCTGTGCCCTACATACTAGCAGAAGGTAAGATGACAAGATGCTGCTGCTGCCTCTACAGAACCTAAGGTATAATCTGCAAAAATATATCTTACCTACATTCCACCGTTACAGAGATAAAACCAATATTGGAAGAAAAGAGAAAAAGGTAAATGGGGTGTTTAGTTTATTATTTAAATTAGAGAAATAATGAAATGTAAGAGTTTATTCTACTACTGGGTAGAAATAATAGGAAATTAGTTGTTTTTAGGCTAAAATTACAGCATTCCCTTGAATTTTGTTTCTCCTTTAGCTCTAAGAAAAGATGTGGAAGGAAGAGCAGACTTGTAAAAGCACAGGAACGTTTTGGGTCTCAGATATGTTGATTTTCAACATATTTTCCACTATCATTCTGTGGTTTTCAAATTTCCTGGTGTGCAGTAGTTTGCAATTATAAAAAGAGGTACATTGATTGGACTCAAAACAGAAGAGGTGGGTGGGGGAAAACAGTAATTTTCAAGTGTTATCTTTGCGTTTCATTTGAATGTAGAAATTTCTCTATAATGATCCCTGACACTTAAATATTTTAAGCTTGAATTTACTCAAGTCATAGAGGGCATCCAACGCCTCCAAAATTGGACACCATTCTATGTTTCCAGGCTTATCTCATATTTCCCTCCTCCATATTTTCTAGTGTACATTCTCTATATAAAAAATCATATATTCTTTGGCTAAACTGTAACCCTACCAATGTTGCTGTCCCCTGGACATTTAACTACTTTTCTACTTTCATACCTTTGTGCAGACTGTTCCCCATGACCAGAATGTCCTTTCCCCTTCCCTTTGCCAGTTGAATTCATAACTGTTCTTTCAAGTCCCTTATCTGGGACGATCTTCCCCTCCCGCCAGACTTCACATTTTATTTTGTACCTCTTTAATGAGCTTGTTGCAGTTTATTTTGTATTGTTATTATTTGTATATGTGTGCATTCTGTTGGAGATAGTGAGCTCCATGTTAGCGGTGACCATGCCTTATCTAACCTTTCTATGTTCTCCAGTGCCCAGCACGGTGCCTGTCACATAGTAGGTTCTATAGAAACACTTATCCCTATTTAGCACCCACTGCAACCAGAACCCTCTGATAAACAGAGTCTTGAAGGAAACTAGGTTGAGACACTACTAAGGTGGAGTAATTGGGGGACTGACTGAAGTTGCTGAATTCTAGGGGCACTGAGATTCTTCAACAGCATAGACAAATGGAGTTTAGTGTCTAGTTAGCAAGAATAAGTTGAAATAGGATGTTATGCTAACAGGTATTGTTATGTGTTGTGCAGTTGTGACCAACTCTTCATGACCCTGTTTTTGGGTTTTCTTGGCAAAGAAGGATACTTTTTGCCGTTTCCTTCTCAGGCTTATTTTACACATGAGGAAAATGAGAGAAACAGGGTTAAATGACTTGCCCAGGATTATACAACTAATGAAGTGTCTGAAGTAAAATTTGAACTCAGGTCTTCCTGACTCCAGGGCTGACACTCTACTGCATCATCTAGCTGCCTTGATGCTAAGAGGTAGCTAGGGTGTAGTTTTTGGTATTTGCCCCTACTACAAAATTCCTAGTTATGACTCTGGCTATAGTTTCTTTTGGGGGCTCTGCTAATATATTTCATAGGCAATTTTCTAAGTCAAGCGCATCTGGACCAGTGATGATGAGACTATGTAACACCATGAAGACTAATTCTCCAAATTTATTCCACATTAAGGGAGAATCCTTTAATACTATAAGCTACTAGAATTTTTACAGGGTCTTCATTTCTTTCTTAAATCTCTCCAATGTAGTTGTAGCCATCTGCTAAATAGTTCTAAAGAAAATTACTATTTTTTTTTCTTTTTCAATGACATGACCAAAATAGCAGGCTAATGGAACATTTTGAGAGTGGTGTGTGTCCCCCTATTCTCTTGTGCTATGTACCATTTTTTCCCTAGCCCATTATTTCATTATTATGGGACTTTTCTTTGCATCCTCATTGCTTCCTTAACACAATAACTGGTACTGTTTTGGGGGGAAGGAGGTTGGTGTTAGGTGGTCAATTTCTTTGGCATGGGGTACTCCCAATGAAGAAATTTCTTTTACCAATGGAAATCATCACCAGCCCTCCAACTTTTGGTCTTAGAATTTTCTAGAACACTGACAGGTGGTATCTTGCTTAGAGACACAAAGCCAGTATTTGTCAGAAACTGGACTTGAATTCAGGGCTTCCTGATTCTGAGGTCAACACTCTATCCAAGATGCCACACTCCCTGGCACAAACATAATAATCCTTGTTGAATGAATAAATAAATGATCTTGCTAGGTCTTATCTAAACTTTTTTGTCCCAAATTTTATCTTATTTTTTGAAGTGCAAAAGAGCACTCTGAGATTATTTGAAGTAGTTTGAGTTGGTGGCGAAAATTTTTATTTTATGTTAGTACCATTTTTATAGCATTTTGATCTTTAACTAGAGATCAGTAAATATAATAAGGATTTTTGGATTTAAAGTTAGATCATTAGAGCACAATCTTTTCATTGTGGAGATGAAGAAACTAAAGTCCAGAGGTTAAGCATTTTTTCTTTCCTAAGTTCACACAAGTAGGAGATGGAAGAGACAGGATTGAAATCCAAGATTTTTTGATTCCAAGTTTCCTTCACTAAGATAGTACTACTACCTCTTGACAGAACTAGTTGATTCTTGAGTTTTTCTGTAAAAGACACAAGACTTAAAATCAAGAGAGTCCTGGATTTAAATTCTAATTCTGACACCTGAGAACTCTCCAGTGGCAGAAGGGGGATATTGAGGCAGAGGGGAAGGCAATTGTGTTTTGGTGGAGGAGTCTGGAAATGACAGATTGTTGGTCTGAGAAGAGGTGATGAGAATTGGAGCCAGGATGATAGCAACACATGGCCCTCTCAATCCCCTTCTCCCCCCAGTACTGACCTTGCCCTATGCCACTGCCAATCTTTGGTTTAAATCTAGCCTCTGTAACTTTCTGACTCTGTGTCCATGGGTAAGTCACTTAACCCTGCTGAATTGGCTAACTCATATAAAATGGGGAAGGGGGAATGATTTAAACAGTTTCTAAGATCCTTTAGGATTTAAACATAAGACTGAGACTAGGGTAGGGGTGATGGCAATATCCAGAAGAGACAAATCACCTAGTGTGATGATCTTACCAGAGAACATTAAGGGGCCTGCAGTATCACAGGAATGTTGTCTTGGTAACACATCAATCAATTAGTTAATATTTATTAAGTCCCAACTATGTGCTTAGAATATTCTAGGCACTGGGGCTGTTCTTTATAGGCCTTCCCCCACTGGTGGTTTGCTTACATGCAAAATATAATACCATGTACATGAGAAGAATCCCTCCCTTGTCCCTATATTCATCTATCTTGTAGCTACCTGGTAAGAAATAAACCTATTGGTGGAGAATTCTGATGGTTTTCAGTGGGTACTGACCCACAAAGAATCTTGAACCCGGAGAAGATTTTCTAAGGGCACAAATGTATGTGAGCGGGGTAGAATAGAAAATACCCTTACACTAAATCTTCCAAGTTTTCATCAGCAGCTGCGTTTGTCCAGAAACATACAACAAAATCCCAAACAACTCAATGAAGAGAACTGACCATAGACAGCTGACCAGAGACAGGCTGAAATTGCTTTCGAAGGAAGTGAAGGCATTTAAACTTTGCCATCCTAAAGCATGTTTAGTCTTCTGACCATCAGACTTACAGAGTTAGCAGAATTCTTCTATTTCAATCTTGAAATCCCAATGATGCTTTAAACTCTGTTAGCATGGTCCAAGGACGTTTTGTTTAACCGAGATACCACATACATACAACATGGATGACTGATTATAAAATAATTCAAATGCAAGAAAATATACTTAATACTCAAAGTCTCCTTGTAGTGGAATAAACACTGGAATGGATAGCAGGTGACCTGGACTCTATGTATTTTTTACTAACTGTCTGTGTGACTTTGGGCAAGTCATTTACCTTCTGTGGGTTCAGTTTTCTTCATCTGTAAAATGAGGTAAACTGTTATTGTTCAGTTTTTTTCCAATTCTTTGTGACCCCATTTGAGGTTTTCTTGGCAAAGATACTGGAGTAGTTTGCTATTTCCTTCTCCAGCTCATTTTACAGCAAACAGTGTTAAGTGACTTGCCCAGGGTCACACATACTAAGTATTAAGATGAGTCCTGATGACTCCAATCCTGGTACACTATCCATCATGTCACTTAGCTGCCCATGTGAAGGTTAGACCTGATTACCATTGCTTTTCTCTGGCTCTAAAATTATTTTATTATTTTATGGGAAGGATGATCAACCTTTTGAAACCTTCCCTCAGGGCCAAAAAAACCCCACCAACTTAAAATTTTATTAAGCAAAGTCCATTTAGATCCAAGGAAGAATTGATTACTGGTAATCTACTGGCTACTAAAAGAAACTACGGAAAATTCCCTCCTGCAATAAAAGATACATTTATTAAGCCTATGCGCCAGATTCTGTGCTAAACCCTGAGAATTCAAATACAAACAGCCCCAATGGTAGCCCTGCCCTCAAGGAGCTTAATTCTAGTGGTGCAAGATGGCATAGCTCCCCAGTCAAGTGCAGGAGGTCATGGGGATGGAGGGCTTGCCAGCACAAGAAGGGCATGATAATTCAATATCTTCCAATAGTACAGGTGAACATTTCTTTTAGGTGATTTAGCTGTCACATGACTAGAGAAAGGAGGGTGAATTAGAAGACCTCTTGATGAATCATTTGAATTTGTAGTCCTATGAATGACTTTATTCAATCTAATTGAGAAACAACATGCAAGCAACATAAAAATAAGATAGGATAAATTGGAGATAATCTCAGAGGGAAGGCACTAACATACAGAAAGGTTAGGAAACTTTTCTTGAAGAAAGTGGGATTTTAGTTGATACTTGAAGAAAGCCAGGGCCAATTCTGTTGGTGGATACCAGATTCAGGCTTTTAAAGTTCGTCTCCTAGTTAGCTTCCATTTTAAGTAAGAACTTTTCTTTCTATAGAGTTGTAAAGTTTACAAAGCATTTTCCTCTCAACTCCTTTTTGAGGGGCGGAGCTGAATGCACACTTTACTTTCTCATCTTATGGTTGAGAAACTGGAGATTCACAAAAAGTGAGCTGTCCAAGGTTATATAATTGGGGAATGTTAGCCAGAATTGGATCCCAAATTTAATTTTCCATCTGCTGCCATAAATAGTTTCCTGGAAGTTCAGGATTTCAGTAATGAGCCAGAGGGGAACACAATCTATATATCAGAGATATGACTACTTTTTTAAAATTATGATTTCTATTCTGTCTGCTATCAAATGTAGTTAGGTCCCTTTAGCAAGTAAATCAAGCTGGAAAAAAAGAAAATATCCAGGAAGTAAAGAGAATTGGCAATTTGAGATAATTAATATGAATTCATTTTAGCTTATTGACAATTATCACCCACAGCTTCAAGGACAGAGAGATTAATGGTCCCTTAGATATAGGTAAAGGCACAAGAAAGTGAAAAAGATGCTTGGGGGTGCATGGGTATGGGAAAATAAGAGAAATAAACAGTTTGGGCAGAGAAAGGGTTATAATGATCATTATTTCTATAACTACTGTTGGTTTATAGAAAAATCCCCTGATAGATTCGTTCTCCAAGTTCCAGGAGTGGTGTGAGTTTCGACAAGCAGGCTGGTCAGGGCACAAGTGTCTTGTGAAATATCACATGGTAGTTTGCATTCCCAACAGTCTGAACAAACAAATATGTGTGTAGTTTACCCCCCAAGGTCGTTTCACCTGCTCCTCTACAGATGCCATTGGCAGTGATGTTGGGTGTTAGCAACGTGGCAACTAGATACTTATCCCTTAGCTCTCCTACTGAATGAATAGCACATACGTACAGGGCCTTCTCTATGATAAGAGGTGCCTGAAAATGGACAGAGTGAAATCTGACAGCATGTGGTCACTTCAGACATTCCAAGGATGCCTGTCAAAATGGTGAGAGCCAGGGATGGAGGCAAAGACTCAGGGAAATACAATACATACCAATACTCCCTTGCTTTCTGATGAAAACTTAGAAACTCTGTAAGTTTTCAAAGAAGTCCTCCTGGAAAACAGAAGACAAAGGGAACTTTTTTTAACACAACATTAGCAAGCAAGAAGCATCTTAATTTGAAAGAAGTTTGGTTCATTCTTAACAACTAATTAAATACCTGCCACCCACTCCTTTATTCCCAAAGCAGAGCTAGCTATTTTGGTTATGATAATTGAGGATAAAAATAATCTCTGTAGTCCCTGAAAAATAGACACTAGCTTCTCTATTTTTAATGATGTAGAAAAATATGAGGTCAGTGTGTACACAGAAGTGCTTGTGTTATTCGTCTGGACCTTTGTAGGATGGCAACTAACTCTTTTTAAGTATCTTCCTTCCTTCCTTCCTTCCTTCCTTCCTTCCTTCCTTCCTTCCTTCCTTCCTTCCTTCCTTCCTTCCTTCCTTTCTTTCTTTCTTCAATTTTTTGCTCTGTAAAGGGATGTAAGATTCAATGAAAATGAATATATGTGTCTTCTGATTCCTTAAATCCTCTTGTCTAGACATGACTCCTTTCCATTTTCTCTTGTATGTTTGACTTCTATAGCAGAGCTTCTATAGCAGAGCTTCTTAATCTCAAGGGGTTTGTGGATTGATTTCAGAGGGTCTGTGAACCTGGATTAGGAAAAAATACATCTTTATTTTCACTAATCTCCAAATAAAGGTAATCATCTCCTTCAATTATGACTCAAAAATTTTATTCTGAGAAAGAATCCATAGACTTCATGAACTCATCAAAGAGCTCAATACAAAAGCGTTAAATATCCTTGCTCTGTAGGCATATAATTTTCCTTTGAAAGCATGGTGTTAAACTAAAATAGAAATGGATTCCTCTGGCTGCATATTCCCTCGGAAAATCATCTAGGAGTTATTGTATTTTATTTATTTTATTAAATAATTCTAAATTTATTAATCAATTTCCAGCATTTCATCTGGTTCTATCTATCTTTTGCAGTTTGTAGGCCACTTGCAGGCTGTAAGTTTGAGATTTTGCACTACAGGCATGGAAATAAAGTTCCAAGCCTTTTTCTTGAGAGAAAGATTTTGGAGAAATGATTCTGTCTGAGTCAATGATGAGTGGCAAAGGTGGCCATGACTTGGGAGTATCTTGAAACAAATGAGTATGTGTTCATTAGCCTGTTGAACTCTCTACCTGAAAGCAAGGATAGGATTCCTCTTGCTGATGTGAAAGGGAGACTTCCCTTTATCTGTGAGTTTCACGATTATACTCTAGACTCTCTTCTTCTCTCCATTTCCATCTATGTCCTCCTCATTTTGTTCCGGGAATGCCAGGTCTTGTGTTATGGATGAAGTCAAGGTTGGAAACAGCAATGGGGCATGTTTCCTTAGTTTATCTTTGTGTGAACTCAGCTCTAATCTATGGCTTGGATGTTCATTGAGTCATAGGCTTCTACCATCATCATGTAGAACTGGCCATGACTAGTCTTGGGTATATTACGCATATAAAAAAATCACCTAGATTAACAGACAGATGGAAATGGAGCAGGAGAGGGGAAGGAACAAGATTGCAAGACAGATAAAGAGAGAATGAGAAAGAGAAACAGAGTCAGAGACAGAAGAAGGAAAAGGAGACAGAGAAGGGCAGAGAGAGAAAGAAAGAAAGAGACAGGAGAGAGAGGATAGAGAAGAGAGGGAGACAGAAACAGAAAAGAGAGAAATAGAGAAATGGAGGGAGAGAGAAATAAAGAAAGACAGAAAGAGAGATGGAAAGGGAAAGAAAGACAGAAACAGACATACAGAAAGAGAAACATGAGAAAATAGAGAAAGAGAAACGAGGCAGAGAAGAAGAGACACAGAGAGGCAGGGGGGGACTGAGAGATAGACAGAGATGAAGAAACAAAGAAAGAGACAGAGGGTTATCTTGATTCAAGAAAATTCCTAGAACAACTTTCAGACCTGGAAGGAACCTTAGAGATCATCTAGTCTATTTTGTAGAAGAAAAAACTGAAATCCCAAGAGAAAAAGTGCTAAGCTGACAAGAGACCAACCAATCAATCAGCTAGAATTTGTTAAGTGCCTAATAGGTGCTAGAGATTGTGGGAAGTACTGGGAACATAAAGAGCAAAATGAAACAGCTCCTGTCCTCAAGGTGCTTACTTTCTAAATCAATGTTTGTCAAATTGAATTAGTGGAAGTTCGGAGGTTTTTATTTTTGCTAAAAGGGGATTTAGTGATCTTCTGTTCTAATCTCATTTGACAAACAATAATAGCTACTTATTTATTTATATCTATATGTAAATACTAATATTTATATGGTGTTTAAGGTTTTTACAAAGCATGTTACATAGATTATCTTATTTGAATAAATGAGGAGTTTTCCTTGAGAGGTGAAATAATTTACCCAACATCTTTACGGTTAATGGCAGAACCAGGACTAGAATCCAGAATGCCTAGTTCTCCAGCCCTCTAGTTCGTACTGAGATTGTAACTAGAGTTAGGCCACAAGGACTTTGCCTTAGAGGGACACATTTAGAGGACACCAAATGTAGAGGACAATGATAGCCATTACAATCCTTCAGCAGCGTAGAAACAACAGATTTTAGTACTGGGTTAGTAAGAATAGTTAGCTAAAATAAAAGACTATCAAGGTTTCCCCTTCCCCAGTCTTGCCCTTCTCCCCCACCACCCCACTTGCTGGTTTCTCAGCAGTAACCTCATTCTGGTGTTATATGTTCTTTGTTTCCATCACCAGGGGGCAGTGTCTGGTCCCTCTTCTCCCAACTCCATTGTGCCATTAAATAGGAGTCTATTCTGTGGCACATGCTTGTGATTCCGGCACAAACATTACTAGGTCTGGCTCTGTTCTTTATGCAATTGTCTTGTGTACTTTACAATGTCAGAAAAAAAAACTATAGGGATAAAATGTAAAAATGCTTATTTTCAAACCAGACTCTGATCTTGGAGATAATACAACCAGACTCTTCTGAAGATTTAATTTAACAGTCCACTCTGCTGGTTGGTGAAAAATAAGAAAGGGTTGATTCCCATTGGGTGGTGAAGTTATAGAAATGTTCTTCTTCACTAATGACACTGCACTAGTTGTCTCAGAACAATGTGAAACTTCCTCAGTGTAATCTATAGCAACATGAAGGAGATGGATCTAGCAACTCATTCTAGAAAAACAAAGAGAATAAAAAATGACTATTGACCCTCTATGACACGTGTGGGAAGCCTGGTGAATTGGTGTGCATGGTATGTATGTGTGTATATATGTGTGTGTATATATATATGTATATATACATATATATACGTGTGTGTGTGTTTGTATTTGTGTGTATCTACGTATGCATGCATACATGGGAAATTTGCTGAATTGCTGGGTTTATGTTGTATCATGAGATTTTTATATATGTATATATGTGTATTGTTGACCTGAAAGTTTGGTTAAAAGAGGCAAAAAATTATGCAAAAATATAAATTCATATTATTTATTCCTTTAAAACTAACAGATACATGACCATGGAGCCAGAAGGAAACTTCTGACTGTCTGATATATGAATGAGCAGGTTTAAATCTGTTTTAGGAAAATTCCAGGATGTCTGTGTCCCTCAGATTTATGGTCTCTATATATGTTTAACTATACCGTGAGAAAGGAAGTTTCTTAGTTGAATAAAATGTAAATACAATAATTGAGTTGGCAAAATGTTAATTGAAATTATGACCTGAGATATCTATCTTTACCATCAACATGTCATAACTTAATATGTATCCACAAAATATTAAGTTATGGAAAAAGTCCCATTATTCAAGATAGTGTCTCAGGTTAAGGGTCTCATATAGAATGCCAAGTCAGCTCCATCTAGCTTTGTTGACATAGGAGGAGGTATTCTCTGAGTTTACTCAGAGAACAAAGAAGCTGTTAGGTCCAGGCTCTTCTGGTTGATTAATTCAGGCTTTGGCCCTTATTCAAGTACAAAAATGATATTAAATGATCATTAGTACATATATATGCATATGTGTATATAACCATCTATCCATGTATATATCTATCTATCTATGGGTAGACAGATATATACACACATATGCATATACACATACATACATATCAGCTAAATGGCATGGTGGATAGCATACTGGGCCTGGAACCAGAAAGAGTAATCTTTCTGAATTCAATTCTGACCTCAAACACTTACTAGTTGTGTAACCTTGCTTGTCTCAGTTTCCTCATCTGTAAAATGAGCTGAAGAAGAAAATGGCAAACCTCTCTAGTAACTCTGCTAAGAAAATCCCCAAAGGGGTCACTGACTTGGACACAACTAGAAAATGACTAAACAACACCAAAACAGGAGAAAGCAGTGTTGGCCAAATGATGAGGTCAGAAACCAGAGCACAAAGAATCAAGAACAGATTGAGAGGACATGAAGTTGAGGCAGCTGTTATAAAAGGCTGTCTCAGGGAGTTCAGCCACAAAAGGATGGACAGAGATAGAAAGATAGCAGGCAGGAATGGATGGATCGAGTGAGGGTTTTTTGAGGGTAGGGGAAGTATGCTTATGTTTGTAGGCAGTAGAAAAGCAGTCAGTAAACAGGGAGTAGGTATAGATTGATAAAAGAGTACAGATGATAGAGGGACAATCTGCTGGTGAAGACAGGAAGGAGTGAAATCACTTGTGCATTGACAAAGGAAAGGGTCACCTCTCCAAGTGAAATAGGGTGAAGTCATAGTGATGTGGCATGAGGACAAACTGAATAATTGTCACGATGATGTGGTGTGATCGCACATGAAATAATTAAAGTAACAAAAGTGTCATCTTTATTTATAAATATCAAAAGAAATGCAACCTAGTGTAGGTGCCAGAGTATATTTCAAGAAAGCAAGAAGACCTGGGTTCAAATTCTGCCTCTGACATATTTTGGTTGTGTGACCTGGACAGATCATCTCTCCATCATCTAGGCGGTTCTCTAAAAGTTTCAGAGAAGATGCTAACCTGCATTGGAAGAGGGAATTTCCTAGCCAGGGTCTCTATTCATTGAATTCACAGGTTCAGTCTTTATCCCTGTCCTCTACCGCTAATTATAGAATGTTGGAGCTAGAGGGTATTTCAGAGATTACTTTGTTTAAATTTCTCCTTTTATAGACTAGGAACCAAGACTCGGAGTAGTTAAATGTGCTGCCAAGGTTCCCAAGATTGATTAGTGGCAAAGCTGGAAATAGATACCAGGTTTCCTGGCATCCAATACTTTGGGGAGGCAGGTAGATCTAGTTAATCTCATGCTGGGCTTGGAGTCAGGAAGGCATGTTCAAATCCTCATTCTGATACTTACTGGATATGGCACCATTTATTAATCGTTTAATTTCTCTGAGGCTTAGTATCTTCATCTGTTAAATGGATATAATAATACCTGCAGTAACTACCTGACAGTTGTTATGAGGCTCAAATGATAATACATCTAAAGCTCTTATAAGTTTTGAAGAGTTGTATAAATATGTTATTACTGCTACTCTTTTCCCTACACAATTATCCTTCCCTATATTCAATGCCTTACAATGCAATGACCTTAGGTTTCTTTTTAAATGCATTTTTATTAATGTTTTATCTTTATGTTACCTGCCTTTCTATGTTTCCTTCTCCCTCTTCCACCTAGAGAATAACCCTGAAGAGAAAAAAATAGGAAAAATCAGTCAGTTCATCAAAACAAATTAATATCGTGAACAGGCAGATATCAGTGGGGGAAGGGTGGGGGGGATAAAATCTTAACATTAAGGAAATGATTGTAAAACATTAAAAAAAAAGAAATAAAATATGTGTCCACAACTGTAGCAAAAAAAAAAAAAGGAAAAAAAAAAGAAAAAGGAAAACCTGGAAAGACTTGCATGAACTGATGCTGAGTGAGGTTACTAAGCAGAACCAGGAAAACATTGTACCTAGTAACAGCAACATAGTAACAGCGATGACCACTTTGATAGCTTTATCTCTTTTCAGCAATACAATGATCTAAGACAATTCCAAAAGACTCATGATAGAACATGTTCTCTACATAAGAACTATGAAGTCTGAATGCAGATAGAAGCATACCATTTTTTCCTTTTTTCTTTCTTGTGGATTTTCCCTTTTGTTCTGATTCTTCTTTCACAACATGACTAATGTGGAAACATATTTAATATGATTGTCTATGTATAGCCTATGTCAAATTACTTATTGTCTTGGGGAAGGAAGGGAGGGAAAAATAGGAACTCAAAATCTTTTAAAACTGAATGTTGTAAACTATCTTTACATATAATTAGAAAAATAAAATACTATTAAGTGGAAAAAGTAAAAAAACTAATCAATATCTTGGAAAATTATGGCTTTATATACAGTGTTCTATCCCCATAGTTCCCCACCTCTATGAAGAATTAGAGGAGGAACCTTCTTATTTCCTTGGGTCTTACCTTGGTAACATTATAATTTAGCAGCACTCAGTTTCTGTTGTTTTGCTTTTTGTTGCCTTTCAATGTTTCTCAATTAAAAATTAAGTTAAAATAAAAAGTTATCTAGTTAGATTATAAAAGTATAGAATTATTTTATAATATTAAATGTAAACATTTAAATAAATGTATACACACACACACATATATATATATATATAATGTATGTATGTATTGTATTCAAAAATTATTAGCTTCAGCCCTAGGCAACCCTCCATTTTCCTTTTCAGCAATTTTCTGCCTCCTCTTTGAACCTCTGGCCACTAAGTTGTCTAGCTGGTAGGAGTCTCATTACTATCAAACTTTATTCTCAATTATTTGTTATAACCAGATGAAAGAGTTAGTTGGTCATTTCTTAGGATGCTAATTCTCCTGGAGGAGGGAATTTGATTTTAATAGGGAATTTGTGGAGGCTCAAATCCTTTTAAAACATAAAGGAATTCAACTCTAATGATTCAACTCTAATTGTATACAGGATGTATGACAGAGGTCATAAGGGTAGGGAATGAAGGCATATTTGAGAAGACTAATGTCTAGATTAGTTGACAAAGTAAAGGCAATAAATAATTAAAGCAGGGCTTTTTTTGTTAGGTGCTTGAATATCTAAGGATTGAATTTAGGGCTCAGAATGCTTTTTCTCTCCCTCTAAATATCTTATTCATGAAATTAAAGTTAAATCTTTAATTTCAATTAAATTTAAACTTGTTAAAATTTAATTAATTTCCACATTATCTCTACATTCCAAACTAAATGTTCTGATATAAGTATGTAGAAATTGCCTGTTATTCATTTGAAACTGTTTTCCCCCTTCTCTATGATTTCTTCTTCATTTTGATTCCATGTCTATGTAACATCAAATCAACCTGTTAAAAAGTTATGGGTAGGCACACTAATACATTATTGGTGTACCTGTGAATTATTGATCCAGCCATTCTGGAAAGAAATTTGTAGTTATACTAAGAAAATTATTTGAATACCATTTTGACCCAGAGATCTCTAGCCATATATTCCAAAGAAACCAAAGACAGAAAGAAAGGTTCAGTATACCCTAGAATATTCATAGCACCACTTTTTGTAGTAACAAAGAACTGGAAATAAAGAGATGATTAGCAATCTGTTTTAGCTATCGAATGGCTAAACCAAGCTGGGGACATAAATGGAATGGAATGTTCTGTTACAATGCCATTAGAAACAATGGATAGGTAGAACTCAAAGAAGCATGGGAAAATGTGAACTGATGCACAATGAAGTAAGCAAAACCAAGAAAGCAATACATGCAATGATTATAGCAATGTAAATCGAAAGAACAATGAAACCACTCCAAAAACAAATGTTGTAGAATTATAATAATCCTGAAGGAAAGATGAGAAAATGTATTTCCTTCCCTCCTTTGCAGAGGTGGGAAGATCAAGGGCATGGAAGATTTTATATATTGTCATATTTTGTTGATGTGTTGTCTAGTTTTGTGGTACTGTTGTTTTCCTCTTTATTTTTTATCCTATGTTATAAAGAATGGGTTGCTAGGTAGAGAGGAGGCTGCATTTAGAAATGGAGATGATACAAAAACAAAAGACAGCCACAGAAAGTATTTTTAAGAAAAATCATGGAACACTGATTCTGTTTAATGGGCTAACTTTAATCTTCTCAATCTTCTCGATCTCTCTGTATCTGTGTCTGTGTCTCTCTGTCTGACTCCTTACCCCTTTCTCTCATTCATTTTCTCTCTTTATCTCTTTTGGTCTGTCTCTTTGTCTCTGTTTCTGTCTGTATGTCTCTGTCACCTGTCTGTCTCATAATCCCCCAGCCCACAGTTTCTTAATTATTCAGACCAGTTTTGCATGACAGAAGCACCAACACAGCCATATAGGCTAAGGGACCCTTTGTCAAATGGGCAATTGATCTCTTTTCTGCCACCACTGGTGTACTGAGAAGCAGATTTAACATAGAGTGACACCCTCCTCTTCTTCGTATTAAAAGAAATGTGAAGAACACAGCAAATACTTTACTAATCCTGCAAAATAGTGGGTGTATTAATCAATGAGTCTCAATGCTACCTTAACATACCAATTAATCCTGCAGAATATTTTAGGCACCCTGAATGTATGTGTGGGCAGAGAAAGAGGGAGAGTGGGTAAGTCATCTACAAAGAGATTGTTCCTGTGAGAATAATAGGTGTGCGTGGGAAAAAGGAATGAAGTTGTGAAGGTGAAAAATTTATTTGCTTTCTTGTGTTTCCCAGAACTGTGGCCAGAGGTATGAAAGGGACAGGAGACTGCTATCAGAGCATTATTGCAAACTGCTGCAATAAACTATTATTTGGCATCTCTCCTTTCCCTCCTAATCCCCCAAACTAAACCCATTCCTCTAAAATGATTCATAATACTACCCTGGATAGGTCCTGAAACATGCTTTCATGTAGTTTTTTTCATTTTAGTTGAAATTTATAATAAATATTGGATATTCAATTAATAAGTATTTATCAAGTATTTACTATATACCAGGAAATGAGCTAGGTGCCAAGCCTACAAAAACAAAGACAGAAACAATCCATACTCATGTGCCTGATGGCATATTAGGATTGTTATGAATAGATGAGGATAATGATGATGCTTAGTACCCAACAAATCAACATCAGAGAAAGGGGTTTGAGCATAGCAAGGAGGGAGTTTTAAAATTAAAAAAATTGTGGAAAATGCAGTCTTTGTCATCTATTTAAAAACTACACTCTCCAAAGAAATGATGCCCCAGATGTTCTACTACTGTGTGATCATGGGTAACCTTATTTTCTTCATCATTAAGATGATGATGGTCTTGAGCTAGGTGATCTCTGAGGTCTCTTTTAAGTTCTGGGTAACTAAGTGGTGCAGTGGATAGAGTGCTGGGCATGTACTCAGACTCATTTTCCTGAGTTCAAATCCAACCTCAGAAACTGACTCTGGGCAAGTCACTTGATCTTGTTTGCCTCAGTTTCCTCATTTGTAAAATGAGCTGAAGAAGGAAATGACAAACCCCTCTAGTTTCTTTGCCAAGAAAACCGAAAATAGGATCCCAGAGAAAATGACTGGAACACACAAGGTGCCTTCTAGTTCACTATGTGGGATCTTAGAAATAAGAAGCTTGTGATTTAACTTAGTGTCTTCTAGGAATAGATATTCAAGAAACTACATGTTCTATGTTTTATTCTGAAAGGGTTTCAGGAACATTCCTTCCCATCCTTTGTTTGCTGTTGATAGATACATGAAGATGTTGAGTAAGAATAACTTTCTGATCACATGATAAAGTGAAGACCTATTTCCACTCAATGACATAGGGTAGAACTCCTACTAACCTTATTTTAAAAATGAAAAAAAAAAACCAACTTCATTTGATGGCCGTACAAAAACAGGTGGGTAGAAATTTATTACCCCTGATATAGGTTATTAAGATCTGTGATTCATATTATGGAGATATGGTTCAAAGAATAATTGCATGTTGGTATGAATTTTCATTGTAATTCATTAGCAACATGGGCATTGACCTAAAGTAAAATTTCAAATTAAATAAGCAGTTGTTGAGGATCTCATTAATTTCCTATTTTGATGGATAAATATATAACTTCTTAAGGCTAGAAAGAACCAAAAACTAAAGGAATTGTCCAGAAATACTATTTAGCACACATCTGGGTAGAATGTTGGGTCATTCATTTCTGTTTAGCATTTCCAAAGGTTAACAATATGAATCATACAATTGAAGCTGGTATCACATGACTTCAGAACATCACCACATCAAAAGCCTAGTTGGCGTCAGGAAAGAAAGTCTGACATCATTACATGCATGTTCCATATGTTTTCTTAACCGAATAGTCAACCTTTCTACAAAACTTAATACTCTTCAGAGGAAGCATCCTTAATATGTATGTATATTTTCATTATAATTCTCCTAGCTTACTAATACAACTAATAATTCACATTTACATTACACTTTAAGATTTCTAAAATGTTTTCCTCTTAGCAGCCTTATGAAGCAGATAGTGAAAGTATTATTACATGTAATTTACAGATTTTTCAGATAAGTAAATTGAGTCTCAGAGAGGTGAGATGACTGACTTATTTGGAGTCACATAGTAGTGGAAGGAGCAGTGGATTTGAAATTAAAGTGCTTGGCTTTAAAATCTAGTTTTGCTACTTTTGTGACATTGGGCAAGGCTCTCCTGTATAAAATAAGGGACTTATACTACATGATCTCTAAGGTCTCTTACAATCTTAAATCAGTGATCCTAAAGTACAAAAACTTGAGTACAGGTCTTCTGTGCTATTCCACCATGCTGCTTCTAATGAGAATTTTGTAGCTAAAAATACCAGTAGGATTTTGTCGAATGTGGATGTTAGAGTCAAAAGTCCAGGGGGAGGACAGATTCTTAGTTGCTTAATATAGCCATCCTAATGGCTGGAATGTTGACTTGGCAGATTATCACAAACTAAAAATTGTATTTGCTGAGTTTAGGAGCACTTCTGTTCTCCTTCCAAGGACTCTTGAGAACCGAAGTGGAAGACCAACTGCAATTTGTATTCTGAGCACAATTCTAATTTCACATTCCCAACAGTGAACTCTGTGAGATATAACCTGTCACCAGACCAAGATCCAAATTTGCTGCCCTATGTCAGAGCTGCTATTTATTTTGGTGCATGCATTGTTTTTTTCTCTGAGGAGTCTTATAAACTTTTAATTAGCCAGTGGATATAAACATGCTATTGCATGGTGAGTGGTCAACCCATCTTAATCTTAAGTGATTTATCGCCAGGCTCAAGTTGAGTCTGGGATCTATTTAAAAATATGCCAAAGACCCGTGTTCACTTGGATCAATGGCTTTTCAGCTGAGTTCCATGAACCCAAGGGTTCAGTGAGGCACGTTTTGAGTTTCTCTGAATGGCAGTATGGTTACGGCAAGTGCACTTTATATTTAATTGGTGTCTGCTTCTTTACCTCTAGACCACAAACCAATTAACCAATGAAGTCCCCAGGCACAAAACCCCCCAAACCACTAGGCAGGGTTCTACAATATCAGACAGCCTCAAATTCACTTAGGTGCACACACATTCATTTGGGCAAATAACCATGAAAAGTAAGCTCCCGTAGATGCTCAGTAAATTGTTGCTAACCTATTTAGCAACTAAGAGAATTTCGTTATAATTGGTATTTTATTCCAAAATATTTCTCTCTCTCTCTCTCTCTCTCTCTCTCTCTCTCTCTCTCTCTCTCTCTCTCTCTCTCTCTCTCTCTCTCTCTCTCTCTCTCTCTCTCTCTCTCTCTCTCTCTCTCTCTCTCTCTCTCTCTCTCACCCCCCAGTTAGAGCAGAAAACCATATGCAGACTAACACGTATGCGAGTCAATATGGCATAGTGGATAGTAACCTGTAGGTAAGAGTCAGGGACATCTGAGTTAAAATTCTATCTTAGAAAGTTACTACCTACGTGAAATAATGAAGAGTGAAGTGAACAGAAGCAAGAGAATGTTGTACATAGCGGCAGTACTACCGTTCTAAGAACAACTTTGAATGACAGTCGTGAAATCATTTTGAGTATTATAAATACTCAAATCAACTACAAACGACCCCTGAAGGAAGAAGCTATCCTCATTCAGAGAGAATTAATAAAGAGAAATATTCTATTAACAAATAGAAATATGTGTATGTGTGTATGTATAGAAAGGTAGAATGTATGTATGTACATACATATATGTATACATGCACATATATATATACACAAAGAGTATAGTTTTACTATGTATGTGTATGTGTGTGTGTGTCAATACATTTGTATCTAATGGTAGCTTTCTCCACAGCAGGATGGGGAGGGAGGGAAAAAAAGTGCAGAGCTGAGAACCAAAGAAAAATTAAAAGGAAACAGAGAAGCAAGGGTAGCTTTGAAAATGATATGTTATATTTATTACATGATTTTTCAAAAAAGATAAATAGTGTGAAACAGAAATTCATGGTTTTATATTGAATTCTCTTTTTATGTTGTGCCATGAACATGAAAATCTTTTATCTTTTTAAATTTAAGTTCAAAATGAGTAAAAATTAAAAATCAAAAGAAACTTACTACTTATATAACCCCATATAATTCATTTAACCTCTTTAAGTTTTAGTTTTCTTATCTGTAAAATGGGGATACAAATAGCACCTACTTCTCAGAGGTGGTGCCAAGATCAGATGAGATAATATATGTATGTTAAAGCATTTTGTTAACTTCAAGGTGCCCTATAAATGTGAATTATTATTATTTATAGGCTTCATCTTAAATTCTTTTTGGGGAACCTGTTTAATGTGGTTGTCTCCAGGCTAAATTTTTAGTTCCTTTTTTTGTACATTTCTTCTGCTAAAAAGAAATTACTGGCTTTAGCTGACACTTGCTTTTTTGATACTTAGTCCATCAACCACTCTGCTATAGGCAAGTAGATCTTTTTGCATTTCATAAAATAGAGTCATAGAGTCTAAATATTAACTATATAGTCTAAAAGAGGCCTAGCTATTTAGGAGGAGGGGGAAAATTAGTGGATTTGGTGTCTTTACTATATATATATATACATACATATATATATATAATGTATACTTATGTGTGTGTATACATACAGATATATGGCTTAAGTTCTTTACTTTGCATATATATATGTATATACATATATATGTGTGTGTATAGTATATATCCATATCTATATTTATGATTTGAATTCTTCACTTTTCAATCAGGGGCAGAAAAAGTGTATACATAACACACATATGACATGATTCATATGAACATTACATATGACTGATAGGAACTCACATAACTACGACTGATATGAAAAATCAGTCTGTTTGATGTCTTCACAAAATGTGTATGAATTTAAGTCTTACAACTGTGACCAATATAGAAAAATAGTCTATTTGGTGTCTTTACAAAACAGTGAGTTCATATCAGTTGTATTGGTTATACATACATACATATATATATATATACACACACATACACATGCACATACACACATGTACATATATATAATATATATGTATATATGTGTGTGCATATATACGGGTGTGTGCATATGCTTTTTCTACCACTGGAAGAATTTGTCATTGGCATATAGTATATATAAGATATAAAATGAAGAACTCAAATTGGATATAGGTCTCTATGTGTGTATGTTTTTATGTGTATATATTTATGTATATATGTATACCTACATCTATCTATAGTTATGGCTATGGCTATACTCAATTTTAGCTCTTCACTTTTCAAGAAAATCTCTGTTATTGATTGTTTTGTCCCCTCATGAGTCAGTCCTTGGCTCTGAGACCCATTCAAGTTTGTAGCATGTTTTGTAAGCCTCAGAGAAGTACAATTATTATAATTCCTAACAATTATTATGAGTATCGCATGCCGCCTCCTGCCGATTTAAAGCTTTTTTTTGCTCAGTTATTCCCATGCTGACTGACCTTGTGCTTAGGTTTCGGAGCCTGAAGGGGTGACTCCCAGGCATGGGGACACATCCTGGAAATGGCAGAGGAGCTTACTCTCTGTGTTTCCATGTGGGTGAACTCAGGCGACCAACAACTCAGTGACTCCTACAGATGTTTTTGTCTGGAGACCCTCGGGCACCTTGCCCTGTTGTCTCACCAGAGAGGGTGATGCCTGGCATTCTGCCCAGCACCAAAAATGAAATCTGGCCCCGTGGAGTCCTGCCAAATTATGCCCACCGGCTGCTGCTCGGGAGCACGCTGTCCTACCGCCAGACAAAGGCATTAGCTCCCTGACGCTGGGGACGTGGTAGATGGAGTCTCTCAGTGCTTCGTGGGGCTGGAATCTCTAAATACATGTTCTGTGCCAAGCTGGCCTGTTTACAGATTGCATTTGTATTTTTGTGCAATTGTGGTGAGGGAAGGGCTTCACTGGATGGAAGTTATAGGTTTCACAGCTGTGCCCATAGCAATGCATTAGTCATGTGAAAACATGCTGCCCTTAGTGTACTCTGACAACCCTAGCCCCGGAAGGTGCTTTTAAAGAGAATTAAAAGGAGATACCTTCGCAGCTAAAATAGGCTCTGCTTTATAGTTCCGATTTCTCCCTGTTCTTTTCATCATATTAAAGCTTCCCAAGACTGAGTCTGTCTTTTCCTACCAACTTTGGACTTGATTGAATGTACACCAGCATGTTCATCCTGAGCAAGTACAAGGGGTAGGAAGTAGATAATTATCTTTCTCTTTCGGCCTCTCCTCACTGAAATCTATAGATTTCTGTAGATGACGTATAGATAGTAGGCACCCAAGAGTTAGAGCTGGAAAGGACTTTATGGGCCATCTAGTCCAGTCCCCTAATTTTACAAGTGAGGAAACTGAGACCCATGGTGACTTGCTCAAGTTACATAGGTAATCAGTGATGGATCCATGACTCAAACTTAGATGCCATGACCTCAAGATCAGTATTTTCTCTACTACATGACACTACCTTCATAATGGCTTGAGATGAATTAAATACTAATGAAATTTCAATCCAATATTTTAATGGAGGCATAATTTTAATACTTTACCATATCTGTGATCTCATCAATAGGAGAACTCTCTCCAACTGTGCAAATTGCAATTTATCCACACCTCATCCTATATGAATCGTACCATATGATTTCATTGGTAGAAGGAACTCTAGAGGAGAAAACTTCTGCCAAAGCAGATTGACACCTGTTTTTACAATTTAAAGTCTTTGAAATTTGCACAGGGCATGGAAAAGTGACTTGCCCAGGGTCACAGAGTCAATAGGTGGTAGAATTTGGGGTAGAATTTGCACAGTCTCTCCTTCCTTTCTCTTCCCCTCCTCCCAAAGGGTAATTGTTCATTATACTCTATTGTCAGATCCCAACTGGAGCATTGTGTTCTGTCCTGAGCCAGATTGGTGAAGGGTTGGGCAAACATCAAGGAACTGGGGATATTTGGAGGAGAAAAGACTTAGCATGACTCTGGAGGAAGCTGGTAGCTTCCATTGAATACTCGAAGGTTATCAGTTGAAGGAGGAACAATAGTGCAGGGAGATGAATTTTGTCTCATCATAAAGAAGAATTTCCTCGCAATGAGAACTGACCAGCAGTGTAATGCCTGCTACTTTGGAGTAGCCATCTCCATGGCCTGAAATTATCACATTGCTACTTAGTGGAATGATAGCAAGTATTAGAACTCTATGGTGTGGACGCTTGGACTGGATGAACTCCAAGGTCCTTATTTTAAGGCCTGGCACAACTTAGTTTTTCAGAATATTTCATGCATGCATACTGTGGTCAAGCCAAACTGGCCTTCATGGTGTTTCTTCTATATAGCACTTAAATAAGCCTCCTTGGCTTTGCACTGGCTGGTCTCTAGGTCTGAAGTGCACTCTCTCCTCCTTTCTGCTTCTAGTTTTCTTCAAGGCTCAGTTCAAAGGTCACTTGCTACCTGAGAACTTTCTAGATATCTCTGACTGTCAGTGTCTTCTCAAAATCACCATGTATCTTGTACATGCATGTACAACATGCACCAGTACATGTTGTCTCTATCAGCTAGACTCCTTGGGTGAAGGACTGTTTTCACTTTAGTCTTTTTGTCATGACATATATTAGACACTTAAGTGGGTTTTTTTGATTGAATGGAAGGAACTTCAGAGGTAATATTTCTTATTTTACAACTAAGGAAACTGAGGCATGTGGAAGTGGGTTTTGGTAATGAATTACCCAAGATCATAGAGTTTTTAGTAGTATGACCAAATGCATTTTAAAAAAATGATTTGGGAGCATGTAAATAAAGCAAAAAATAAAACAATTCTTTATGGAGAATATAAGAGTTTACATAGACAGCTGGGTCATAAGCCAGGTCTTACCTTTTATCTTGGCACTAAACTTCAATAACTCTGGAGCAGAGAGTGAGGCTAATGACTTTACAAAGTTCTGTCATACTTAAATCCAATTCATACTCAAGTCAAGACATCACCCTTGGGCTATCACTGATTCTCTTCAAGAAATGAAGGGCTAACAATAACAACATAGACATCCTGAACTCACAAAACTCATAACTCATAAAAACTGTTGGCTGGTCTCTAGGTCTGAAGTGCACTCCCTCCTCCTTTCTGCTTCTAGTTTTCTTCAAGGCTCAGTTCAAAGGTCACTTGCTACCTGAGAACTTTCTAGATATCTCTGACTGTCAGTGTCTTCTCAAAATCACCATGTATCTTGTACATGCATGTACAACATGCACCAGTACATGTTGTCTCTATCAGCTAGACTCCTTGGGTGAAGGACTGTTTTCACTTTAGTCTTTTTGTCATGACATATATTAGACATATATTAAATACCAGCCAACTGATGGTTTCTTAGTTTTATTGGATGGCAAGAGTGTTCTTCTCTAACCCAAGAAATCACAGAGTTTGGTGGATGAAACAAGTCACCTATTGGTCAAGTTTTTGTTTAATAGGTTTTAAAAAGGATTATGACATAGCCAAGCATTATTACACACTGCTAGTGCCCAGCAAAAGAAGAAAGAGGGAAACTAAGTTCCAAGAATTGTAGCAGGAATTCAGGACTTCCTAAACAAGGGAGAAATTCCTGTGGTCTGAGAAACAAAGAGGAGGGGGAGAGGAAGTGATGGTGGAGGGAAGAGGAGGTAGTGAAAGTGTTGCAAAGTTCTGAAAGGGTTTACAAAATCCCCTGGTGTTACAACACTCAGAATGCCAGAAGCCTGACCACTACCATGAGCCCTTCCTCACAGAAACATTCAACTCACTCTGTTACGAGGAATCTTCTATGGGAACACATTTTCGTAATAGAACACTTCAATTCTTTATAACTGTCCTTGACTGGGGCTATGGATTCTTCTTCCTCCTTCACAGATCAAAATCACTCTGCCTGTGGAGGTCTTGAGTTCAAATTCTGGGAGCACCAGGACAGTGCGTTGGCAAGAAGAACGTTTACTGAATGATGATAAGCTACTGTTTCCAGCAGCAGGGAAAGCCTTGATAACAACCTTGAGAATTGGTTGCTTATAGGGCAGGGGTTCTCGTTTTTTGTATCATGAACCCCTTTGGCTCTCTGTTGCAGTCTGCAGACTCCTTCTCAGAATGCTGTTTGTACAGTTATCCCTTCTACATCACAGCTTTCCCCATTGGGGTTTTGATATATCTTGGATCAGCATAAAAAATTAAAATGGGAAGTTTTGTGGAAGCCCCAGACAACAGAACAACAGAACGGAAGCCCCACACAACATTTAAAGGCCAACAGATGACAGAGAGCCTATGACTAGATAGTTAATCCAAATTTTATAATAAAGTACTGTAAATACCCCCATAAAAGAAAAATAAAAAATTCAGACTTCTCTGGTACAAAGGCAGGACTAAAAAATTTTACACAGATTTTTCAGATCGCAGGTTTACTGCATTCCTAGCCCCCACAATGTGGAAAGGATAATTGCAAATGCATAAAGCAAAATACTAGGAAAATCAATTAAATTGAAATTATATCACTCTATTTCAGGTTAACATATAATGCCATATACTGTGTTACATGTACATATAAATAATGTATCTATGTAGATATATAGCTATATATAGTATTATACATAATATAACATAATTTATTATATAATACAATTTATTATAGTATTAGCATACATAATATTAATATATAAATATATATTTAAACCCTAGGTTCATGAATCTCATTTCAAGAACCCATAGGTAGGGAAATATTTTTATATTATCGACTCAATTAAGATGGAGATTTCCATGAGTCAATCAATTAAAGATAGTCTTTTTTATTCAGCTTGTTCTTAAGTATCCAACCTAGAAAGTCAAGTAGGTCTCCAGGCATGTATTACATTATAGGGATACCATTGGCTAGTTTAGTTGAAGCCAAGATCACGCCCTACCTTGTTGAGCAGATAATGATAAGTTTGTTGGCCCAAGGTTCAGACATTGGTTTCCACTTCAGCTTAAAAAGAGAATCCTTTTGTTCACCCTGTATTACTGTATAAAGTCTTCTGCAATAGCTTAATGGATGGAGTTCAGCCTCCTGGTGATGGTGTCCCGAATGCCTAGAATTTAGCTTGGCAAGTACTTAAGCATCAACTACCCTGTCAGGACTGAGCCCATCCCTCCAGTTTTTAGCTTGTTAGAACCTGCCACAGCTTGTAAAAATCTAACATAACCTTTGAGATCTCAAAGCAATTCCACACTAAAATAGAGTATCAGAGTAGAATGTGATGGGTGATCATGAGAAAAGGGCATTCACCTGATAGAAATTTGTTTTACGGTCAACTTTGCTAGAAAACATTTGCTCTGCAAAGAAAGGTAAATTGTTGGGGAAAAAACGACTGTTGCTCAAGAACAAGAGAAAGTGACTCTCATAATGATGTTGTAAATCATTTTCACTTAGTCTAGTCTACACGAGCCTAACGTGTCTCCAACACGAATTGGAGAATTGTAACAATTAACAAAAATTTCAGTTAAAGCATTAAAGTCATTAAGATAAAATTTTATTTATATTTAAATTATCTGAGCAAGCACTTCAATTCATTCATTCGTTCATTCAGCAAGCATTTATTAAGTGGTTACTACACTTCAGGCATTCTGCTGGGTTCTATGCTGGGTGCTAGAGATTCTTTTTGATATACTCATCCTTGATTTTAAGGACAATGCTGATGATTATTTCTGTTGATATGTGCAGGGGTTTTCAAAATCAGGACTATAAGCACAGTGATGATTCCTCCACTTTCATGCCCAGGCTGCTAAATATTTCTGGAGAAAGTTATAAAATTGAACTGATTTTACTTACTATAAATTTAGGGAGTATAATGTTAGGCAGGGCCTCACTGGTACTCAATAACGCTATTCCATTTTATTGACTTCCTCTCTTGTTCTCTGTATTGAGTATTTCAAACCTTCTCTTTCAAGCCCTAAAATGAATGCTTACCACCCACCCTAAGGTATCTAATTGGCTCACTGAAGAGAGCACTGGGGCTGCAGTCAGGAAGATCTGTGTTCAGTTTTGGACTCAAGATATTTATTAAGTGATCCTGAGTCACTTCACCACTTAACCTCTGTTTACCTCAGTTCCCTCAACTGTAAAATGAGGATAATAGTAGCACCTATCTCCCAGGGTTGTTGTGAGAATCAAATGAGATCCTATTTGTAAAGTACTTAGCACAATGCCTGGCACATAGTAGATACTATATAAATGCCTACTCTGTCCCCCTTATTTTAGCATCCTTGTTAGAATTTCACTTCTCTGAGGAGAATTGAGGACATTAGAAAGGAAAGCCTTGGGCTGCCTTTCTGCACTTCTCAACATCATAATTTTCTCTTCCTTAAGACCAGTGGAAATGATCTCTCTGTCCTTTGATTAGAATAATTCCTCTCCTATTGTCCAGAATGATCTTATTCTGTCCTGCCTTATGGAGGACCTAGCTCCAGCAATCATCCCTTCCCTTTCCTAGCATATATCGTCATTGTCTGTTCCTTCTATTGGCTTTCTCTCAAAAAAGATCTTCCCTTGATTCTACTGCCCCATCGAGTTATGGTTCCACCTCTTTCCTACCATTCACTGCTAAACTTTTTGAAAAGTATATTTCCAATGTAGTTCTCCATTTACTCAGTATCCATCCACATTTTCCTCAACCCTTTGCAGTCTAGTGTCTTTCGTCTTCATTCTATTAAAACTGATTTCTCAAAGGTCCTCAATGACATCCTTATAAAAACAATAACTATGCTCTAAATAGTGCTTTGAGGTTTGCAAAGTTCTTTACTTTTATTCACTCCAGCCTTTTACAGGCTTCATCTTCTTTATGTCACTTAATTTCATTTTTTTCATTTTACAAACCTCCTCTTCTTTTCTCTCTAGCATTATTTAGTGCTATTAGTATGAGGCCAAGTAAAGTAGGATCTTTTGCTGTTTTTGTGTCAGTATAATCAAGAAATGTTAATGTCTCTATTTGTTCCAGTGTCCATGGCCATTTAGATTGTAAGGGCAAGGATCCTGGAAGGGTGGAATGTGATGGCAATGAAATTAGGATCTTTTGCTGTTTTTGTTTTTGTTTATACCAAGAAGTATAATGCCTCTATTTGAATGTGATTAAAGAAGATCTTCCCCACCCATTCGCATTGAGGGAAGCTTGATTATGGGAGTTGTTTTGCAGGAGGATCCCAAGTACTTTTTGTTCTTTTTTTGAGGCACTGGGTTAGAGGGTCATGCCCTCTGGCTCTGAAAAATGTATAAATACTCTGAGGATGAGGTTTTACTTTGGGGTTTAATTTTTGGAAGAAGTTTTATGTGCCAGACAAGACTCTGGGAAGCTGCTAAGGAGCCCCCTAGCTTTGCAAACCCAGATGTTGGTGCTTACCTCTCTGGCAACTATGGTCAGACAGTTGAACCTATCTGTTGATTTATGATATATGTACTGCTTATGTCAGACAGTTTGGAAGTGCTGTCTGTTGATTTCTTGAACTGAGTGAATGATATATGTGCTTGATTAAAGGGGTTGTTAATCCCTCAAAAACTGCCTTTCCTTTTAGAAAAGCAGATCAAAGAACCTGTGGTAGCAGGCCCCACTTTTTATGTTGGGGTGCTTACTGTTACAATTGGTCCCATGCTCCTTCTGGATACTCTTTCCTCTCATCATCAGAGGAGAAATCATTCACTCCAGTTTGCTTTCTGACTCACACTTCTCTTTCTGCTTCAACTCTGTCCCCAATGCTGTCTCCTCATCATTTTCCTGACCCTTTAAGGTGAGTGTTTCTCAAGGTTCTGTCCTTGGCCATATACTCTTCATTCTGTATGTGTTCCTCCTTAGTAATTCCATTAACTCTCCTAGCTTTAACAAATTATACTTCAAAATATACCTATGACCTTGACTGCATCAAATTCTGGTTCTGCACCTCCAGTTGTATACAGGATATTTTTAAATATTATTTATTTATTTATTTATTTATTCATTCATGCATATAGGTGTAACATCCCCTTACCTTAAGGTTTACATGGTTCTCTTCATACAGTAGGCATTTAAGAAATATTTGTTGAGGTGAACTGGTGAGTTTAATGGAGCATTTAAGGCATCAACCCACTTGGAGGCATTAGAGATGGAGATGTATCCCAGTTTTAGTTATTTATATTTTATGTCCCTATATCTGTTTCTGGGGTCCCATTCAGACATATTACTGCCTCTGGTCTCATTAAAAAAATGATATATTGTCAACAAATATCCTTTCCCACATCATGCATAAGTAGAGTCTGTCCTTTGGTCTGTGGTTTCTGCTGCTTCTTGGAGAGCCCAATGCAGTGGGAGAGTCTGTTTTATAGATTTAGACTTTCCTAGCACAGGACCAGGCTTAGTTATGCTAAAAAAATAATAATAGAGAGCATCAGATATTATCTTGGATTCTGTTTAACTTCATGAAGAGAAGAAAATGTGATGAAAATTACAAAATTACATACAGTGAAGTGAAATTTGGTAACATTTCCTGACCTCATATATCCCAAAAGGAAGTTCTAGGTCAGTATTTATTTTTGAAGGAAATTTCACATGGGCTGTCAGCTAAACACATCTGGCTGCTGCCTATCCTCCAGGACCTTGGTGGGGGAATGTAGGTTATCCAAATGCTCCTGCCCCTCTTAATGGGTTGAAAGTTTATGGGAGGAAGTGGGAGTAAAGTGACATGGGAATGATATGCAAGTCTAAAGTCACAAAAGCCAGAGAAGAATACTTCTGGCTTTTTTCTTTAGGGGAAAGAGCCCAATAAGATGTGATCTGTTACCATAATACAAGATTGTTTGGTTACCTTTTTTTTCCTCTTAAAGCATGGTTACTGTTACTTCATCTGTGGGATGTTTCCAAGATGTTGTCCACAAGAGAATCACTAAACTATTTGACTCTTTCATGAGCAATGTCTTCAGAGTATGCATGACCCAAATAGTTTAATCAGAAAAGAGTTACAGGAGTATAGATTGTGTATGAAATATGAATTTCACAAGTCTATGATTTTTGTTGGTGTTGAGTCTCCTGGATTTGGCTGGAGAGACAACAGGATATGGTGGATAAAAAATTGGCTTCAGAGAAGGAAGTCCTGGGTTCATATCCTGGGTTCATATCTAATATATACTGGCTGTGTGGGCTGGGTAAATGATTTAACCTCTCAGGGCCCAAGACAACTTTCTGTCTGTACTTGGCAGAGATGGTGCCAGTTGCAGTGGCAGAATGGGTTGCCTTATCTGAAGTCCTTTCACTAATGAAATCACCTATGGCTTCATCCCTATCCTGTGTCTCTTGCTATCCACAAGATGACATCTCAGTCCCCAGCCTGATATTTTGTCTTTATGAGTTGCTATGGGCGAAAAATCCACTATGCTGGAGTCAAACTGGTGATAAACCTCTCTGAACACAGTTAAGCTGGTTCTCAGACAATAAGCACACAATGTTCTGCTGGTCTTCCCCCAGGAACTTTTCCAACATAATTGGGCATAGCATAATTTCAGGTCATGTCTGAGTCTCAATAAGTTGGTAGTGCTTTAATGTAATATAATAAAATACTGGATGAATCTATGATCTGGAGCCATAATATAATTCCATTACCCTTATTGAACATGGTATACATGGCTGAAAGGGACCTCAGAAATCCTCTGATCTAGGAGTCCTTAACCTGAGGATATGTTAACTTGATTTTTAAAAATATTTTGATCCCTGTATTTCAATTTAATTTGTTTCCTTTGTCATTCTACATATTGTATTTTCTTCATTTAAAAACATCATTCTGTCCCCTCTCTGTCTCCTCTGCTCTGTCGGCAGCTCTTCACCTTTGCTCCTCACCCGTTGAGAATGTAGGCCTGCACCAAGTTCATCTCTAGCCCTGCGCTTGTGAGGAGCAGCTCTCAGTTGCTGAGTAGACTGTTATGTGCAGTGGGGCTAAAACAGCCAGAGGTTCGGAGAGATGAGAACCTCAGCATTTTGGCAGCATCAGGTCCCTTGACCTTATTTGTCCCCAGATGTGAATTCCAAACTAGAGCCATCTCAAGGGACATTGACATAGCAGTCAAATTCACTGGGGCTGGGGCTGCCACTGTGGGAATGGCTGACTCTGGAGCTAGTATTGGGATTGTTTGGAAGTTTCATCATTTGTTATGGCTTCTTGAAGCAGCAGGTCTTTTCCTACCCTGTCTGAGGCCATGGGGCTCTTTTGCCTGATGGTGGCCTCCCTCATCCTCTTTACCATGTGATGGAGCCATTTCTATCCCCCAATGTTTCTGAATGTTCCTCCTCATCCTCCTTGTCCCTCCATGTCTCTTGCAGCCTGTGAATACCTCCCCCTCCATCTTACCAAGTGGCCCTGGGGAAAGCTACGAGCCCAGGGTTTGACAGAGGGCACACAAATAAATACTGTATTAATAAGCTGAAAAAACCCATTATTCTGAGGAGGGATCCATAGTCTTTACCAGAATGCCAAAGGTGCCTATAAGCTGAAGATGCCTTGTTGTTGCCTTTAGTCTTTCATTCTTGAAGAGGACCATTGACATCAGTAGGATGATGCCTTGCTTTGCAAATGAATTGGATTTAAGCTAGTCAGAGCTGCGCAAAACCTCTAGAATCACATGAATTCGGTAATGATGCCTTGGTCTAGTTTGAACTCCTTATATTCCAGAGGAGGGAGCTGAAACAATTTGCCTAAGGTCACACGGATGAGTTTCAGAGCCAGAAATTCAAACTCGGTTCCTTTGAATCTAAATGTGCCTCTCTTTACATGGTCAGAGATTTATGCTTTGGGTGCACACTACTCCCAAACTGAAGAGATCCCTGTGGAAAAGGCATGGAAACATTTGATGCTTGGTAGACCCCTTAGAAATGGTTTCCTCAGATGTTTCAGGGTCAAAACAGAGTAGAAGTAGCTTTTTTTAAAAGTATTTTACTTGGCCTAATGATCCTCTATGAACTAAAGCTTCAGCCAAGTCCAAATTATTCTAATCAAAGCACCTTCTCATATCCTTGAGACAATTAACCTTTGAATTCTTAGTGAAGGAAATAAATGCATATATAAGTATATACATTTATGAATAATATATATAATTATTTTGCATAGGTATAAAATATAGCATTTATTAAATGTATTATGTGCATATACATGTATAAATATATAATAAAAATATCTAAGTATTTATTGAACTCATAGTATAACTTTAGATTCTGTGGAATATAAAAAATCAAATGAAAATAAACCATAGTATTTAAAAAAAATTTTTTAAAGACTTTACACTTTAACAAGACACTTTTTCACAACAAGCTTGTAAGATGCAGAATGCATTATTATCCCCATTTTAGAAATGATGGAACTGAGGTAATACGATGGGCCCTGGATTTACAGTCAGCAGATCTGGGTTTCAATCACTACTATGTCAATTACCACCTGTGGGACTTTGGTTAAGTCACTTAACAATTTTAAGACTCAATCGTAATCTTTAAGCCTCAGTAAAAATGAAATATTTCACCTAAATGACCTCTAATATCCTTTCTTTTTTACCTTTTGGGTAAATTTTCTTTTTTTATGAACAAAAATCTTTTTTTCCTTCCCCCCACTAAGAAAAACAAAATCCTTATAACAAATATGCCATCATAAAAAAGAAATTCTTGAAGTGACTACATCCAAATGTGTGTTATATGCATGTATGTAACACATGTACTTATATATAAATGTACTATATATACATGATTATGTATAAATACATCCATAGCTGTCATCTTTCTCTTATCTTCTATCATATATTTATTTATGTATCATCTATCTATCACCTTATCTGTTTGTCTACCACCCACTTGTCTATACTATCTATCTACCTATCATTTGGGGCATCAAGATATTTTAGTGGATAGAATCCTGGGCCTAGAATCAGAAAGACCTGAGTTCAAATTTGACCACAGACACTTTCTAGCTGTGTGACCCTGGGCTAGTCATTTAATCTCTGTTTGTATTAATCCACTGGAGAAGGACATGACAAATCACTCCAGTAACTTTCCCAAGAAAACCTTATGGACAGTGTGATTCACGGGGTCATGAAGAGTTGGACATGACTGAACAAATCTATCTGTTCTGTTTTCTGAAACCATCACTCCTCTGTCAAAAGATGGGCAGTGTGCTTCATCATGTTGGTCATTGCATTAATCAGACTTTCTTTCCAATGAAAAACTTTATTTAAGTTTTCAACATTCATTTCAAAAAAATTTTGGGGTTCTAAATTTTCTCCCCATTTCTTCCCTCCCCCACCCCAAAACACCAAGCATTTTAATTACCCCTATCACCAATCTGCCCTCCCTTTTAACATCCCTCCCTTTCCTTATCCCCATCATCTCTTTTGTCCTGTAGGGCAAGATAAATTTTTATACCCCATTACCTGTATTTCTTATTTCCTAGTTACAAGAATAATACTCAACAGTTGATCCTAAAGCTTTGAGTATCAACTTCTCCCCATCCCTCCCTCCCCACCCATTCCCTTTGGGAAGGCAAGCAATCCAATATAAGCCATATCTGTGAAGTTTTGCAAATGACTTCCATAATAGTCATGTTGTGTAAGACTAACTATATTTCCCTCCATCCTGTCCTGGCCCCCATTTATTCTATTCTCTCTTTGGATTCTTTCTCTCCCTAAGAGTGTTGACTTCTAATTGCTCCCTCTTCCCATTGCCCTCACTTCCATCATCCCCCCACCCTGTTTATCCCCTTCTCCCCCACTTTCCTGTATTGTAAGATGGGTTTTCATACCAAAATGGGTGTGCATTTTATTCCTTCCTTTAGTTGAATGTGATGAGAGTAAGCTTCATGTTTTTTCTCTCACCTCCCTACTTTGTCCCTCCTCTGAAAAGTCATTTACTTACCTCTTTTTTTTTTTTTAAATTTTTATTTTATTTTTTTTCCCAGAGTTTTTTTTTTAATGTTTTACAATCATTTCCTTAAAGTTAAGATTTTATTCCCCCCCCATCCTTCCCCCAATACCCCCCTCCCTCCCCATGACAGCATACAATTCTATTTAGGTTCTACATATACTTTCCTATTGAGCACATTTTCACTATATTCATGCTATGTAGTCGAACTAAAATAAATGGAAGAAATCATATAACAAATCAACACATAATACACTGAAACCCACCCAGCCACAAACATGATCTGCTACATTCTGTAAGTGACTTCCACATTTCTTTCTCTGAGTGTGGAAGGCATTTTGCCTTAGAAGACCGACATTAGGATTTTTTTTTTCTCAGTAAGTTCTTGTGTTATTACAAAGTTCCAAGTCTACCAGAAAAAACTCTCGCACACTGTGGTCGTTGCTGTGCACAAAGTTCTCCTGGTTCTGCTCCTTTCGCTCAGCATCAGATCATATAAGTCCTTCCAGGCCTCCCTGAAGTCTTCTTGTTCATCATTTCTTATGGCACAATAATACTCCATTACATTCATATATCATAATTTATTCAGCCATTCCCCAATTGATGGGCATCCCCTTGACTTCCAGTTTTTGGCTACCACAAAGAGTGCTGCTATAAATATTTTTGTACACGTGGGACCCTTTCCCGTTTTTATAATCTCTTGGGGATACAATCCTAGTAGCGATATTTCTGGGTCAAAGGGTATGCACATTTTTGTAGCCCTTTGGGCATAGTTCCAAACCGTTCTCCAGAAGGGTTGGATGATCTCACAGCTCCACCAACAATGAATTAGTGTTCCAACTCTCCCACATCCTCTCCAGCATTTATCATTCTCTTGTTCTGTCATGTTTGCCAATCTTACAGGTGTGATGTGGTACCTCAGAGTTGTTTTGATTTGCATCTCTCTAATCAATAGAGATTTAGAGCACTTTTTCATATGATTATAGATATTTTTGATTTCTTCCCCTGAAAATTGCTTGTTCATATCCTTTGACCATTTATCAATTGGGGAATGACTTGGATGGTTATATATTTGAGTCAGTTCTCTATATATTCTAGAAATGAGGCCTTTATCCCCGAGCTTAGCTGTAAAAATTTTTTCCCAATTTACTACATCCCTCCGAATTTTGGTTGCATTGGGTTTGGTTGTGCAAAAACTTTTCAGTTTAAAGTAATCAAAATTATCCATTTTGCATTTCATAATGCTTTCTATCGTTTCTTTAGAAAAAAATTCTTCCCCTCTCCATAAATCTGATAAATACACTATACCTTGCTTCTCCAGTTTATTCATGGTATCAATCTTTATACCTAAATCATGTACCCATTTGGACTTTATTCTTGTGTACGGTGTCAGGCATGGGTCTATGCCTAATTTCCGCCACACAGTTAACCAGTTTTCCCAGCAATTTTTGTCGAACAATGAGTTCTTATCCCAGACGCTGGGATCTTTGGGTTTATCAAACAGGAGGTTGCTATATTCCTTGCCAACTGTGTCTTGAGTGCCAAGCCTATTCCATATGTCTACCCCTCTGTTTCTTAGCCAATACCAAGTGGTTTTGATAATTGCTGCTTTATAATACAATTTGAGGTTTGGTAGCGCTAGGCCTCCTTCCCAAGCATTTCTTTTCATTAGTCCCTTTGTACTTACCTCTTTTATGAGAGATAATTTGCCCCTTCCATTTCTCCCTTTCTCCTCCCAATATATCCCTCTCTCACTGCTTAATTTCATTTTTTTTAAGATAGGATCCCATCCTATTCTATTCACCCTGTGCTCTCTGTCTCTCTTTCTGTGTGTGTGTGTGTGTGTGTGTGTGTGTGTTTAATCCCACCAACTACCCAAATACTGAAAAGTTTCAAGAGTTACAAATATTGTTTTTCCATGTAGGAATGTAAATAGTTCAACTTAGCTAAGTCCCTTATGACTTCTCTTTGCTGTTTACTTTTTTCTTGCTTCTTCTCATTCTTGTGTTTGAAAGTCAAATTTTCTTTTCAGTTCTGGTCTTTTCATCAAGAATGCTTGAAAGACCTCTATTTCATTGAAAGACCATTTTCCCCCCTGAAGTATTATACTCAGTTTTGCTGGGTAGGTGATTCTTGGTTTTAGTCCTAGTTCCTTTGACTTCTGGAATATCATATTTCACACCCTTCGATCCCTTAATGTAGAAGCTGCTACATCTTGTGTTATCCTGATTATATTTCCACAATACTGGAATTGTTTCTTTCCAGTAAGCAAGCAAGCAAGAAGATGCTTGCAATATTTTCTCCTTGACCTGGGAATTCTGGAATTTGGCCACAATGTTCCTAGGAGTTTCTCTTTTTGGATTTCTTTCAGGGGGTGATCGGTGGATTCTTTCAATATTTATTTTGCTCTCTAGTTCTAGAATATCAGGGCAGTTTTCCTTGATAATTTCATGAAAGATGATGTCTAGGCTCTTTTTCTGATCATGGCTTTCAGGTAGGCCCATAATTTTAAAATTGTCTCTCCTGGATCTATCTTCCAGGTCAGTTGTTTTTCCAATGAGATATTTCACATTTCATTCTTTTGGTTTTGTTTTGTGATTTCTTGGTTTCTCAGAAAGTCATTAGCGTCCATCTGTTCCATTCTAATTTTGAGAGAACTATTTTCTTCAGTGAGCTTTTGGACCTCCTTTTCCATTTGGCTAATTCTGCTTTTGAAAGCATTCTTCTCCTCATTGGCTTTTTGAACCTCTTTTGCCAATTGAGTTAGCCTATTTTTCAAGGTGTTATTTTCTTCAGCATTTTTCTGGGTCTCCTTTAGTGAGGTGTCGACCTGCTTTTCAGGCTTTTCTTGCATCTCTCTCATTTCTCTTCCTAGTTTTTCCTCCACCTCTCTTACTTGATTTTCAAAATCCTTTTTGAGCTCTTCAATGGCCTGAGACCATTGAATATTTATTTTGGATGTTTGGGATACAGAAACCTTGACTTTTATGTCTTTCCCTGATGGTAAGCGTTCTTCCTCATCTGAAAGGATGAGAGAAGATATCTGTTCACCAAGAAAGTAACCTTCTATAGTCTTATTTTTTTTCCCTTTTTTTGGGCATTTTCCCAATGAGTTACTTGACTTTTGTGTCCTTCATCAAGAGTAGGGTATACTCTGGGAATCTGTAAGATCTCAGTTCCTCCAAGGTGGCACAATCAAATGTGTACTGTTCTGGGTGCAGAGAGGGATTCTTGTGCCCAGAATCTTAGCAGTTACCTCTCCATAGCCAACTGGCCTCCAGCTCCTCCAAGCCAAAACTGGAGGCTGCAATTCAGAAAAGCTGTATGGGAAGAGCTGCCATTCAGTGTGAGATAAAGATCAGCTACCCCAGGACCTCCACCCAGGGCCAAGGGAAGACAGCTCCTCAGTGCCCCCAGGGGTTTTAAGATCCAACAATGTATGTGGGCTGATGTAGGTAGGGGCTGCCTTGAGAATTGCTGCCACTTGCCTGATGTGGCCTCTGATGCCGCTGCCTAAGGCTGGAGCTATGGGAAGGCCCTTGTCCCTTCCTGACCAGCTGAAAAAACCCCATCACTGACATTTGGTGCCTGTGAGTTGAGAGATCTGAGAACCCGCTGCTGCGACTGTTGATTCTGCCCCCAAGGTCTCCTCCTCCCAGAGTCTCCTCACGTTGCACCATGTGACCAAGGCTGGCTAGGTTCCGCTCCGCATCTGGTGCAACTGATGTTTCCCGTGGGCCTTTCAGGTCACCCTGGGCTGGAAATCTCCTCCACTCTGTTGTTCTCCACTTCTGCTGCTCCAAAATTTTTGAAAGTCCCTCTCTACAGGTATTTTATGGGCTGTGTGGGGAGACCCTGTGTATGTGTGTCTTTCTACTCCACCATCTTGGCTCCATTAATGAGAATGCTTAAATCTTCCAAGGTTATTTGTTTTCACAATGTTATTATTACACAAATTATTCTCCTTGTTCTGCTCAACCTGCTTCAGTTTATATTAGTCTTTCTGAGTTTCACTGAAACCATCTTTCATTATTTGTACTCCACATTATTCTAATACATTCACGTGCCATAATTTATTCTCTCTTTACCCAGTTGATGGACATCTCTTTAGTTTCCAGATTTTGAGCAACAGATTTGGATAACTTTGACTTTTTAGTTAAAGACTCTGAATCAGTTGGTGGTTTCTTCTAAGGAATATTAACTGAAAATCAATCTTTTTCAGCTTAAGCTGAAGTATGTAACTTCATTTTTAATGATCAAAAATCTTCCATGATTTACCTGGTAAGGTTTTGTTTAGCTCTTTGATGTCAATTGATAACTTCATGGGGAGAATCTAGAATATCTCCTGGGCACTAGGGATGATCTTTTTAGCTCAGAATTGTGAGAGGAGACATCCCTTTTTACTCACCTATAAAAGGGCATTTTCATGATGTACAAGACCTTTTACTACTCTTCGTCTCTGTGTCTCTGTCTCCTTCTCTCTGTCTCTCCCCCTCTTGCTCTCTGCAGTTTTTTGATTAGACAAATTAGTTTATTCTCCAGCTAGATCTATCTTACACCTGACAAAAGTGCTAAATGGCAATCGACAAAACCATATGTTAGAACATTTTTTAATTTGTTTTCCTTCAGTTACTTACAATGTAGGTAATTACTAGTTTTAATTAGGGAAATAAATCAGTGAAGCAAAGAGGTCTATAAGATTTTTCTTATATTGAGCTGATCCACTTGGCACTTTGACTGTGTCCACAAAGCCAAATCTTCACATCAAAACTGAAAAATTAAGCCTCTTGCCTCAATGTTCCAAAACTTCTGGATGTGGACCTCATCTCATCTGAAGAAGACATCAGATAATTGCATTTTTTTGCCTAGATGTTTTGGTATTTCATAAGCATATTCTTTTGGTCAAATTAAAAAAATTAGATCTATATAGAAGCATAATTCAAGAACAGGAAAAAGAATGGTAACTTCACTAACTATATTAGAAAATTTCTATCTTTGATGGAATAGAGTTTTATATAATGTGTTTAACACAAAAAAACCATTACTGCAATAATCTGAAAGGAGAAAAATGTCAATAATCTAAAAGCTAAGTGAAATGGAAAGAGCACTGGAATTATAGTCAGAAGATCCCTCACTATTGTCTAACCTTTAAATCATTAAAAGAACTCTAAGATCCCTTCGAACTGCAAATCTATGATCCTGTGATGCCACTAATACTTTGGAAAAGCCACTTGAACTCCCCAGGTCTTAGTTTCCTTATCTGTTAAATGACGAGTTTGGACTAATAGCCTAGAGGACTGTGCCTTTATCTTTCACTCACTCGTAGGATGCTTAGGAGCCCTGCTCTCCCTTTGCCCATGGCCTGGAGATAATCTTTTGAGTTTTTTGCAGCTTTAAAATTCAACATTTCTGCTACATTGATGGGAAAAGTTATAAAAAACATGCTATCTGCCAAGAACAAAACTTTGTGCCCCATAGCCTACTGTATAATACGAGCCTTATAAATACTTATTGAATAGAATTTAACTGAATCATCATCTCAGAACCTGTTGGTAGTTAATATATAACCCACAGGGAACCTATTAATGCTTTTATATTTATTATATAAATTTTTAAAAAAGATTCTACATTGTCAAAAGAATAGTTAGGAACCAGTACAGAATTATATCATCTAGGAATAAAAGCATATTTTTTGGGGTAGACTATAATTATCTTTAAAAATTTCTACATTTTTTCCCCCACAATGGTGCTCTTTTCTCCCATCCTTTAAGAAGAGTGTTGCACTGTGGAATCCTAGAAGTGACCTCTCCCCACGAGTGGAACGAGAAGCAGTCTCTCAAGTAGCCTAGAGGACTGCCCCTTCATTCTCCACCTACTCCTGGGTTGCTGGATAGCTGTGCTCTCCTTTTGTCCATGGCCACATTTGGTGTGATGAAGCTCCATCTCTCCAACAGGCCTCGGTGTCACTTATTCCTTAGACTAGAACCAATGTGAAGGGACCTACTTCCAACCTCCCTTCTACTCCCATGGATTGAGAGTTGCCACAGGAAGGAAGAGCATGACATCCTTGATGTTGGCACTCCAGGACAAGTCCCTGTTGCCCTCACCCTAGTTATGTCTCTATGGATCCCACATGTATGGGATTTTGTAAAGCAGACTCATTCACTTGATAGGGCTTTGGACTAAATGACTTATGAGGTCCTTTCCTACTCTGTGATTCTATTTATTATAGTTTTAGAATGAAATCTGTTTTTTTTTTCATAAAGACCACCCTATAAGAAACTAGGCCAGGTGCCCAAGGAGGACATTTGAGGCACATTTATTCTAACTGTGGAATGTTTTGTTAGGCTTTGAAAACCATTTGCAGTTCAAGGGGCAACTCTGTCCTAGAAGAATTGTTTGGTGAGCAGGAATAACAAACCCTCTTGGAATAGCTTGTACAACCGTTCTCTGAAAAGCAACTCAACTTTCTCTATGAACCCAAGTCAGGGTCAGACCATGTTTACATATTTTTTAAGGTTTCAAAATTTACCTCTACTGCCATTATGGGACAGCATTACACAACCCTCTGACCTAAGTCCCTGGCCATAGGCTATCTCCTGACCAAGTTACAAAATGGTGCACGTGCTGCATGGGTCTCATCTGGGGCAACGGGGCCACACAGAACTCATCCAGATCTCACGCAGTTAGGGGGTCAGACTCTAAGGAAATGGCTCTGGATTCTGACCTCCAGCTAAGTTACTGTGTGATCTATCTTTAAGCAAGTCCTTTTCTTTCTCTATTGATGGATACATGCGAAGTAGATTTTTCCAATTATTTCAGTCACAGAAGATTTTTGGTTCAGGTTTAATTTACAAATTAATAAAAATAGTAACTGGCATCTATAAAATACTTTGTTTACAAAGTGTTTTTTCATACATTATCTCATTGGATTGTCATAATGACCCAATGAGTTAAATGCTACAGGTATTTTTTATTAAAGGTGGGTGGGTGGTCCTGTGAATAGGGTGCTAGACTTAGTAGCAGAAGACCTGGGTTCAGATTCTATCTCACAACTCAAAAGTTTTTTTAATATTAAAAAAATTGTTTACATGTAATTGAAAAAAATAAAATAAACATTCAATGTAAAAATAAAAATTTTACCTCATACACTTGCTAGCTGTGTGACCCTAGGGAAGTCACTTAACCTTAGTTTCCTCTTCTAAAACATGAGGGTAATAATTGCACTCTCCTAACATTTCAGAATTCTAATTCTTCCACCTTAAACAAAATAGCAAAACCTGAGGTAATATTTGGAGAATATTTATTGGGGCACAAAGGTGGGATGGAGGGAGGGGATAGGATAGTTCTTTTTAAATATTTGGGAGTTTTTTTTTCACATGGGTTAGGGACTCTAATTGTTTTCTTTAGCTCTAAAGAGCAGAACTAGGAGGAATGGATGGAAATTATAAGAAAGTAAATTTTGGCTAAACCTAAGGAAAACATTTCAGACTATTAGAGCTGTCCAATAAAGGAGGTAACTACCTTGGTAGGGAGGGAGTGCTTGTCTGTGTCCATAATGTTGTTGAAGGTAATCAAATCCTTCACTTTCAGTGATTATTGAACTAGGCAATTTATGAAGTTCCTACCTACTCTAGAGTCAATGTGGTATAGGAGAAAAAATTCTATATCTGGAGTCATAGAACCAGTTTAAAATCCATCCTCAGCTACTTACTACCTGTATAACATTTGGGCAAATCACTTAACATTCAGTTTCATCCTCTGTACTAGAGAAGGAACTCTGAGAAGGAACTTGGTCTGTGGTTTGGACCTTCTGATCCCCCCAGAGATTTAACTATTGATAGTAACACTTAAAATGAAACTGAACAGTAATGACTAAGTGTGTGAGGAGGGTCTTGAAGGAGTGGTATACACTATCTCTAGGTCACCTGAATAATTCTGGGTGAAGCAGGTAGATCCACTCCTTCCTCCTCCACCCAGTAATGATGCCACAAGGATAAGCCACCTAAGTCATTGAAGGTTATTTGGATTAGGAAACATTATGTTGGAATTTGGAAATGATTATCCCCTATGGTTCCAGCTGGAAACTTTCGAGTTGGCTGTTCTAAATTAATGACCAAGTCTTTGCTCTCCCACCAGATCCCCACCCTGCTAGGGACCATGTTTACATAGCTGTCATGAGGATGACTGTAAATAGCCTTGGGAGTTTGAGAAAATCTGTGAATTTGTAAGATATTCTGAATTCTGAAGAGAGAAGCATAGGGGAGTTGATCTGGAAGACAACGTCATGGGAAGGCTGAACTGCCTCTTTGGTTGACTCCCAGCTCAAAAAGAAAGGAGGTAGTGTGGCAAAGTGGAAATAGTGATGAATTTAGAGATCTGAGACCTAAATTTGAGTCCCCTCTCTCCCCCTGAATACCTTGTATAATCCTGGGCAGGTCATTTAACCTTGCTGTGCCTCAATTTCCTCTCCTGTAAAATCAGAATTCTGAAATTTCTTCTCGTTCTAAATCTATGATCTCTCTGAACTTGAGCTATGATCTGATGACCTTTTTCAGACTGAATGAATTTTTTCACCTCACTTTGGCTACATTGCTTTAACTTATTTCATAGCCCTCTGAACTTTACAAAGACAAAGAGACCCTTCTTAGTCAGTTAGTGCAAGTATTATTAACTATGTTTTAGAGATGAAGAAACTGAGGTTTGGACAGTCTAAGTTGCTTGATCCATCTCTCAGAGATAGCAAGTGACTTTTTTATACTGTGAAATTTTTTGCCAATTAGGGATTCTTTTGGATTAACAAGTATCCCTTTTAAAAACACAAATATCTGGAAGATTCTGAGACTGTCATGCATTTTTCTTAGATTATTTCCATTTTAACAGCTAGCTGAAATAAACTGCATTGAGAGAATAGAAGTTTTCCACAGGAATAGGGGAAGTAATTAATTTTGGAGCATGTAATCCTTTGATGTGTTAAGCAGGCCTGGCTTCTAAAGTGCAGCATGCATGGTCCATAGTAGCAGGAGAGTTTAGGGCAGGTGTGGGGAACCTGCTGCCTTGAGGCCATAGGTTGTCTTCTAGATCTTTTTGACTGAATCCAAATTTTAGGGGGAAGGAACTGGAAAGCTGCAGAGAGGGTACAAAAAGGATGGGGAAGATGTCAAGCCACATTTCCCCAATTTCAAAAGTTTTTCTAGGGCTATTTTTTGAATGCCAGGAAGGGTAGAAAATGTTCTTTTTTATTCTAGGTAGTGCAATGGCTAAAGAGCTTTGAGTCTGGATTCAGGAAGATCTGAGTTCAAAATCTTTAGTTTCAAATAAGATACTTATTTGGGGCAAGTTGCTTAACCTCTGTCTACCTCAGTTTCATATACAGATATGTGTGTGTGTGTGTGTGTGTGTGTGTGTGTAGAGTTAATTTGATGCTTATGCTGTATACATTTTTATATGCACTTGTTTCCTTTCCCATTAGAATGTAAACAAACTCATTGTAGGTAAGATTATTTCATTCTTTGTAATTCTATCCCCAGAGAATAGCACAGTGCCTAGTAGGTGCTTAATAAATATTTCTTGATTGATTGATTGATAGTGGGTACAAGTTGATTGTATTTTCAACAAAGATCCTCATCTAGAAAATAAAGCTGTATTAGGTAATTAACTCATTTGTGGTCATGAGATAATATTAGTAAAGCACTCATAGACCTTAAAGCATTATAAAAATGTCAACTATTATTTTATTTTCTCTACCTAGACTTGAAGTATTAATGAAATGACTATTCATTAAATGGACACTTACAGGCCAGCCTGGAAGAGACATCATTAATATTATTGTTTCTGTGGAAAATGACTTAGGAGTTCCCTGAACATCCATTTACACAAGCCCTTTATAAGTTAGGAGTGGCCCTTACATAACCTAGTGCCATATACTTTTCAAGGTGTTTTGGCAGCTTATTTCTTCTACCTGGGCAATTGACTCTCCCCGTGCCTCAGGCTATGAAGATGGAGGCCAAGTGAAAATGAGGATTAGTGAAGGGAGACCATAACGATGCTTTTACTTGTAGGAAGATGTTACTTGCATTTGTGATTTACTTGCATTTTCCTCTTGGTCAACTTTAAGATTAGGAATGTAGTATCAATAATGCACACTTCCTTATTTCCCTTATGAGACTTAATGGTTTAAACCAAATTTGTACCAGAGTAACCAGACTGTTATTTTAAAGTAAGCACAATTATTTTCCTAAAAAGGGAAATGTTGTATGTGTAGCAATTTCAAACAATCCCTTAAATTTTGAGTGGTTTGGCTGTAACCTACACTCCCCTTTCCTTACCATCCACTCACTCCTTTGTTTTGTAGTAATTTGACTTTTGCCCTGATTTTTGTAATGATACTTGCCCTTCCAACCTCATGTACGACTTCCTATCATTAAACATAATATAGCTATCTCAGTTTTAATTTTCCTTGAACCACTTTGCAGCATTCAGTTCAACAAAAGGAAAATCTTCCTGATGATTAGGACTGTCTCATAATTGAAAAAGCTTTCCTTGGTCATCTGTCATTGGATATCACAAAGCAGGAAACCCAGGGCTTACTTGTTGGGAATGTTCCAGATGGGATTTCAGTAAAGCCAGAGTCAGAAAACTAGAATTCTAGTCTTGGGCAGCCAATAACCAGTCTGACCCTAGATAGGTCACAAAATTAGAGCATCCCAGAGCTGGAAGGGAATTCAGAGGCCAGCTAGTCTAACCCATTCGTTTTGCTTTTATTTTGAAATTTATTTATTTATTTTTAACATTCACATAAATTCCTTTAGTTCCATACGCTCTCTCTTCCTGTTGCCCCTCCTTCACACATTGAGAAGACAAGCACCATGATATCAATTATACGTGTGAAGTCATGCAAAACGTATTTCTGTGTTACCCATGTTGCAAAAAATAATCAACAACAAAAGGTAAGAAACATAAAGAAAGTAGGAAAAAACAGTGTGAAATTCAGCTCTGTATTCAGAGTTCATCAGTTCTCTCTCTGGAGATGGATAGGATTTTTCATCATGAGTCCTTTGAAATTGTCCTGGATCACTGTATCAATCAGAGCAGGCAAGCCTTTCACAGTTGATAATTTTTACAATATTGCTCTTACTATGTACAGTGTTCTGCTGGTTCTGCTCACTTCACTTTGCATCAGTTTATATGTCTTCCCAGGTTTCTAAAAAAGCATCCTACTCATCATTTCTTATAGCATAATAAATAATATTCTATCACAATCATAAACCATAATTTGTTCAGTCATTCTCCAATTGATGGACATCTCCTTAATTTCCAATTCTTTGCCACCAGAAAAAGAACAGTTGTAAATATTTTTGTACGTATGGGTCCTTTTCCCTTTCCTTTGATCTCTTTGGAATACAGACCTAGTAATGCTATTCCATTACTAGGACACAGTTTTATAGCTCTTTGGGCATGGCTCCAAATTATTCTCCAGAAGGGAATCCAACCCACATCAGAACAAGAATGTCTTCTATGATGTCTCCAATTGGTGGATACTCAGAATTCATTCTATAGACCTCTAGTGAGTAGGAGCTCACTACCTCACTACCTCTCTAGGTAGTCCTTTTGGGCAGGCCTAATAGTTAGGATTTTCCCTCTTATGTTTTGTATAAATCTTTCTGTAAATTTTATCCATTGTTTCTAGTTCTGAGGTCTCGAATCAACCAGAAATAAATCTACTGCCTCTTCCATATAATATCCTTTCATAGATTTATTATGAAATAATAAATAAATGATAATAAAGAAAGAAAGAAAGAAAGAAAGAAAGAAAAATAAATAAATAAATAACGAATCCCTAAATCTCCCTAAGTCTTCTTGACTCTTGACTAAACTTCAGTTCCTTCAACCAATCTATATACAGAATCATTCAAAGCCCTTCACCATCCTACTCATTCTCCTCCGACTATTCTCTGACTTATCAACATCCCTCATAATAATAGCTGGTATTTATATGGCACTTTAAGGTTTACAAAATACTTTGCAAGTATGATCTCAAACAACCCTGAAAAATAAGTGCTGTTATTATCCCCATTTTACGCATGAGGAAAGGGAGGCAGAAAGTGGTAAAGTGACTTGCCCAGATTCATACAGTGAACATATGTCTGAAGACTAGATTTAAACTCAAGCCTTCCTTACTCCAAGTTCGGGGTTCTTTATCTATTGCATAACCTAGTTGCCTCTAAGATATGGTGCCCAGAACTAAATACAAAGCTCTTGATGAAGTCTGACCAAGACAGAGGACAACATGGACACTGCCTCCTTAATGCCTTGCTTAACGTATGCTGAGATCACCTTAATTCTTTTTGGTTATTATGTAGCACTCTTGACTCCATTGACATTGTATTCTATGAAAAGGCCCAGGAAAACCATCAAAATTTAACCTTGCTAGCCCTTTGCTTTCATATGTTATGTTTGAATACATGTATGTATATTTGTATGTATACACACTCACACATGTGCATCATTGTGATGGCAAGCAAGTAGGATTTTTTGCTGTTCTTGTTTTAGTATAATCAACTGTCTCTGATTGAATGATGTGACAAAAGAAGATCTTTCCCACCCATTGGTGGGTATGGGAAAGTTTTCAGGAGGGCCCAGACCTTTTGTTAATGAGGCACTGATTTTCAAGGTTAGTGATGTTCTCTGACTTTAAAAAGTGTATAATGACTCTGAGGTGCTGTTTTACTTTGGGTCTTAGTTTTTGGCAGAAGGTTTATGTGCCAGATGAGATCATGAGAAACCAATAAGGAGCCCTCTCAGCTTTGAAAAGTCAGATGTTGGTGCTTCCCTCTCTAGCAACTATGTACGTATGGTCAGGCAGTTGCATCTGTCTATTGATTTGTGATGTATGCATTGCTTACTGTCAGAGAGTTTGGAAGTGCTGTCTGTTGATTTTGATTTTTCTGTATTTTCTGAAAGTTCAGGGCACTGACTTTTTCCCCTGAACTAAGTGAATGATACACGTGCTTGATTAAAGTGATTGTTGAGCCATCAAAAGTTACCTTCCCTTTTATAAAAGCAGATCTAAGAACTTGTGATAGCAGGCTCCCCTGGGTATGTCGGGGTGCTTACTTTTATAACCATTTATTTACATATATGTATATGCAGATGTGTATATAGGCATTCACAATGTGCATATATATGTATTGCTTATGTATATGTGTGTATGTATGTGTATATATGTTTATATACACACAGATAGGGAAAAAATTATTAGGCATTCACTAGGTACCTGGCATTGTGCTAAATTGTTGAGGGTATAAATACAAGCAAGCAAAAAGAAGTCTTCTTGCTCTCAAGAAGCTTAAATTCTAATAAGCAAAGATAACACATAAGGCAAAAGATTCCAGGGACAGAATCCAACATTCTAGTGGAGAAGAAATATGGATAATGGCCAGAGAGCATGCAGCCTGGTATAAAAATGGTGGCTGGGGAGTACAATAGGCATAACAATAAATTCCTATTCAAGACTACAGCCTGTACTTCCAAACCATGAAAGAATCTTACATTTATTTGGATGCCATTGATCACAAGAGGGACTAGATAAGGGTACATCAATAAGTCAGTGAACTCATTAGCATTTATTATTACTGAGATAAAATTTCAAGGTTCATAAAACTCTTGATCATGGGTCACTAATATCATCTTCATAGCTAAGGGACAGTTGTTCATCTCAATGCTGGTCATTAAGCTGACTATTTGGAGTCATTAGCTCCTCTGAAATTCATGGAATTATACCTTTGTGGAGGGTTGTGATTTTAAGTTGTAGAGGGATGAGGATCTTTGGAAAAAATGAGCAAGATGTAGAAGGGCAAAATGTGGCAAGAGAAATGATGACTCTAAAAATTCACAGACCGTGACAGTTGCAAAAAAGATGATATCAGCAAATGTGGTGATTTTTCTACAGCACTCAAATTCCTGTTCTGTATGTTTCAACTCATAAGACCTTTCTCCAAGGGCAATAACTGGAAGGATCCTGTTCACTGAACTCCTGGGATTCTGAGAAACGTAAAACAGTGATCCAAAGGGACTGGGCTTACAAATACTTGGCACTGAAAGAACAATACCAACGTGGTTTTTTATGCTTACCTATGTGGCTAACTTAGGAACTGAAATTAAAAGGATTTTTTTGAATTGGACCTGTGACTTCAACAGTTAGACAACTCTGAGAGAAGTTCTTCCTCTTTCAATGGGCTGCCACAGCATCTTGGCAACTCATGGTCTGCTCTGGGGACACTGAGAGGTTAAATGACTTGTCTGATGGCAGACAACCAAGATGTGTCCAAGGTAGCACTTGAAGGCAGGTCTTGAATTGGAGACCAACCCTCTACGCTGTACTCCATGTTGCCTGTCAAAAGGAAACTGTTGTGTAGAATTAAATTATTCCCTTTCTATTAGGAGATTATTTTGGGTGTAGTGTCAAGAGAAAGGTGTTCAAAGTTGACTGTGCCACTTGTTAGTGATGTGACCTTGGGTAAGTTTCTGAGCTTCAGTTTCCTCATCTCTAAGATGAGGACCTATTTCCTCCCTCACTCTCTCCATATCTTGAGCAATAATCAAATCAACACTGACAATGTTTCTCCAATAATCTATTAGCCTATAATTCCATTCACCATCCCTAAGAGTTCCCAGACTAAAACACTCTTCCCTCACCACTGTTTCCCCCACTCTTCCCTCACCACTGTTTCCCCCCACTGTTTGCCCCTGTTAGAATGTAAGAGCCTACTCCGAATGTGGTGCCTAATGCCTATAAGCCTTCTGGCTAGAGAGATTGACAATGGTGATTTGCTTCAGTCTGGGAATTCTGAGCTGCAGTAGGGCTAAAAGCCAATGGGTTATCTGTACTAAGTATAGCACTAGTGTTATAAGTACATCCATTTCTTCCCCTCTGGAGGATGGAGTGCACAAGGATCGGAGTCTAAGGAGGGGCAAACTGGCACAGGTGAGAAATCCTGTTGCTCGATGGCGGATCTTAGCCCATGAATGGCCATTGTACTTACAATTTGAAAGAGAGAGGGATATTCAATTCCCTCCCCCCACAAAAGAGCCTGGTGAAGGGACTATATATTTTGCATTTGTACTCCTAATGCTTAGAACAATGCTTTTTTCATAATAAGTCCTTGATATATGATTTTTTAGTCATTTATTTGTAAGAATTGTTGAGTTTTCCTACAACTCTCCAAGGTATGCAGAAATTCTTTAATCAATCAGTTGGGATATTTGCTATTGGCCATTAATGAAGGCAATTGATAAAACACGGGGAACTTTTGATGGAAAGGATTATTTGTGTCCCTTGAAGCTATATAAAAAAGTAGACTGGCCAGCTCAAAAAAGAGCACTTTAGCAGTGAAGGAGTGAGCCAGCTACAGGAACTCAATTCAGAAGTTGCTGTTCACCTTTCCTTTTGCACCTTGGTCCAAGTGAAGAGTGACTTAAAAAGATGCTAGCTAAAATATGGAAGTGGGGAGATATTCCTTGAATTTACTTTATCTGTCTGTGGTTTGCTTATTTCTCATTATTAGGGGCAAAATAAGCAAAGCTAAAGACTTAAGCTTAGCAGTCTTATTACATAATTTTTGTTAATAATACTGTTGATGGTAAGGGTTTGAGAGATATGTAGAAAGTTTTGATGCTCATCTAGTATTTTCTTGCCATGGATAGTTTGGTTGAACTTGGGATAACACATTCATTTTTATTATTGTTACCTGTTATAGAATAGAAAAAAATATTATACATATGTAGCACTGCATATAATGAGCCAGCATCTAAGCTGCAAATATAGTTAGAATATGGCTTATAACCATCTTAACATAAAGATGCAACACATGATGAAAGTAGTCTTCAAATGGCAATTGAACTATATAAACTAGGAGCTAGAAATGATCATGAGAGAGACCTATCTGATTTTACTCCTGCAACTGAATTCAATTGACTCTATAATCTTGGAATATGAGAGTCTTAAATTTGATGAGTCCAATGCAACACATGAAGATCAAGGTGGTAAAATCTTTGTTTTATAAACCATCTAACTTGCTTTTAAGCAGACTTTTGGTAAAGTAGTTGTATCTGTACCCTTTTGTAGCTAGGAACTATGTAAAAAGAATCGTATAGGAAGAATGGGTTCCTAAATGTGTTCCATTTAAAATGGCTTTAGAAAAATAAAGAACTTTTCATTTTCCTTTCTAAAGAGGTCATTATTGAGTATGCCATCACCATGTTGGTACTTCGACATTAGCCATTGAAGTACTTTCATGGAGACTGCTATATGTTGCTAAGAATGCTTTTTTTTGCTGATGTTTAATCGTCTCCTTCTTCCTTTTTCTACATTATGACCATGTAATTTATTTTGTTGTAAAAAAATCTTTGTAATAAATATTTCTATATTTAAAAATGTATATTAAAAGAAACAATGGTTATAGAAAGAGTGACTTTTCCCTTTCATTAAAAAACTATCCTTAAGAATTAATATACCTTAATATTTGGGGAAATAATAAAGAAATGGATTAGACTATAATCTCCACGAGGATGGGGCCACAGTAATTCACAGTGTCAATGGTAAATATTCAATGAATATTTGTTGAATGAATGGATGAATGAATGACTTATTACTGTTTGTAAGTTGCAAAATATATGTGGTAAAACCAGTATCTCCTGGGGATTGGCACTGTAACTACAAGTTTTACTTTACCAGTGGTTACATTTCTCAAAGTTTCCTATGCTGTGTAGTTTACTGTATGGGAATGTCCATGGGTCGAAACATTATTTTATAATTAAAAACAGTGCTGTCCATAAAAAATCTGCTGCTGTTTATGTTAGCATTGTTTGCCACTCACACGTAAAACTTACTATGCTTGGGATGAATCAGTCTTTAGTTCCTTAGTCTTTGATGATTATAAAGTAAAGGTAATTTTTTAAAAAATGTGATGACTTATCAGTCATTTACCATTGAGACTAAAATATTTAAATCATATTTTAAAGATTATCAATATATTTCCTTTAGATGTATACTCTTAGCCTTATTGGGCTTCCAGTTTGCAAAAGAAATATGAGACAGTTAAGGGAGTTACAACCTCCTGTGATCTGCCTTTTTGTATAGTCATCTACATAAACAAAAACGGGGCTGCAAAATAGAGAACATGGTGACACTCTCATCGCTGAGCAAAATGGGTCTGATTTTTCTCGGATTTTATGTAACATTGGTTTGGATTTCTTTCTTTATGACTATTGCAGTAGTTGTCATGTAGTTCCATGTAGTTCAGCAAAACATGCTCTTCTGTTTAAAGTGGGTCCTGGGTAGTGGCATAGCTTGGGTTTTAGGCTAGCTGCTTCACCTTCTCATTTCAATCTATTACAATGTCTGAGGTCCCATTTTCAAAAAAAGGAAGGAAGGAAGGAAGAGGAAGAAAGAAAGAAAAAAAGGATTGAACAATGACAAAAGCACAGGAGTCCCTACTGTTAAGGAAAAGCGCAGAGAAGGAATATAATCTTTTGAAGAGAGTCCTGAAAGTGAAGGAATGCATCTGTATCTATCGATCATGAATAATATACAACCTCTCCACTTTTTTTTTTACGTTGGGCAATTAATTTCTACTGGCCAGGACAGTCTGTTGTGTGATGGGACCTCTCTGGAGCAATTTCATTGAATCTCAGATCTGGAAGAAACCAGAGAGGTCATCTAGTCAAACCCCATGCCCACAGAAGAAACATCTATCATGTCCCCCAAGTGGTCATCTGATCACTTTTTGAGATAGCCACCTGTACCTTGTGGTGGCTCTGGTTGCTAGAAAATTTTCCCACATTGAGCCAAAATCTGATCCTCTAAAAATTTCTGCCATTGCTTTTAGCTTTATCCTGTATGGTAGAGCAAAGAAAACAAATCCAATCTATTTTCCATAAGACCTTAAAGACAACAATTATGTACACATTTTCTCCATGCCAAGCTGATTCTCATACTGTATAGTCACCAAAATCCATATTCTGATTGCTTTCTTATTAATGAAAAGGTACCATACCAATAACCTCCACTGATCCTACAGTTCCTCTGAACTCAACATTTGGACTCTGTTCTTCTCAGCAGGTATTTATACGCTTCCTGGGGCATCTCTTGCACTTTGTGTTTCCTTTATTGTTACATTAATCCTTGTCTTGTTTGGTTAACAATCAAGCAACAAGTATTTTTTTAAAGAAAAATTCAATCTTTTTATTTTGTTTAAATATTCCTTGCCTTTGAAAAATAATTTATTTATTTAATTTTAGTTTTTAACATTCACTTTTATAAGATTTTGAGTTCTAAAATTTTCTCTCTCCTTCCCCTTCCCACTCTCCAAGACAGCATACAATCTGATATAGGCTATACATGAACTATTCTATTAAACATATTTCCACATTAGTCATGTTGTGCAAGAAGAACCAGAGCAAAAGGGAAAAACCACGGGAAAAAAAAAGAGAAAATAGTATGTTTCAATCTACATTCAGACTCCATAGTTCTTTCCCTGGATGTGGATGGCATTTTCCATCATGAGTCTTTTGTAATTGTCTTTGATCATTGCACTGCTGAGAAGGGCTAAGTCTATCAAAGTTGATTATTGTACAATGTTGCTGTTACTGTGTACAGTGTTCTGGTTCTGCTCACTTCACTCAGTATCAGTTCATGTAAGTCTCCAGGTTTTTCCAAAATCTACCAACTCATCATGCCACAGCTTATCCAGCCATTTCCTGATTGATAGGCATTCTCTCAATTTCCAATTCCTTGTCACCACAAAAAGAGCTGCTATGAATATTTTTGTACATTTGAGTCTTTTCCCCTGTTTTATGATCTCTTTGGGATAGAGACCTAATAATGGTATTGCTAGAGCAAAGGGTATGCATGGTTTGGTTGCTCTTTGGGCATAGCTCCGAATTGCTCTCTGGAATAGTTGGATCAGATCACAACGCTACCAACAACGTATTAGTGTTCCAATTTCCCCACATCTTCTTCAACACTTATCATTTTCCTGTTTTGTCATGTTAACCAATCTCATAGGTGGGAGGTGGTCCCTCAGAATTGTTTTAACTTGCATCTCTCTAATCAATAGTGATTTGGAGCATTTTCTTCATATGACTATAGATAGCTTTAATTTCTTTATCTGAAAACTGCCTATTCATATCCTTTGACCATTTATCAATTGGGGAATGACTTGTACTCTTATAGATTTGACTCAGTTTTCTGTATCCTCTATCAGAGACCTTTATCCCAGACCTTTGTCAGAGACACTGGCTGTAAAAATTGTTTCCTAGCTTTCTGCTTCCCTTCTAATCATGGTTGCGTTTGCTTTGTTTGTGTGAAACCTTTTTAACTTATTTAACTTAATGTAATCAAAATTATTCATTTTGTATTTCATAATGTTTTCCATTTCTTGTTTGGTCATAAATTTTCCCTGTCTTCATAGATCTGATAGGTAAAGTATTCCTTGATCTCCCAATTTGCTTATGGTATCACCCTTTATGTCTAAATTGTGTACGCATTTTGACCAAATGTTGGTATATGGTGTAAGATGTTGGTCTATGCCTAGTTTCTGCCATATTATTTTCTAGTTTTCCTAGCAGTTTTTATCAAATAGTGAGTTCTTATCCCAGAAGTTGGGTTCTTTGGATTTATCAAACAGTAGATTACTATAATCATTGACTACCATCAACAAGCATTTATTAAGTTCCTACTATGTGCCAGCCACTGTACTAAGCAATGGGGATACAAAAAAAGGCATAAAGCAGTTCTTTCTCTAAAGGAACTCACTAAGAAAACATGCAAACAACTGTAAACAAACAGGATAGATACAGGATAGTGAATAGAGGGAAGGAGCTAGCACTAAAGGAGACTAGAAAAGCCTTCTTGCTAAAGGTGTGATTTTGGCTGAGTCTTGAAATAACCCCAGGAAATCAGGAGACAGGTGAGGAGGGAGAGAATTCCAGTTAGTCAGTTGTCAGTCAAGCATCTTTTTCAGCACCTACTATGTGCCAGGCACTCTGCTAAGTGCTGGAGGATTTCCAATGAAAATGCATGAATTTGGAAGGTGAATAGTCTTATTCAAGGAACAGCAAGGAGGGCCAGTATCACTGGATTTTAAAATACTGAGAGAGAGAGAGTAAAAAAAAGTTTTAGATTTATAAGTGTTTGTTTTATCTTCCAAAATAGGTTGTAAGATTCTTGGACTTTTGTGACCGTAACTTTTATTTTTAGATATCTGCTTGGAAGGGCTAGAATACAAAGGACTTAGGAAAAAGACAAATGAGAACAAAAATTGAAGTATGGTGCAAAATCACTGACCTAGGAGTCTGAAGGTTTCAGTTCTATTCCTAATTCTAGGAATAGTAACTAGCTACATGACCTTGGGCAAATCAATGGTGAATGTGAAAGCAACATGTCCTGATTAGGTTATAAGAAATGGAACCATTTTTGAGCAACTAATGAATATCTCAAAAGTTTATAGTCAGAAAGAACCATTCCCTGAAAAACAGTCAAAGAACATAAACAATTTTTCAAAAGAAGAAATGTATATCAATACAACGATTAGTGAAAAATCACTAATAATAAAAGAAATGCAAGTTTAGAAAATTCTGAGATTTTGGCTTGTAACTATAAAATTGACAAAAAATAGCAAATATGGAAATTGTCATCTTTGGCTTCTGTGGGAAGACAGGACTATTAACATACTGTTGGTGGAGTAATGAACTGGTCCAATTCTTCTGTAAGACAATTTGAAATTATATGAAAAAGTGACCAAACTCTTCAAACTCTTAGATATCCAATGTTTTTACTGGGTATATGCCTTAAAGATGGAAAGAAAGATACTATATGTGCTAAAAATATCTGTAGTAACATTTATGGCAATACAAATGTGGAAATAAAATGAATATCCATTGATTTGGGAAAATGTAATAAGATAGTATTATATTGCCTTAAATGATGACTATGAGGAATTCAGAGAAATGTGAGAAGATTTGTTTTAACGGATGCAGAATAAAGAACAAGGAAAACAATATATACAATGGTTGAACTAATGTAAATGCAAACATGAAAATAAAGCAGTAAAAGTATTTGCAATGACTAAGCTTGGTCTTGGAGAAGAGATGGTGAAACACTGTCCTTTTCTTGGTAAAAAGCTGAGAAGCAGGATGTTTTATGCATCATCAAATATGATCATTTTTAATTGCTTCTGCTTTAATTTGCTTTAGTTTAGTTGCTTCTTTACTGCAAGAAATATCAACAAGGTGAGAGGGGCATAGTATGAAATGACTGGTATAAAAAGACGAAATAATAAACAAACTGTTTAAAAACATGGTCAGAATCTCTCATTGTGCATCCTTCCAATTTTTTGGGAGGGAGACAGGTAATCATGCTCTTTTAGTTCACAACCGACATTAAAATTTATCTCTGTCCCCAGCCAGTGTTCTTCCTGGGAACATTGCAATACTGGCCCATATCTACATATTCATGACAAAAAGGAAAAGGTCCATGTAAAAACTTGGGTCAAAAGTACATTGAATATATGACAGGTTTTATTTAATGCCACCCCCCCAATGCCCACAAAACAGAAAGGACTATGTCTATAAACAGCTCAAAAAAAAAATCTCTTTTTCCTGGCATTCTACCTCCCTGCACACTTATATTACTACCCTAGAACTGAGAGTCCTTTGCAAAGGATGAGGACATAGGGTCACTACAGAGTAGAACTGTGCCCCCAGAAATGCACACTTCCCATATTTCCCAGGACAAGTGGAGGTCAAGGGCCAAGGTTACTTCTGCACACAATTACTCTGTACCAGTGTTCTGCAGGTCCAGGTCCTGTATGATCCTGGGATTTTCCCACTTTTTCAGGAACTCTTTTTTTGTTCTTTATCTTCCATACCACTACTGCCAACTCAATTCTATAGTTCCCACCTAATCCAGGAACTCATTAAAAAGTATATTGGTTTTTTTTGTTTTTATGCCACCAAAATGTCTCCCAGCATGACTCCTTCTCCATCTTCCAGAGAGCACAATAATAATACTTCTTTTCAAAAAAAGAAGAAAAAAATCAGTATAATTGAGAAGTCTGAAATTAAATGCACTATTCCAAACCTGTACACCTCCCACCTCTGAAAAGTAGTGGGGTGGAAATGTTTTCTTATGTATCTTTTTACTTGCTTGTTTTTTTTTTTTTTTGCAATTTTGCAATATTCACTTTCAAAAGTTTTGGGATTTTAGTTTTCCCATTTACATTGTTGTAGTTATTGTATATGTTATTTTACTGGCTCTGTTTACTCCACTCTGCGTCTGTTCATAGAAACCTTTCCATGCTTCTCTGTACTAATCACATTTGCCTTTTCTTACAGTACAATAATACTCAATTACATTAATGTACCACAGTTTGTGTAACCATTCCCCAATTGAGGAGATTCTATTTTGTTTCTAGTTCTTTGCTACCATAAAAAGTGCTGCTATAAATATTTTGATGTAAATGGGTACATTCTTCTTACCAACGGTCTTCTTTCATGAGTAATCTTGAGGAACCTTCAAGCTGCAAACAGAATAGATTATTGAAGTATACACACAAAGTTCATGACAATCCCAGCCAGGGTGAGATCATTTTGCCTAATTATGTTTTTCCATTTATGTAATATGGATGTATTTATTCATTACGAAATCAATAATTATCAATAAAGACAAACATTAATATAAACAAAAGAGAATTTACAAAGATTTAGAGGAAACAGTAAACATTCATCATTCTCAGTTAGTTTAGAAAAATTTTAAAAAGTATAGTATCACTTTAGCAAGATTGTAAGAAAATCTACTAATTATTTACATTTGGTCTTCAGAATGTGTTTTTTATTTATCTTTCTCTCCCCAATATTATTAGTTACATTATAAATGTTAATGTGCATATTGTTTTTTCTGCATTCTTTGTTTTGAATCTCATCTAATTCTTCCTGTTCCCTTATTTTTTTTCTATTTGTCATTCCTTATGCCACAATAATCCCTTACATTCATATATCATGACGATTTGACTGTTTTTTCAGTCATTGGATGCAGATTGTTTTTAGCATTTTGCTACAATGGATAATGTTTATGTACAGATGGCTCCTTTTCCACATAGAAATATTCTTATGATTTAGGATCAAAAGAAGATGAGTCCCTAGGCCAAAGAATATGCTTGGTTTTGTAGGTAGATAAACATTATGAGAGTCGAGAAGATAAAAACAACAAAATTTGATAATGGATTGGATATGTGGAATGAGAATCAAATAAGGAATCAGAGGAGCCTGAGGTTGTGAATCTGGATGATTATGAAGGTGGTGGAGCCCAGGATAGGAACAGGGAAGTTGAGAAGTGAGTAAGTTGGAGGGAGGGGTGTGGTCAAGTACTTAATAAGATGGCTGGGCTTTATTACAATCATCAGGGAGGAGCAAGGTCTCAGTGAAGAAAGTGAGTGATGATAGAATGGAAGGAGTGAGAAAGGAAAATGAGAGAGACTTTTCATTGCTGAGTTGTTGCTCCATCTAAATCTAGAATTCTGTTTCTGCCATTTTTTTCCTCCAATGAAATAATTCTTTTAATTTGCATTGAGTATAATTTGTTTATGTTTTCTCCGGTATTTCTAAGTGGTTATTTTACTAGTTCTGAGATTTCCTAATTTTCCTCAGTTTCTTCCTTATCTCATCTTGGGATACTTTAGCTAATTTCATTTCTTCAGTTCCTTAAGTGTGTTTGTTATCTATTTTGTATATTGAGGAAATTTTAGTTCAATTCAGTTCAACAAATGGATTTTTTGTGTAAGGGTCAAGAAAGATAAACATTATACAGTCCTTGCCTCCTAGGAGCTTATATTTCAATTCGGAGATTTAACAGATAGGAGGACAAAATCAATTCAAGTTTTATTTCCACTACTTCTGTTGATGTTTAAGTATATGTCCCTTCTAGTATTTTTATTTCTGCTTCTTTTAATCCAGAGTAATTTTATTTGTATTGTGTTAGAACTCTTCTTTCATTTGTCCATTTCATTGAGTATATTTTTTTTTGTTCTTTCTAACAACATGTTTTCTTTTGAGAGTTTTTGGTAGTTTGTCTTGTTCTGTTGGTGTTTCTATCACTGCTTTGAGAGGACATCAAGAAGCAACACTTTTGCAACTTCAAATTTCTCCATCTTCCCAGAAATCCTTCAATATGATTACTTTCCAGGCTACCCTACCTTGCCATGTGATGTAATGGTAAAATAGGGAGACCGAACAATGAAGAAAGAAAGAAATAGAATACAAGTGGGAAATTTGGAAAATCTCAAAGGATCTATAGCTATAAGGGACTCAGAGATCAACCCATTAAATCCCTTCCCATTTTACAGATGAGGAAACTGAGACTCAGACAGGCAAAATGTCTTGCCCAAGGACACAAAATTAATAAAAAGAAGAGTAAAAATTCAAACCCAAGATTTTCTGCCTATAAATCCAGCAATTTGTATTAAAATGGGGTTCTTATAAGGATCAAATGAGATAAGATATCTAAAGCACTTTGCCAGTCTTAAAGTGCTATATAATTACTGACTGTTATTATTTCCACTATATCATTCTGTTCCTGCAAGGAATCTTTGATTCTCTAAAACTGATTGACTCATTCTTTGCTTTAAAGCAGGTTTATACTTAGGGCTAACCCCAGATAAATTGTAATGTAAGGGAGAGTTTGTTTTACATTTCAGCCAGTCTCTATTTTGTGACTCTTTCCTTTCTGTCTGGGTAGAAAATTTTTTCCCATGCTTTTTGAGGTCTTTAGTGTTCTGCCTCTGTGCCTTCCTCCCCCTCTATTTAAGTTTGCTTTCAGAAAATAACAATGTATGAATTTAAGAGGAGGAGTCAATATGGTGTAGTGGATAGGGCTCTGGATTTAGGCTTAAAAAGATATGAGTTCAAATTTTTCCTCAAATCCTCACAGGTCATGTGACCCCTGAACAAGTGACTTAACCTATCAAAACCTCACTTTCCCTCATCTGTAAAATGGGATGATCATGACACACCTGGTAAGGTTGCTATGAAGCTCAGATGAGATTATATATGTATTATTGCTGTTGGTGTTCACTTGTTTTATTGTATCTGACTCTTTATGACCCTATCTGGGATTTTCTTGGCAGGGATGCTGTAATGGTTTGTCATTTCCTTCTCTAGCTCATTTTACAGATGAGGAAACTGAGTTAAACAGGATTAAGTGACTTGCCCAAGGTCACATGGCTAGTCAATGTCTGAGGTCAGATTTGAACTCAGAAAACCAAGTCTTTCTGACTTCAGGCCTGATGCTCTATCCACCGTGCCACCTGGCTGCCCATGTATTACTATTAAGATGAGATTTGTTGAGTCGTCCTTCTGTCATGGTGACTCTTCATGACCCCATCTGGGGTTTTTTTGGCCATGATACTGTAGTGATTTACCATTTCCTTCTCCAGATAATTTTACAGATGAGGAAACTGAGGCAGAGTGAAGTGACTTGTCCAGGGTCGCATAAACGTCTATGGTTGAATTTGAACTCCCAAAGCAGAGTCTTCCTGAATCCACAGAGGACAAGATATCAAGCCAAAAGAATGATTTTCTAAAATTGAATTTCAGGAATCTGAAAAGGAAGTGAAGGAGGTATTTTGAAGGGAGCAGCCAATTTGCTGTCACTCCTAAAATCATATTTTATAGGGAGCTCTGCATTCTACCCACTTTCATGGCCAACCTTGCCCATCTCTAAAACATCAGGGAGTAGGTGGCCTTTGGATCTATCATTGGTAATTTAAATAAGTAGTGTGTGTGTGTGTGTGTGTGTGTGTGTGTGTGTGTGTGTGTGTGTATGGTAAATGGCGGAGGAAAAGGAGATGACAATAGGATTTTTGGTAGCACTTGATAAAAAGTTCAACCATCTTGTCCCAGAGGCTTTCCCCTTTTTCCTTAGGGAAGCAAGCTCAAATGATATGATTCAGATAAACAGCACTAGGCAAAACCTGCTCTGATATACATTGTCACCTTGCACTTGCATATTTTGTACTAGACCAAGTTATGCATAGAAGTTATGCCAACCATCTAACAAGCTCTCAGCCCCTGATTTGGGGGGACTGGACCTGAAAGGACCTTGAAGAATTCTAATCAATGCCTCCCCTCTTCCCCGTCTCAATGAGAACTTGCAGAAGTGACAGAGCCTGGGGGATCCTCCCCCTCGTGCCCCTCAGTGTCCTATCCTCTTTGCAGAGGACTGCATATATGCTACCAAGGAAAAGACAAGTGACATTATATAAATACTTTGATCTATCTGTCCATGGCTCTAGAGTCAGAGCCATCCCACAATGTTGTCTCGAGCACTTTCAAAGCAATGGCATACATTAACCTACAGGTCAAAGGCCTGGCTGTTTGAAGTGGTCTCATCAGTGTGTGTGTGTGTGTGTGTGTGTGTGTGTGTGTGTGTATGTTTAACCAGAGGCAATGAATACCAGCTGTACAAACAGGGAGTTTGCAAAAATCATAACTCACTAGCAAAGGGAGTTAGTCATCTCTCCTTTGTCACAACATCTTAACTCCTGAGTTGACTAATTAAGATGGAACTCTTCAAAGGGGGCTCAGGGACAAGAAGATTCTAAAGGCTTCTCGGCTTCTCCCAGACTCCATCTATATAGGCTTGCCTGCTTGCCAGCAAGTGACTGAGCATCTCCTACATTCTTGAAATATACGTTTGCACATAACCAGAAGAAATCTCTATCTCTAATCTACGATAGTGAAAGAATGGTCATACCAAAGTCATTATTTTTGAAGAAATTATTTCTTTCCTTAGCCTTTGCCCTGAAATGAAGAGCTTTCCTTTTTTCCTATTCATGACTTCTTGTCATTAAGACAATTCAATTTGCCACATGTTTATTAAGGCATGGTTTACTGGAAAGCATGCTGGATTTAGATGATGAATCCAAGGTCCTGGTTTGGAGGCCTGGCTCTGTCTCTTAACCACCAGCACAAATCACTTCCCCTCTATGGATTCATTTCTTCATTTGCAAAAAAAGGTGGTTGGCCTATAGCTTTCAGTCTATCACATAGCTGGTGTCTAGGAGAAGCTGAGGAGTCTCTAGAACCTTTCTGTCCCTGAGCCCCCTTTGAAGAGCTCCATCTTAGTCAGTCAACTCAGGTGTTAAGACATTGACTAAAAGGACAGATGACTAACTCCCTTTTCTAGTGAGTTATGATTTTCCCAAACTCCCAACTTATACAGCTATTTGTTGTGTCTGTTATGTTCATTCCATAGTCATTAAACCAATATGCATTTATTAAGTTCCAAACACGTGCTAATCATTGTCCCAAGTTCAAGGTACCATGTTAAATGCTGGTGACTAAAAAGAAAAAAAATGGATTAATTCTTGTTCTTAAGAAACTTACATGTATCTTGGAAAAAATCCCTGTCCTCAATGTGCTTACATTCTATTGGAAAATAAACAGAAAGAGTGTGTGTGTGTGTGTGTGTGTATGTGTAGAAAACATTGAGCAGGGTGAATTGAGGACTGATCATGAGAAATAAGAATTCATGAAAGAGTGAAGGATGCAGAAAGGGAAACAGATCAAAGTGAAAAGAACATTAGGCTCAATTCAGCCTGATAACCAGAAAAAAAAAGGACAGGTGTGGTGCCTGAGATAAGCTGGACAATTAACTGGAGAAGTGGAATTTCTTTCAGAAAAATGGTCTTATTTGGAAGAGGAGGAAGGTTTGTGAAGGATAAATATTGACATCTACTGCCTGATTAAAGTGGGTAGGTTTGTAAGCACTTTGAAAATGTAAAGACCTTTGAACATGCATCCACTTTGCACTTATAATTCTGGCCTATAATGCAGCCTATAATACTGGCCCTTTGTCCTTTATTATCAGGCAGGACCATGTGCATATGCACACTTGATCCTAAGGTCATTGAAATGAAAAATGACTGCTTTGGGGCATAATATACATTTCTTTCCCATGTGGGCATGGAAATTAATGGAAAGGTTTAGTCGAGAAATGGCTTTGTATTTCAGAGCACCAAGGATTGATATTTAAATTTGCTTTTAGCTCAAGTCACTTATCTGAACCAAGGACAAAACAGAAAAGGCATAGAAGGTTATAAGAGTCTCTCTTTCTCTCTCTCTCTCTCTCTCTCTCTCTCTCTCTCTCTCTCTCTCTCTCTCTCTCTCTCAAAATCTGTGTCCCAGGTTCTTTGCTGGACTTAGCAAGAGAACAAATCCCTTGAAGTTTGCTTGATGCTAAAGTAATGGAGAATGACTTTGAACTCACTTCATAAGGAAAGGAAGAAACCTTTTCTGTGACAGCGAGCTGCCCATGAAGCAAGATTACTGTTGAATGCAGACGCCATCCAGAGCCCAATTCTTCATCATGGTACATGGGAAGACAGCTGACTTTGGAGTGAAAGACACTTTCAAATCCTTATTTTTCCACTTACTACCTATGTGGCCTTAGGTAATTCACTCCAACTTTTTGGACTTTTCAGTTTCTTTGTATATACAATGAGAGAGAGAGAAGATGACCTCTAAGGACCTTTGCAGTTGTAAATTTATCCACTTAGCTTCAAGCCTTGGAAATTTTATTTTTTGCCTTAAAAAGATATGGTTCTTTTGATCAACACAGTGCTCAACCATGATTCTAGGGGTCTGATGATAAAGAACGTTATCTATCTCCTGTCAGAGAGGTTGGCTTAAAATGCAGAATGAGACCTGCATTTTTTAGATATGGATAACACAGGAATTTGTTTTGCTTGATGATGTACAATCATTACAAATGTTTTCGTTTTCTACTGCATGAAGAGGAGGAAGGGAGGAAAATAAATGCTTGACGATTGGAAAAAAATAAAATAAATAGAAGGCATGCTCATTTTCAAAAGTAGAAATGAGAGGGAATGCAGTTTAGGGAAGGTTAGAATGGCCCAGAAGGCAATCTAACAATTGCTGAGTGAACAATAAATAGATTAGAACCTGCATTCTGTGATGAGGAGATTAGCAAAGATCTGCTGTCCCTCAGAGGACTTTCTAGTCCCCTGTCATCTTAGCAATTCATCATATTTGCTCTGTGGAGGGTTACTTCTCATGATACTGAGGGAGTAAGGCTTTCTTCCATCATAAAGTAGCTGAAAGATGCCAAATGACCCTACATGGATTTACAATAACTCACCCCCCACTTTGTAGGAGGGCTAGTCAAGCTGTTTAATTTTAATGACTTTGTTTTTTCAACCTTTTATCTTTCAAAGACATAATAAGGCCTGAAATGTATTACCTCCAAAATGCTCAATTTGGGGATATGATTTTTGAGTCTTGCTGGACTTTTCTGTTAAATTTATTTTGGAAACTGGAAATTGATAAGCCTGGACTCTGGTATTGGGAACTCTACTCCTTGCTTTTTGGCCATGCTTCATATTCTTTCTTACTCTGAAGAAGTCATTAATCCTTTAAAAGAAATTCAATGAGTCATTTAGAATTTTATAATGTCTGGAAGTAAGTTGTCCCTCATCTGTTCCTTTAGCACTTATTGTCTTTCATTGTTACTTAGCATGTGTTAACTTGCATTCTTAATTATCGTTATATGTTTCTTATATTCTCCAGCCCTTCTCCACTCCAACTAAATTGTAAGGTTTTATACTTTATTTCTATTTTTGGAGGGTGGGTGAAATATATACATGCATGCATATATATGTAAATATACATGCATACATATATGTATATATTTCCAGTTCTGAATTCTCTTCCTTCTTCCTACCAACGGAGAAGGCAAGAAGTATAATACTTGTTATACATGTGAAGTGATGAAAATGTATTTCTGACTTGACCATGTTGAGAAAGAAAAAGAAGCAAGAAAAATAAAGTGAAAGAAAATATGCTTTAATCTGACAGAATCCATCTCTCTCTGGAGATGGATAGCATTTTCAAGGATAAGTCTCTTAGAATTGTCACGGACCATTGTATTGATCGGAATAACTTAGTCTTTCACAATTGATTCTTATTAGAATATTGCTGCTACTGTGTACAATGTTCTCCTAGTTCTGCTCATTTCACTTTGCATTAGCTCATATAAGTCTTCCCAGGTTTTTCTGAAACCATCTACTTCATCATTTCTTACAGCACAGTAGTATCCCATCATAATCAAAGATATACCACAAAACCCAGAAGGGAAAGACTAATGCCAGACATAGGTACTGAACTAATGACAAAGCATCAGATATTGAAGGGGGAGGGAGGAGAATGATGGATGTGGCAGGGAATCACAGGAAGATGGATCAGAGAAGGCGGACGATGAACAGGGAGGAACAGAGCTATAACATGGAGAAACAAACCCAGACCTTGCTCTTCATAAGCACTGTGAGTTGTGTAGGCTGTATACCACAATTTGTTTAGCCATTCCCCAGTTGATGAATATCCCCTCAATTTCAAATTCTTTTTTGTACATATAGATCCTTTGTCTTTTATGTCTTTGGAATACAACCTTGTAGTGATATTCCTGGGTCAAAGTGTATGCACTGTTTTATAATCCTTTGGATATAGTTCCTAATTGTTGTCCAGAATGATTGGACAAGTATATAACTCTACCAACAGTGCTTGAGTGCATCTATCTTTCCATATCCTGCTAACATTTTCCTTTTTCTGTCATATTAGTCAATTTGATAAATACAAGATGGTATGTACCTCATAGTTCTTTTAACTTGCATTTCTCTCATTATTAGTAATTTGGAGTATATTTCCTATAACTATTGGTAGCTTTGATTTTTCTTTTGAAAACTATTCATATTTTTTGGCCACTTATCAATTGAGGAATGGTTTATATACACACAGACACACACATATTTGTCTCCCTTCCCTATACATATTTGAAAAATGAAATCTTAGAGACATTTATTATTAAAAAAATCCCCTAGTTTCTCACTTTTCTTCTAATTTGAGCTGCATTGCTTTTGTTTGTACAAAATGTTTTACATTCAATATAATCAAAATTATCCATTTTACCTCTCCTGATATTCTCTATATCTTGTTTTGTTATGAACTCTTCCCTTATCCATAGATTTTGCTTATGATATCAACTTTTATGTACATGTACTCATGTTGAGCTTATCTTGGTATACAGTGTGAGAGTTGGTCTATACCTACTTTCTGCCAGACTGATTTCTAGTTTTCCCAGTTGCTGCTGAATAGTGAGTTTTTGACCTAATAGTTTGAAACTTTGGGTTTATTAAACATTGGATTATTATAGTAATTTACTTCTGTATATTGTATGTCTAATCCATTCCATCGATCAGTCACTATTTCTGATCCAGTACTGACTTGTTTCAATGATTACCACTTTGTAGTATAATTTGAGATCTGGTATTGTTAGGCTGCCTTCCTTCACTTAAAAAAATTATCCCCTTGATATCTTTGACCTTTTGTTCCTTCGGATCAATTTTGTTGTTTTTCCTAGCTCTATAAAATGATTTTTTTATAGTTTGATTGGTATGGCACTAAATAAGTAAATTAATTTAGGTAATATCGTTATTTTATTATATTGACTTTGCTTGCCCATGAATAATTAATATTTCTCCAATTGTTTTGTTCTATGTTTATTTGCATGAAAAGTGTTTTGTAATTGTGTTCATATAGTTCCTAGGTGTATCTCGGTAGGTACACTCCCAAATATTTTATTCTATCTCTAGTTGTTTTAAGAGAAATTCCTCTTTCTACATCTTCATGATAAGTTTTATTGGTAATACATAAAAATGCTGATAATTTATGTGGATTTGTTTTATATACTGACATTTTGCTAGTTGTTGATTATTCTGGCTAGTTTAATTGATTCTCTTGGGTTCTTAAGTACACTATTATATCATGTATGAAGAATAATAGTTTTATTCCCCATTGATTATTCTTATTATTTCATTTTCTTTTTCTTCTCTTATTGCTATTATAGGCTTTCCTCTTGAAGTTGGCTCGGAGGATTCAACTCAGAGGTCCTTGACTAGACATACTGATAATTCTTAGCCCAATGCCAATGTCATATCTTCCAGGAAGTCTTTTCCTGAATCTTCCTGTTGGTAATAACTTTCTCTTCCTGGGGTATCAGTGCCTCTGATCAAGGAAACCCTTAGAATTTCAGTATATGGTTCATCTTGCTTAGTCTAAGGATTGTTCAATCACCCTCTTTCAAATTCTTAGACTAAAAAGGGGGGGGGTTGATTATATAGAAAAACTATAGAAAAGATTCATACTTGGTTCCATTGATTGTCATTAAAGTATTCCCTGATTTCCCACATGGGCTTATATAGTATTCATGACTTATACTAGTAACTTACACTACAGAATGAACTGCCTCCCCATGAGTTATACAGTCTACACGACTCATGGTGCTTAGGAAGAGCAAGGTCTGGGTTTGTTTCTCCATGTTATAGCTCTGTTCCTCCCTGTTCATTGTCCCCCTTCTCTGATCCATCTTCCTGTGATTCCCTGCCACATCAGTTATTCTCCTGCCTCCCCCTTCAATGTCTAATGCTTTGTCATTAGTTCAGTACCTATGTCTGGCATTGGTCTTTTCCTTCTGGGCTTTGTGGTTGTAACAGTCTTCAGGGTCTCCACCTGGAATTAGCAGATGTGCTCCAGGTGTTGCTCCAGGTCCACACAGCATTGTTCCATATCTATCTGCCCATCGTGACCTTAATGGCCCCTTTTATATAAATGGAGGTTCCCTCTCACATTTGTGTTCCAGCTCCAGTTCTCAGGATTACCTGATGCTTGAAACACACTCAAAATACAAATAAAAGGACATATTCAAAGAAATATAAATAAATTGTGAGGAGGAATGATATTGCACACAACAGTACTCTAAGGAACCACCTTGACTTAATTCCAGGATAAGGTGTTCACTTCCAAATAAGAGATTAAATGCGCTGATTTCTGTGGCAGGAATGTTCACTAGAACAGCAGAGTGATTAAGGAAGTAAAATTCAGCAAGCTAAAATAGTGAAGTGACTGACAATTTGCTTCACATAGCCTTTATTTTATTTTATTTTTCCAAAAGAAAAAAAAACCCAGCAAGAATCCAGAGAAAGGCTTTAATTGGAAGCCAAACAGCTTTTCATTAGTTTTGTAGCCATGGAAGCAAAATCTGCCATTTGCATTGACTTCCACTGGGCTGTTTGTTATTCCCTGAAAGAAAAAGTGAATTCCTTAAGGCAACCTGAGAAATCAAAACTGGCAGGTGCTCAGCCATTCAATGTGCTGATCAGAAGTTGTTTATTGTGACTAGAGCAAATGATGGTAGCTGCTTTCTCAGAATACAAGAGTAGCAAAACTGTCACCATGTCATTGATTCTACTGCTAGAGTCCTACTGGGCACAACCTGCGTATTGATTTCCCTAGCATCACCTGTCTGATTGGAACTGCTATTTGGAGGTGTCTCATTAAAAAGCCATTGTGGCATATCGAAGAATTATTTTTAATGTAGAGCTCATTTCTAGAAAATCACTCCTAGATACCAGTCTTTTTTTCCCTGTAAAATCATCCTTTCAGTAGAGAAACAAATAAAATTTGTGCAAGATTATGTTTTTCCCTCACAATATTGAGTAGCAAATGATTTTGCTTTGAAGCTTGGTTTATGTGCCTAGAAAGGAAGTTGATATAAAGGGCATTCTTAAATGAAAACACCGACTTTCACTTCCTCTTGGATAATCCCTTTTCTACTTTAATGAGAGCTAGCTCTCACCAGTTAGGTAAGAGACTGAGAATCAAGATTTTTCAAGTCTGGGTTCCAATTTGGCAATGTATTATTTCACTCTGGTCAAAATGAGAGAACTGTTGTTATTTTTTTAAATTATGGTCTGTAAAGCCATGTCTGTGCATGCAAGGTTATATGATGATACCTTGAGGAATCAACGCATTTCATTGATTTCATTCATTGATGAATCAGAAACATGAAACTGGCAAAAATAGTGCAGATAGGTAAATTGGTCAATGATTATCTGCAAAACTTCTAAGAAAACCATCACTTGCATAAGAAATGACAAAGATGAACTGGAAGGAGTGTGGGAGGACTTGTATGAATTGGTGGAGAGTGAAGAAATGCAAATGAAAACATTTAAAGGTTCCAAACTCAGATTAAATTCAATAACCATAGCTGATTTTGGAGTTCAGATGTATTCCAATACATCTCCCTTTTCTCAGTGGAAAGTTAAGAAACTTTGAATGCCAAATGTCTCCTATACTGACTGAAAAACCACTGTATCATTGAATTTTGTGTAATTATTATTATTTTTTATTAAAAAGAAGAATTCTTTGGGTTAGGGGAGCATAAGGCAATGACTGTTGTAAGAAACAAAAGATATCAATAAAATTAAAAAAAAAATAAGTCCATGCCTGTAATCCTAGCTACTAAAGAGGCTGAAATTGGCAGACCTCTTGAGTTTAGGAGCTTTGAGCTGAATGGTTCTTACTGACTGAGTGTCCACACTTATTCTGGCATCATTAATGGACACTTCCTAGGAGTAGGGTTCACCAGATTGTCTAAGGAAGGGGAGAACTAGATCAGGTAAGAAATGGAGCAAGTCGAAGCTCTGGTGCTGACCAGTCATGGGATTTGTCTCATAAGCAGCCTTTACATCCAGCCTAGCATAGACAGGGGGACTCTTAAAAAAGAATGAACCAAAAATAAAGTCAACAGCTTGATTGGTAAGTGCTTCATTATACATTTCCCCCATATTCAGTCAATTTCCATGTTTAGTCAATTCCACTTCCACAATATCTTTTTCATCTGTCCCCTTAGTTTGACTCATACTACAAAACACCCTAGTTCAAGCTCCCAATACCTCATTCCAGTAACTTTGCAATAGACTTTTTTTGAAGAATATTTTTTTGGGGTTTTGTCTATTTATTTTTAGCCTTTATTCATTTTAACATTCATTTAAAATTTTTTTGAGTTCCTAATTTTCTCCCTCTCTCCTCTGCCTCTCCCATCCTGCAATAGACTCTTAGTTGACCTCTCTGCATTCAGTCTCTCCTTTAGGCTCAGTGACCTGCTGAATTGATCCTTCTAAAGCATTTGTTTGATTGTGTCATCATTCTATTCTAAAAGCTGCAGTGGTTTCCTTTTTCCCACTAGGATAATATGCAAACTCCTGTGTTTGGCATTTAAAATCCTTTAAGAGAAGGAGAAAGAAGCAAACAGAGTGAGTGTCATGGGAAGAGGAGGTTCCGCTGAAGTTGCACAGTACTAGCCTGAACACATTGTCAATGCAGACCCAAATGTCTGCACAGAATTCTGCATGGGTGTGGTGATTCTCCTGGGAGTAGAAGTCTAATAGAGAGCCTAAAGAGGGGCAAATGAGCCCAGGTTGTTTTAGCCTTCCATGCCAAACAGAGAAGCACTGGGGCCATGTATTTCCTCTTCATTTCCAACCTGAGAGAGATATGGAGTTGTTATTTAGTCATTTCAGTTATATCCAACTCTTCATGACCCCATTTGGGGTTTTTTTAGTAAAGGTACTGAAGAGGTTTGCCATTTCCTTCTCCAGATCATTTTTCAGATGAGGAAACTGAGACAAGCAGGGTTAAATGACTTGCCCAGGGTCACACACCTGGTAAGTGTCTGGGGCTGGAATTGAACTCAGGAAGATGAGCCTTCCTGACTACAGGTCCAGCAATCTATCCACTGCACCACCTAGTTACCCTATGTATATATAGATGTATGAACATGTATGTATGCATGCATATACATTATATATACATACATACATATATATATATATATATATATATATATATATATATATACGCACACAATTTAGCTAGACAGGGATATTCCTCCCTCTAATTCCCTCAAGGACAGATTTAGACTCTGTAAAGGGTAAACAAAGCAAAAATATTTTTAAGTTATTCTTAAGATCTTAAGAATATACCTGGGTTGTCTTTATCACCTATCCTCATCTGTGATTTCATCAATTGGTACAGAGGGAAATCATCTGATCAGGGGTATTCTAATCCCGACCCCCCCTCCCCTGCCACCCCAGAGGAATGTAAGTTTCTTGAAGGTGGAGAATATTTTTTGTCTTTGCTTCCACAGAACCCACCATGGTACTCGACACACCCCTAATAAGTATTTTTTACGTAGAACTGAAATTTTGGTTTAAAGAACTAACTTTCATATGCAGCTGTTGGCAGATCTACTTTCCTCCCCATCACATTTATAAAGGTAGAAAAATTAGAAAAAAAATCTTAAAAAAGATCTCTTCTGAAAAATCTAAATTTAGATCGAAAATAGGGGTTTCCTCTTTTGTAGATGATATGAAACATGAAGCACAAGAAAAAATCAGAAATGTGTTCTTTGAGCTGAGATAGAATTTAACTAATTTTTGAACCTTATTGTCCCACAGATGTTCTTGGTAAGTCTTTTCTTTTTTTTTTTTTTAATCTCATGAAAATAAGAACAAGAAAAATATATAACTCAATTTCCCCCATCAACTACAAGGTTTGAGAAGTTGTAACTTCTCAGAACTTTGTTGTATGTATGTGGTCAATTTTTTTGTGACAACTCCCACCCCACTTATCATAAGGTATTATATAAAATAATTTTAAAAAAATATTTTTTGGTGAAAGCAAATATTTTTTTGATATTGATAAACAGATTTCTGTTTTTTTCTTTTGCAAATTACTAATAATGCAACAAACATTTTTTAAGAACTGACTATGTCACTAGCACTGTGCTAGACCCTGGGGGAGATACAAAAACAAGATTCAGTTAGTTTCCTGTCTCATGAATCTTCTAATCTCCTATGAAAATGACAGTAGCTCACATTTTCTTAGAATTTCAAAGTCTACCATGTGCTGTCCTCACAACAATCTTCTTAGGCGGTAAGCAGAACAATTATCACCCCCATTTTACGGAGGAGGAAACAAGTTCAGAGAGGGGAAGTTACTTGTCCCTGCTCACATAGTAAGTAGCAAACTTTGTTTCCTAATTTCCAAGTTCATGAACCCATCTCACCAAGCAAGGGGTTTTTTACCCGGAGTTCAAAAACTTGTTTGTGACACATCTGGATAACTGTATTTCAATATATTTGGCTTCCTGTGCAATCCTGTGTATTTTATTTTAGGTATTAAAAAGAAGGGGTGTATAGGTTTTGCTGGAAAGCCAAGGGATTTATGGCACACAAAAAGTCTAGAATCCTGTCACTAAACCATGCTGTCCCCTCATTGTGTAACACATTTCTAGGACAGATTTTCCTTAGCCCCATCCTGTTCAGTTCTAGAGACTAATACTATCCTGTACACATAGATCCTCAGTAAATTATATTTGAATGAATCAATGAATAGTATGGGACCAAAATGCTTAAGTATTTAAACACTCAAAAGTACTTAAAATATTTTAAATACTTAGTATCTAAGTCACCTAGTATTCTAATTTTAGACTTAAGTCAAATTAGTACCATTCTGACAAGAATGGGCTTGCCAAGGACACAGGCTTCCTCATTGTTTCAGCTTTTCTTTGGTTGGGAGGCATTTGTAAGAGCAGCATTAGCTATTGTGAGACACCAGACTACCCTTTGGAGTACTGGATCACTAATTAATTTCATTGATAGCTTTCAGCAGACAGAACACTAATGAACATAGACAGGATCTGCTTTAACTCTTGTACTGAGCTTTTATTTGCCACCTGCTGTATGTCAGTCACTGTTTTAAATGCTGGAGAAGCAAGTGCAATGAATGAAGCAATCCGTATTTGCAAGGAGTTTGCAAAGGAAATAAAAGGATTCTTCTGTGGCTTTTGCAATTGAATATGTGACTTCTAAGGCCAGTTTTTGAAGTTCCTTCTTCTGCTGAGTTCCTTCTTTTGTTAGTGCCCTGTATATCTTGCTTCTCTCTACCTTTTTTTTCCTGCCCAGCCTCATTATTAGAGGGCTCTATTACTGTACGTAATAATGAAAATAAAAATATTGCCCCATGGTGGAAATTTCCAGTATTCCTGATTATGTAGCTCATTACTGCCCCCTGCCCACCCCTTGATCATTTGTTTCCCTTTTGCCACGAAGTCTCTTTTGGTTCCAGCAGTCCCAACACTGTCTGAGAAGGCTTCCCATTCTTTAAGGGGAGCCCTTCCCAGCGCTGAACCTTTCTTCCTATTTCAATCCTTCCCTTTGCCACTTGACACGGTAGCCCCAGCTTTTCTTCAAAGACTACCAGAGTTCTTTTTCCTTCATTGTTTACCCTTGATTTGATTAAAGCTCATCTCACATTCCCCTCTACCTTCGTCACTCTTCCCCCTCCCACTGCCCTTTTATGCACCCTCCCATCATTTTATTTAGTTTCAGAAAAAAAGTTTCTAGTTTCAATCAGAGAAATATTAGCTTTTCCACTTTGGATTAGAGTGAAATTTCTTCTTGAAACATTTACTTCCTCAAGGTCTGTGGTTACCTGAATGTTTTATGTAGCCACACAAAAGGATACTTTTCTATACTTAAAAGGATTGACCATGATACCTCTCACAATTTGTTTAGTACTGGTCCTCTGATACTAATATAACTGAAGTGTCCTGAATACTCTTACCTTCTTTTGGTTAAGTCTTTTGGTGTTTTCTCCCTTGACACAAGTGTCTTAGACTGCCTCTTTTCCTTCCTTGTTCTGTCCCTGGCGAAGAATTCCCAACTTTTTTCTGAGGCAGTGACCCAACCAGACTTCCTTGTGTCTTGGGTCCCAAATTTTTTTCTTCTTTCCTCCAACTTCACAACTTGAGCACAATGTGCATGTCCCGTACTCCAGTCTTTCAGAATCATGGGAAATGACTGGTCGCCTAGTCTGATATTCTAATCTACGCGAAGATGTTATTGTTCAGTCATTTCAGGCATGCCCTTTTGAGGGTTTTCTTGGCAAAAATACTGGAAAGGTCTACCATTTCCTTCTCCAGTTCATTTTTCAGATGCAGAAGCTGAAGCGAATAGGGTTAAGTGACTTGTCCAGGGTCACACAACTAGTAAGTGTCTGAGGCCACATTTGAACTCATAAAGATGAGTCTTCCTGATTCTCAGCCCAGGGCTCTATCCGCTACACCACCCCCCAATAATAATGAAAGAGATAATCTTCTGCATGTACATCGTCTACTTTATTTTTGCATTTAATATATCAACTCAATCTAAAAGAAAAAATATGGTGATACTAGCAAGAATTAATTCTTACTTCTATAAAGGGGGCCTGACCAATGAGAGTTTATTTGCAGAGCACATTCAATTTGTTCCCCTTTCTATCAGCCCATATGGAAGAGGCTAAGGAGACTGCTTTCAGATAGGTTCCTGCACATGTAATCAAAGGTCCTACTGCCATTACCTGAGCAGGTAAACTGACCCTTGCTCACAGTGTATCTCTCATTCATCTACAACCAAGTAAGAAAGAGAACACACCTGGCCAATTTCGTGTGTAGTTGCTAATGTATCATTCTTGAATGAATGTATTATTATAGTTATAAAAAGTATAAGTGCCTTTTTAAAGCAGACTTCTCAGTTCTAGCTGTGTCCCATTGAAAGACTCTTCTTCATGGTGTACAAGACCCAGAAACAGAATAGATCCATGCAGACTCTGTCTTGAGAAGCAGAGCCTCCCATTACCCATCACCATGACTTTCCAGAAGTGAACTTCCTTTGCAGGCTAGTCTACATGTACTTGCAGCAGGCAGATATGCATTGGCCAAGCCTTCTGGGAACTCATTGGCTAAGTCCTCATTAAAGTTCTATAGGCTGAAAGGTTTATGAAGTAGTTTACTCAGAACAATACCATTAATTATTACAAATATAATTATATCCATTTTATAGATAAGGAAATCTGGACTCAGCAGAAGAAAGTGCCTAGGGAATGGAATATTTTTCTGTTGTTTTCTAATCATATGTACTTTGCAGCCTGTTTTTATAGCACTATAGAACATCAGAAATGCTCTTGACAATCAGAGTTCCATAGTATTTTTATATTTTTATTTAGTTTGAGTTAATTATAATTTATTCATAGAAATAGTCTCCATGTAGTCATATATTAATCTGCTGAGGATGCAGCTGAAATTTGTCAGGAATTATAATCTGCATAACAAGAAGGTAATCATAAATGGTTGTTTCTTTATGAGACAGGAAGGAGGCAGAATCAATTTTTCCTGAAATTTTTTTGAAGGAAAGCCATGCTTCTGTATATTGCATTAGGTTAAGAAAAATCAATCAGTCCCAAAGCAAAATGTTTTTTTTTTGCAATTTTCCATGTGGAAGACTATCAATAAATCTGCCAGTCATTATATTTTTATAAATATAATAACTCATTCATTCGAGAATAGTACAATAGTAACTACACAGGCAAAACTGACAAAGTTTAAAAAATGTACATAAAATGTAGAAATAGCCAGAATTTCCAAGATATAGAGTATTATCATCAGGATGATGTAGCCTCTCCATATATAATATTAATATAATATAATAAATAACATAATATATACTGTAATATAATGCAATACAATGTAATGCAATGTAATACAATGTAATATAATATCATTAATGTAATATAATATGTATTTATAAATATACTAGGATTATTATATTTTTCTTTTATTTTCTGTGTTTTTTCAATCACATCTCCATCAATTTTATCTCCATTGTTTATCCTCTGTTCCAATCTGAGGAAAGTATTCTAATTTCTTCTATTTATTATTTTGTTGATCTCTGGTTTCATATACCATGGAGCTTGAGAAGCTAAGATTTCTCCCCAAAATTGAGAGAAATATATCACAGTCTTGCAGATGAAATCAATCAGTGAGAGTTAGAAACAAGGACTCTGCCTACATAGAATAAGTAGGAAGACACTAGAAAGCAAACTCATGTAAGAAGACACAGGAGTATCAGTAGAAATACACATTCTGGGGGGAAATAAACTTGGTCTTGTCTGGGAACTAGGAGTGAGAAAATTTTTCTAAGAAAAAGGCTAAAGATTTATGGTGTGAGAACATCAAAAAGAACCAGGGGAGGGAGATGACACAGCGAGGAGTTGGGATCATGGTGATGTATTTTGCCAGTCAGGGAAGAAAAGGTGGAACAGAAGAAATAATGGGTCTAGGAATCTAGCTCTCCATCCTGAGCCCCAGAGAAAGGAAGGAAACCTGCTGGGGGTGAGTATATCTCTGCAAAAAACATAGTTTTCATTTTTGAATTCTATTTGATTAGAAACTTACCGAACTTTGAAACCAGTCGTTTCCTTCCTGAAGCCTCAACCAAGTGTATTGCTTTGGCTTGAAAGAAGCTACTGTTCTAAAGTACTGGGTTTTAATTGAGTTGCCTGTCTTAAAAAAATTCTGCTTGGATTTTAACTGTGATGCAGAAGCTGAAGTTACAAATATTTGGTTTTCTTTTCAATAAGAATTGTATATTTTAAAAAAATACAAATGAAAAAGCACCAGTTAGAAGGCACTGCCAGTTATAATGGCCAACCTTCCTACCTTTCCAGTCTTCCATACTTTACTCTCTTCACATGCTTTACCTTCCAGTTATTTGCTGTTCCTCCCACATGACATTTTATCTCCATGTCGTTTCCTTGGTTGTGAATTCCATGTCTGGAATTCTTTCCCTCTTTATTTCTAAGTCCTAGTTTCTCTGACTTCCTTTAAGATTCAACTTAAACCTTACCTGGCCTACCTCCTGTCCTTTGAAATTACCTTTGATTTATACGGTTTCTATCTTGTATTTATATAATTATTTATGTATTATTTCCCCCTGTAGAATGTGAGCTCCTTGAGAGTTCATATGTATATGTATTTATAAATATACCATGATTATTCCATTTTTCTTTCTTTTTTGTATCCTCAATACTTGGCACAATGTTTGGCATATAGTAAGCACTTATTGTCATTCCTCTTTCATTTTTGAAGAAGTCCAATAACATCCTGGATAATATCTTGACTTGCATATGAATTAGATTTAACTGAGGCAGAGTCGCACAAAGACATCAGCCTCACTCTCTCTTCCACAGTTATTGAAGTCCAGCGGCAAAAATCAAGATACAGGGTGATGAACCAGGATGCAGTGGATTCGATGTCTGATCAAGCTCTAAGTGATCTACAGCGCATGCTTCATCTGCCTTCATGGCCATTGGAACAGATTCTTCTCATCCATCCATTTCACTGAGGGAAGTCTTCACCTGCTTGGAGTGGTTAGCCCCCTACCTCACTGATGGGTCTATCAGTTATCCTCAACCTGGTTTAGCCCATCTGCTGGGATGGTTTACTGGGGTGTGACTGCTGTGCATGCTACAGCTTCTTGGAGCCACAGGTAAGAGTTGGGTGATAGGTACATGCCTGTAAGCCTCATCGAATAATTGGCATTTAGGTAGGCATTTACAGGAAGCTGAAATAATAATAATGATAATAATATTTATTATTAAATAAAAATAAATAACATTTATTTAGTGTTTACTTTGTGCCAAACACTATGCTAAGCACTTTACAAGGATCTCATTTGAGTCTCACAAACAACCCTGGGAGGGTTATTAGTATCACATTTTACAGATGAGGAGACTGAGGCAGAATTAAATGATTTGCCCAGATAATTGGTAAATGTCTCAAGCCAGATTCAAAATCAGGTCTTCCCAACTCCAGGTCCAACACTCTGATCACTGTGCCATTGAAGTTTCTAGTGCACCTTTCATGCTTTATTTCCTTTGCACTTCACAGTAACCTGATGTGAAAGCCACTATAGGTAATAATAACAATAGCATTTATATAGTGCTTTAAGTTTTTAAGCATTATACTTTATAAATATCATCTCATTTGATGCAACAACACTTGGAAGTATGTGCTCTTTTTAACCGCATTTTACAGATGAGGAAACTGAGGCAATCAGAAACCAAGTTGACTTGCCCCATTACTTTACAGATAATGAAATGGAGGCTTAAATAAGTTAATCAAGTTATTCTTGATGACAGCAGCTACTATGTGTCAAGGGGGATTTGAACCCAGATTTCCCTGACTCTAAATCTATAACCCTATCCCAGCTTCCTCTCTATAAATCCAAGATAGCATGGGAAGTCAAGACAAGTATCATCTGTGTTGCCTTTGTTCACTCTCTGAAAGGTTTATTTTGGTTTATTGAATGGGTACAATAAATATTGTACTATGATGATTGACAAAGCATTCCTTACTATCCAACCCTGATTGTGAGGAATTCACCATTCACATTTCCCATCAGTAAGTTTGTTGTGTTCATGAGAGGACATCAGTCAGCTCTGGATTCTCAGGTCTCCACATCCTGGGAGCTCGGTGATACCGGCACTCTTTGCCAGGCTCTCTCCAGTTCTATGGCCCTTTGAACCTCCGGAAGTCACGTCTTTATTGCTTTTGCTTATTCCTTTTTTAAGCCAACTATTCTTTCTAGCAAATATCTCTAAGGGCCAACAACCTTTCGTATTGTGTATTGGGAGAGATGCCATCTGAACATTCTCCTCTTGGTACACCTCCAAAAATAGGACAGAACTTGAGTACTTCAGTGGGAGCAAAGGGAGCTCTGGGGGCATTTCCATGATCTAATTGAGAGCTATACACTATGGAGTTCCTGAGGAATATGGCCAATGGGAAAAAATACTGGGTATTTTCAAAAGACTAAATCAAAATAAAAAGCTGCATTATATGATTTTCCAGAAAACCTCTATGTTAGTAGGTCCTTTGTTGTAGACAAAAGAAAATAGAGTTAATGATAATGGATGATAGCAATGTTTTTGATGGGTTATAAACTTATCTGCCTAGTCTGTTTATGGTCTGTGGTTCACTGCAAAATCTGTGATGCCACATAAAATAATACAGTTGTGATTCATCCCTTTCCCTGGATTGTAAATCATATTTCTCAGTATAATCAATGGATTTTATGAGCTGCTGAGTGGTCACTAAAGATGGACATTATCACACAGATTAGTTGTTAGTTGGAGATCTTATGCCTATCTTTAATCTAGATATATGTCCTGTGAATAGTTCCATTGGGAATGAATTTCCATTTTGCAGCTTCCTTTCCTTCCCCTCCCCCCCTTTCCATTTAAGTGCCTTTCCAGTGTTGGAATAAGTTGTCATTTCTTCCCACAAGAAGACTGGGAATTGACTTCTTGATCAATGAGCAATCAAATCTTGAAATTATCTATCCTTTTAAGTCAACCCAACTGTCTTAAAACAAAGTGCTGGAACATAATGGATAATCAATAAATATTGAACTAGCGTAAGAGAGGTTTCATCTCTTAATTCATTTTTTTCCAATGTACCTCCAACTATCAAAGGAAAAAAACTCAATTTTGATCCATTTTGTTATGATCTCTCACTTAAGTATCTTTGACTAATCCTTATTATATTCACCAATCTGAAAGAGAAATATCCACTGAGAAATTTCAGATTCTACTTTGGATCTGGCTATTTTAATTGGTATATTTGTGTGTGTGTGCATGTGTGTGTGTGTGTGTGTGTGTGTGGGTGTCATGCTGTGTGTATGTGTATATTCATGAATGTGTATGTGCAACAGGGATATAGCATACAGAACCTACAAAGTAGAAAAAAAGAAGAGAAAATTATTCCCAAATCAGCAACCAGTAAACTTGAATACATTCTTATAGACAGGCAGTGTGGGATAGTGAATAGAGAGTCAGTTTTAGAGAAAGGAAGACACATTCAAGTTCCACTTCTTCCATGCACTGATTATGTGACCATGGACAAGTCACTTAATCTCCTAGTGCTCTAGGTAACTCTCTAAAATCAGAAGGTACTAACTGGTGTTAGTTAAGAGAGAGTATCCACAGGTAGGAGCCTCTACAGCTAAAATCACAGGTCAAGTCTCTCTGGCTTGTAATCTCTTACATTGTTATTAAGAATATTCTACCTTCAATTATGTTCTTTCTTTTATCCTAGACTTTAAAATAGGAGGGATTCTACTCCCACATTCACAGTTGAGGAATACAAAGGTTGATTTTGCTCCTAGGTCTTGTGATAAATATATTTGAGCCTAGTCTCCCATCCTTCCCCTTATCCTTGGTTCCCTTTTGGATCTGTTCTGATAGCAAAGTGAATCTTGGGGAGTCACGTTTCTCTAGTGTTGGCCTACATGCGCAGAGACGGTACTTCTGATAATATGCAAAGTAGTCTTTAGCTAAAATCAATAAGATAATATTTGTAAAGTTCTGGGCAAAGTGATTGGCACATAGTAGGCACTTAATAAATTCCTGATCCCTTTCCTTCCCCCTCCACATTCCCTACAGAGACAACTTGGTAAAATTAGATATTGGCAACTAGATAGTGTCAGAAGTAGTTAAACTGTATGCAGGAGAAATTTTCATTCCCTAATCAGGTTCTAATTGAGTTAAGAATTTTGACTGTGGAATTTCCAGTGAGCCTAATAGTGATATTAAAGGGAAAATTCTTTGTTCTGGCTTTTGACTTAATTACGAGGTAAAACTTGGGACAAAAAAGTTTAAAAGTTTATTAAAAATATGTCAAGTACTTGATGAGCTGATCACTGGGAATCAGCAATGGCTTCAAGATACAGTCAGCTTTTGTTGATAATTTTTGTAATGACCTAGAGGTAATTCAGATAGGTTTATATCAGCAAAATGGCATGGACCATTGCTTCTCAGTTCTTCCCCATGATAGCAAGTATGTGATAATTTCCAGATACAAAAAATTAAGGGGATAACTTGCTACTTGAAAAATATCAGGTATTTTCTATCCTGAATTCTCTATTTAGCTCTGGTCTTTTCATTAAGAATGCTTGAAAGTCCTCTATTTCATTGAATGACCATTTTCCCCCTGAAGTATTATACTCCGTTTTGCTGGATAGTTTTAATCCTAGTTCCTTTGACCTCTGGAATATCATATTCCAAGTCCTGTGATCCCTTACAATAAAAGCTGCTAAATCTTGTGGTATCCTGATTGTACTTCCACAATCCTCGAATTGTGTTTTCTCCTTGACCTGGGAGTTCTGGAATTTGGCTACAATGTTCCTAGGAGTTTTCCTTTTGAGATCTCTTTCAAGAGGCAATTGATGGATTCTTTCAATATTTATTTTTCCCTCTGTTTCTAGAATATCAAGGCAGTTTTCCTTGATAATTTCTTGAAAGATGATGTCTTGGTTCTTTTTTTTGATCATGGCTTTCATATAGTCCCATAATTCTTAAATTGTCTCTCCTGAATTTATTTTCCAGGTCAGTTGTTTTTCCAATGTGATATTTCATATTGTCTGTTGTCTTTTCATTCCTCTAGTTTTATTTTATAATTTCTTGATTTTTCATAAAGTCATTAGCTTCTATCTGCTCCATTCTAATCTTTAAGGAATTATTTTTCTTCAGTGAGCTTTGGGACCTCCTTTTCCATCTGGCCAATTCTGCTTTTTAGGGCATTCTTCTCCTCATTGTCTTTTTGGATCTCTTTTGCCAGTTGGGTTAGTCTATTTTTTTACAGTGTTATTTTCTTCAGCATTTTTTGGGTCTCCTTTAGCAAGCAGTTGACTCATTTTTCATGATTTTCTTGTATCATTCTCATTTCTCTTCCCAATTTTTGCTCTACTTCTCTTATTTGATTTTCAAAATCCATTTTGAGCTCTTCTATGGCCTGAGACCAATTCATATTTTTCTTGGAGGCTTTGGATGGAGGAGCTTTGACTCTTTTGTCTTCTGTTTGCATGTTTTGATCTTCCTTGTGACCAAAGTAAGATTCTATAGTCTGATTCTTTTCGCAGTTTTTGCTCATTTCCCCAGCCATTTATTTGACTTTTGAGCTCTTTGTCAAGGTATATTTCTACTTCCAGTGGGGGTGGGGGATGTACTGTCAGTTGCTCGATTCCCCCACATTCTGTGGGCTGAGAGCTCCAGAAACAGTTGCTGTCTCTGCCCCTGCTGCTACTGGGGCTGCCACAGGTTCCTCCACTCCCTTCCCCCTCTGCTGCCCTGGGGCTAGGGCCAGACCACTCCACAGTGGTCTCCCACTGACTTTTTCCATTGACCTTCTCATTTGTCCTCAGGGTTTTGGGGTCCTGAAGTCTGGAAACTACCACAGGTGTGACATTTTCTGCTGACTTTTTAAGTTATCTTAGGCTCAAAAATTATTTCACTCAATTTTTCTGTGGTTTCTGCTACTTTATAATTTATTTAAAGTCATTATTTAAAGGTATTTGAAGGGGTTTGAGGGAGAGCTCAGAGGAGTCCTTGTCTTTACTTCATCATGTTGGCTCTACCTCTGATATGGTCCCCTCTTTTTGGCATTTATAATTTGAATATGAAACTAATATTCCAATTGATGACAATAGACTTATTTAATTTGCAAACCCAAATGACCTATATTCCTCAGGAAAGAAAAAATTGGCAGACTTATTTGTCAAGACAGTAGTCAACATGACAGGATCTAGCCAAATGTCCCTATTTTCAAAAACAGGTGAGAGGGTAGAATATGAAAGCATTTGTTCAAATAACCTGACTTTTGAGAACAGGCAACATCCTAGAATACTCTTTTACCCAAAGAGTAAGCCATCCCTTGAGCAACTCCTTAAAGAAGCCTATTTACTGAATGGGAGTATCTCACTCAAAGGGAGAATGCTATAAGACCTTAGCTTGAAAGGGCCAGAGTCTCACATTGCACCTAGGTCACCTCTAGTCATCCTGATGAATATCAGGCCACTGGACTCAGATGGTTCAGGAGAGGAAAGTGAGGGTGGTGACCTTGCACAGCCCTCCCTCCCTCAAATCAAAGTCAGATACAAGTCATGTCATTATCTTGATGTCATGGTCCTCTTCAAGAACAAAGAATAAGCACAACAACAAAGGAATGGTAAATGAATGTAGAAAAGGAAACAATTAAAATAAGGAGCCAGCATGTTTTCATTAAGTATATATCTTGCCAAGCTGACCTGGTTTCTGTTTTGGACATGGTTGCTAAATCAATGCTTCAGTGAAATGCTATTTATATGGCTTACTTCATTGAGAATTTGGTGGACAACGATAGACTGGTGGCTGCTTGGTAATGCAGTGGATAGAGAATTGGGGTTTAGAATCAGGAAGACCTGAATTTAAATCCAGTCTCAGACACTTACTAGTTGTTTGACCCTGGGTAAGTCACTTAACTCCATTTGACTCAGTTTCCTCATTTGTAAAATGAACTGGAGAAAGAAGGGGCAAACCACTCCAGTATTGTTGCCAAGGAAACCTCAGGTGGGGTCACAAAGCGTTAGACATCACTGGAAAGATGGAACAACAACAACTCAATGATAGGAGTACAAGGTGGATGTGGAACTGGCTGAACGAATGGTCATTAATGATTCAATGTTGACATCTCTGGTAAAATTCCCCAGTAATCTATCTATTTCCCTGGGCTGCTTAAAACTTTAAAAAATGGATAAAACCATAGTGGTCATGCTTACTAAATTTTCAGAGGACATAAAACTGGGAGAGCCAGGATCCAAAAAAAATAGATTGGCTAAATCAGTCATTTGAATTCAAAACATAATTTAAAAGAAAATATGAAGTCTGATACTTACATTCAAAAATTACTACCATAGGTACAAAATGATAGAGACCTAGCTAGATAGAAACTTGTTTGAAAAAAGATATGGGAAATCTAGTAGACCACAAGCAGAATGAGTTAGCACTGATGTGGTAGTTAATTCCATTTAAGGTCACTTTGAGAGAGTAATTATGTCTAGGTCTAGAGAAGTGTTAATCCTCTAGCCCTCAGATCTGATTAGACCATATCTAGATACTGTGTTGGGTTCTAGGTGTCACATTTTGAAATGGATATTGATAAGTTGGAAAGCATCCGAAGCATGTACCAGGATGATAGGTCTCAAGAAGAGGCCTTATGGTTTATGAGAATTGGTCAAAGCAGATGGAGAAGAGAAAACTTTAGGCTAAAGAGGAAAAGACGTAAGAATTTGGGGGGTTGGATATGACACATGTTCCCAAGTTTTTGAAGGGCTGTTATGTGGAAAAGGGATAAAAGTTGTTCTTTTTAGCCCAGAAGGCAGAACTTGTGTTACTGGTGGAAGATGCAAAGAGCTTGATTGAGGTGTGAAATAAGGAAAATTTTCCTAATGTTTAGAGCCATCCAAATATAGAATGGCCTCTGTTGGGAGGTAAAGGATTTCCTGTTACTAGAGATCTTTAAACCAAAGATGGGCACCCTAGTCTGAGGTATATGATAGAGAAGATTCTTTTTTTAAAAATTTATTTATTTAACTTTTAACATTCATTTTCACAAAATTTTGGGTTCCATATTTTCTCCCCATTTCACCCCTCCCCCCACCCCAAAACGCCAAACATTCTAATTGCCCCTATCGGCAATCCGGCCTCTCTTCTAACATCCCTCTCTTCCCTTGTACCTGTATTTCTTATTTCCTAGTAGTAAGAATAATATTCAACAGTTGTCCCTAAAGCTTTGACTTCCAACTTCTCTTCACCCTCCCTCCCCACCCATTCCCTTTGGGGAGCAAGCAATTCAATATGGGCCCTATCTGTGTAGTTTTGCAAATGACTTCCATGATAGTTGTGTTGTGTGAGACTAACTGTATTTCCCTCCCTCCTATCCTGCCCCCCATTGCTTCTGTTCTGTCTTTGGATCCTGTCCCTCCCCAAGAGTGTTGACTTCAAATTGCTCCCTCCTCCCTCTGCCCTCCCTTCCATCATCCCCCCTACCCTGCTTATCCCCTTCTCCCCCATTTTCCTGTATTGTAACATAGGTTTTCATACCAAAATGAGTGTGCATTTTATTCCTTCCTTTAGTCGAATGTGACGAGAGTAAGCTTCACGATTTTCTCTCACATCCCCTCTTTTTCCCTCCACTGAAAAGTTTTTTGCTTGCCTCTTTTATGAGAGATAATTTGCCCCATTTCATTTCTCCCTTTCTCCTCCCAATATATCTCTCTCACCACTTAATTTCATTTTTTTAAGATATGATCCCATCCTATTCAATTCACTCTGTGCTCTCTGTCTCTGTGCATGTGTGTACGTGTGTGTGTGTGTGTGTGTGTGTGTGTGTAATCCCACCAACTACCCAGATACTGAAAAGTTTCAAGAATTACAAATATTGTCTTTCCATGTAGGAATGTAAACAATTCAACTTTAGTAAGTCTCTTATGACTTCTCTTTGCTGTTTACCTTTTCATGCTTCTCTTCATTCTTATGTTTGAAGGTCAAAATCTCTTTTCAGCTTGGATCTTTTCATCAAGAATGCTTGAAAGTCCTTGATTTCATTGAAAGACCATTTTTTCCCCTGAAGTATTATACTCAGTTTTGCTGGGTAGTTGATTCTTGATTTTAGTCCTAGTTCCTTTGACTTCTGGAATATCATATTCCACACCCTTCTATCCCTTAATGTAGAAGCTACTACATCTTGTGTTATCCTGATTGTATTTCCATAATACTTGAATTGTTTCTTTCTAGCTGCTTGCAATATTTTCTCCTTGACCAGAGAACTCTGGAATTTGGCCACAATGTTCCTAGGAGTTTCTCTTTTTGGATCTCTTTCAGGTGGTGATCAGTGGATTCCTTGAATACTTATTTTGCCCTCTGGTTCTAGAATATCAGGGCAGTTTTCCTCGATAATTTCATGAAAGATGATGTCTAGGCTCTTTTTTTGATCATGGCTTTCAGGTAGTCCCATAATTTTTAAATTGTCTCTCCTGGATCTATTTTCCAGGTTAGTTGTTTTTCCAAGGAGATATTTCACATTATCTTCCATTTTTTCATTCTTTTGGTTTTGATTTGTGATTTCTTGGTTTCTCAGAAAGTCATTAGCCTCCATCTGTACCATTCTAATTTTGAAAGAACTATTTTCTTCAGTGAGCTTTTGGACCTCCTTTTCCATTTGGCTAATTCTGCTTTTGAAAGCATTCTTCTCCTCATTGGCTTTTTGAACCTCTTTTGCCAATCGAGTTAGCCTGTTATTCAAGGTGTTATTTTCTTCAGCATTTTTTTGGGTCTTCTTTAGCAAGGTGTTGACCTGCTTTTCATGCATCTCTCTCATTTCCTCTTCCCAGTTTTTCCTCCACCTCTCTTACTTGATTTTCAAAATCCTTTTTGAGCTCCTCCATGGCCTGAGTCCATTGAATATTTATTTGGGATGTTTGGGATACAGAAGCCTTGACTTCTATGTCTTTCCCTGATGGTAAGCATTGTTCTTCCTCATCTGAAAGGTTGAGAGAAGATATATGTTCACCAAGAAAGTAACCTTCTATGATCTTATTTTTTTCCCCTTTTTTGGCATTTTTCCAACCAGTTACTTGACTTTTGTGTCCTTTGTCAAGAGTAGGGTATACTCTGGGAATCTGTGAGATCTCATTTCCTCTAAGGTGGCCCAATCAGGCGTGTACTAGTCTGGATGCAGAGAGGGATTTTTGTGCCCAGAATTTTAGGAGATACCTCTCCACAGCCACTTGGCCTCCAGTTCTTCCAAGCCAGCACTCTGGGATGATTTTCAGATAAGCTAGATGGGCAGGGCCACCATTCAGTTGGAGACAAAGATCAGCTCTGCCAGGGCCTCCACCCAGGGCTGAGGGGAGACTCAGGGGCTTTTATGCTCCAACAATGGAGCTTCCATACAGGCTGCCGTGCTGGCTCTGTGGCCGCTGCCTGCTGCCGGAGTTATGGGAAGGCTCTTCTCCCTTCCTGGCCTGCTGATGCAACCCTGTCACTGACCTTTGGTGCTGTGGGCCAAGGGATCTGAGGACCAGCTGCTGCGACTGGAGATTCCGCCCCCGAATTGTCATCCTCCCAGAGTTTTTTTGTGGCTGGGCTGGGCTCCACACTCTCTTCCTGTGTCCAGAGCAATCGATGTTTCCGTGGACTTTCAGGTCACCGTGGGCTGGAAATCTCCCCTCTATTGTTCTCCACTTCTGGTGCTCCAAAATTTGTTGAGAGTCCCTCTCTGCAGGTATTTTATGGGCTTTGGGGAGGACCCTGCGATAAGTGTGTCTTTCTAGTCTGCCATCTTGGCTCTGCCCCTGATAGAGAAGATTCTTGTCATTGGAAGGTCTCTGAGGTTCTTTTTTTTGCCTAACAAATAGAGAACAGTATAACATAACATATAACCAAATGCTTGATTATATGGTATAGATTACAAATACTACAGGTAAAAGCAAAAGCAAAGGAAACTTAGGGATAGGAATGAGTATGGTGTGTGCGGGGGAGATTGTGAGAAGGACTTGCCTGGAGCAGAGGGTTAACACAGGGGAGATTTAGAAAATCAGGGGTTGGTATGGTAGAACCTGCTAATAGAAGACCTTGAATTCCAGAATGAAGTCAGGATCTTAACCAATGGGGAACCAGTGTAAGTTTTCTGAATGAGAAAATAACATGATAAAAGTAGTATTCTGGGTAGCATTCCCCATTTTCCCCACCTTATTCATATTACCTCTCTCAACTCTCTCTGATATTCAATACTCCTTCCTCTATGGCTCACAGCACAAACAACACTCTTGTACCCAGTTTCCTGTATCATTGTACTCTCTCAGTCTCAAGAAGATGCACAGTGGCCTTAGGTTTTCTGTTAATAATCATGCATGAATTTATGTTTGCTAAAGTGTTATCTGTGACAAGTCTTTTAGAACTTCAGGATTATAATAATAATGATGATTCATATTTATACAGTATTTTAAATTTTTCTGAGCAATTTATAGTAATTCATTTGAATTACCAAACATGAATTAGGTCAGGCCTTCTTAACCTTATTTTGTGTTTGATGGACCTCCTTGGCAGTCTGATGAAACCTATGGAGGACTCAGAATAACATTGTTTTGTTTTGTTTTAAATTCATAATTGAAGTAAATGATAAATTTAGTTAGAGGTGGATGAAAATGAAGAATGTAATTTCTTTCCTCTTTAAATTCTTTGACCTCCCTGAAATCTTATCTATGGAATCCAGGTTAGGAATTTGATCTCTACTTACCTTGGCTAGATCTTGGCTTGATCTTAGATCACGCCTTTGCCACTGACTTGTGGAGTGATATTCCACTTGGTATTTGATAAGACACTAACTCTCTGGGCACTTCATTTTTTTCCTTCTGCAAAATGAACATAAAATATATTTTATACTTAGGGTGTTTGTGTAAATGAAGTATCATTCCCAAATGTATTGAACTTCCTAAAAAGAAATTGAATGAATTTATATTATTTTCATTTTCTCTAATATTATTAGATCTCATGAGACTGTCATGGTAGGCACGAGCTACATTTTTCTCCTATAAGTCAGGCATACTCTATAACAAAATACGACGTTAGCAGAATTTGGATATAGAGTTCCTTTCTATCATATACATCCTCAAGAGTCAGAATGTACATTTCTCATTTGTACCACTTCTGATAGTAATGGGCAGAAATGGGTCAATTCTTAGTGCTTGGACCTACATTAAAACAGTTCCATTCCATTTCTAAGAGCATTCTATTTATTATTTTAAATCCAACATTCTTTCTATGAGAATTTCTTTTAAAATAATAGTCACTTTTTTGTGACTCCCACAAATAACAATCCTCTGTCTTCTTGCTGCTGACTCTGCACTCATGAGTAGTTAAAAACATACCAGTTCCCAGGGCTCTCTTGACAGTAAGCAGCAATGCTAATATGACATAGGCTAGATGTTTTTTCTTCCTGTAGCAAAGCATTATATGAACTGTAGCCGTTATGCTTAAGAAAACTTATCGAGCTAGCTGGTGTCAATTGCATTTAAAAAATGCAGGAAATTTCATATTTTCCAAGGGCAAAAGATATAATTATTGTGAGCTTACTTTGCACTTTACCTGAAGGGAATTATACCCAGTGAAGGGTGAATGCAATTGCAAACTATAAAAGGTAACTGAAAGTCTCGTGGGGTAAATATGACCATTAGTTGTAATGCAAACTTGAGAGTCTATTTATGTGCTGTTGTTGCTGTTGTTTTTAAATCTCTATTAGCCTGATTTTTCCTTTGAAAGGGAAAGTATGACTTGTTACGAAGCCATGAGTGAAAGGGACACTACTCTCCTATGTGGGTTTATATAGCTGGTAAAGAACCTCTCCCAGAACTAGGCAGTACACAGTATGCATATATATGTGTGCATGTGAAGATGGGGGATACTTCCTCCATTTTCCCCACTTTATTCATATTACCTCTGAGCATAATGTCTATCTTTTGTTTGAAGACATTTAGTACCAGGAAATCTGTTACCTCCCAACAGAGACCATTCTATATTTAAATGGCTCTAATCATTAGGAAATGACACAAACAGCACTCTTGTATCCAAAATATCTCATGCTGCCCACTTCTGTGAGGGGTCTAGTCTGAGACTTGTCAAGGGTTAAATAGGTTGCATATTCTATCGCTATAGCATTTCTGAAGTAATTATGATGATTTCAGACATGTAAAAGTAGGATTGATTGCCTTAGGAGGTTGGTTCTCAATCCCTGGAGGTCATCAATTAGAGGATGGATAGCTACTCATTAGCTATATAGTAGAGGGTATACTTGGGCAGGTATGGGTTGTACTGCCTAACCACTGTAGTCCCTTACAACTCAGAGAGTTCTTTGTTCCTTGGACATACTGCAACTGTTGGTATTCTAGTCCGGTTTTTCTGCTGACAGCTGTGAAATGCTCTGCCCTGGTCCTAACAAGAACCAAGAATAAGCCAGTCTCTTGACCCTCCAAGGGCAAATCTGAAACCAGAATCAAATGGTGATTGTCAAAGAATCCAATCAATCTCATGGTAGTCTTCTGGGCCTTGATGACCCAAGGCTGTAGTTGACCTCTTGGGGCTACTCCAGACTGAATTCCATTTTGCAGGCCACCCCAACAGAAATATCCACACTTGTAACCGAGACTGCTCCAAAACCAAACCAAGTTCTGGGGGAGGCTGGGATGCTGTTTAACTAAGTACATGTTTTAGTGGACTGAGCTCACATAGACAGAGAAAACTCTCATGCTATTCCTGGAAGACATAATCTTGGCAGACAATCACCATGAGTGCTTTGTGGTCTCAGTTTCATTGTCTACTAGCTTACACGGTTTTCTTTTGTTTTTTAGGATTAACTGTTGTATGATCCAAGAGTTGACATTATATTCTACCCTGGAGAAGAGGGTTGCCAATCAAGAAGCCACATGGCAGCTATAGCAATATGATGGTCCTTGAATGTGAAAACAATACTAGTTATCAAATCCTAAAATTTATATTATCAAAACTAGCTACTTTTTGCCAGGTGTTTTGGTTTTTATCTCTTCAGAAACTAGAGGACAACCAAGTTATGGACTTATGGACCTTGATAAAACTGGTGCCTAGTTTAAAAGTAATCTTGATTTCCTGAGGTTTAGCCTCAATTACCACCCAGGCCCCTCGCCTTCACTCTATTTGCTTCTTTAGGCTTAAGTAATTCTGAATCTCATAGAAAGTATTCAACTGGAAATTATAATGGCACCAAAATATTTGCTTCACTGAAGTAGGAAAAGATATAATGTAGCTTGGACTGTTGGCATGTACTCCATCTCAAATGCCTTCTGTCTGATTTACTCAGTATGTGTTGGAAATGAAAAAGAACATGTCAGAGTATGTATGTATGTATTTGGTTTTACATACAACCTTTTTATGTTGTTGTCGTTACCATTTCCCTGGCATTCTTCCAAGATATCTTACAAGTTATCAGTCTTGCCAGGACAGGCAGTGTTTTCTGACCACTTCCTCTTTGCAATTAAGGACTGTAACCACTCGCTTACGCACAAGCTGAGACCATCATCCCTAACCCCAAAGGAGGTCAGAAACTCCCAGCAATTCCCACTGAAGGAAGGGGACCAAACTGAAAAAAACATACCGTGTATTTTAAGGTTGAAAACCAAGCTGTGAATGAAAGGGATAGAAGCACCCATCAACACCTTCCTGTCACTTCCTTGAACACCAATAGCTATGGAATAGGGGGTAGAATTGCAGTGTGTCTATAAACATTTTATCTATATATTGATTTTTTTCGTGGGGCCACATTTTTAATATTTATTTTTCAAATCTCTAACTTGAACTGTAGCAAAAAAAACCTGAAAAAACAACTCCTTCCCCCAACACCCCCTAAAAACCCTCAAAGAAATTCAGCATCAACAGCACTTTGGTTTTATTTGCAGGGAGACGAAAAAATAACCTGGGTTGGTGTTGGTTGCCATGAAGGTATATGTTTCCGGCCTTGTTCCTAGAGTTGGTTAGCTGCTCCGCAAATAAAACTTGCCCTAGACTCACAGTGGGCAGGTTTTGTTCACATAGGAAACCTGCCAGTTTGGTGACACAGATAAAAGCCAGGTCACTGTTGGTGTGGTGAGGGGTGTTTTTTTTTTTTTTTTTTTTGAGTTTTTTGACTTCTATTGTCGCAGAATCTTAGAATGTTAAAAATAAGAAAGAACCCTGGGAAATCATGGAGGTCAATCTTCCCCTCTGTCTTCTCTCTGTGTCTATCTTTACTATATTATGCCTTTCTAGGTTGAGAGTCTGTTAAATCTTCTAGATTAATGCATCTTTCCTTCTTTCTTGGTGGTTTAAACCAAAAAAAAATAGGCAAGTAGGACAAACATATAGAAATGCCTATTGTGGGTTTGAGAGAGCTGAGTAGCTGGGGTTGATTTCAGTTGGAGATAGGAAGGTCAGGTTATACTGTTTCAGGAGCACTAACCAGGGCAGGAACACACACACACACACACACACACACACACACACACACATACAGAGCCTGATGCATAGATTATTACAACTAGAAGGGACTTAAGAGGTGATCTAGCCTGACCCTGTCTTTTTACAGATGAAAAGACCAAGTCCCACACAGATAAGGTATATTGTCTAGGATTACATGGCTAATTAGTGTAGACCTGAGACTCAAACCTGGTTCTCATTCTGAGTGCAATGGTCTTTATATGTGCCTTATTGCTTCCTTTGTTTTACCCTTTTCTACCTCTTGGAGAAAAATAAAAGCTTTCTAAGGTATAGTAAAAGAGAAGCACTAATTAGAACCAGCACATGAGATGTAGGATATGGGTCACACTATAACTGAATGTACAGTATAAGTATGGAAGTCACTTCCACTGTATTTAGATAATTTTGAGGTATCTATACTACTTCTGAATTAGGTTATACCCTCTTAGAAATATGAGGACTATAACTTCTCCATGAAGGAAATTTGAAGTTTATAAGAATTTGAATTTGAAATTTAAAGAAAAGATTGGAAAAGAGAAGGCTGACTTACATTTCAAGAATATGAAAAATGTGGGCTATGGTTGTATATACCTGTAATACCAGGCACTGAGAAAGCTGAGACCAGATCTCTTAATCTCAGTTTTGAGCTGCCAATATGTCAGTCAGATGTCTGCACTAAGTTCAGCATCAGCTTCATGTGCTTCTGGGAATAGGGTCACCAGCTTCCCTAAGGAGGGACAAACCGAAGTTTGCTTTAGGTTGGCAATTAATCAAGTGAAAGTGACCATGTTGCTTGGTGGCTGGACTGGGAAAAGTAGGCTCCGAAATTCCAGGCTGGGCATAATAGGGAGACTAAATCAGAAAGAGATAGAGACAGACAGACAGATAAAGACAGAGATGAGAAACAGACAGAGAGACAGAAAGAGACAGAGACACAGAGACAGAGAGAGAAAGTTATGATCCTCTGATGGTTGCATATAGTTCTAAAAGTTTGACTTATGGCCTGAGGAATTTAGGTTTACTATAAAGAAGAATTTTTGTAAGTTATTATGAAATTATGAATTTATGAAATTATAAAACGAATTCTACTTGGGAAGGATAAGTGGTTGGGAGGGGAAGGTTAGAAATAGAATACACATGTATCTGTCTGGGTAATATAGAACTAGAGGGATGGACACTCCTGGACCTCTGAGCACTGTGGGTTTAATAAATAGTAATTAAAGTGGTGAGTGAAGGTGAAGATAAGCAATGGTAAAACAGCCAAAAAAAGGAAACTTTTACCATTTGTCCTCCTCTGAAATCCTGACACAATATCCCTTTCTCTCTATTTTCACTGTTAGCAGTCAAACACTGATCGTCGTGATAATTACAGAAATCTATTAACAGGCATTTTCACTGTTACACTTTCTTCCCCTTTCAATTCACTTTTCTCATTGTTGCCAAAGAAGTCTCACTGAAGTACAGATTTAGAATTATCATTCCTGATCCGTGTGGTGTAGAAGGGGGAAAAAATCTGTTGAATTGGGGGGCCTCAACTTGGAGTCATCGGATTTGAGTTTGAATCCTGACTCTTGTTTATTAACTTGTGTGACCTTGGGCAAGTCATTTAATTTTTTGGGGGGTGGGGTGCTCTCATCTGCAAAATAAGGGGATTTGACTAAATAAACTCTAAAATCACTTACAGATTTAAATCTATGAAGCTATGAACAGATGTACTCCCTGCCTCTTAACATGGAAAAAGCATTTCGTAAACTGTCAAATGTTATACAGCATTACTGCTCTTACTATAAACTTTCAATGGCTCTCCAATGCCTGCTAAGGAAAGTTAAAACTACTTAACTTATTATTCAAAACTCCATCTTAATTCTGTAGGCAATTTGTGTGTGGATTATTTTGACTGACACAGGTAATTTAATGTGTTCAGAAATTCAGGACAGTTTTCTTGTGTTACTTCTTGCATGGCTGTTTAAAGTTTTTAATTTGTCATGCTTTTTTGGGGGGAGAAACTATAATTCTTTGTTTCTATTCATCTTGTCTTCAAGTTCAATAAATGTTGCTTATATAGAGATGATGTTGTCTTTTAACATTATTGATTATTTGCCTCTTTTCTTTCAGATTGTCCTTTGCTTCTGCACATTTGGATTCCCAATCAGTTGTTCCCTTTTGTTTCTTTAATGAGGTTTACCACTGTGGAATCGAATTTTTCTACTCTCTCTTATTTCTGCTGTGTGGAATTCTGCTTTCACAATTCTTACTTTTTCCTTAAAACTATTCAAGAGCATTCTACTGTCCTTCCATTCTATCTTGATTTTGGGTAATGGGACTTGGCTGTTGAATGAAAGAAGAACCAGTTGAATGGAGTCTTCCCCTTCTAGTAAAATCTGAGTGCCTGTGTTAACATGAGGGCACCTAAGTCAAATTACACAGTCTATTGCTCTAAACCTCAAGGTCCTCAAGTGTGATCCTTTGACTGAATCCAAACTTCACAGAATAAATCCCCTTAAAAAAAGGATTTGTTCTGTAAAACTCGGACTCAGTCAAAAGACCACACCCGAGGACTCGGGAGACTATATATGCTTTCCTACCCCTGCTAAACCTTAGAGAGCCAGACATGGAGGTGGGAGCTATGGTGAAGCAACTGGGTCAGTAAAAAACTGGTGATTTGAATTCCAAGGACCCTTCAGAGGCATAGTTCTCAATGTGTGGTCTTCAGACCCGTGATGATTGAGAGGCTAGCTATAGAGCATTGGTGCTAAGACAATACAACAAATTACAGAAGAACACAAGTCATTTCCTCTTAATCTTTAACAATAATAAGCAGATATATATTAATAATAGTAATAACAACTAGCACTTATACAAAGCAAAAAATGTTTCTAAAGAGCTACACATGTTTCATTTGATCCTTACAGCAACTCTGTGAAGTGGTGCTACTTTTATCCTCATTTTACCGATGAGGAAACTGAGTCTGAGAGCTTAGGTAAATTGCTCAAAGTCATACCTCTAGTAAATATCTGAGATTGGATTAGAACTCAAGTCTTCCTGACTATTCAGCATTCTTTCCTACTGCATTACCTAGGTACGCCATCATTCCTCTCAATATTAAATGTAGTAAGGTTTTGTTTTGTTTTTAATGATGAAAAATTGGAAAGGGAGAGGTAGATAGTCGTTGGAGTCTTATGTCTTTCTCAAAAATGGCACCTGGCTTATAATCAAGTTTTGTCTGGGTTTTTTGGGGCCATCCTAGGACAACTTCAATCTTCTAAGATTAATCTAGAATGACCCGTTTGAGACTAAGTGTGGTCCCAATGGACGCTGTAAGGCTTTGACTGCCTTTTGCCATGACCAGTGTGAATTCTTTTAGGTAGCCCAATTCAAACCTGAATGACTCTGTTGTTTTAAAAGCCTTGTTTCCATTGCAGTGAAGGCCGAAACATCATGTCCCCATTAAGCAGGCTGTGGCATCACAGAGGAGGAGTCAGCAAGCGGGTGACCAGTTCATTCCAGACCATGAAGCTTGCCAAGATGGTAACATTGCCACAGCCTCTTTTGGTTTTGGGGGGACTAGGTGTCCTCAATCTTCTTCAATAGAAGGGGAGGCAAGAAAGACTGAGGAAAAATCTAGGAGCAACTTACCACACTTTTGTGCATATACTGGTTGTTCTCCTTATCAATTCCCAAGAGAAATCTGGATGAATGATTATTCTACTAAATGCAGAAACAACAAAGCCTTCCAATTCTACCATGGGTCTAAAACAATTTGAAATCATGACACTGCCCAGTCTGACTGGGCAGTGGAGCCCAGTATTTACAGTGTATCACAATTATATTTATTTGTCTAGACTCTCCTTGGTGTTGCAAAACTGACCTCCATGGATATTTTTTTTTAAAAAGTGAGACATTATAGCTTTATTCGTTTCACTATTCTCTGTGGCTTCAGATCTTGTGGTGAAGGAACTCAGCCAGACTGCAAGAAAAACCCAGCCCCGGTGGAACTAAGCCGAAAGAGATGTAGAATCCCACTAGCAGTGGAGTACAGTGTGGACTGGTCACTGAGGGTCCCTGCTTGGACTGGCCTTCCTTCATGAAGCTACTTTATTATCAAGATGGGAAGGGTATCTGGGTCACCTGGGTGGAAAGGATCTTCACCTATGAATGGCCTTGCAGGGTGGAGCTGTTAAAGAAGGAGAGAGGGGGAAGGGTGAGGGAGAGAGGAAACAGCACACACAAGTCTTTCCTAAATATCTTTTTCCCCTGCCCAGACTGTGGTAAAATAGCATGGAGACCAGCCAGCCAGCCATGTTTGTCTAAGCTATTGACTAATCTCTGAGTTCATGTGGTGAGCTAGTTCATGAAGTTCTTGAACTTTTATTATCCTGGGGCTTCTGGCTGGGTGGGAGGGAGATAGAAAATTGGCCCCAAAAGAAGAAGGGGACCTTTAAAAAGAGTCAGTGTGGCCTTGTCTTAGAGAAAAGAGATCTGAGTTTTTCTCTCCAACTCTGCTAAGAACTCTCTGAAAGAACTTTCAAAAGCACTTAGTCAATTTAGGCCTCATTTTGTCTGTTTCAGAAATGAATACAAAATCATTTAAGAAGACTTAAGGACTCATACACATGTATTTCTGCTTATCAAGTCATCCTCGTCTTTTAATACCTAACCCAAATTTTATTTATTTCACTGAAACTTTCCCTGGTCTCTACAATCAGATGTAATTCCCCCTCACTCTCAAGTTTGAATTTGTTTAATACACACATATCATTTCTAGCACTCTGCCTTATATTATAATCATTTGTTTACTTGTCATTCCTCACTAGAGAGGTAGATAGATAAAGCATTTATTAAGCACAATTAATATTATATTCTAGGCACTGTGCAAATCATTGTTAGAATGGAATAAGCTCCTTGAGAGCAGTGATTGTGTCATTCATTTTGGTTCCTTTTCTAATTCCCTGCATTGTATTTTTCATGTATTGACTACTCAATATATATTTGTTAAATGAACAAATCAAAGGATGAAGTATTATTGACATCAGTTATTGCACTGGGTTATAAGGCACTCCAATGTTTGACTTTATGTTAAATGTTCCTAGACTACTATGGTTTTCAATAAAGCTTTGCTTTGTGGTCGCCTCAGTCTTACCAGTACATCAGTGCTTACAAGTGTGGACCTTTTTGGATCAGTATACCTTCCTTTGCTGCCTAATTTGCTGCCTTTAATTTTTTTTTTAAATTTTGCACACAGTTGGCTGGGTAAGGACTTGGGAGTGTTTCTTCTACCAAGTATTGTTCACAGTCTTGGTGAAAGCTATTTTCCATGATGCTCAATGTTTTTTCTCTAAATTAATTCCTACTCATGGTTGTGATAAATACTCTGTAAATGAAAATAAATGCTTCTTCCAAAACCATTGAGGAGTTAGGAAGAATGAAAATGGTGCTGCTTTTTGGCACAGACTCATTCGAGGTTGTGGTTGTTCAAAATTAACTTGATTCCTGTTGACAAGCATAAAGATTTTGATTTTTAGACTCATCCCTCCCAAAAAATTCCCTCCTTCTTAGGAAAGATGATACTTGGGATCTGCATTTGACATTCTCTACTGGGAAATACTGTCAGAAGCAGAAGAGGATTCATCCTCGTTATCAACTTCTTCTTGCTTTTGGGTTTCGAAGACTCTGGAAGAGAGAATGAGCCTGACGACTTTTTGCAACTCTGCCTCACATTAATCCAATTCATGTACAAGTCAAGATATCGCCTCATGATGTCATGGATCCTCTTTGAAATCTTGACTTGATTATGATGATATCTTGTATACTTATTGATTCTGAAAAGTTTTCATTTGGTAAGAACCTACTGAGACTGTTCCTATATCAGAATTATTGGTCTAGCACTTTGGATCTGGAAGGACCCAATCAGTCACTACTTAATATGGCACATGTATATAAAAATACTTAATATTTCATGATATTTTTTAGAAAAATGAAACTGATCATCTCTTAATCACATGTCTGTATATTTCTTTAATGTTTTTGTACTTTTCTCAAGACTAGTCAGAACAAAAGTGGCTAGTGAAAGTAGCTACTTTCCCTGGATGAATTGGCAGATTCCTCCATCATTCTTTCATGATTCCTGCAAAACGGGTGCTGTGTAGTCTGAAGTGTTCTCGATCTCAAATAGAAATGATTCCTATTATCTGCATATTGACTTAAAAAGCACAATCATTTATCTATGTAATATTGTATTTTTAGTAATTTTGTTAAACATTTCCCAGCTACATTTTAACGTGGTTCCTGCAGCTCTCTGGAGTTTTGCTAGCCTTAAGCAGGGGCTTCAAATTTACCCCCTCTGGTATAGTGGATTGCATTCTAGACTTGGAATTGGGAAGACCCGAGATACAATCTCATCTCTTTCTAGCTGTGTTGACTCAGAGTATGTTATTTAACTTCTGTCAGGCTCCGTGTCCTTATCTGTAAAGTGGGGACAAGAAGAGTACCTACACCAAAGGATCATTGTGATGAACAAATGAGATAATATGTTTTGTAAACCTTAATGTTTTATATAAATGTAAATGATTTTCATTAGTATTATTATCTCCAGAAATTCTCATTAAACACTCTTTGAAGGAGTAACACACTAACAAATACTTTGGTTTGGATTACATGTATGTATGCATGTATGTGTATCTGTGTTTGTATGTATATATATATAATATGCATGTACATACTTATGTATGTCTATAATTATATGAGCAGCTATGTGGCATGATGTATCTCTCTCTGGGCTTGGAGACAGGAAGTCTCATCTCTGTGAGTTCAAATCTGGCCTCAGACGCTTACTAGTAATGTGACCCTGGACAAGTCACTTAATCCCATTTGTCTCAGTTTCCTCATCTGTAAAATGAGCTAGAGAAGAAAATGGCAAACTATTCTAGTATCTTTACCAAGAAAATCCCAAATGACATTATAAAGAGTCAGACATGACTGAAACAACTAATGAACAAAATATAAGTATGTCTATATATAATTATGTACATGTACATATGGTAGGAATGGGTGACTTACAGCAGAAGTACAAGGCAATGGGAGCCATATGCTTGTATATTCCCTCAAAGGAGACCTCAAGTGTCCTTCTTAAACCTCAGCTTGCCATGTTGAGGAGAGAGATGTTGAATTTCTTAAGGAACATGAAGCTAGAATTGAAATGAGAAATTTCCTATATAAGACTGGCTTTACCATATGAGTAACTTTAAGATTAAGACTTCCAGGATTTTTTAATTTAGACTCTGGACTTTCCAGAAAGATAAGAATAGTTAATTCCTTAGAGAAGGGAGAAGACAGACCACAGGGTTCCTGCGCAGCATCCTGCTTGGAGAACAAAGCCTCTTAATTACTCAGACAGTGCAGTTCTAATGATAAAGAGGTTGGATTATTCAGTAAACTCCAAGTAATATTTACATGCTGATGATTTGGCAGGAGTGGAGCAGGGAAAGTCTCAATGATAGGGTGGTACAATGAGTCTTAGGGTACTTTGTATGACTCTAAGGAAAAGGGGGTTCACTGGAACAAAGGAGATTTCCTCTAACAGTAAGCCCAAGTTAGGTTCTCTTTGGGCGGGGGTGCGGGGTGGTGGCGCAGAACTGAAGAATTAGAGTGTTTTATGGTTCTGGATTTGTTCATGGGCTCTGATGAGCCCTGAGCATCCTGTACATTTTCTGTGGATCAACAGTAAGTCTGCTCCATTCCCAAAAAACATAGTATATGCTGAATGCCAATTTTGGTATGCTTTAGACATAAGCTGTACCTAACTTGTACTTTTAAGAGTTGAATGGAATTTTACTAAGTGTAGGGTAGGAAAAGAGAAAGAAATTTGACCCTCTTTTTTGGCCCCCTGGAAAGGGCCTAGGTACGTGTGAACCCAGAACCTCCTGGCCCACTGGGCCATGTTATCTTGGTGAACACAGTTAATAGTAATAACCAATGGTAGTCAATATCACATCTACATGACATTTTTAGGTGTCATCTACTTCCATATATATTACCTCCATTCCAGTCTAGCTAATTGACTAGCTGTTCTCTTAACCCATCCTGCACTCTTCTACCTCAATATGTTTATCAATTCATCCTCTGTTCCTCAAATGAATTGTCAGTCTATGTCTCTACCTTTTTACAGGCACAGAGGGAATTTTAAAACTTAGACCTAAAGGGGATCTTACAAACGGTCTAATCCACATCCTTCTCATTTTATAGATGAGAAAGTGGACTGGTAGAAGTTATGTGGTTCGTCCCAGGACACATAATTAATAAATAGTGGAGCTAAGATCTGGATGTGATCTTTTTTAAATTCCAAATCTTTCCACTCCATCACCTAGCTGCAATAACACTGCTAATTCAGGGTAACCAAATTCTACTGAAACACTGCTCTTTCCTATTATAATAGGCAATAATCAGTCAACTGCAGAATAATAATCAGTCAATTGCAAGACCGTTTTTACAGAACCATGGAGCAAATGGCTCCTGGTGAACTGTTTTGCCTAACAAAGTATTTTCAAGGAACAAATTAAGTGTATCAGTCAGGATATGTTTCCAGTTGCTACACAGATCATGGGGCAGCTAGATGGTATGGTGGAGAAAGCATCAGGTGTGGAGTCAGGAAGACCTGAGTTCAAATCCAGCCCTACTTATTGGCTGTGTGACCCCAGGCAAGTCACTCAACCCTATTTGCCTTAGTTTTCTTATTTGTAAAATGAACTAGAGAGAGAAATGGCAAAGTGCTCAAGCATTTTTGCCAAAAAAAAACCCAAACCCTGAATGAGGTCAATTGAACACAACTGAAGTGATTAAGCAAGAATAACTAAACAGAGATCATAGAGTTAGAAGAGACTTAACATGTCATATAGTCCCATCTTATTAGAGATGCTCAAGGTCAAGCAATCATTAGGTGTCAAAACCAGAATTTGAAATCAGGTCCTATAACAGTAAGCCCAATGATGCCTTTTCCAATATAATTTCTTCTGCCTTCCAAGGTCCAAGACTATTTAAGGAATCTTTAAAAAAAATTATCAATATTATGTAACAACTAGTTAGTTCTAGGGTTATTTAAGAAACAAAAATAATACACTCTGTGAGGGGGTGGACATCTGGGGAGAGAAGGAGACAGATAACAAACACTTAATCATTTAATGAAAGTTTGTCAGAAGTTAGAACTGAATCTGGTAATAAGGGAAAAATATACAAAAATCTGTTCTATTTCCTGGTAACTATGGACAGTTCTCCAAAGAACCTCAAAGGCAGGGACTTTTGTAAGATTCACATAAAAGTAAGAGTAGCTAAACTCTTCTCTAACAACCATATCAAAACAATATACAAAATCTTTTAAAATAAGGAAGCCTAGGCTTTATATGATGCAATACACGTTTCCCATAGAAGATGCATAAGATTCATGTGCATATTGTCACACTACAAGCCCAATGTGAGGTTAATTTATGATTGATTTCATTGATTTATTAGTGATATATCCCATCTGCTTTTATAATGGATTGGAAGTGTCTTCTGATTGATTAAAAATATCTAAAAGACACCCAGGTTTCTGCGGTCAAATCAAAGCATGAATTGTAAAACATAAGAAGAAAAAAACTTTATAAAATATGAATACATACACAATAAAACTTTGTGAAATCAAATGTGAATCTTTAAGATCAATTTTAACCTTATATTGATAATACAAACAATATGTTTGGTTGGTTGCCAACCAACCAACCATCCAACGATATAGTGATAAATAAATCATTTACTTTTGTGTGAAGGTCTTCAAAATCTGGTTCCAACCTACCTTTCAAAATTTATTTTACATTTCTTCCCTTCATGAGTTCCTCCCAGACAGTCCTCCTTACTATTCTCCAGACTCAGCTTTCTATCTGTGAAGTCTGTGTCTTTACGCAGAACATGTTTCACATCTAGAATGTGTTCCTCTTGCTCTCCTCTCTCTTAGAATTCCCAGCTTCCCTCCAGGCTCAGTCTAGATCCTACTTTGTAGGAGAAGCCATTTTTTATCCCCCATTTACAGTTGCTCTTCAAAGTAGCTTGTATTTAATTAGTAGTTTACACTTTATATCTCTAGATACAGAATGTAAGTTTCTAGAAGACAGGGATATTTGGGGGCTTTTGGTTTTGTATTCCCAGGCCCTACCATGATATTTAGGGCATGATAAATGCTGAATTAGATTGAAAAACATATGAGTGTAAAATGATGAGAATCTGCACACACCAACAAATTTCAAATAGGAATAAACACAAAAGGTTCTTCACAAACTACTGAAAGGGTTTTAGATAATCCTTTGAAATGTAACAGTTGAATAGATTATTTCCTATTAAACCACCATGATTCTCCACTAAAATGTGGAGATATTGCCACTAAAATGTATTATCTGAATTGCAATGTATTTTGTTAAACACCAACACCCATAGAATATTTTTTGGTGATTGGGACATTATAGGACAAAGAAAAATAAAAAATAAAGGGTAAGCCAAATATTCTTATTTCTCTCCTGTCTCTCCCCAAACTATCTGTTAAATCATAGACATGGAAATACAAAAACATATGTTAAATCTTTGACTGAATACATATACACAAGCTAGTTCCCCTGAAGTGCTCTGGCATTAAACAGAACACATATTTAAATAACATTAGATCAATGAATCAACAAGCTTAAAAATGGAATATTATAGCTGATAACTCACATAAATAGAAGAGTGGTAAGTAGGAATGCCACTCTGTCATCGTCATTGGATAGGCCCAAAAGAAAACCAAAATAGAGCTGAGTGTTGCAGTTGGTTGTTGCTTTTATTGGTGATATCCTGGGTGATATCTTGGTACTTAAAATACTTCGATTCACAAAGCATGTCTTGACTTAATTTGTGAATTGGATTTAAGTGATGCATAGTTGTACAAGGTGGTAGCCTCTCTCTCTCTTCCTGAGTCGTTGAAGTCCAGTGACAGGACAAAAGTCAAGAAAACAGGCAAGGGAGGACCTTGGCATCTTTGATGTGTGACCAAATTCTAAAAGCCCTGAAGTACCTGCTTTGGTTGCCTTCATGGCAGTTAGAACAAATTGTACTCATCCATTCATTCTCCCTGGGGGAAAGTCTTCACATGCCTGGGAGAGCGTATGAACTATTTCACACACACGTTTGAGGTCTGTCAGTTACCTTCAACCTGGTTTAGCCTGTCTGCCAAGAGGGTTTTACCAGACTGTGGTTGCTGCTCATGTTGCAGCTTCTTAGAGCCACAGATGAGAATCTGGTGACAAGTGGACAGCAAAGACAGATGAGAAGCCCTGAAAATGGCTTGACAAACCCGTACACCGGAGATTCTAGTCCTCCCTTACCACTCCATATACCCTGTGTAGTAATATATGACTGTCAGGAAGGTGGAGGCCAGTGGACTGTTTGACCTCCTGAGTTCTGAGCCGCAGGGCTCAAGTCAATCTGGTCTTCATACTAAGGCTGGCATCAATGTGGTGAGCCTCTGGCGGTAAGGGGCTACCAGTCTAAGAAGGGAGAATGAACCCAGGTCAGAAAGAGAGTAGATATAAGGTTCTGTGCTTGTAAGGAGTGGGGCTGGGTCATGAGGACACATCCAGCATGAGTGAGATACAGTTGAGCAAGACAGAGACAAAAAGACAGAGACAGATGGAGGTAGAGAGGCAGAGACAAAGAGAGACAGACAGACAGACATTGTATAAAATAGCAGTTTAGTGTATTGGTGGAGAGATGAGTGAGACACAGTTGAGAGAGTCAGAGGCAGAGACAGACAGAGAGAGACAAATGGAAAGACAGAGAGAGAAAGAGAGAGAGAGAGACAGAGAGACAGAGAGAAAGAGAGATTATTTAAAATGGCAGGGTGGTGTATTGCGTAGAGAGAGGACATCTGAGTGAAGATCTAGATCTGACACATACTATCTCTGTCTTCGGGCAAGTCTCTGAACCTCTCAGAGGTTCACTAAAGTTCTCTCTAACGTTCCATATTGTATAGCAGCTGCCTCTCTGCTTGGAAAGAGAATGTGTACTCACTGGGTGTTTCCTATATCAATAAAATCACAGCTCTGATAAAAAAAAAAGTGATAATGATGACTGATTTTATACAGTGTTGTAATGTTTGTAAAGCGCTTTGTTTATATTATCACATCTGAATCTGCCAACAACCCTGTGAAAGAGATACTATAGGCTTTATTTCCATTTTAGAGATGAGGAAATAGCCTCAGAAGTAAAGTATCTTTGACTGTAATTTTATCACACAGTGGCTGAGCTGGGGCTTATGAATTCATATTTTTTAGTGCCACAAAGCTACCAAATTAGGATACTTTGCTGTTCTTTCAAAAAATATTAATGGAGTGCTCATAATACATTAATTGGCATGTAAAGCATACATCAGGTACAACCTTTGCTCTCTAGGAATATACAATTGGCTCTTGATAGTTCCAGAGTTTTGTTACTTTGGCACTATATTTACAGGGTCCTATAACCCCTGACTGCCAGGTTCTGTAACCCATAATTCCCTTGACAGTTTTTTCTTAGAGAAGGGCAATCAAATGGTATTCCTCAAATGGGTAGGGGACAAACTTCAAGATTAGTCTTTGAACTTGCTCTTTCCACATACTAAAAAGTCTGTCTTCACAATGCAGAATTATAATGGCCAGCTATATATTTTTTTAAAATAAATTCCTTTGTTTTCAGTTTTCTACAATCACTTCCATAAGTCTTCGATTTTCTCTCCCTTCTTCCCCCTCCCTCTCCGAGATGGCATGAAGTCTTATATATGTTCTACACATACATTCTTATTAAACACATTTTCACATTAGTCACGTTGCATAGAAGAATTAAAATGAATGGATGAAAGCATGAGAAAAATGCAAACAAAATAAAATATAGCACTGGAGAAAATATTCTGCTTCATTCTGTGTTCCAATTCCTTAGTTTTTTCTCTGGATGGTGATGTCATTTTGCATGGAGTCCTTTGGGAATATTTTAGGTCCTTGCATTGCTGTGAAGGACTAAGTTTACTAGAAAAATTCCTTGCACACTGTGGTTGTTATTGTGTACAATGATCTCCTGGTTCTGCTCCTTTCATTCAGCATCAGATCATTTAAGTCCTTCCAGGCCTCTCTGAAGTCTTCCTGTACATCTTTTCTCATAGCACAATAGTATTCTGTTATATTCATATGCCACAACTTATTCAGCCATTCCCCAGTTGATGGACAACCCCTTGATTTCCAGTTCTTGGCCACCACAAAGAGAGCTGCTATAAATATTTTTGTACATGTGGGACCCTTTCCTAATTTTATGATTTCTTTGGGATACAGTCCTAGAAGCAATATTGCTGGGTCAAAGGTATGCACATTTTTGTAGCCCTTGTGGCCAACTATTTATTTCAAAATAAACCAGCTCCATTTACTCGGCTGTTTTTAAACACTGTGGCCATAACCAAAGGTCAGGTTATCAGCTGACCTGGTCAAAGCTACTCTCAGTAATTAAGTCACAGTGGAATTCTCCTGGATGTCTTCTATCCTGGTATTTCATAGAATTCTACCTATACCTTCTTCCTGCTGTGTTGACATACCCAATAAAAGGATTCCCCAATGGAAACTGAAAAGATCATAGAAGGGTACAGGCCTCTATAGTTGAAGAGATGTTGGTAAATATTATACAATATATTTAATGTAATCATCTCCACCAATGTCCTTTCCAATGACTCAGTGGTCATATCCAGTTGTCCTAATCTATATCTTGCCATTGGACCCAGATGGCTCTGAAAGAGAGTGAGACTGGGGACCTTGCACAACCCTTCCTCATTTAAATCCAATTCATGGCTTCATCTTCCCAATGTCATGGTCCCCTTCAAGAACAAGGGACAAACAAATTTCAATGACTCATCATGATACTCGAAGGCTATTCCAGTGGGACCCTAGCAGAGCCTATCAATTTGGAAAAGCTTTTTGTGTGGGCTTGATGACCGACTGAATGTCTTTCATCCAAAGACCAGCCAAGGTGAGTTTAGAGAAACTCATCTCTAGAAAGTTTATCACAAGCAATTATTTCTCTTTTCCCCTTGCACAGGAAATTATGAAAATATTTACTAAGGTATGGAAGGGTTGCAGTGAAGGAGGGAAAGTGTACACTCACGAAATCCTTGATCTATGGAAGTTGAGGTCTTGGATAGAGGCTAAAATAATCCCTCTAACAAGGGGAGAGGGGAAGAGCAGTTGGACAGTGTGACAGCTACCTTACCAAGACAGTAGGGAAAGAAAGCTGACACAGCACTCAAGACCAAGTCTAAAAAGTTCAAAGCAGACATTTCCCTCCAATTTTTTTCACAGAAAAGGGAAGCATGCAGGCAGGACGGTGCTTTCCAGACCCCTAGGAAGATGCTAGAAGACCCAAGAAACTGAGAATTTGAGTATAAAAATATTGCAACTCTGGGTAGACAGAGGAGGAAAGGGTGGCCATGAAATAAATCTTCCACCGCTCAATTTTGTAATGAATTTATCGCCTGATTGGAACAAATTTCAGGTAGCACTTTTTGATGCAGTTTTGTCAAAGGGGAAAGATGAAGTTCATTTTGTTACTTGTGTAATAAGCTTTAATTGCTAAATCATGTTTTTCTATCATCTATATTTCCCCCTGTATCCCTCTCCTTTCCCCCTCTCAAAGTCATGCCTTATAATAAAGTTTTTTAAAAAATAGGAAGAAGAGAGACGAAAAACTGACAAGATATATCAATACAATGAAAAATTCTTGACTATTTTTAAGGACAATTACAAGCCAATAATAAATGACACTTTCTATTTTGGAACTGAGCATACATTTTGGTGGGCGTTATGGTGAAGATGTATTAAGTAACAAAATAGTACCACATGACTCCAAACTATGCAAAAAAAAGGAAGAAAGATCATATTACTTAGTCAACTTGAGAAAAATAGGAAAAAAAATAAAAGATGTGATGTGTTGCACAAATAGTTGGAATCAAAGGAAAATATTTTCTTAGGACATATTAAGGAATGACTTTTGGTTAACATTGATTATGTCTTATGAATTATTTTTAAGTTTGTGAATTATAAAAATTGTCAATGCCATTTATTAACACATTCATTCTCTGGGAGCAAAACTATTGAGAATTCAACAGATCATAGAACACTGTTAGGTATTGCAATGATAGTTGCTAATTTTGCAGAATCTTATTTCCTTTTTGATAGCTATATCTTCCCTTCTGCTGTATTTCTTGTTTGACTTTCTTTAGATCTGTGAACCATGATCCTTGTTACATCCTTTGTCGCTCATGTGGACTAATTCCTTGGCTACCTACCATGATCTGGAACTGATGAATGCTTTAGCCAATCCTACTCATGTCTTTCCTTTCACAGACTGATTTCTGGGAAATGCCAGGACTTGGAATTCAGCACCAGTGAATTGATGGTTGGTCTTAATAGTGACTGGATCCATTCAGCTCATGGTAATGCACAATGATCTCTCGTATTTCAATAGCAAATGCTAGATAGAAAAAACGATAGAGTTCCCACGAGGAAGATGATAAAGATGTCTATGCCATTTTCTCCAGGATCCATTAACAGTATAAAGTATTTTTTCCTTTGTGGGAAAAATGTAACAGATTCAAGGCCAAAAAAATGTGATTAGAATAAAGAGAGAGCTCTATTTTGTTAGAAGTGACATCATTTTGTAGAATTTTAATGTTAGAGGAACTTGACACGATGTAAATAAAAATTTGTTTTTACAGAACTGGAACCTTGCATTTAAGTGATTTTTCAGGATCTATTTCATAGATGGTGATGATGGTTGTACTTGATGTATATAACGGTCTGTATTGTAGTGCATTTCACCTCACAAGGGTTACCGCTAACTCCATGAAAGTATCTGAGTATGGCCAAGAGATACCAATCCATCCCATGGAACCTAGACCTCTCACTGTGAAAGCAGATTGGAGCGTGCAAGGCAACCCAGTGAATGAGTTCTATATTCATAGAAGAGAAAGATGAGGTTGTACAAAGTGGGAGTAACCATTCCACCTGAATTATATTCTGAAAACTTGTTCACTGGTAATTCCACTCCCCCCCCACCCCCAAACTATGACATTTATAGGCAGCTAGGTGGTGCAGTAGATAGAACAATAAGTAAGATCTGGAGTTACTAAGATCTGAGTTCAAATTTGAACTTGGACACTAGCTGTGTGATTCTGGGCAAGTCACTTAACCTCTATTAATCTCAGTTTCTCTGACTGTAAAAGGAATGTTATAATAGCAGCTACTGCCGAGAGTTGGTCCAAGCATTAATGAAATAATATTTGTAAAGTGCTTAGCATAGTGCCTGGCATAGAGTAAGTGCTCTATAAATGCTAGCTATTGTTATTATTTTTAGTATGGGAATTTTTTGAGGTTCCCTTTGTGTGGAAAGGGCACCTAGATGGTGCAGTGGATAGAGTGCCAGGGCTGGAGTGAAGAAGACCTGAGTTCAAATCTGGCCTCAGACACTTACTATCTGAGTGACCATGGGCAAGTCACTCAGTTGACCATCCTTGCCTCAGTTCACTCATCTGTAAAATAAGCTGGAGAAGGAAATGACAAACTACTCCTGTACCTCTGCCAAGAAAATCCAAAATGGTGTCACAAAGAGTCAGACATGACTGAAAATGAACTGGAACAGCAATTCCATTGAAAGGGACCCATTGAAGAGAATTTTTTTATTTGGAATCCATTGAACACTTAATGTCACAGGGATCAGGAAAATTCAAAAGCACAAAGATAGGAAATGAAACCCTGTGCGTGAGGGACAATGAGGAGGTCATGTGTAAGAATAAGTGGCCAGGATGTGAGGGTTCCCCTTCTATAAAAACTCCTACATTCACCACTTTCCCAGAAGCATCCCTGTTGATATTGTGTTTTGTTACCTTTGAAACAAAAGACCAATACAATTGACAGGCAGGTTGTATATATTCCTCTCACCTTTTCTTTTAAAGATTCCTTTTAAATGTTACTATTTTAATAAATGGAGAAAAGAGAATAAATACAATAATAAAGAAAGAGAAAAAGAATAAGGAACTAGTCTGAAGTTTCATCTTTCCCTCTTAGAATCATAGTGAGAAAGAGCAATTTCCTTCATAAAAGTTAAAAGAAAAGAAAAAGGAGCAGTTTGTGAAAAATGAGAGCAAAGGGATAAAAAAGAGAAACACTAACTCTAAAAAAATTGAAAAAGACTATTTGTAGATATCAGCCTGATATTCGTTTATGAGAAGCTCAGTGTTGAGTCAATCTTGTAATGTGTTTGCAGAATATAAGATGTGATCATTGTCTATATTAATAAATGAATGCATAAATATAGGAGGTGATGGCTTTTCATAGCAAGACTGCTTTGGATTGGATAGGGACCCCCAAATCTCTAAATGAAATATCACCCCAAAGCATCTAAATGATGCCTATAGACTATTTCATATGATAGGTTTTAGTACTTTTCTTTTTTTCTTTCCTTTTTATTACATTAATACATATTTATGGAATTAAGCAGGCATTTCCATAACATGGTACAATAAAAAAAGATGATTTTAAATGAAATTTCAATTCTACTATGCACAGTTTACTATTTCTTTGAAATATAAAACACAATTATCATCTAAATTTCTTTGTCTCCTTTTTTTCTACCTGCCCCCACCTCGCTTGAGAAATGACTACCATTAGCCAAAAATGGATATATTATATTAAATATATACATATAGGTGCTTTATACATATATATATATATACACACCTATAAAATATGTACATACACATACACACACATATATATATAAACTTATTCTATAAACATTCCTATTTATCTGTTCTTTTTCTGGATACAGATAGTGTCTTTCATCATATGTCCTTTACAGTTAATTTTGATATTTATAATAATCAAAATATCTGTTACTCAAAGTTGTTCTTAAAACAATATTGTTATTTCTGTATACAGTGTTCTCTTGGTTCTAACTCATTTCACTCTTCATTATTTCATGTAAGTCTTACCATGTTTTTCTAAGATCATTGGGTTCATCATTTCTTATAGCACAGTAATATATCATCACAATCATATACCACAACTTGTTCAGCCATTCCCCAATTGAAGGGCCTCCCTTTGATTTCCAGTACTTGACCTCCACAAAGAGAACTGCTATAATTTTTGTACATGTGGGACCCTTTCCCATTTTTATGATCTCTTGTTCAACCATTCTTAATGGATATGTTTCTTAATAATGTAAGCTCTTATTATAGAGCTTTTAATAGTTCTTACTCATAATAATATTAATAATAATAGCTCTTAATAATAAAAAGCTCTTAACTCAGGGGGTTATTTTTTAAATCATATGTAGACTAAGAATAACTGACATATGTAATGTATTTAAGGTTTTCAAGACACTTGACTTATTTCATGTGATCCTCATAACATCCCCCTTTTACTGACAAAAGAACTGAGTCAGAGAATTTAATTGATTTATTCATGTTCACATAAGTAGCAAGTGTAAAGGAGTTTGAACTTGGGTTTTTCTTGATTGCAAATTGAGGGCTCTTAACGCTATACAATAATGCACATCAGATTTTAGACTAGCCAGGTTTGATGGCACACACTTCTAACCCTTCTTTAGGAGAGGCTGAAACTGGAGATCTCTTTATCTCAGGAGTTCTGAGTTGCAATGGGTTAAGCTAATCAGGTGTCTCGTTTCTGCAATAATATGGTAAAGGCCAGAGAATAGGTAACCACCAGGTTGACTAAGAAGGTTCAAACTATCTCATCGCAGAAAATGATGTGCATTAAAGTTCCCACGCTGATCAGAGTGAGACTAGGGTTGTGGGTGGCCTCTGCACTCACAGCCTAGTTCCAGGTGATACAGGGTGACCCACATTTCAAATAAAACAAAACAAACAAAACCTAGGGAAATAACTAGGGAATACCCTTAGCTCAATACAGAAAAAAAAAAGCTCATTCAATCTGTGGGTAAGAAATTAACACTAACAAAGAAATCCTCAAAAACTTTTCATAGCTTAAACACTCATTTAGAGAAAGAATTTAGTTGGATTATCTTATCTTTATACCGTATAAATTTGCATGTGTATTATTTTCAATGTTGTCTCACTCAATAGAATTTAAACTCCTTCCAGATGGAGAAATCATCGATGTCTGTATGCTTTTGAGTGATGGTTTGTAAATTTCCCAACTATATCCAAGCAGACAGATGCTGCCAACTTCTCAAAAATGTAGCTGTGACTCTGTGTGGGCAATAGGTCTACCACCTTCTGTGTATATGTTGTCCAAATTTTATTACTTCAGGAGATAGAAAAACCAAAATGATTAAGTAATTAGTGTCCTCTCCAGGGCTCTACTCCACTCAGAAAATTCACCCTTACTCCTATCGACTCCAGAAAAAAAAAAAAAGAGTGGCATGGCCTCTCCTTCAATTTTATATTTTACATGAATCAAGGTAATTCTCTGTAAATTAAAAAGTCACATGCATGCATCGGGGTCATGTGATGGAGTCCTGTTGTGCTATAAAAAATGATGACAGAGGTGGCTTCAGAAAAATATGGCAAGACCTATAAGAACTGATGCAAAGTGAAGTGAGAAAAGCAAGATTATTATTCACAGTAATAGCAATGTTGTAATATAAGACTTGGCTGCTCTGATCAATATAACGATACAAGAAAATTTTAAAGGACTCATGATGAAAAAAATGCTGTCCAACTCCAGAAAGAGAGTTGAGGAACTGAGTGTAAATTAAAGAATAATTTTCTCACTTTCTTTATCTTTCTTGCTTCTTTTTGAAATATGGGAAATATGAAAATGTTTTGCATGATTTAACATGTTAAAAAGAGTAATTAAAAAGAGTGATTTTATGTCTATAAATGTGAGATTGAGATTGAGAAGAGGACTATAATTTATGGGAGAGAGTTCTCCAGTTTACTACAAGGTGGGGGCTGCTTTAATTAAAGAGCCTATTTCTGCAATTTTAGTAATTCCTGAGCAAAACTACCAGACTATGTTTTGAACCCAGAGAGATAAAAATTAATAAGAAGGTGAGTCAGTAGCACTGAGTGGGTTGCAAGTTTTGAGAATTATTTTTGAAAGGACCTGAGATACTCCACAATGCAAGCCTAAATACTACAAAGGCTTAGATACAGTTACGGCAAAAGAGGATGGTTTTAATGTGTTTTTAGGGAATCAATCAGAAAGAGAGTCAGAGAAGGTTTTTCGGAGAAAGTGACATCTGCAATGATCCATAGTTTACTATTATTTTTTTTCTCCCAAACCTCCTCTAGAAGGTGCTAGGGATACAAAGACATGCAACTCTAATCAAAAGGCACTATGGGATAGCACTTACAATCAGTAGGGCTGATTAAAATAAGAGTGATGCTTTGAAAATAATTATCAGAAGTGATGAAATACAGAACAAATTAGTAAAAAACAACAATGAATAATGAATATTCAACTTCCAAGAGTAAATGAAAGCAAAAGATCTAGTGAAGGATATCAGGCGAAAAAGACTTGTTTCATATTTGAATACTGTCCTTTTGAAAATTAATTTTTTCTCCTGGCATACTTAAGCAAATCAAAGGTGTTCTCTTGAATTTGAATAAAATATCATATTTGTATTATGTTTTATTAGTCAGTGCCTTGTTACTATTCCTACCTCAGTGTTCAGGTTAATATGACAGTTTTTGATCAAAAGTATTATGAAGGCAGAGAAAGTGGTTTTAAATACATGCTACAGGGTCAGCTGCAAAACAGGGCTGTAATAGTAAGTACTATATAAAAAGTGCTAAGCTTTATGCAAAATGGCCCTAGGTTTCAATTTCCTCACCTGTAAAACATCAGAGAGGGAGTATTAGATTAGATCTTTAAGGTTCCTTCCAGCTTTAACAGTTTGATTCCATAAGGTAACATGATTTTAAATTAGCGAGCCTGTAGATGATCCTAGGAGTATGTCTCATACAACATTGCTAACCTCAGGTTTCTATGACATATGTTCCTTTCTTTAATGCCTTTAACATGTGGTTTATAGACTTTCTCTTTGGTACCTATTATCCTTGGTGACTTCTAATATTCATATTAATGGTCCATCCTATACATTGGTCTCTCAGTTCTTTAAGCACTTCAACTCTCATGGCCTCCTTCTCTCATTCTCAGCCATCTACATGGGATGACCACAATGTAGACTTTACCATCATTTGAAAGTGCTCTACTTCCAAGAATGAAATTCCTCTCTCTTACTACAGTCTACTGTCTTTTCACCACTCTCACAGCCCCATTCTTCTTATACTGACTCTCATTCATTACTTCTCATCCTCTACTTTTTTCTTCTCCAAGTCCAACACCCTTGTTTAAGTTTTACTTCCTCCTTTCACAGTCTTGATCCTCTGGTGAGTCATTTCAATGATATACATTTCTCTACTCTTGAATCTACTTGCCTTCTTGATCTTCCAATATTTCTTTCTCCTTATTCACCAGTGCTGTATAATCCCTGAAGGGGCATCTCCAGTCTTCTTGGTCTATATCTGGTCACTGGACCCAGATGGCTCCAGAGGAGAGAGACTGGCGACTTTGCACAGCTCTCCCTCACTTAAATTCAATTCACTTGCAAATCATGGCATCACCTTTCTGATGTCATGGTCCCCTTGAAGAAAGAAGGACAAATAACTTGTGAGTACTAGTAGCTGCCCCATTGGGGAATCAACTTCTTTCCTTCCTTCCTTCCTTCCTTCCTTCCTTCCTTCCTTCCTTCCTTCCTTCCTTCCTTCCTTCCTTCCTTCCTTCCTTCCTTCCTCCCTTCCATCCATCCATCCATCTTTCCTTTTTTCCCTTTACTCCTTCTGTCCACATAGGGTGTTTTGCCCAAAGGAATATAAATTTTGATTGCTGAAACTTTACAAGATATCTTGAGGTTTACAGGCTAGAATTCTTTCTTAAGGACCTTGTCTTAAGCCCAAATCACTCTGACTCTCATTTATTGAACAACAATAGGCCCCAACCCAAACTTCATTTGGTCATTATTTGGGTCTTAATGGCTCAGGGAGAGTATAAATAGCAATTGTTTCTATTTTGGCCAGAAACCCTTAAAGTCTTACCCTCCCAAATTATTTATGTTTTTTGACTCAGTAAAAGAGGCCATTCTTTGCCTCATTTTTTACCTAGTCTTTGTCATTGAATGGGTGTTGCCTTAGTCAACAGACCTGGAAAAGCTTAAAAAAGCTAAGTTTGTCCACTGCATCCAGAGCCATCTGGAGTTGTCCTAATCCATGTCTTGCCACTGAACCCATATGGCTCTGGAGGAGAGAATGAGGCTGGTGACTTTGTGCGGTCCTGCCTCACTTAAATCCAATTCACTTGAAAGTCAAGGCATCATCTTCCTGATGTCATGGTCCTCTTTGAGAACAAAGGACAAACAACAACCACAACCCCTGGTCTACTATCTTCTCAGTTTAGAAAGACAGGAAACCTTATTGATTAGGTCTTAACTTCAACTAGAATCTCACCTCTACTCAGTAATCACATTATTAATCTCCTAGCATAATATATTCTCTGTACTATTTTCTCCAGACCTTCTCCTCTCTCCTTAAGCCTCTAAATTCTCCCTGTTATTTTTGGAGATAAACCTCTTACCTTATTGAGAAAAATTAAGCCATCCTTTGTGAATTTCCTTACCTCTTCTCTTCCATAATCCTAAACCTCTTCAGGTCTTCTTCCACACACTTCTCCCTTCTCCCTTTGCCTGTCGTCATCATCCCATCCCCTTTCAGCTCCTCCAGGACCTCACCCTGTCAGTCTCTACAACCTCTTCCATCCCATCTATCTCTCTTCTTCAACCTCTCTCTTGTGGATTTCTCCCCAGGTTCTGTTCTCCCCCTTCTATTTTCTCTCTATGCACTCTAACACTTGGCAATTTCATGCAGACCAATGGCTTCAATTACTTCTAGGAAGATGAGTCCCACATCTGTAATGCCAATTCTAACCTCTTCCCTGAGCTCTAGTCCCACATTTCTAACTTGTGGTTGGACATCTAGAGATCCTCCCCAGAATGTCCTGTCTGTACTTCAGACTTAATCATTTTCAAACAATTAATTGTTTTTCCTCCAAAAGCAGCTCCTTTTCCATTTGTGTTAATGATACACCATCTTTCCAGTCCTTTAGCTAAAAACTTCAGAATCCTTGAGTTTTTCTCTCTCTGTACCAGCTCAATCCATTAAGTGGCCAAGCCAAACCCTATCAATTCTCTCTGACAACAGCTTTGTTCCTTCCCTCTTTTGTGGCTAATAGACTAGGTCAAAGTCTTATTTCTTCTAACCAGGGCTTACAGTAATGCTCTCTGAATTGGTCTCCCTGCCTTCAATTTCTCCGTTCTAATTCATTCTTCACCCTAAGGTTTCTATAATCTTTCTAATGCATATAATCATGTCATTCTTCCACTCAAAAATCTTTGGTGGCTACCTACTGCCTATTGAGTAAAATACAACCGGCATTCAAGGTCCTCTGCAAACATATCAAACTCAGTACATCCAAAACAGAATTCATTATTTTTTCCCCGAGATCTACTGTTCAAAATTTCCCTGCTTGTATCAAGGCTACCATGATGTGCCCAGTCAATAAAATTCACAACTTGGATTTTACAATTGCCTCCTCCTCCCTACTCCACCAATCCAGTCAGTTCCCAAATCTTGTGGTTTCTGCTTCCACGTTATCACTTGCATCCATTGCCATATGCCTAATGACCCGGCCAGCACACAGGTTTAGTCCATCATGATCTCTCACTTTGATTATTATAATGACCTCCTAATTCATCCAAAAAGTGATTTTGTAAAAGTGCAAATTTGACAATGTCACTCCTCTACTTAATCAACTCTATGATAAAGTGTAGACTCCTCAGTTTTGCTTTTAAATGCCTCCAGAAACTGATGTCAATCTATTTTTCCAATCTTATACATTCTTCTCTTTTCTATTTTCTGTGGTCTAGCCAAACTGACCTTTCCCTTCTTCACATGCAATGCACCCATCTTCTATCTGCATACATTTATATTTATATTGACTGTTCCCTCATTTCTGGAATTCATTCCCTTTTCACCTCTCTTTCTTGGGATCCCTTGTTTTCTTCAAAATTCATGTCAAGCCCCACCTGCCCACCTATGGGAAGCCAATCTCCCTTCCCCCTCAATCACCTTGTGTTTATTTTGTGTACAATTATATAAGTACCAGTCTCCTCCAATGAAATATAAAAAATACATTGAAAATAGGAAAGTTGAATTTTTTTCTTTGCGCCTTGCATTCCTAGCCTGGTCCATAGATACATAACAAACGCTCCTTGGCTGATTTACTGAGATATCTTTTGGAATACTCTCTTTGTTCTATCAGCCAATCAACTAATTTATTAAGGGCCTTATGTTAAGCACCGCGCTAAATACTGGAGGAGGAAGGCAAAAAACAAAACAAAAAACTGCTCCCTGCTCACAGTCTAATGGTGAAGACTGAGAGACTTCTTACAGAAGATGTGACTATAGTTGCGACTTAAAGGACGCCAGGGAAGAAGTTAGGAGACAGAGATGAGGCAGGGAGGCATCCCAGGCGTGGGGAAATGGCCAAAATAGAGAGCTCTTCCTCACTAAAAGTCCCTAACATCACTAATCATTGTAAAAGTTCCTTCCCAGGGGTAGCCAAGTGGTGCAGTGAATAGAGCACCTTCCCTGCAGTCAGGAGGACCCAAGTTCAAACCGGGTCTCGGACATTTGGCACTTACTAGCTAGGTGACCTTGGGCAAGTCACTTAATCACTCTTGCCTTGCCTTCCCCCTTCCAAAAACAGTAAGTAAAAGTTCCCTTCCTAGCAGAGGAAATAAAGCTGTTTCTTCGTCAATACTCCAGAATGCGAGTCAGAGGGATGGTACACGAGACTATCTCTTATGGACAGAAGGATTATTGATGACATGGGAATCTCACTATGTAGTTCTTTCCAGTCCGTGGAGACACCTCTTTCAGCGATAAGGAATTTATGTCTTATTTCATAAGCAATAGGGAGCCACTGAAAGTTTTTGGAGCGGAAGGAAGGTCAGCGTCGGGATGCCCTTATCACTGGACCTATACACAGGCAATAGGGTGAAGAGGTTGAATTAGGGAGCTGGGTAAACCCGTAGAAAGAACAGATGGGGAGGGGGCTGCCCTTCCAGGAATAGGAAAATTCTTAGCCTCTGGTGTTGGGATTTACAGTTAAAGTGGCCCCAGGAGGGGAGGAGGGTGTACTCGGGCTAGGGAGAGGAAGAGAGGGAGGAAACCTGGGGAGATCAAGAGGTGGGAGTGGAAGAGCCAACTTGGCCCGGGGCTGATTGGCTGCGAGACCCAGCCCTCTCCCACTAGTTTAAAAGAGTTGGAGAGGCCAGAGCTCCGGCCGCCTGTGCCCAGGAGGAGGAGTCGCGGACCCCAGTTTCTCCCGCTCCCCGGCTCTCTTGTGACCTCCCTCCGCTTCCACTCTCACAGTTGCTTTTGAGTTTGCCGCCGAGAAAGAGGTAGGAGAGGAGGTAAAAAGTGGACGCGGATCGGGGAGCCCAGTGTGCCATGCGCCGCGCCAGCCGAGACTACACCAAGTACCTGCGAGGTTCCGAGGACATGGGCAGCGGCGGCCCCGCAGTCCCCCACGAGGGTCCCCTGCACCCCGCACCACCCCCTGTCCCGCACCAGCCCCCACCCGCCTCTCGGTCCATCCTGGTAGCCTTCATGGTGTTGGGGCTGGGCCAGGTCGTCTGCAGCGTTGCCTTGTTTCTCTACTTCAAAACCCAGGTGAGTGAGTGACCGCCTGCGCCAGTGCGCCCAGATAGCTCCTCTCGGGGCCACTCGGACCCTCAGTTTCATTCCACCACCGCCCCTCCTCCGATTCCGCAAGCGGCCCCGAAAAGGGGTTTGTTAAATCTCACCACTACCCCTTTTTATGTTCTTTTTTCTACTACTGTGTTCGAATTTAACTTCTCTCTGAGCTCCACCTTTTTCTAATCTAGGTAGTGCTGGACAGAGGACAGAATTAAAGTGACTTCAAAGCCAGCTGTTGGCCACTGGCTTCCGTACGCTGGGAGCCTGAACCAGGGGGCTCATCATTTCCCCATCATTTCTCCCCGTACCACCTGTGTCCCAGGGCTTAGACTCACCTGGTTTGAAATCTCTTCCTCCTCCCCGCCCCACTAATAGGAAGTTTTCCCACGCTCCCCCCCCCCCCCCACTCCCACTCCCCAAGAAAATAAGATCACCTCAGACTGATTTTATTACGGTCTTGGAAAAGGCACCAACCCAAATCCACCTAGCTAGCAGAAGGGCTGGTCTCACCTCACAGCTCCTCGCTGCCTTGGGCGTAGTGGGGATGACTCTAGCTTGGGTATTGGGTTTTCTTTTTAGGCACTCCCTCATCTGAGGGTTCCCTCCTGGGTACTGGACAAACAGCTGCCTAGCCGTATCTCGGAACGGAAGTTTCTGTGGCCCATGAAGCGCCAGCACTTGAAAAGGCACTTGAAAAATGGGTCTAAGTTTAGGGCTGGCATCTTGTGAAGTTTTGGTGTGTGCAGAATAGGAAAAAAAAACAGCATCCCATTATCCTTGTTCCTTTTGCATGCAATGCTTTCACTGGACAATACACATGGTTCCCCTCTGTGCCTTCCAGAGTGGAGGTGAACAGTGAAGGAGGAGAGGTTTCTCCTTTCTAGAGGACAATTTTGCAAACCACAAAAATCTAGTAAATAACCTCTTTTTCTCCTCCTCCCCCATCTGTGTGACCCAGGACAAATTGCCTAACTTCTCTGTGCTTCAGTTTCCTCATATGTAAAATGAAGGGTTTGGACCCCTTGACCTCTGAGGTCCCTCCCAGCTCTAAATCTGGGATTGTATGATGCAAACACTGCTCTATGGATCAGAACCGTAGGGAGATAGTGAAAAGGCATGGTTAAGGCTGTAACATTATGCTTTTTGGTGGTTTATGCTTTTAAGTCCTTGTTTTCTTGGAAATTGCTGTGCAGCTGGTTGGATTCATTTAAATCCCCTTGTCTGCTACTCTAAACTCTTTCTCAGAGGAAGTGGGGGGCTGACTGTGCATTTCTTTATGGGAAAAGAAAGTTGAAGTCTGGCTTCTTTGGCTTTCAGGCTCCTAGAAAGGTGATTACCAAGCTGGGGTGCCCTAATCTGGGGAACTCTGTGCTTTGCTGGAGATGAGTGGCAGGGCGTGTGTGTGTGTGTGTGTGTGTGTGTGTGAGAGAGAGAGAGAGAGAGAGTATGTGCATACATATGGATGTATTCACAAGTGTGTAGGGTTGAAAAGAGGGCAGTAACTTTTGGTTTGTGGGATTTTTGTTGAGTGTTCATTGAATATTCTGTGTGCAGAAATATTTTTTGATGTCTCTTAAAGGGAAAGATATATATATGTGTATATAAAATCTTGACACTCAAAATAGCAATATTTTGAATGTAACAAATTTGTCACTTTATGTTGAGATAGGCTATGTTTCCTAAAGGGGGAAAAGTCTACTTTTAAAATAGTTTACTCAAACTGTAAGCAATTGATGCCTTGATTAAAATCATTTCATAGCACAATAACACAGTAACAACATAGCGTCTTAACGATTCATTCATTGACAGACACTACTGATGTGTATACTGTCCTAATGCACCGTTTAACAAACATTTATTGAACTCTTATCTATATAGTAAGTGATGTTGGGAGATAGAAGAAAAGATAGAAGAAAAACTCATGAGCCTTGTTTATAGCAACCATATGGCACAAATTCTCTATGACAGTCTTGGTTTCGTAGTAATAAAATGTACTTCTAAGGAATATTCTTTGTTCTGAGTTTTGGTTCAGTTAATTAGGTGGTCCTTCTCCAACCTCAAAGAGCTTACAATGAAAGATAGTCCCTCTCTCAAGGTCCCTAAAATCGAATTCAAACAAAATAGAATAATATTCAGAAAATAGAGGGAAACTACAAGCAAGATCATATGGAAATTTGAAACAAAAGTAAACAACCTGAAGGATCTTGCGTTGATTCTGCAGAGTAAGCTGCTTGAAGGTTTCTTGAGGTAAGACGCTAAAGTGGTTGCTACATAGGGGAGGGGGAAGTTGAGGGAAGACAGGAGAGTAAAGAGGAACTCAGAGGACCAGTTATAGTTGGCTTCTTTGTCAGGAACAGAGTGAGAGTGGGTTGAGCAGTAACAGGAAATAAACATGGCAAGGTGGGAGGAAAAGAGCTGGTGGTATGCTGGTATCACTGATTTTTTTTTTCCTAAGATAGTAAGTCAGATTAGAGATGGTTGGTTGGTATGAAACTTCCAGCTGAATGAGACATTGTTTAGCGTAAGGGGTAATGCCAGTAGTATTTAAAAAATAAGCAGGTTTATGTACTCTTCAAAATTATGTACTGGGGCAGCTAGGTGGCTCAGTGAGTAGATCACAGGCCCTGAACTCACAAAGACCGAAGTTGAAAATCTGACATCAGACACTTGACACTAGCTGTGGGACCTTGGGCAAGTCGCTTAACCCCAACTGCCTTTCCTTCTCTCCTCCAAAAAACAAACAAAAATGTAAAAGTATTGCTCAGAAAAGAATGATCCCCAAATGTTTTTCTATAATGTGTACATCTGTTGGTGAGTTAATGCAGTTCAGCAAATGAATGTTTGAAAAGCACTTAGTATGTGCAAGAAAAGTCATAGGCTCCATGAATAAAAAAATGAAAAATAATACAGCCTCTGCCCTTAGAAAGCTTGCATTCTGTGTATGTGTGAGGAGATGGTCTGAGCACGTGGACAAGTGAATACAAGGTCATTGGAGGAGAAAGAAGGTATCAGGGGATTTGGACAAGCCTGTTGGAGGTGGCCTATTGGAGGTGGCTTGTTGGTGTAACATTGAAAGGAGATAAAAACGTAAATATATGATCATATATATTCTATATAATATATATATATATATAAATTTTAAGAGGAACAGAGTAGGGGTAGCATATTTTACCTATGTAAAAACATTTATATGATATTTATCAGAAACAACTAGTTTGTCAACTTGGCTCAAATATATATGTATTTGAATTTTATTTTATTTTTCTCAATTACATATAAAACTTTTTAACACTCATCTTTTTAAAATTTTGAATTCTGAATTCTCTCTCTTCCCTCTACCCCCCTCCTTGAGGAGGCAAGCAATTTGATATAGATTACAAATGTGAAGTCATGTAAAACATTTCCTTAGTATACGTGTTGCAAAAGAAAGCACAGAGCAAAAACAAAACACGAAAAATAAAAAAAAATGTACGCTTCTATCACTATTCAGACTTCCACTTGGCTGAAATGCAAAGGGCATGGTTAAAGTAATGTTAAATATAACTGGAAAAGTTGACTTCAGCCAACTTGTGGAGGGTCTTAATGCCAGACCAAGTACTTTTTATTTTATACTAGGGGCAATAGGGAGTCACTGAAGATTCTTGAGCAGGGAAATGACATGACTAGACTTAAACATTAGGAAAATTATTTGGTCAGCTAAGTGGAAGATGGATCCAGGAAGGAAGAAATGCCAAGAGGTGTGAATGGAGAGGAGAAAGATTGGAGACATAAGATTTGGCAACTGATTAGATAAGGGAAGTAAGGGAAAGGAATAATACAGATAATTCCAAGGTTACCAACATATGTTACCAAGTAGTTGGTGATGCCCTCAATAAAAATCTAACAATTTTTAATGTCGGTCATCCAATTCCTAGAGGAAAGATTTCCTAAATGTTATGAGGACTTGGTTTTCCATTGTAGAATGGAAGAATAAATATTTATCGAATACCATGAACATGATGCTATGCTGCATCATAGTAACATTTTACAAAGTTTATCTCCTAAGGGAGGAAATGTTGGAAGCAATTCATTTAAGCAAATATTATAGAATATGTTTGCAAGTACTTTATGTATCTATGTAGAATTTCGATTTAAGTATCAGTAAGCCTATGGCTAACATAAGACTTTCTCTGAGATTTTTGGAGGAGTTTTGTATAACATAGAATGCCAGAGCTGGAAAGAAACTTAGAGATCTTGTCCAATCCCTTAATTTTATGTTTAAGTAAATTGAAGTTCAGGGAGATGAAATCCCTTGACCAACATTACAAAAGTAATAAATGGCACAACTAGACCTTAAATACTTCATGCCAATGAATATAATGCTGGGCCTGGAGTCAGGAAGACTCATCTTCATGAGTTCAAATCTGGTCTCAGACATTTATTAGCTATAGTGACTCTAGGAAAATCACTTAGCCTCTCCTTGCCTCAGTATCCTCAACTGAAGAATGAAGATAATAATAGTATCTGTCTCCCTGGGTTGTTGTGAGAATTAAATAGACTAATATTTGTAAAGCACTTAGCACAGTATTGAAACATAGTAGGTACCATATAGATGCTAGGTACTACTTCTACTACTATCGTTGCTGGTGCTGCTACTATTAAATTCATGTTTCCTTTTGAATTTGCATTGGAATGTGGCACCACGTAAAAGATCAAGAATATATTAATTTCCACTGAACTTACTTGCTTTGTGGCTTAACTATTTGGTATTTCCAAATCTATGTGAGCATGTGAGTGGCTAATGTTAGACAACATATTTATGATCATTGATTATATATTATATACAATTCCTTTGCTCTTATATTTTATAGTATAGTCATTCACGTGTATGGTATATTTAGTTACTGAATTGTATGTTGCATTTGAGTACAGACCTTGTATTATTTAATTTTGTTCTGTATGCCAATGCAGAATGCTCTACAATAAATATTTATGGTTAATAGGACAATGAGGAGAAGGTGCTCAGCGTTGGTATTCTGGGTTTGATGTTGCTCAATCATTTTCAGTCATGTCCAACTCTTTGGGACCCCTTTTGAGGTCTTCTTGGCAGATATACGGGTGTGGTTTCCCATTTCCTTCTCAAGCTCATGTTACAGATAAAGAACTGAAGCAAGCAGGGTTAGGTGACTTGGTAGTAATGGTCTGGGGTCAAATTTGAACTCAGGTCTTCCAGGCTCCAGGTCCGGTGCTCTATCCACTGAGCCACCTAGCTGTCGCCTAGGCAAACAGAGATTAAGATTAAAACATTCATATTTAATATTGCCTGGGGTCGCACAGCTAGTAAGTAAGGCCAAAATTGAACTCAAAAGGGTGAGTGTTCCTGACTCCAGACCCAGTGCTCTGTGCTCTTTGGCACCACTTAGATGCCCTGGCTTAAGAATCACAAAACAGAAGCATTTCAGAGTTGGAAAGGACCTTGGTGGCCATATAGCTCAACCCAGACTGAAAGGAAGCCCTTCTTTAATACATCCAACCAATCATTATGTAGCCTCTTCCAATAAGGAAGAACTCAACAGCTCATCAAGACCATCTTGGACAAGAAGCCTTCTCTAATTCAAGCCTAAATTTGCATCTTGGAAGTTTTCATTGAGTTGGTGCTGGTTTTGCCCTCTGGGGGATGAGTGAAACAAAGTCACCTACCCAACAGCTCTCTGAACCCTTGAAGAAACCCTTTTATTCCCTCTCAGTCTTATTTCCTTTTAGCTACACATACCTGGTTTTTTCATCTTCTCCTGGTATAACTCGGACTCGGAGTCCTTTGCATCCTAGTTACCCTTGACTAGACCCTCTCCACTTCATCAGTCCTCCTGAACTGTGGAAGCACAATAGAGCACAATACTCCAGACGTGGGATGATCAGGGGACAAAGGGGTGTGAATTCACCCACTGGATGTGGATTCAGAGGAGGTGGGTTCAAATCACAGTTCTGTGGCTTATTGCCCTGGGACTTGGGCAAGTCAATTAATCTTTCCGGGACTCAGTTTCCTCATCATAAAATGAGAGGGTAGAACTAGACGACTTCAGAAGACCCTCGTAGAGAGGTCTCTGTGACCTCTTTGAAGCCTTTCCTTGCAGCCCAAGATGGGATTTGTTATGTTGGGAACCATGTCACACAACTGACTCAGAGTTTATAGGGATCTCCAAAGAGCCATTAAACATACTTTATAAATTGTCAGCCTTCGTTTGTTCATTTAAAGGAAACTTAAGACATATTATCTCCTATTTTCTTCATATGAAGGTGGTTTGAATATACATTTCTTGAGAGTAGGGATTGTTTCATTATTTGTACCTCCAGTCCCAGGATAATGTTGACACATACTAGGTGCTTAATAAGTGGGGCAGCTAGGTGGCACAATAGATAGAGCACTGACCCTGGACTCAGCAAAACTGGTCTTTTTGAGTTCAAATCTGGCCTCAGGCACTTCTTAGTTGTGTGACCCTGGGCAAGTCCCTTAGCCCTGTTTGCCTCAGTTTCCTTATCTGTAAAATGAACTGGAGAAGGAAATGGCAAACCACTCTGGTGGTGAAAAATTAGCTATGACTCAAAACAATTCAGCAATAATAACAAAGTAAAAAGTGAGTGTTTATTGATTGATTTGAATATTAAAAATGAATTAGATTTAATGGCTTTTGTGTTATTCCAATATCTAGAGGAAAGAAAGTGACGTATAGTCATCCTCTACCACCATTCACAGGGAAAAATAAAGCTACAGTTAGATATTTATTGTTCACTCTTTTACATACAAAAGGATATAATTCTTTGCAAATGTTGCTTCTAAGTGAACATGCTATTTCTAAACCTCCCTAAGTTTAATTGACTGCTCAAGTGGGGCTGAATCTTTTCCAAGCACTCAAACTTTTACCTTTTTAGTATTGTCCCTTGTATGCACAAACCACAGGAGTGCTGTGAACCTACATAGAACTATCTGATGCAGGGGTGTGGGAGCTGCCTGTTTGAACTCACAGATAACATAGTGGTAGAAATGTCAAGCATCCTGCCTCACTTAAACCTATTGAGATGAAGAAGAAAGCTTTGATGAAATATGAAAACATTAGCTCATTTTATAGGAAATATGGAAACAGGTAATTGTCATTTACATTTCAGTCAATTATAGAAATAATTAAGATACCAAGCCATCTGATACCGCGCCATATGTCAAACACGGTCAGATATAATTACTTGGTACTCACTAAACATTACTGAGGTTTTTCAAACAATTTACCTGAAATAGCTAATGATCTATTCCTCACACAGAAATTGTATGTTTGACAGAAATCCATTAATTGATTACTGAGTAATTAAACATAGCAAGAAGCATAGACTTTTTAAGAAATTGCTTTTTGTTGATTATCAGCCTTGTAAATCATCTAGATGGAGGCTCAAGGGCCAGAAGGGAGTGCTGCTGGGTGGCTCAGACCCTTTCTTTAGTGTAGTCACCCCAACTTAGAAGCATTGGAATGTAAGTCCTCCTCCAGAAAGCCTGCACCGCGTCTTCACCGTTATCTTCAGAATGGTAAAAGCTGCATAGGTGAGCTCTAGGGTGAAAAAGTTGTAGGTTGTGGTTTTTTTTTCAAATAAAATTAAAATCAATGTTCATGTCTAAATTAAAGTATTTTAATTCAATTCTGAAAACATTTATTAGGTTCCTACTCTGTACAAGGCTCTGAGTTTGGTATGGAATATCTGGATTCAAAAAAAATCACATGACAGCTCATTAATTTAACTTTTCCTTTGAATCTCTGTATCTGTACTTATAACAAGGGGACTGCCCCCTTGTAATTCGTCAATGCATCGGTCAACTTTGCTCCCTTCCCATATTTATATAAAAGGGAGATAGACGAAGGGAAGAATTCACAGGGGAAAGAAAGTAAGGAGGTATTGTTTGGATTTAGGTGTGGAAACAAAAATTTTAATAAAGAGAAAAGGAGGGAGTTTATGGGAAAACAGGAAGCAAATTTTATTTCCACACTTTGATGGGGAGTTGTGACCTAGCATGGACAGGTTAGAGGTCAGAATCTAATGCCCAGGCGTGAGGAACTGTGTGAGGAAGAGCCTATCAGAGGAGAACATGAAGTCACATGCCCAGGGGACCGTATCTCGGGAAATCCAAAGTTCAGAATTCTATAAGGGTCCTGCCTCATCCTGATCTTGTTGTAGTCCTTCCGATAGCCATGCTGGAAGCTATCCATTCCTTCAGGTGAAGGAACGTAGGTCTCCCCTACTCAGAACTCCGTTTTTGATAAATTTTTCTTGATGACTTAAAAAAAAAAATCACATGATCCTTGAAATCCAGGAATTTACTTAGGGAGGTAGTATCTGCCCATTTACTTTGAGACTCTAATAAAACTGTGAGCTCTGCTGAGGTACTCCTTCCAAGAAGGAAGATGCCTGCAATCCAGGGTGACTCTTGTTCATGTCCTCCCCTCAGTCTGGCCCTGGAGGCTCATAGGATAAGCCAATGGACGAACATCAGACCATGCATATTTTAAAATATCTGTAAATAGAAGAAATTAAATGTGTTTATAAGAATTATTTTATGCATAAGACAGTTATTTTTGACTCTTTGCCACCCCATTTGGTATTTTCTTGGCAAAAATACTGGAGTGGTTTGCAGTTTCCTTCCCCATTTCATTTTACAGATACAGAAACTGAAGCAAACAGGGTTAAGTGACTTGTCCAGGGTCACACAACTAGAAAGTGTCTGAGGCCAGATTTGAACACAAGGAGAGAAGTCTTCCTTTTTTCAGACCCAACATTCTATCCATTGTGCCACCTAGCTGCCCATTAAAGCATAGTATCTATCTATCTATCTATCTATCTATCTATCTATCTATCTATCTATCTATCTATCTATCTTTATACCTGTATCTGTATATATTCATATCTATATCTGTACATATATCTATTAGCTTATTTAGAATATTTTTCTTTCTTTTTCCCTCCCAAAAGTTATGGATGAAGACATTTTCTTATTAGGTACAGATTATAACTCACCCTTGATTTCTTTTCCTCCTGTATAACCTTTGTCCATATTCTTCTCTAGATACTCTACAGATGATGCACCCACCATGCTGGAAGGCTTTTTCTAAGTGCATCACTGACTATCCATTCATTATCCATTGTTTTAATCATATGACTCACCCATCTCCTTGTCCCAATTATACATTTCCCCAATGAGCATCACTGGAAATATACTAGAACTTCCCTCCACTCTCCATATATCTTTTCACTATCTACTGAAGTATCCTCAATGTTGATTTTTATGATATTGCTGAATTGTAACATCATTTACTTCCATCCAGCATCACCATGAGAGTGTGTTTCTCCACTTGAATCTTTTCATGTGTGTTTTTTGCAGCATTAGTAACATTTTAAATAAGTACTGGCCCTAATATTAAATTTTCCTTAAAAAAAAGAGAAAGATGGCTAATTTGTCACATATATTAACTGGTATAAAATCCTTATATTGTAGTAATATCATGTACACAGTAGGCACCTAATAAATGTTGGTTGATTAATATTGTAATCTGTTGTGGTCATTTCTTTCACTTGTAGTCATCAATAGATAGATTTCTGCTTTCATTTCCAGTGGTATCCAAAATTACAAAACCATTTTGATGACCACCAAATATAAGTCAATCCCCCCTCCCCTTATCCTCCCAACTCCTCTAGGCTGATATGACATCTAAGTGTGATGTAGAATCAGTGTTATTTGTTATTGCATTTGTGGGAATATATGCATTTTTCCTTCAAAGAGATTTAATATTAAGAGTTCCAACTATATTTGGAGAGATAGTCCCTTTGAAAAGAAAAAAGAAAAGCCTGTTCATTTACTTTATGTTACACTGTCAGCATGAATTAAATTTGACTAATATATAAGAGTGCACTACACACATTGGCATCTGCCATGTTTGTGTGTGGCACAGTTTCCAAAAATTACATGTCTCTATCTCTGACACTTTCCCTAGTGTTTGATGATATAGCAATCTTTTGAATTTGTTGTCTAGGATATTTTTTGTTGTTGTTAGGGGAGGGAGGGGAACGTTATGAAGCTAGAAAAAAGCATTGGATTAAGTTAGGGGATCCGGGTCCTATTCCCGTCTCTGAGGATTGCTAGCTGACTGACCTTGACTAAGTCATTTCATTTCTCTCTGGGCTAAGTGGTCCAATGGATAGAGCTCTGGGCATGAGGTCAGGAGGAAGATCTAAATTCAGATCTGGTTTCAGATACTTTGATAGCTGTTTAACCCCAAGTTAGTCATTTAATTTAGCAAGTTTATCTCCCTAACTATAGAAAGGGGATAAAAATCGCATCTACCTCCCAGGGTTATTGAAAGGATCAAATGAGAGCGTCTTTGTAAAGTGCTTAGCACACTATCTCCACATAATGGTGCTTCATAAAGGCTTGTTTTTTCCCCTCCCTGTCTCCTTCCTTCATTCCTTTGCTCTTTTGTTCCTTCCTTCATTTCATTCTTTTACAAAATGGATAACTGGACTGTTATCATTAATATCCTCAGGTCCTATATTTTCTCACTCTTAAGTCACACCTCATACACAAGCAGTTGTTATTTGTTAGTCAAAGAATTTCCTCTTGGGCAATCCTATATCTTCTTATTCATGTCAGTTATTTCAAATGAAACATGAGAAATAAATATTGATCTTACATCATTGCTTTCCATGTTCCTCTTTCTTGGTAGTTAATCTGTTACAAATGGAGATAATTTTCATATTTGCTAAGTTTAGAGAAGAAAATCCATATAAATGGTTGAACATGGTTATAAGCTTTCTACTTTAGACTTCAGTTTTACATAAACTCCCAAGAATCTCCCAAGCCATTACTGTTGGAATTAGCAAGGTAACCTTTTCCCAGGTGAGCATCTCCAGTCATCTTGATCTGTATCTTGCCATTGGACCTAGATGACTCTGGAGGAGAAAGTGAAGCTGGTGACTTTCCACAGCCTTCCCTTACTTAAATCTATTTCAGTTACAAGTGATGGCATCACTTTCTTGATGTCCCAGTCATCTTCAAGAATGAAGGACAAACAACCACCTTTTCCCAGGAACATAAGATCATAGATTGAAAGCTGGAACAGACCTTTGAGGCCATTGAATATATTTCTTTCAAGAAGTTAAGTGACTTACCCAGAGTCATCACAAGAGCTAGGATTTGAGGGAGAATTCAGAATTGAGCTTTCCTGACTCCAATTGCAGCATTCTATCACCTTTACCACCTAGTTGCCTCTTTCCCCACTTGAACTCTACTATCAAACGTTAGGAATTTAAAAGAGAAGTGTTCAGAATTCTTTGGAAGAAGAAAGCTGTTGGCATCATCATCACATCTTCAGTTTTCTCTTCATGTCTGTGATAATGCAATTTTCATTTTTAAATTTCTAGATAAAGATGTTATGGATTTTCTCACTTTTTATAAAAAAATTTATTCTGGCAGGCTTCCGGCAAGTGAACTTGAGTAGTTCTGAAAAGCAATTGTTTATTCCCTCCTTTACTCATCTGTTTAATCTGGTTTGTTTTTTCTTCTTTCAACAACTATTTGAAAGGCAACATAGTGTGAATGGAAAGATTTGGGGAAACAGGGTTCATATCTTGCTTCTGTAACTTTCTATTGGTGGGATCTTGGACAGTTCCCCTTGATACGTCTCTGTTTCCCACTTTGTAAAATGAAGAGGGTTGTTTTTGAAGCTGCCTCCTAAGTATAATCCCTTGATGTGAAGTCAGAAATTGCGGGTTAAACACCTAGATCTGCTTTTGCCATCTGGGTGACCCTGAGCAGGTCAGTTAAACTCTCTTAGCCCTCCTCTTTAAAAATGAGATGTTGGAATCAGTAACTTCTCAGGTCCTTCAAAACTCAAGGTCCTCAACTTATATTTGTGATTCTGTGATCCTAAAATGATCTTTTCCTTTAAAGAAGTTCTATCCCATTTAACGAAAGCAACACTTTCTAGGAATAGTTTAATTTCTACAATTCTTACTGATTTCTAAACTTTTATTGAGCCACTGAAATCTGAAAATTTAAAGACAATAACTGGTACTTGACATGTTGTAGGTGTTTAATAAATGTTCGTTGATTGATTGAATATTATCCTGTAACCATAACAGGTGGGCTTTCACTTATTTTCTTTAGGACTCAAACAAATCTGTATTGCTCTTGATTTTTTTTTTGTTATAAAGTGTTTGTTAAAAGCAAAACACCCTAGAAATTGTTTGACCCATTTCTTCAAATTTTACTATTTTTATTGATCCCAAACTCATATTATCAGACTGATAAAACTGCTTTTGAAAATTTTAGAGAAAATGCTGCTTTTTGAATTTTTTCAATTTGAATTTTCCAACATTTCTTTCTACATCAAATTCACATCACTTCTTTAAAAAAATGAATTGATTCTACTAATATTCCCTATTAACTTCTTTTATTTAACTTGTGTACATCAATTTCTAATATTTCATTCTTTCCAATGTGTAAGGTGCTTTTTTTCTGGGAGTGGTTGGTTAGGTTAAAGGATAGGAGTCTTTGAAATTACCACATTTTTTGAAGATGTAAACATATCAGTTGTCTCCGCCTTTAGATAGTGAAGGACCTCTGCTTAACAAAGTGTGGGGAGAAAGTTGGCCTGGGTATTTGTGGCTTCATTTGCATCTCATTGAGAATAGTTGATTGAGGATTTGAGTTGCTTTTTGGAATATAAAAGGGAAGAGATAGATCAAAGGGAAAGAGCAGCTGAGCCTGAACGCAAATAAATACACTGAATCGGGACTTCTTGGTTAGGGGTAAAGTCTTCAAACATGCACAAAATCCCCTGGGGAATTGTTCCTCCTGAAAGCTGGCATCAGTAAAGAGGCAATAGAACCTCTCAGCTGGAAAGATGATAGCAGATGGGGGAAGTAGTGAGCTGGTAAGAGTTCCTAGACCTAGCCTCCCAGAAAAAAGAGAGGGGATTTCCTCAACAACACCAACTTCTTGAAAATAGCCTGTTGGACATGAGAGGATCAAGGACCTGACCTCAGAGGTATAGGACCATAAAAGAAGAGCCACCATGTGGAATAGCAGAACAAGACCTTACTCTCAACTGCTACAAGGAATTTTGTGACTTCTGCAAGTCTAATTAGAAAGGGGTTGACTAACAAAAAAATTTCCTCTTTGGGGGAGCTCCAAACCTTAGTGTAGCACTTTCTGTAAGTCTAAGGACTATATAATTCCCCAGAAAAAAGCAGGGCTCAGCAGATGACAAAGGATTATTTCTCTGTTGGTCTTTAGAAAATTTCTTTCTTTTGGGCTTCTAAACCATGGGGTTATATTATGAGTCTAGAAGACTTTCATCTTGAAAAGCACAAAATAAAAATGGCTAGTGGCGATTTGATACCTAGTATAAATATAGTGGTTGTTAAGAGAGCACCTAATTGCTTATGAAAGATTCAAATTAAATCTCCCAGATGAACAAATCCATATATACCGAAAATATTGCCAAATGTGATTGTTGACTTAAAAGATTGTGGAGAATGGGTATAGGAAAAAGACTGAATATCTTTATTTTAAACAAATAGAGGAAGAATAGGGTACATAAATTATAGTCCATTTAACTTGACTTCAATTTAAGCAAAATAGAGAACACATTATTAAATAATTGATTACTGAATATTTAGAAAAACTGTGATTATAAAGAGGCAGAACTAGGGCCATGCCAAACTAGCCCTTTTTAATTTTTTATTTTTTTGGACAGTGTTCCTAAACTGGTAGATCAGAGGAATGATGTAGATTTAGTTTGTTTAGATTTTAGCAAATTATTTGAAAAACATCGTGTTATTAAATGATGAAAAGATATGGCAGAGATGGAGTTGGGATTGTTTGAAAGACAGCTAAACTTTAAAAATAGTCAAGAGTATTTCAATGTCTACTTGGAAAGAAGTCTCCAGTGTATGCTGTAGAGATTTGTGCTTGACCTAGTAGTATTTAGTATTTTTATCAATAGTTTAAATAAAGGCTTATAAAATTTTCAGAGGACCCAAAGGTTGGGGAGGGATAGTTAATACAGTGGACAATAGTAAGGTTTGCAAAAGCTCTTGATATGTTGGGCTGATATATAAAATGGATGAAGGTGAAGTCTCATATTTGGCTTTAAAAATGGCTTCAAAAATTCAGGATGGGAACTGCATGGTTTCAGTTCACATAGAAAAAAATTTCTGGGGGTTTAATGAACTGCAACTGGAATATGAGTCAATAGTGTGAGATGGCAGGTAAAACGTCAAATTCTAAACTTCCTGAGTTGCGTGGGGAGACTTAACTTCCTGGAATAAAAAGGTAATCGTTTTATTGTACTGTGCTCTGGTCAGAACATGCATGGAATATTATGTTCATTCTGGGCACCACAGTTTAGGAAGGGCATTCATTGGTGAGCAGAGAGTTATGAGAGGAAGGCAATTAGGATGGTGAAAGGACTTAAGAGAATTGGAGATGTTTGGCCTGGAGAGGACTAAGAATCATGTAGTAGCTTTCTCAAATATTTCAGAGTTAGATCTTTTTCTCCTCCTCCTCTTCGTTCTCTTCCTCCTCCTTCTCCTCCTCCGTCTGCTTCTTCCTCCTCATCTTCTTTTTATTCATCTTCTTTGTTGTCTTCATCTTCTTTGTCTTCTCCATCTCTGTCTTTTGTTTCTCTCAGTCTTTCTTCCTTTAAATCTTTTGTGGATAATTTCTATTTTTGATGAGGTGAAATAAAGTCTGTGATCTCTATCCCCAGATATCATCCAAATGGATGAAATCACAGACACATTTGAATATTTGACTAAGAAAAAAATAAGCTGTTGACTGTAAGGGACATTGCTTGAGTGCTTGCTTGGGAGCTGAAGCAGAACTGTTCTTTGAGGAGACCAACAATTACATTCCCCTGTTTCTAGGGTAGAGCTCAGATCAGGTAAAAATAAAGCAGATTCTAAGATTTGCAAGGGAAAACTTAGATGGAGGGAGTAGGTGATGAATCAAAGAGTGATTTATGGCAAACCTCTAAGATTGAACTAGGTCTATGTAAACCCAGATTCTGGGTGCAAAAAATAAAGCAAAACTAGAATGCACCTTGCATGCTCCACTACCTCCTCCATGTGTGTTGTTTTCTAGAATCTTGAGCAGCAAATATATTATGGCTTACTATTTGTTGCCCTCACCCTACGTAGATATGGTATTTCCCCACTGATTGCTGCTTTGGTTATTATTAAGAGATAGCCTGAAGTTGTGAGAATATCTAATAAAAGGAAAAGAAGAGGGCTTAAGTAGATATTTATGCCAAGGTTCTATAAACATGTAAGTTATACCAACAGCTCCCACTTGTTACTTGGAAGCATGGATCCTCTCCACCTCAATCATATTCTTTACTAAAAAAATGGCAGAAATTACACAAACAAATATGGTTAGCTAGAGAGAAATAATAATAGCTAGCATTAAAATAGTGCTTTAAGATTTGCAAGGCACTTTACAAATGTTATCTCATTTGCTCCTCTCAACAACCCTGGGAAGTAGGTGCTATTATTATCCCCATTTCCCAAATGAGGAAACTGAGGCACAGAGATTAAGTGACTTTCCCAGGGTCACAGATCTTGTAAATCTGTCAGAGAACAGACTTGAGCTCAGGGCCTCCTGACCCCAGGTGTAACATCCCATCTACTTTGCCATCTATTGACTTGTTACAAGGCTGGCACTCTATACGCTACTCTGTGAGGTCTCTTTGGTATGTCCAGCATGACCTCAATTCAATTTACCAAGCACATATTAACTAAACACCCTCTATGGGCAAGGTATATGCTATGTACTGGGGATACAAAGACAGGAACAAAGGTCTCTGCCTTCAAGGAATTTATAGTCTAAGGTTGCCACATGGATATAGATAGTGAAATAGAAGAGGATGTGAAAAATGAGAGAGCAGAGCACCAGAGAAGTCTTCCTGTAGGAAGCTTTTCCTTGCCTTCTTTCAGAAAGATGCTAAGATTTCTCATATGGAGATGAAGAAGGGAATTCATCTCAAGAACAGCAGAAAGTCTATGAAAAGGTATGAAACCAAGAGCTGAGATCAGGACAGCAAGTGAGCCATTTTGAGCTCCAAGCTTTGAACAAGTCAAGTAAAGGGAAATAGTATGAGAAAAATTGGCTGGAAATGTTGGATAGAGCTGGCTTGTGAAGAGATTTAACTGAGAAGCTTAGGGGTTTGCTTTTTATCCTAAAGGTGATACTCAGTGAAAAAATGTACCCTTTTCCCATTTTCATTTGCAAAGCAGTTAATGAATCTATTCATGCTTCCAACCAATGTTTCTCAAATACCTATGGCCAAGGTCGTGTGTCAGATACTACAGGGGATACAAAGAATAAGACATGCTTCCTATTCTCATGAAACTTCCAGTCACTCTCCATTTCCTGGTAATATTAAAATCTTTAATTTTGTGGCAAAATATATTCAAAGAATTTTACTTTTGCTCAACACTCTTTGTGAGTAGGTAGTCACCCTTCAAACTGAAATAAAGCAACTTGAGTTATATTGCATTGGGTTTTTAATATGCTTCTGGGGAAATGGGACATTTTGAAGGAAAGCCTTTGTTGTACCCAAGTAAAACTTTGCTAAATAGTAGAATAAATAACAGCCACTCTAACATCCTTTAAAATATTATTTCAGATGGACCCTAACAGGATTTCAGATGATGACACCTGTTGCTTTATAAAACTTTGCAAACTTCATGAAAATTCAGATTTGCAAGACACATCTCTGGAGGGTCAGGATGCAAAATTAATGTCTGATCCCTGTCGAAGAATCAAACAGGCCTTTCACGGAGTATTGCAGAAGGTGAGTGTGCCCACCTCTCTCTGTGGTTGAAGGGTCCTTGGGGGTAGTTTCCTTTTCCAGTCTTCAGATTTAAACCCATTCAAATACAGTTACTTTGATGATCCTTTAAGAAAAAAAAATCACTTGTAAAAGAACCAAGAAGTATTTTGTGTATAGGTCAAGATACAAACGTATTGGTTAGCACCTTCAAAACCTCACAGAATCTCAGAATTGGAAGGATCTTCAGAGGGTGTCTATTCCAATCTCTGGCTAGATAAGAATCCCTTCTATAAAAAATTCCACCAAGGGTCATTAAATGGTCTTCCAGGGAAGGAGAACTCACTCCCTCCTGAGTGAGCACATTGCACTTTTGAATAGCTTTTTTTCATAGGATGTTTTTTCTTGACATCAAACCCAAGTTGTTTCTTTGCCACTTCCACCCCCTGTTCTTGGTTCTGCCTTCTGGGGCCAAGCAGAACTAGTTTAATTCCCCATTTCCTGCGATGACTCATCACATACTTGATGGTCCCCAGATTAGTTCTGAGTGAATCCTCCCATGTCCCATCTCCCCTCTCACTGCTCCTCCCCTCCTTTCTTTTTCATTTCTTTTTGTTATTAAGACGATGTATTTGAATTCATACTTGGAGGAAATACATGTTGGTTTGTGGTGAGATGATGGGTCAATCTGCTGGCTTCAAATCACTGACCCAGAAATCATGGTTCCATTTAATGACTTCATTTCCTTCACATAGATATACATTTTTTCATAATAGATTTTTCTCCCTTTCCAGTGAAGATAATCATAGTCCACACTTAAAAGTCACTTTCAAAAAAGTATCTTATTTTTAATTCATGGAACAAAACAGACATTTCCACAAGATAGTACAGTAAAATAGATGATTGCACACAAAACTGCAAATCTACCAGGTTTAATTTGTTTTTCCCTTCAAACATACAACAAAATTATCATGTAAACATCTTTTCTTTTTCATTTTTTCCCTTCCCCCCCACCCTAGAGATGGCCACCATTAGACACAAATAGGTACACATATGTAAAATTATTCTATACATACCTCTGTTTATCAGTTCTTTCTTTATATGGTCTTTATAGTTAATTTTAGTATTTATTATAGTCAAAATAACTTTGTCACCCATAGTTGTTCCTTGAAATAATATTGCTGTTACTGTATACAGTGTTACAAAAACAAGAAAAGATTTGCACACACAAAAAATTAAATGTCACTTTTTCATTTACAAAATACTTTATAGCAGCCATGTGAGCTAGGTACTACAGATAAGGAAACTGAGGCATTACAGAATTGAGTGGGAAGAGGAGTTGAAGCGATTTGCCAAAGGTTACTTGGCTAGATGGGGCTGAATTCAGGATCTGAACCCAGGTCTTCAGATTTCAACTCCAATGAGAAGACTGTATTTAGTCCTTGGGTTATCATTAAATGGTTAACAATTAGAATAGAAAATGATAGAAGATGGGGAGAGAAAAGAAGAGAGAAAACTAAAGAAAAATATTAGTTTCCTTTTCTTTTAAGAAAAGAAAATAGGGAGGAGTGTAAGGATTAGAAGGGAGAAAAAAAGGCAAAGATTAATGACATCACTTCTATAGAATAGGAGTTATTGAGAAAAGTGGAATCAATCATGGATAAGCAGGGTAGCTTTGAAATTTACATGTTGGATTTATTATATTTATAATAAATATTTGGTATATTTATCATATTTAATTGATATTTAAATATTTATTTTTAAAAGATTTTAAAGATAAAATATTTATCTTTAAAAATTATATTTATATAAACTATATTTTTAAAAGTTGAGCAGCTGCACAGACTCGAGATTAACAGTTTCACTATAACCCTCTTTTTCTCTACTATTAAGTGGATAGAAATGTCCCTCTTAGTGTTTGGGTCAGAATAAAAATATTTTTTTTTTAAAAAAGAGTCATGGAATCTTTTAAGTTTATTGCTTTGTTTATTTTAACTTAACTTTAGAGATTGTTGCTCAGTGGATAGAGCACTGGACCTGGAGTCAGGAGGATCTGAGTTCAAATCCAGGCTCTTTGTCCTATGTTTTTCAAACTTTGAAAATGCTATATAAATGCTAGCTATGATGATGATGATGATGATGATGATGATGATAAGGAGGAAGAGAAAACTAAAGCTGAGAGTGGGGAATAGACTGTTTATGGTCATGTAAAATGAATGACTTCTCTTACACTTGTAGGAACACAATTAAGGAATTTTTCTCAACTGGGTCTTTGCTTCCCTTAACATTGTTTAGATGTCTGATCAAAGGAAAAAAAATGCACATACCTCCGTGAATAGGGGACCTGTAGCAATATACCACAGTCTTAATTTTGTGGGTGTTCCTCCCACCCCCAAGGTTTCTTCTGTTCGTTTCATCATGAAAGTATTCATAAATCCTCCAAACAAAATGAATATTTAAAAATTTCGTCAGTACTTTTGGTTGGGTGTACATGTTAGAAGGTGCAGAAGAAAGAATCAAAGTCAAAATCAAGTCAATATATCTCTGCAACTCCAAAAAGTTTGGGTTTTATTGGTCTAGAATATCTAAGTGGAAAGGATATTGGTAGTGGAAACCAAAGTTCTCAACCACATGGGTATGTTGTGGTATTTTATTTATAGAGTTCTGCCCTAACCTGAAATTTCTGTTTTCATACTTGGAAAATTGATAAGACTTAAGCACATCAGCAAGTTGGTTCACTCTGTGGTTCTTAACAAAAATTGTAACCTAACATTGGGAAATTGCAAGCATTTAGAGGGAAAAATCCCCTCTATAAAGTTAAAGAAGTCATCAGTTCCCCCTGCCACCCACTAAAAAAAGTCATTTTTCTGAAAAAAATAAACCACAAGTATCAGTAACTTCCTTTCCAAGTTATTGTTGCACTACAGAAACATAATTCTCTTGTGGGAGGAGCTTGAATTTGCAAACAATTTAATCTGAACAAAACCTTAATTCACTCCATGATATTACTCAGCTATCTGTGCATTTATAGATGTATTCCATCTTTTGTCCAATTTGACAATCTCTTTCAAAAGTCAATAGAACCCATGAAATTCTAATTGTCTTACAAAGTTTTGGCCGTGCTCTCATTAGCTTTCCATGTAAACGTTTTAAATTTCTTCCACATCCTCTTCTGATGTCTTGTATCATTAGATTAAGTGAACTCAGGCACTTGGCTAGAGTAAATACGACAAATTTACCTCGCCCTCAAAAAAAAAAATAGGACAGTAGAGAACATAGTCCTTGAATATTCTTCTCAGTCTCCTACCTGACACCCTTTAAATCTGAGTATGTTAACTATTTCTTATTTTCACAGTCACATTTTTAGAAGGTAAATCCCATGATAATATTATGCTCTGGTGACTTGCTTTTAAAATATATCAGTAAATCTTATTTATCAACATAATATATGACTGCTTCAGCCCTTTGTATTTCCAGTACCTCACACAAGTAGGGGCTTAATAAATGCTTATTGACTTGATCTTAAGAAAGAGCGTTCCTCCTGAAGCAGTTACTCCATTGATTGTTAAATAAAGGAGAGGTGAGTTATTAATTTTGGCAGTGTGATACTCATATTGACTAGAATTTTGTTATATCTTCATGTTGACTTTATTTACTATGTTCTGGGCCTCATTTTCCTTATCTATAAAATGGGGCTAATTATAGTAAATGCCTCAGAGGGTTGTCATCAGGGTCATGTGAGATAATGTACATAAATCCCTTTGTAAACCAAAAGGGTAGTATCAATCATTATTGATCATCATTAATTATTAGTATGAGGAACCATCATCATCATTTGTAGCAGCGTTCTTTTTTCCTGTTCAGTTTAGTCGTTTTTCAGTCATGGTAGACTCTCCACGATTCCTTTTTAGGTTTCCTTGGCCAAGATACCAGAGTGGGTCGCCATTTCCTTTTCTAACTCATTATTTTTTACAGATGAGGAAACTGAGGCAAACAGAGTTAAGTGACTTGCCTAGGGTCACACAGCTAGTAAATGTCCAAGGCCAGATTTGAACTCAAGAAAGTGGGTCTTTTGGATTTCAAGTCCAGTTCTCTATCCTCTGTGCCATCTAGCTGCCCCATGTAGACACTGGTAAATATATTAGGATGGATATAAGAGCTGTATGTGAGAGGCTTTAGGTTGTTCTCTCTCTTTTTCTCTGCTTAGACATGAAGATCATGAATGTTGACATTTGGCAGCTCATTCAGTGGCCTGCTTCAAGAGATTGCGCATGGAAATGTTTCAACATTACCCTCTAAATGCATTTGTTGAACTCTAACTTGTACTTTGCACTGAAGAAAGTGACTTAACTAGACATGAGCCTTCTTTAATGGTCTACAAAGTAAGACAAATAATGCTAGAGAAGGTAAACCGGGGCTGTTCAAATAATGGAAGAAAAATACTGAACTATTAATAAACACTACAGTGCAACAGACTCAGTATATCACTCTACTTGGGGTTTTCACTGCAGTGTCATGATTTAGGTGATGTAAGGAGCTTTGTTTAATAATAACTGACATATTTCGAAGAGGTTGCACAATCATCCCATGTTAGACCAGGATGCTGATTATGTGTTTCATCAAACATTCCTGTATTTATAAATACTATTAAAGCTCAAATGCTACCAAATAACTAAAGCATGGAAGAACAATGAACAAATTCATTAATTGAGTTATTATTTAGAATTCTAGGGCCAAGACCAGATATTTGTTTAAATAAGGTATTCTAATCTTCTTCGATGCCATTTGTGTCCATGAGTCAAATCAATATAGGTTTAAATTTCCATATACCTTATATTTCAAAGTTTAGGCCAGGGGTTTAGACTAAGGTTCAATGATTACTTTTAGGTGCTGTGGCATATAATCAGGTCTCTGAGAAGACTTATTAAATTGGCCAAATGTCTACTGTTAAGTTCTTTAAAAAAAACTTCAGTTTCCTCTGACCTCTCACTCTTGTCAGGGTCTCCCTCTTTCTCAAATCTCCTTATATATTTTTCTCTTAGGTGTCCAGTGCCCTTAGGCTATCTTTTCACTATTTAGAGATCCCATTATTCTTTCCCACTCAGAGCTACTGTAAGCCTTCCCCCCCCCAATCCCCAGTATCAGTTCATCCCTGTTCTATTTCCCATTTCTCCTCTTCCTTGCCAAGGGACTGACAGGTGATACATTTGTACTAAGGTGTTAAAGGAGTATCCTTAAGAGAAAATTATGAGTCCTTAAAATATTGAATTATAAGAAAGGTAGAAGTGATAATGACTTGATAATATATAACATTTGCATTTAAACAGAGCCCTTTGGGAGACACAATCTAATCCCTTCATTCAAAGGAAAGACTAGCGCTAAGAATTTGAGGTGCTATAAGCGAGGAGAAATTTGGAACGGGCAAGACTTTTAGATTCATTCAAATCATACTATTGGTAATAAAAGCATAAGGTCTGATATAACTAGCAAATGATTATTCTTTGCTAGATAAAGACGTTTCTCAAATTTGCTAATTATTCTTCCTTGGATGGTAATTGTTGCTAGTTCATTTACCATAACTAATAAATAACATGGGGCAGCTAGGTGGTACCTGAATGGAGTGCCGAGCCGGAAAGCAGGAAGACTCATCTTCCTGAGTTTAAATCCAGCCTCAGACACTTACTAGCTACAAGACCCTGGGAAAGTCACTTAATCCTGTTTTTCTCAGTTCCTAAAATGGGCTAGAGAAGGAGATAGCAAACTACCCTGATATCTTTGCCAAGAAAACCCCAAATGGCATCATCAAGAGTTATACATGATTGAAGCAACTATACAATATATAACAAGAGTAAATTCTTTTGTGGGGCCAAAGAACAAAGTGTGTGTGTGTGTGTGTGTGTGTGTGTGTGTGTATGTATGTGTATGTACTTTGGAAATCTCCCAAACAGAAGGGCAACAGGAAAAAAAAAACATCTCTTTTCTTCAACCAGAAAGCTTGCTTGGAGGAGATCATTCAGTCAGTCAATAGGCATTTGTTACCTAGTAATGTACTTTAAGGAGTTGGTGATCTAACTCAATTATGCCTAACATACTGCATTTGTTTGGGGGGATAGTTATCACATTGCATGAAATTTCACGCAAATCTTGCAAAATAAGATTTTTTCATTTAATAAGTCTAGAATATACTCATACTATCAATAGCCGCTACATAGCACTTCTAACAAAACACTGTATCTCATTTAGTCCTTAAAACTACCTTATGAGTTAGGCAATGTAAGTATTTTATTCTTATTTTAGAGAGGAGAAAGCTGAGGATCCAAGAGGTCAAATCACTTACCCAAGATGATATTCCTACTGGGTGGGAGAGCCGAGACTCAAACCCAGTTCTTTCAATTCAATATGTGTTCTTGCCGCTAGTCTCTCACCCAGGGATATTTAGATCTGTATCATCAGTTCTAAAGGTGGATATAAAAGTAATCCTTAACCAACATTAATTTGGGAATCTGAACATAGGATGGTTACCTTAGAGGTGATGAAGGGATCAAACTGTTCACTGGAAACAGATGCTGAACACAATTTTACATCGGATGTGTTCATGAAAGAGTGTTTACATAGCATGTTTTTGGTCAGACAAGTAATACTGTTTTCTTTTTCTTTTGTGGTTGGATTTTCTTGGCTTTTTTTCCCCTTTAGCATAGAACTCTAAAAACCTCGTAGTGAACCAATCTTACCAACTGCAATTTATAAAGTCTATTATAACAGTCTATGACAATTAAAAAAAAAACAACCTAGTACATATCTGGCACCTTTCATTCCCCCCCCACCCTTGTTTCCAGCTTTTGGCAGTGATCCCAGGCCTTGCTGTGTTGGGAGTGAAGCAGCCAGCTTGAACTTGAGCTCAGGAATCCCTCACACAGCAACAAGACCTCCCTCTCACCCATCCTCACCCCCAGTCCTTATAAAAGACCATCTGTTCATTTGCTTCACAAATGTGGAACACACAGGGCTGGTGCTAAGGTCAGGATTATGAGTAGGCTGGCTAGAAGACTATTCCCACTTGTACTTAGAGTCTCAGGCAGTGAGTTGTAGTTTCCACATTTGGGTAACCCTCTGAACCATTGGGAAACAAACCTTTCTTGAAAGATGGCATCAGAGAAATGGCCTGTACAGGGGCCAGGATCTCAAAGCTGCTTAGCACTCTGCATTGTAAGGTGCTGTTAGATCCTTGATTAGTGAGGGTGGCATCTAGGGGGTGCCATATATTGTTCTCTGCTTAACGTCTGTCTGCCTTCATTTTCTCACCAGCAAAAGTAGAATAAGAATAGTAGCTACCTGCTAGGGTTATTGTGAGGCTCAAATGAGATATATGTGAAGTTCTTTATAAACCTTAAAGTATTACATAAATAGTAGCCATCATCATCGTCCTTGGAACCTGAGGCTCGTTGGACTGACAATTCTTTTTACTTATAAAGCTGAAGTCATAGTATGTACACGCACTAAAAACCTGTATTAATCCATTTCACACTTAGACACTTCCTAGTGTTACTGTTGCTAAAAGCAGTGGGCACCATAACCTGAGTAGGCATTCCACCCATGTTTTTTCCAACTTTTGTTAACATTTTTGTCCTTGATAATGCCAATCTAGACCTGCTAAGACCATGGTAGTCTGCATAGTCAAGTGACAGTCGTGTAATAATGAATGATTGTGGAGTGTATCCAGTATAGGTAGGTGTCTCCAAATATTGAAGGCCCACTCCCAACTCAATGGCGCCATTGTACTAAGTTGTATTGTCTCAGCCTGGTCCTTCAGCATCATTGGGTAGGTAGATTGGGATAACTTCTGGTCAGGTCTATCGAAGACCTTTGTTAGAGGCTTAATAAACCTCAAAAATACTTAGAGGAGAACTTGGAGGAATTTCAGAGGGTCAAGTTATTACACAGTGAAACCTCACCTGGAGTTTTTTTCTTTATTTCACTTTTAGAAGAAATAGGCAAATTAGAGCAGAGATTTAAACAAAACAGAGACATTAAACAAACCGCTGCGAAAATCTCAAAGAACATTTGCTTTGGAGTCAAAGAACTTGGGTTCAAATTATTCCTTCTCTCACTTAACACTGGGAAGACCTAACCAAGTAACAACCTGTTCAGGCCTCAGTTTTTAAATTTTTAAAACAAAGGGGTTACACCATTGGGCTTTATCTCCTGAAACTTCTAAAGTTCTGCGCAATGATGACTGATGAACGTAGAAACCTAACCTTGAGAACTGGCAAGCTTTTCTGTCATCAAAGAAATATTCAGTAATATTCACCTATACCCTACTTGCTAAGTCAGGAACATGGACCCATATATTTTCCCAAGGCTTTTAGCAAAAGGGGTTGAAACACAAAGGATTTTCTGCTAAATCCTGAGGTAAGCTTTATGGTTTTATTATACAAAGGTTAAAGAAGTTCTGGATATCACAGAGCAGAAAAAGACAGGGTTGATTTAATGACAGCATTTAATCTTAGAGATTCTCAAAAGATTCCTTAAATTTAGGCTTAGGCATTTAGAATCTCTATGTATTTTTTGAGAGTTACCTACATATTTTGCCTTCAAAAATTCAAGTTTTGTTGGATTTGGGAGCTAGAAATAAAACTATAAATTAAACAAGTAAAGCTTTTTGGGAAGCTCTTTATTTGCACTGATCACAGCATCTCAATCTAAACTCTTCTAAGAAATCTTTTCCCATTTAAACAACTTCAGAAGTGAATAAGAAATTAATTAAATTTTGGAAGGTATAAAATGCTTTCTACAGCTTGGTTGCTTCTGTGATTCTAATGAATGGAACTTTTTGATTCAAACCATGTCATATTTTCTATATGGTTAACACATAAACACATGCACATACACAAATAAGGAAAATAAAGCACTCATTTTTTGCTGTTGTTCTCTTAGAGCATACATCCCAAGGAGGTTTCTCCTAAACCCACAAGGAAACTTGAGTTTCTGGGGCCCTGGTGTTCCCAAATCAAGACATTAGTCATATAGTGGTTTTCTAATGGGATTTCATTGTCCTTTGCCATAACACTTTTGGGAACTGCAATTCAACACCAATCATACTTAGTTTTTTGTGAAAGCTGTCTTTATGGGAAAGCTGAAGCAAGGCCCACATTTTTTCCCCTACAAAGCATCTGCCACCTTATTGCCTTTTGCCTAACATTGTGGCTGGGTGGTGCCCTGCGTCTCAGTAGAAGGCTGAGAAGACAGGAGCATGTGCAAAAAGGGTATGTTGTAGACACAGTCTTGTGTGGGCTTGTGTGTGTGTGTGTGTGTATTTGGGCAGGGGTACAGTCATCCTGATGCAAGATGCAGTAATCCAGGGGAAAGGAAAGACATACTGAGTTAATAATGTTGAAGGAAAATGGGGCACACAGACATGGCAAGCAGCCAAGGGTGTGCTGGTAAATGTTTCACAACCCTCCCTCCAAAATTATGACACACTTTGAAAATTAATTTGTGTTATGGACATCTTCTCCATCACTTTCTTTTGCCTAAAAGTAAACAAAACAAGCCCTCATTGGTAGCATTTGTCAATTTCTGAGCAGTTAGGTGGCCCAGTGAGCTAGGTGGTGTGGTGGATAGAGTGCTGAGTTCAAATCTGCTCTCAGATTCTTACTAGCTGTGTGACTCTGGGCAAGGCACTTAAACCTGTTTGCCTCAGATTTCTCATCTGTAAAAATGAACTGGAGAAAGAAATGGCCAACTGCTCCAGTATCTCTGCCAAGGAAACCCCAAATGAGGTCACAGACAGGACTGAAACAACTGAACAACAATGAGTGTTAAACGCTCACACTGAAAATTTAACAACCTGCTCTTCTGAGAGAGCTTGTTCCAGCATCCCCTCTAAATGCAGCCTAAGATCTCTTAGGTTAAATGATATGTCACTGAGGGATGAGCCCATGTTCACTGATGGAATGGAATATTCTAATTGTGATTGATCCTAGAGAGGAGTGTAGTCTGTAAAGGGAATAGCTTATAAAATTTGGAAACCAAATGTTCAGTATAATGGAAAGGGCATTATTGGTCTAGGGAGTCAGGAGCTATGAATCTGCCCAGCTCCACAATGAACTCACCATATGAAATGGGGCACACCATTTCAAACCATCCCAGTTCAATTATTCTTCAGGTTTCATGCAGTTTGAGATGATTTTTGGGGTTCCAGAGTTCAGTCTGAAGAAGGATGGGGACACGAGGAGACAGAGGCAGAAAAGAGAAAGGACAGTTAGGAAGTTTTATTGAGGGGAAATATTTACAATAAGAAAGAATGAGTCCATGGGGTTGATGGGACAGATGGAGCTGGGCATGAGTTTTTATAGGGTTAACTGGGTTCAGGAGGGTCAGGAACTGGGAGGAGGAAGCCCAAATCTGGGGACTGCTGTGGATTTAGGCTGGGGAGGAGAGAGTCCTGGGAATGTTGGCTAGTGGATACTTGAATTCCCTGCCATTCAGAAGAAGCTTTGACAGGGTGATTCAGGGGTCTGAGCCTTTCAGGGTGGGAAGGCTAATCCCTAGTCACTAGTCTTTAGCATTTATACAGGATATCCTATTATATGAGTTGTGTTAATGTACTTTTAAGCTATTAAAACTTAAAACTGTACTAAGACTTTTGGGACACCTTGTATGGCACTTAAATTCTCACAACAACCTTGGGAGGTGGAGGCTATTATTCTCATTTTACACATGGGTAAACTGAGGCTGGGAGAGGATCAGTGAGTCACCCAGGGTCACACAACTAGGTGAGTGTCTTGAGGCCAGATTTGGATTCAGGTCTTCCTGACTCAAGTCCAATAATACATTATTCTTTGTACCATGAAATTGCCTTCTCATTTTCCTGAAGTACTTACACCTGTCTCATTCACTCTTTGATAGTCTTGGTTCTTAAATGGACTTCCTTAGTGCTGTGCGCAGGACCCTCCAACATATAAGGAACTGATTACTTCTCGAGACCGTAGAGGGAGATGGATAATTAGTAATGTTGATCGCTGTCTTTAGTGTTTTCTAGTAAGGGTATCGTTGGGTGTTTCGTGGCCACATGTGGCTACCTTAGAAATGTTATGAAGAACTCATTCTGGACTGTGTTCCTATTCTGGGACACGATGTTCTTGTCTCTCAGCAAGGATGACATGTCTCTTTTTCTTTTGGAACAAGAATAAGCCAGGTTGCATTAGGATTGGTTGCATGTCTTTGTTGGCCTAGATTTCGGGTGCAAAGAAACAGTCTTGTATAGAGTGAGATCACTTAATTTGCACATTTAATTTATGTGGATTCAAATATATATGCTCAGCAAAAAAGTGAAGAAATACAGAGAAGAGAGGGAGAAATACTGATAATATCTATCATTTGCATACCCCTTTAAAGTTTGCAAAGTATTTTACATATATTATTTCCTTTGCGCCTCACAACAGCCCTGCAAGGTAGGTACTATTGTTTCCCTTTTACAAATAAGGAAACTTGTGAAAAAGTTTTAGTGACTTGCCTAAGGTTATGTAGCTAGTGAGAGTCTGAATTCATGGGTTCTGATGCCATAGACTAAAGTTAGCACCCCTACCCCATTTCTTTCTGGCTTCATGTGGCTCATTATCACTTCTTTGTTATTGGTGTTCAATTCTATCTGACTCTTGGTGATGCCATCTGGAGTTTCCAAAGACACTAGAGTGGTTTGCCATTTCCTTCTCTGGTTCATTTTTACAGATGAGGAAACTGAGGTAAACAGGATTCAGTGACTTGCCCAGGGTCACCCAGCTAATAAGTATCTGATGTCAGATTTGACCTCGGGAAGATGAGTCTTCCCGACTCCACTGCATGACTTAGCTGCTTTCTCAGAGCAAAATTCTACGGAGTCAGAAATTTCTCTGGTACGGTCACTCCCCATTCAGTTAGACATTCTATCAAGTGGCATATGGAGTCTAGAGAGGGGGAATAGACTTAGCTGCTAAGCTGCAGTTATTCTGCCCAGATTTAAGATTAGTCTTTTTCAAAAAAAACATAGTAGCTAAGAAATTTTTAAAAATTGGGCTCTTTATGAAGACTAATATTGCTGTCAAAAGCCTACTTTATGAAAACTCAAGGGGACCTTTAACTGTAGCAGAAGCTTCCTCATTAAACAATGGAGGTTAAACAATAAATACTAATTTTCTATTCCCAGCTTGCCCATAACACTGCCAATAAGAGTGTTGTGCTACCTTATGAAAACAAGGCCATGATGTTCTTATGCCCTGAACATTTGTTTTTTAAGACACAATTTTAAATCAGCAACTTTCCAGCTGAGAAAATGGTACCTTTCATAACTGCATTCCAAGTATGCAGAACATAGTCTGGAATAATTCTTTACTAAACATGCTAATTTGTGAGCTGTCATGCAGTCAAGAGTCCTTCATGGAGGAGGCTACACCTAACTGACCAAACAGCAGGTGTTGGTGGATCATTTTTAAAGCCCTAAGAGTCTTGGACATATGGGGTTGGAAGCAAGCAGTGAATCATTCTAGGCCAGAGTGAGCTGTCTCAAAGTAACAAGGTGTGAGGGGCTAGAGGTAGGAGATACATCCATGAACCCAATGTATAGGGCAAAAAGATATCAGTGGTGGAATCCAAAGGACAATATAGGAAAACACTGAGGCAAGCAAAAATGTAAGAAACCAACTTAAATAGACTTGAGTTTGTAAAGAGTGAGTTCAAATTTGACTAAGTGTTATGACTGTGCCAACATCCAAGTGTTTGAAGACAACCTTAAGTGGTTTGATCTAAATGAGCTTCAGTCCTATACAGTTCCCCACAGTTGCTAATTTTTCCCACAGGGCAAACAGCTATATTTGTGTAGTGCTGGAGGTTATGTAGATGTCAGATTCATTTTAGAAAGGGAAAAACTATTTTGAGAAGAACCTGGCCTTGTGCTGAGAGAATTCCTTAATGCTTTGTATTAAAATATAGAACTTGGATTAACAAATTTAATAATAGAGTTGTAACATCAGAAATGATTCACCTCGGGGAAAGGGGTGGGTCTATCCTTTATATTATCAGAATCCTATCCATAGATTTGTTTTTCTTGCATATATTTTTAAGAATATTCAGAACCCTATTTTTTTTAATCCAGGAATTTAGTACTCTTAATTTTCACTTTGAAAATAAAGATGTGTGTGTGTGTTTATGTGTGTGTGTATATATGTATATATATATATACATATATATACATATATGTATATATATACATATACGTATACATATATATGTATATATATTTACATATACATATATATGTATATATGTATCAGGTATAGGATGAAAGCATACACTGATTACTTCAGGAAAAATGTAGCTTTGAGACAAATACAGAAATATCTTTCTTCCAAACTGGAAAGTTGGTTCAGCCAGTTAACTATTTTGACGAGGATCTTACATCAGTATTTCAAGTGATCTGTGATTTCATCAGTGTGGGTACTTGCTAACAATGCAGGTTGCATCCCATCATGGGGTATGTTTGAGGAACAGTCGCTAATTCAATTTAACTACGGCATAAATTAACTGCATTCAGGTAAAGCAGTGGGAGATAAGGTTGTAAATGCTCATGCTGTGGTGGGTGTGGAATTTTAGAGTAGGAAGCCCATTTTTTGTTGTTCAGTCATTTCAGCTGTGTCCAACTCTTCATCACCTCCTTGGAGTTTCCTTGGCAAATGTACTGGAGTGATTTGCCATTTCTCTTTCCAGTTCATTTTATAGACGGGGAACTGAGGCAAACAGGGTTAAATGACTTTCCCCAGGATCACACAGCTAGTAAGTGTCTAGATTTGAACTCCTAAAGATGAGTCTTCCTGATTCCCAGCCTAGTACTCTATCTGCAGTACTACCTAACTGCCCCACAGTCTATTTTTACTTTATTCAATAGGAGATGGGGGACCCAAAGAACATTTTTAAATTGGGGAAGAGACATGATGGAAGGTAAAATATCAGCAGTTGGTGTGTAGTTTGGTTTGGAGAAAGGCTGAAGATGGGGAGACCAGCTGAGGAGGCTATTTTATGACAGCAGGTAAGAGGCAGTGAGGTCTGGTTTATGTTGGTGTCAAAGGGAACATAAAAGATGACGAATGGCAAAGACATTAGATACAAAGATCTGTCTGTGTTCGTCCTTTGTTTTCGAAGAAGAGCATGACACCAGAGAAATGATGACATGACTTGCGCTTGACTTTGTTTTGAGTGAGGGCGGGCTGTGCAGGTCACCAGCCTCACTTTCCCCTTCTGAGCCATCGAAGATACAAAGGTACATTAGATACAAAGAATTGACAAGGCTTGGTATCTGATTGGATATGAGAAAGACAAATGACTCTTGATTCCAGGGTTTTGAGCCTACGTGACTAGGAAAGTTATGGTGTCAGAACAGTCAAGAGGGAAAGCTCGCAGGTTTTGGGAGGAGGAGTATCTAAGGAAGGAAGAAGATGAATTCATTTTTGGACATGTACTTGAGATGCTAAGAAGACATTTAAAGTTAAATAAAAATTTGCACTGGGTTTTTGTGAGGATCAAAGGATGTCCCAAATACAAATCACTTTACAAACACTAAAACTCTTAATGTATGTTATGAGGATGGTGATGATGACAGCATGCTGCACTAGAACTCATGACAGAAATCATGAATTTTGATGTCGTCTCCATAAGGTGATATTTGAAGTCACCTTGATGGATGAGAGCACTGAGGTAGAAAGTACAAGGAAGGAAGAGAAGACAGCTGAAGGAACCAGAAGTGTCAAAATGAATGAGATGTTCTGGATCATCACATGTTTCGCGAAGATTGAGAAAGGTGAAGACTGAGAAAAAAAAAAAACATTGGATTTGATGACTGGTCATTTGTAACCTTGAACGTGTAGTGTCAACGAAATGTTTGGGGTGGAGGACAGATTTCAATGAACTGAGAAGTGAGTCAATGGTAACAAAGTAGAGTAGGCTGTTAAAGGAGCTTCTTGTCGGAAGGGAGGTCAGAGGTGGGAACATAACTTGGGGGAACAGGATGCAGGAAGGATTTTTTTTAGGATAGGAGAAATCCAAGTTCTGCTGGAGGCAGTTTGGATTAGCCAGAGAGGGGCTGTTGCTGAATTTTCAGTGTGAACATTTATACCTCAGAATTGAATAAATGTTACCTACAAATCAGAGCTTCGTTTATTATTTTGTTGATTATCTAGACTTAAGAAAGTGATGTAGAAAATGTTAATGCAAATTAAACTCAAGTGTGTCAAATGTACATTTTTCCCTCTGAAGAGCTGGTTGTTAAATATTTACCAGCACACTGCTCTAGAAAACTGAATGTATTTGTAGTGAGAGGGGGAGGATAAGTAGAGAGGTAAGATTGAAAATGTAAATGGAAGAGCAAGAGCGAGTGATTGATAGAATAAGCTTTCCAATGGAATCAGAGGGCAAAGGATCAAGAGAGGGCCAGAGAGGACAAAATAATGGTAAAGCCAGGGCAGCTAGGTGGTGCAGTGGATAGAGAACCATCCCTGGAGTAAGGAGGACCTGAATTCAAATCTAGCCTCAGATACTTGACATTTACCAGCTGTGTGACCCTAAGTAAGTCATTTAATCCCAATTGCCTTGTCAAAAAGTAAATGAATGAAGTTCCTTGCATTCCTTCCAGTACTCTACAAATACTAGCTATCATTATTCCTCCACTTCTGAAGCATATAGGCTCCCCAAAGCTTGGTTTGTTTTCTTATTTTTCTAAAATGACAGCAGCACTGGGGATGTCTATCATAGCAGGAAAGGAATTGGGAAGTGTGGGAACCTAGTTCGTTTCATATTTGAGATATTTGCCTGATTTTTTTTTCTCCTAAGTCAATGACTGTGTGAAGAATTGACTGTTCATTTTCAGAAACAACCAATGTGTAACAGTCATATGCTAACAACGCTCAGTTGATTGGAAATCTTAATATACTAGGCTTGTCACAGGGTTGTAGAAGAATTAGGAATATGGCCTCATTAAGATGTTAAAATGAATGCACTGCATATGTTAACAAGTGGCTGCACCCTGTGATATATCTGGCAATTGGGGTGTTAAATCCTAATTCATCTAGCCAGATGTCCCTGCAGCTGCTACTGGTACTGCAGAGGGAGGCAGTCACCTGAGACCCCAGCTATGAGCTATGAGCTAGTGACAGTGGCTTCAGCAGCATCTGGTTATACAAATGACTATTTTGGGACTCTGATTGACAGGTACCAAATGCTTTGTGCATGTCCTGTGTCATCATGAGTATGTTGGGATTTTTAGACAGATAAACCCAATTTTCAGACTTTAGGCCCTTGACCTTCTTAAGTAGGAAAGTCCTACAGTTGTAGCTTAAACCTGTTTACTTTTATTTTGCATCTCTAGAACATAGTGAGAACTTATTAAAATCAAGTGAATAATAGTCACTGCTAAACTGGAAGAATGTCAGAATTCTGTTTTCAGACAGTGATGCAGCTGAGCTTGCAAAGGGAGCTTTACAATTTACTATAAATGTTTAAATGACCTGCTGCAAAGTTCTCAGTACCACTCAGAAGAAGGGAAGGTGTGTGGATAAATATTTTGCTATATTTATACAGTATAACTTTTTTTTAATATAAGGCCTTCATGTGTCCGGATCTAGTTTACAGAAAGGGAACTCTTTCCTTTCCTTCCCTTTCCTCACTGAAGGTATGCTCTTGATTCCCCTTGAAACTTAATTCATGTTAGGGTCTTACATCGATATGGTAAGTGCCTGAGAATGGTGGGCTACCAGGCTAAGGAGGACAAGTCAGTCCAAACTGGAAAAACAAAGCAGGTTCAGATTTCTCCACTGACCAGTATTGGGAGTAGCCTGTCAGTTGCTATTACTGTATTTCCAACCCAGCCTAGATAAGGAGACTTAGTGTTTTGTTTTGTTTTTAAATCCCTGTGGGTCATTATATTACACAACAATATCTTCTGCCCTATTGGGCCTTGCCAGTTCCTGTTCCATGTGTTAATGAAGGGTCCAAAAGTTTTCCTTCAAATTTCCATACAGTTAACCATTCTAACCCAAATTATTTAGAACATGAGACTGAACATTTTTCATCATATTTCATGGAGAATTAAGCTTAAGATTCTTGGATGTCAGATTAGGAATGAATCCATGAGAAGGGGCCAACAGAGCACAATGACTTAGATCTTTTGTGTCCTTATTTACTAGAGGAGAAATTGTAAAATAAAAATATTTACATAGGCACTAAATAAATATGATTTTGAAAAGGACTCAGTGGTTAAATGGAATTATAAGTGAAGAAATGTGAGATTAAAAGTTAATGCATCACAAAGGGGAATAAATATCAGTTGCTCCTATACAAAATTTTCCTTGCCCCCCAACACTCGCTAACTCATGAATATTTTGTCAGACTTTGGGGATGCAGGAGGGAAATGCATTTACAAAGAATGAGAAGGCAGCTCATTTATTCCAAGACCTTATCATAATATAGAACTGCCACAAGATGGCGGTGTGTCAGAGGAAGAATTGTATTTTTTGACTTGGCAATGTTTTCTTAGGTCTCCTGCCAAGACGCTATTGCTTTTCGACTTTTAAAGGTTAAGTGGACACTATCGTAGCTTAGTAAACCAAAATTATGCTTATTTTTTTTTAAATGGTATTTTCCTTCTGCAGATGTTGCTTGTCATGAAATTGAGCACATCGGCAGTTCTTTCTATATATAGTGTGTCATTCATTCCCATTAATTTGCTAAAGAAATGACTATAAATAATGACACCGAATTTCTTGGGAAGCTCATGGAAAGCTTACTTGACAGTCACACCTGGACCAGGCTGAGTCTCTTGCATGTAATAGAAGAGCTGGCAAGTAGATTGCAGTTGGGAGAAAATGGGTAGTCTTGTCTTCCTGGATGGTGGAGCTTTGTAGGCAGTTTAGCAATGGTAGTTATATAGGAGCCTTTGCCAACAAAGATGAGACACCAGGATGTGTTGTTTACTTGGCTTCCTCACCCTGGAAACCATCCTTTTCCTATGCTGGAAGCTATTTGCAGGGTCCTGTTTTAAAGGCTACCTCCCCTACTTTATGCAAATCTATGGGAATTAGGTACTGGAAGAGTTCTGATCTGTAATTGCACAGGATGTTTGACAAAAACAAAAACTGACCAATTAAAAAACTTATTCACAGCTGTGTTTAAAAAGGATGAATTAAAAGCAATTTTTTTTTCTCTACCTGAATAATTTATTCATAGGGAAAGATGTTCTTTGTGGCATTTCCACCTTCTCTACCATGTAAAATCATCATACTTAAGCTGAATATTATTCATTCAAAGATACCTTCCAGAATTCAATGACAATACCCACAATGTAATAAAAAAAAAAAAAACAAAAAAACAACAAAAACAACCCAGCAACTTCAAAGAGCCCTATGGTTAAACCAGGGGCTGGTTCTTTACCTTTTTAAAATCATGGGTTCTTTTGAAGGTCTGGTGAAACCTACAGACCCCCTTTCTGAGAATAATTATGTTTTTAAAGGCATAAAATGAAATACATAAAGTTACAAAAGAGACCAATTATATTGAAATATAGTTATCAAAATAAGTTTTTTTTAAAGTCCTCAGACCCCAAATTAATAATCCCTGCCCTATCTGAAACCTTTTATAACTGTCCATTGTGACTACTACCTTTTTTCTACCAGACACTATACTAAGTGATAGAAATACAAATTCCTGCCCTTGATGATCTACATGCTAACAGAATGAGCTTGATTTTAAAAGGAATGTCTATATCCAAAAAAATAAAAAATATCCGGATGGAGACAGACAAAAGGAGGATGAGGCTTCTGCATTCATTCCTCCTCCTTTGTATTAATCATAATAGCTCACATTTTGGTGGCATTTGAAGTACCTTTCTCACAGCAATCCTGGGTTGTTAGCAAGAATCTGCTAGTAAATGTTTAACAATCAGTTTTCTGGAATAATTGTACTTACAGCTTACTTTTAAGTTTAATATGTGTTACTAATATTTTCTTCATCATTCTCTTAAGTGTAGACAATCAATAGAACAATAAATCAATCTTATAAATCAATTTACTGTGATGTAAATGCCTGCACTGAAAATGTAATAATTGCTTCTTAGGATTGGGTTCCAACCATGTCCAGCTCACTCCTGATCACAGGTACTCTGTGTGACTTCTTTTAATAAAATGATGTATAGAAGCAGGGTGGTTTCTCATCATGCAATTTGTTTGGCTATGAGCATGTGTGGATCTCAGATGTAGAACAGAATTTTATTTTCTGATTATTGGTGTACATGGGGTAATGGTCAGGAAACTATCTCAATGGCATCCTATTCTTCTTTGAAAGAGCTCATATGGACAGCAAATCCAGCTGAGTGTTTGGTCTTTGGAAATCCTGGACAGTCATTTGTTTATTTTCTCTAGTCAGAAAAGTAGTTTGGGAAGTGAAGGCTTGTTTGGTTTTCCCCTTTTAAAGCTGGTTCAGTTCACTTTCCTAAAAGTAGGTATAACTGGGCATTGATATTGAAATCCAGTGATCAACAACCACAAGTTTTGAAAATGATATTGCAGATAATAAACCTTCAGTTCAAGGTTCTAAGTTTAAAAGCAACCTGGGCCTCGTTGATGTCGATACAAAGGTGCCCTAAGGGACAAGTTACTCCTTCCCTGGTTTATTTTCTAACCTGAAGGTGTCCTAACATCTCTTCCCCTTATCTTGAAATACCATAAAACTTCCCCCTTATCCTGGACTGTAAAATTCCTTGTCTCCCCCCATCCTGGGTCATAAAATTTTCCCTGTCTCCCTTATCTTGTGTCATCCATCTTCCTCATCCTGTCCTGTCCCTAAATCTCCAACTCCCATTAGAAATCCTAAAAATTACATCGTCATCCTACAGGCTGTACAGCTTTCTATCTATGTAAGTCTGGTTCTTTTCCTATATCAGTACCTTTGTTTATCTCCTTACTAAATCTCAGATCTACATGCTTTTGTGTCAATAAAGCTCCCATTGGCTAAAGAGAAGATCTAAGTGAATTCGTTCAAATCTGAACCAGCTCTCCCAACTCTGACCTTAACATCACTTTGTCCAGTAGTCACATTATTTCGGTCACTGGAGAGATCTGTGCAGTCAGACTCCCATTTCCTAAGAACCGCCATCTTTAGAGTTTAAAGACCAAAGTTTATAATTAAGTGTAAACATATATGCCTTTTGAAGTAGTAAGTAGATGGTCACCCAGAGAGCAAAGCTCAGTTCTCAGAGATGTTGTAGAAAAGGCTACTGGGGGGGAGGGGTACACTGGAGGACCCTTCTAATTCTGAAATGTTATGATTTTAAGTTGGACCCTAGTCCCTCTAATTTTGTGCTGTTGAAGCTCTTGGGATTCCTGATTCACGCTGTATTTATTCATTTGTGCTATTAGCTGAAGATGGACTCTTGTCACCATTCTGTAGTCCATAGACTAGGGGCTGCCACAAACCATTGTTCTCGTTGTTTTCCCTGCACCCTGTTCCAGGGTGTGAATAAGTTCTGTCTGGCTACTTTGGGAGCATTCACTAACTAGAAAGATGTGATCATCATCTTACTGTACTTAATATGACTATGGAAATGTAGACTTGTGGGAAAAGGAATTGAAATTTAGGCATTCTGATCAGTAAAACTCAAGTTTTTTTCTTCTGTTTAGTCCCACCTATTGTTTGATTTCTCATCCCTAAGATTTAATGTCCAACAACATATGAAACATAGCACATAATTATGTTCCAATAACCTGTACCTGCAAAAATTTTGTCCAAAAAGCACAAATATAGTGGAATATTATAAAATATGAGAATTGTCCCCAACTCAGTAAAAAACAGTCTTAGAAAAAGGTTGGGAACATTCAGTGTTACCATCTATTAAAGTGAGTGGGAGAGATTACCAAACTCATAAAGAAAGGATACAAGGGTAGATATTGGCAATATGTCAGTATAATCTCAGGTCATAGACACGTGGATACCTATGTTTTCAATAAAATTTCTCTATAGTGTTCTTGAGAGAAACAGACGCTTTTTAAACATTCCTTTATAAAGCAATATGATTCCTTAATTGAAATTCTTAATTAAGCTGGAGTCATATATGTAATAAAACTTTAAATTGGTAAAAAGTAAGGAGAAGACTTGACAGAAGCTTTGGGGAATTTCCACGTAGAGAATCCCATATAGCTTAAGGTTTCATTAGGACATATTCAGTATAAGATAGTCCCATTCTGAAAGAAAAAAAGGTCTTTAAAAAAATTCATATTATGCTGTTAAATGGTTTACCTGAGCTACAATAGATATTGCCTTTATTTTATTTTTTTAGTAAACAAGCATTCATTTTCTTCCCCTCTCTCTGCTTCATCCTGCTACTTGATCAAAGAAAAACAGAATTCTTATAACAAATATGCAGTCAAAAAAATACCCAAAATCACCAAATTCCCACATTGTCTATATGTCTATATCTATCTATCTATCTATCTATCTATCTATCTATCTATCTATCTATCTATCTATCTATCTATCTATCTATCCACACATATGTATATGTATATATGTGTGTATCTTTGTGTGTATATATAGATATATGTATGCATGTGTGTATACATACATATATACATACATATATCTTTTTACACTGAGTCTGTCACCTGTCAGAGGATAGGTAGCATGCTTCATAATTGGTCCCCTGGACTCATAATATGATTGGATGCCAATAACCATCTTCTGGTGGGACATTCATTATTCAGAGTTCTTAAGTCTCTCGAAGTTGTTTGTACAATGTTGGTATAGCATAGATCATTCCTTGGGTCCAGCTCTACTTAAGTCCATACAAGACTTCCCAGGTTTCTTTGAAGCTATCTGTTCCATAATTTCTTGTGGCACCATAGCATTTTGTTGCATTCCTATGCCACGTTCTCTTCAACTGCCTTAGGTTCCCAGTTCTCTATCACTACAAAACAAAAGCTACTATTCCTATTTTCATACATATGGCTCTTTTATTTCTTCAGTCTCTTTGAGTTACAAGCCTAGCAATAGTATTGTTGGCTCAACGGGTATACGTACTTTGGGGGTTATGGTGTTAAATTGCTTTCTAGTATACCTATATCAATTTATAGCTCAACTAAGATTGCATTGATATGCCTGTTTTTCTGCAGACCCTTCAACCTTATTCATTTTCATTTTTTTGGTAAAGTTTGTCAGTCTGACTAATGTGAGGAAAACCTCAGAGTCACTTTCATTTGCAGTTTTCTAATTACTAGTGATTTGGAGCATTCCTTCATATGGTTTTTGATAGCTTGAATTTCTTCCCTTGAGAAGTACAGAATTTGCTTTCAGTTAGTAAATGGCTTTTATTCCTACACATTTGAATCAGTTCTTTATATGTCTTAGAAATGAGATTTTTATCATAAAAACTTGGTACAAAGATTTTTTTCTCCACTTGCCTGTTTCCCTTTTAATTCTATATTGATTTCATTTGTACAGAAACTATTAAATTATGTATAATAAAAATTGTACATTTTATCTTCTGTGATCTTCTTGGTCCCTTATTTAATTTTAACTCTTCCCTTAGTCATAGATAATTTCTTCCTTGCTCCTCTAATTTATGATGTGACCTTGAAGCTTATCTTGGTATATGATATGACATGTTGGTCTAGACTTAGTTTCTACAAAATAGCTTTTGTTTTCCTGCTAGTTTTTATTGAATAATGAATCTCTGTATCAATAGTTGGGGTCTTTGGGCTTGTTGAAAGCTAGTCTCCTATTTATGATTACTTCTGCATGTTGCAAAGTTAATCAGATCCACGGATTAAAGTCTCTAGCATTTAACCAGTATCAGATATTTCGTTGATTAGTGCATGGTAGTGCAAGTTGACATCTAGTATTTCTAGGCCCCCTTTCTTCCCATTTTTTTCATTATTTTCCTTGAAATTCTTGACCTTTTGTTTCAGATAATTTTTATCATTTTTCTAGTTCTATAAAATAATCCCTTAAGAGTTTGATAACAATGTAGAGAGTATTGTAATTTTTATTATATTGGCTCAGCCTTTCCATGAGCAATTACTATTTCTTCAGTTATTTATGTCTGCCTTTATTTCCACAGTGTTTTATAGTTGTATTCATATATTTATATATAGTTGTATATAACTATTCACATGAGGCAGCTAGGTAGTGTAGTGGATAGAACATCTAACCTAGGGTCAGGGAAGCTTGAATTCAAATCTAGCCTCAGATACTTGCCAGTTGTGTAACCCTGGGTAAGTTTCCTCATCTGTAAAATAGGAACAATAATAGCACCTACCTCACAGGGTTGCTCTGAGGACCAAATGAGATAATATTTTAAAAGCACTTCGTAAACCTTAAAACTTTATATAAATGCTATTGTTTTTGTTATTTTTACTGTATTATCTTGGTTAATAAATGATCTTACCTTACGGGGGCACATAAAGTTTTCTGATTCCCCCTCTCCCCAGCGTTGTCCATAGAAGTACTACCAAGGTGTGCTAGGTATTGAAATCTGTTACTTATCTGTAGTATTTCTATCTATGCCCCCCCATTCTGTCTCACTCTCTTTACACACACACACACACACACACACACACACACACACACACACACATCTGGAGGTCCTAGGTCATGAGGATGGACCCCTTCTAGCCTGAAATTTAGTCAGTAGCTTGAAACTACTGCTCTGTGTTTTTATTTATTGGAAACCTGTCCACTAGCAACTAGAATAAAATTTAAATCTCAGTTTCCTTATCTGTACAATAAGGAAGTTGGAGTGGATGATCTCCCTTCCAGCATTATGATTTTATGACACAGTCAGCTTTTCCTACCTCTGAGTTGTAAGGTGATAATTATGTTTCCATGTGATTCCTCATATTAAATATGAACTTAGAGGTTTTGTTTTTGTGTTTGTCCTTCGTTGCTGAAGAAGACCATGTCATCAGAGAAATGATGACATGACTTACACTTGACTTTGTTTTGAGTGAGGGAGGGCTGTGCAGGTCACCAGCCTCACTTCTCATCCAGAGCCATCTGAATCCAGTGACCAGGTATTCATCAGGATGATTGAGATGACCCAGGATGCACTGGGACACCTTGGCCCCTTTAGGCCAAGTTCTATGCAGGTACTCACTTAGGGTGAGGCAACACTCATTCATTGAATAGGCCTGTTTAAGAAGTAGCCATGGCATGATCCCTTTAATGAGGCCAAGAAAAAGAAAGACATAATTAGGAGGGGTCCTCTCCTCTCCTCTCCTCTCCCCTCCCCTCCTCTCCTCTCCTCTCCTCTCCTCTCCTCTCCTCCCCTCTCCTCTCCTCCCCTCCCCTCCCCTCCCCTCCCCTCCCCTCCCCTCCCCTCCCCTCCTTTCCCCTCCCCTCCCCTCCCCTCCCCTCCCCTCCCTCCTTTCCCCTCCCCTCCCCTCCCCTCCCCTCCCCTCCCCTCCCCTCCCCTCCCCTCCCCTCCTCTCCTTTCCCAAAACCTTAAACCTACAGCACTCTGAAGCTGGGATGCCAATGAGCCCCTGCCTAAGGGTTCTTCTGGAACCTCCTGACTTTAGAGTGATTATCAATAATAACTGTTGCTTTTTCCCTCCCAGCCTGATGAACTTAGAGGTAGCCAAGACATGAAAGACCTGAGAGTCTTTCCAGCCTTCTGAATCTGCCCAGCATAGAACATTCCACTGGACTTTTAAAGCACTTCCTAAACTTCTGTATATGCTTCTGGAAAATGAAGTATCTAAAGACATATATTAAATATAGAATGATTTTATTTTTAATGGACTCCTAAGCTCAGTGACCTCTCAAGGGTTATCTAATATGAAATATATAGATATGCATGAATTATGCCTAATTTCTAACTACACATGTAAGAGACATCATCAGTTAAAGAAGATGTAAAATCAGTCTCCACAGAATTTCAGCAAGGACAAAAATGAGGGCATTGTAGGATTCAGTGCCCAGTGGGGGCTGAGGGAAGAAACTTAGGAACTGTAGTGTACCAGTAGAACTTGTTAAAGATCCAGGGAAAGGCTTAGATCCCCGATGGAACAGGGGCAAACCAGTGGTTCAGAATGAATCTTTTGACCTTAATGGGACTGTGATTCATTTAAAACACTATATTGGGTTACTTAGGAAGACAGTGTGATTCCTGAGAAATCTTTAAAAATAGACTAGATTCTCATCTCTCTGAGGTGACCTGGTATATTCCTACTCAAGGTCAAGGACATTTTTATTCCTTTTGATATCTTCCAGCTTTATAATTTTAGAGGATGTAGCTATTGCTGATGCTTAGTAATGATGTTATGTTAGGACATTCTTTCTTAGAGAATTGCAAAACATTTGACCAAATAGTACACATCCTATCCTTTGAATGAATATCCTTGCTAATAATTGACATAAATTAACCATGCTGATTTAATAGATAGTTGAACTAAGTCACAAGGAGATTAGGGACTCTCTCAAGATTATATAAATCAGTTATCATTTAGGCCTGGATTCAAATGGGGACTAAATTTTCAGCTGCTCCCTAAAGGATTAAAACTGCTACTTTCAAGGCACAAATCCAGTACTAAATGACTTGATTAGCAGGGCATTCAGAAGAGGTCTCTGAGTGGGTTAGATGAAGTAGCAACCTTGAATTGAGATGCAAATACCTGTCCTCTTGGTGGACACCAGTTCACTTCCTTTCTCTGGCCTGCATTTCTAAACTTTTATTTGCAGCAATATTTTAAGTTAATTATAGGCACTCTAAAAGCGCCCACACTTCTGTGTAGTACTTTTTAATGCACTGTGATTAAAAAAAAATTAACCACTCGTTGTTGACCATCATTTTCTTCTCTGTGGGCTGCGTATAACTGGTATACCAGTCATGTGCTCTAATGAAAAGGACATAAAAAGTATCCCCCCAAAGATTTAAGAGAACCACATATTCTGTGTAATTGTTGTTTTCCTGGTTAATCTCCTCTCCATTTGTGTACCTGCTAACTATTTTTAATTATGCTTCAATTATCCCGTGTTTTATAAATAACATGGTTTTTTTTTACCCTTTTATTAGCTTGCATAGTTTGCAATGCCCTGTGTTGGTATGCCAGCATTGTATGGTTTCCTCAGAATAGCCAGGTAATTTTCTGTGGTGAATTTTTTCAAACAACAATACAAGTAGTCATCAAAATATAAGAACTATATGCATCTAAAATAGAAGGATGGGAAAGAAACATTTCATCATTGTACCCTTGCATTCTTGTATTCTGTCTACTTTATGCAAAAGATGATCATGTTCTGTCAAGTGAGTGTCCAAGATTGTGGTGAGGATGTAATGAGACAATGAAATTATATAAAAACACTTCAAAGAACTGTAAGACATTGTACCAATGTGAAGTGTTGCTATTGCATTAAAACTTTGTGTTCTTTTCCTTTTAGGAACTAAAGCTTATGGTTAGGGCAGAAAATACAAGAGCAGAGAGAGGTGAGCACTGGCCAATATAAATATTTGACATCCTGATAGATTGATGTTTTTGGATCTAACCTGACTTCTTTCATCTCCAGCTATGATGGACCATCCTTTGTTGGATTTCTCCCGGAAAACCCAGCCGTTTGCTCATCTCACTATTAATGGCACCAATATTCCTTCAGGTAAGTTGTCTGGGCATCCAGCCAAAAAAGCATTTCAAAGAGTTATCAACCATTTCGATACTTAAAGCTAACAACTGGTCACTAGATCATTGCAAGCTCTTTGTCCCACCAAAGGAAAGATCATTTACTTTTAAGATGATGAACATTGAAACTCTCCCTAGAAATTGATTCTTAGCTTTACCAGAATACATTTCCCTCGAGTTTTCATTTTTAGCCAGTAATCAGACATACTGCCAACAGGCACTTATTGATGCCGTTGTGATCCCTGAGTCTTCTGTACTCAAACTAAAGTTCAGGCATTCTCATTGTTGAAGAGGGTAGTAAATGTCTTTTGGGAACTGTTTATACTCTTTCAAGTAACTAGGTTGTTGTTGACTCAGCTGTCTCTTGCAGTGGTCTTGCTGGAGTCATGGGAAGTAGGCTTCTAGCTAGTGAAAAACTCTGTGCCTTTCTTAAAAATGAACCAGTTACTTAGGAAGTTATCACTTTACATTGCCATTCCTGTGTAAGAGGCAATATTTTACATGGTTTCCATAAGGAAGCTTTAGTTTGAAAAACTATAGTTTTAGGCAGCTATGTGATGCAATGGATAGAGCACCAGTCCTGGATTCAGGAGGACCTGAGTTCAAATCCAGACTCAGATAGTTGACAGGCTATGTGACCCTGGGCAAGTCATTTAACCCTAAATGCTTTAAAAAAAATCCATGAATTCTCCTAATCAATTTTCTGAGAGATGGGAGGGTCATACCTGAGACGTCAGCATAGAGAGCTCTTAGACTGGAATCTCCCTCCAGTGGTACAGACATTCAATTAATTATGTCTTCTAGAGTTGCGTGGGGACTGAGAGATTAAGGGAGTTGCCCACAGACCGAAAACCAGAAAATGTCAGAGGCAGGACTTGAACCAACCAGGATATTATATAAATATATGTCTAGATGTTTTTCCATGATGTCATGTAATATCTAATAATAGGAGTGAGCCTTGGCTAGCTAGAACCCTTAAGAAATGAGTTGTTTTACATAGCTACAATTTTCAGGTAAATGAGTATTTATTTCTTTAATTATCAAAACTTCAAAAAACCCAATTTTGCGTTGAACTCTTTATAAAATGTATATTTTCTTGCTGTAATAAGTAAAATATACTGAATGTCATTTAAACTTTTCTTGGTGACAGAATCATAGTGATGAACATTATCATTACTGTATTAAAGTACCATGATATCATCAGGCCTGTTGTGTATACCAAATGGCTTAATTTTTCTTTGCTTTTGGTACTTGTGTCTGTTTTTCTATCACAGTCTCAGCTTCCAACTTTCTCTGCTATCAGGAATAACCTTCTTCCTACTTTTATTTTGTTGGCCCTCACTTCCACTGGGTTTAGAAACCAGAAATCAGACTCATTAGAAATGTGCCCAAAATAAAAGTGTGGCAAATAGACTCCGAGTGAGGATTTGAAGTGTACTCCTATTGCTAAAGTACATGGGCTTTATTTAGCATGCACAGATCTTGTAACATCTGTTTTAGGTTGAGCTGAACCTTATTATCCTCTAGCTCTTGGATGTTACCAGATAAATGAGGCTTCCAGACAGCTGTGTTACAACTTGACAAGGTATTTTTATGCTTAAAACACTAAATATCTGGCTACTTTTGAGCCCAATGTTTCGACTCGATTTCTGAGAGCATGGTGACATAACTGGTGCAGGAAAGTTTTCTGTGAAATATTCTGGGATGAGATAATTTGGTAGCAGCCAATGGAATATTTTCTTTGAGGAAAGCTTGTGCAATTTGTGGTAGAATATGAAAATAGGGTTCTTCAGGTTTCCATATGATCTCCTTACCAAGGAAATGGGACTTAAATATGTTTCATTAACATATTTATCTTTAGTTTCTCTGCACCTCCAAAAAAGCTATACTAATTTGCTCTAATGACTGAAAGACTACTTTGCATATTAGCACACTTTAAATGCAATCAAATTAATAATGAAGCATCACTATGTACAGTAGGAAAATATTATTCTACATTTATGTTTTCAGGTTGTTTTAAATAACCTGTGGTAAACCTTAGACTGGATGACAATATGCTGAAGTCTATTTGTCAATAGCAACCATACTTTTACCTATAAAATTCTCTCTACAGGCATCTTATATAAAATCATTGCTGAAAAAGTAGAGCAGAACTGTTGGATATTTGTGAGGTTTATTGAGTCTGACCTGAATGAAATGAGTCAGTACACTTTACTATTTAGGAAATTAGGATTTGCTCTTCTGACATAGACCATTTCCCCAAGTCCACTTATTTCTTAGTTTCAACAGTGGTCAATAATCAACACTTCAGAGGAAGACAACTACAAGTATTTTTATTAACTTCTTGGGGCAATGACAGGCAGTCTGGGGTAGTAGATAGTGTCGGACTTAGAATCAGTAACACCAGGAGTTCGAATCTTCTCAATGATTCTTACTGGCTTTACTATTATAGGCAAATCACTGTACTTTTCTGAACCCTTAGAAACTCTACAATATTCTAAGTATGAGATGTACCATGATTTACATTAATGAAGGGAATTTTCATCTGAGGTATCCCTGGAGCTCCCTGGCCAATAAAATCAAGGTCCTTGATGATCTTCTGGGGCTATATTTCGTGTTATATGCATAGTCCCTGCTATGCATATCACTACAAAGAGAAATGAGAACCTGGCTCACTGATTGTTAACAGCAATGTAGAAGTCTCAGGCTTCTGAGGGGGGCATAAACATCACTTTGTCCGTATAATATTCATTGCTTAATTTTGTTACTCAGGCTTTTGATGTCCATTGGCATCATTTCATCTTGCTTTCAAATTTGCTGCAGTAATGACATTAATGGTTGAGGTGAAGAATCAATCAATCCCCATTAGCACCCAGTTCCTTGGCCAGGCATTCCAAGTTCTCTCTGGCCTGGACTCTGTTTATCTCTTCAGCCACTACACTCTCTGAAACCACTTCTTCAGCCAGACTGATCTACTTAAAGTCCCTCCAGCTTGTATCCATTCTGATGACTAGACCATCATTCTTACCCTTGGCCCAGCCTGGAATGCTCTCACTCCCATCCTTCTCTGCCTCTCCAAATTTTATGCATCCTTCTCAGTGAATCCTGTCCAGATGCTCCTATCCCTTGGTGATCTCCCCTGCATTTACCTAGAGCACCAATGATATTTTATTAATTTATGGTACTGTGTAGTACAGTAGAAGGAACATTGGATTCACATTCCCAAGTGAATTTTGCTGCTTACTAGCTTTGTGACCCTGGGCAATTCTTTATAACCTTACCCAGAACCTCAGATTCTATGTCTGTAAAGTGGGATAATGTGACCTGCCCTGCCTACTTTATAGGGTTGTTGTGAGAGTCATATGTAAGTAGAGGAAAGTGCTTTGTAAAGTTAGATGTTGCTATAAAGTGAATGTGAGGGGAAAAAAAACCAATTAACTTTTCCTATTTCTCTTTCTCAGTTGCCCAATTGGATTTGTTTATTGAGGTTAAGATGCCTACTTTATCCCCATAGTATATTTACAATATGTTATTGCTATTCAGTCCTGTCCAACTCTTTGTGATTTTCTTTGGGGTTTTCTAGGTAAAGATACCAGAGTGGTTTGTCATTTCCTTTTCCTGCTCATTTTACAGATGAGGAAATTAAGGCAAACAAGGTGAAATGATATGCCTAGGGTCACCTAGCTAGTAAATGTCTGAGGCTGGAATTTGAACTCAGGAATATGAGTCCTCCTGAGTTCAGGCTCAGGGCTCTATCCATTGTACCACCTAGTACACAGTACCTATATAATATATATTGGTTGAATAAAGATAGAACTTACTGTAGTCTTTGGGAAGAAAAGCTCCCTTTAGTACACTGCAGGAATGTTGAGGCTCAATAATCACTTTTTGCCATTCCCACTTAACTCCCTTTTCCAAAGCCCTGTAACTTAGTTATTCAGGTCTATCTTGATTTACCCTATACACAGAGAAACTGGCTTTTCCTTTAACGTTCCTAATGCCGCTTGCACGTTTGACCTGGTGAAGCATCCCAGAGGAGGGGACATGACATTCAATGTGGTTTGTTGTTATTCATGTAAATAGTCTTATTGTATGTAGTATGTCATGTCAGAGTAAAGTTCTTCTGTACTCTTAGAGCCATGATAAGGAAGGAACCCTGATTCTCAAAGGCTACATCAACAGAACACAAGCTAAGGGTAACTTCTACCAAGCCAGAAAGTCTGGTGATGAACTGTGTCTATTACCCAAGTGCCAAATTAGCTAAGTTCTTGGTGGCTCATCACCAGAAGGCTAGATAATCTATGACTATGTTTTTTCAGTCACAAACAGACCATTTCTAAATATGGACAGTGAGAGGAACAGGGCACATCCTGTATTTGTCAAGGAAGCACTCACACTGGTAAAATCACAGATCTTTTTAAGTAATAAAGAATGGCAGGCTTGATCCTAAGGGATGGGTTGAGCAGATGAGATGAAAGGAAGACTTCAGAGGAGTGAAATGTCATGAATTTCTTTCAGCTTCTTCAGGATACTATGCTGCTATTTGCAGTCCTGGAAGAGTGAAATACTCAACAAGAAATGATGACTAGAGAACTTTTCACTCTCATTTAGCTATTTCACCTTGGGACCATGATCTTAAATAATGAGTTTGTGTCTGGAACATAAAGAGGCAGTTCTGACTAGGAAGTATTAATAAATCACTTCAGTGTGAGTCAGTCCCTTTATGTGCTTTGTTTTCCTCATCCCTTCTGTCCCACTCACTGTTTCCCTCACTCCATCCCTGCCATAAATTCTTCTGATTCGGTAACAGTGACAACTAGCATTTACATAGAGCTTTAGAATATAAATGTAAAATGTGTTATTTCTACAGGGGCATCCCATAAGTCTCATTTTAAGTTTTGATAGTTTAAAACTTTGCTAAGACTTTTGAAAGACTCTGAATTATCTCATTTGAACCTCACAACCACCCAGTGATGTAGGTCCTGTTGATACTGTAAGTATTTTATTAGAGTTGAGGAAATGGAAACTCAGAAGGATTAAGTGATTTATGCCTTGGTCACCCAGTAAACATCAAAGGTGAGATTAGAATCCAGGTGATCCTGACTTGTAAGTCCAGCACTGTATTCCTACCTGACTTTTCTGTACCTTGTTCTTGGACATCACTGGACAACAGGACCAGCAATTCATACTTAAATTTAAAGGTGGCTCCCTCCAGAGTCTCCCAGCCTGAAGGATGTCTGTGAAGGAATATTGACTTTACAAATATCTGAGTGGTTCTGTACCAGTCTGCAGAGCCAGTGAGGATGTGGAGCCACCAGGAAATCACTGGGTTTATGGTGTTAGACTTTGTGGACCTTTCGAACTAATTCAGATTCTACCTGAGATGACCTGATAGTTGTGAACCAACTCAAAAAGATGGTAAATCAAAATGGATGCCTTGGAACTGTGCCTCAAGTCTAATTAAAATCTTTGGAGGGGGGAGGGCAGAAACCAAGCAGAACCAAAATGGTGGTGTACAGGCAGCAACCCAACTGAACTCTCAATCACATTTTCTTTCAAACAACTTTAACTTCTCAAATCACATTTTGGGTTGGAAGAGCCAATAGTAGATCAGAATGAGATATTTTTCCAGTCTAAGATAACTTGGGAGATCATCAGGAGAGGTCTATGACTCCAGTGTGGGGGCTAGACCAGAGTGGCATGACAGCAGGCAGCACTAGTAGCAGCTGCAGGCCTTGGAGGCCGCTATGACAGTGAAAGTAGCAGCTTTGGGATCTCTCATCCTAGAGATGATGGTAAGGTGGTTGTACATCTGGTCAAAAAGAGATTACAGAGGGCCCTTTGCTGGCATTGGTTGCAGTTGACACTGATTGGAAAGTATTGCCCATACACACTTTTGAGTCATCGTTCTAGGGTGGACAGGAACACTTTCAGGGACTTCAAGGTATTCATGATGAAAAGAATGGAACTGAATAGAAAATTTGACATTCAAACATAAGACTCAAGCGATGCATAAAAATACAAGAATAAGCATAAAGGGACTCATTAAACTGTTTACTTTCCTATTTGGGAAGATGATACATGTAACTCCTAAGAGCTTTATCATTGTTTGGGCTGTTAAAAGGAGCTTTCATAGACAGAGAGCATGAGTGTGAGCTGATTATACTAGAATGATCTCCCCCCAAAAAATGAAGCAATGAGGAAGAGGAGGGGTATACTGGGAAAAGGGAAAAAGGTGAGGTAGAATGGAGACACTTTCCTCTCATAAAAGAGGTGTGCAAGGAAGAGCTTTAATGGTGGAGGGGAAAAATTGGGAAAAGTGGGCAATGCTTGAACCTCACTCTCATAAGAATTGGTTCAAAGAGGGAAGAATATATACACCCACTCAATTAGGTATAGAAATCTATTGTATTCAATGGAGAAATTGAAGGGGAAGGGGATAAGAGATATGGGCTGGACTATGAGGAAAAAGAGAGTGGATTAAGGGAGGCAGTAACCAGAAACAAAACAGACTTCTGATGAGACACAGAGTTGAATAAAAATATGAGATGGAGGGAAATCACAGTTAGTAGTCATAACGCCTAATGTGAATGGAATGAACCCATTGATAAAACAGAAGTGGATACAGGAATGGATTAGAAACCAGAATCCAGTGAGGCGTTGTTTAAAAGAGACACACTTGAAACAGAAAGACGTACACAGTTTTAATGACGAGCTGGAGCAGAATCTATTATGCTTCAATGAAGTAAAAAAGACAAAGGTAACAATCTTAATCTCAGACCAACAAAAACAAAGATAGACCTAATAAAAAAAGACTATCAGTGAGCCTACATATTGCTAAAAAGAAAATACCATAGACAGTGAAGTAACATCAAAAAATTTTATAGCAAATTTCTCTGATACACTTCTCAATTCTCAAATATATTGAGAACTGAGTCTAATTCATAAAAATAACATCCATTCACCAATTGATAAATGGTCAAAGGATATGAACAGGCAATTTTCATAAAAAGAAATCAAAGCTCTCAGTACCATGTAAAAATAATCTCAATCACTATTGTCAAGAGAAATGCAAATTAAAAAAAAAACAACTCTAAGGTATTACCTTACAACCTATCAGAAGTGACAAGTACTGGAAGGGATTAGGGAAAATAGGTACACTAATAAGATGTTGGAGTCGTGAACTGATTCATCCATTCTGGAAAACGATTTGGAACTATTCCCAAAGGACCATAAAGCTGTGCATATCTTTTGACCCAGTAATATCACTGCTAGGTCTGCATTCCAAGGAGATCAAAGAAAATGGATCCATATGTACAAAAATATCTATAGCAGCTCTTTTTGTGATAGCAAAGAATTAAAAATTGAGAGGATACTTATCAATTGGGTAAAGGCTGAACAGGTTGTGGTATATGGTTGTCATGGAAATACTATTGTTCTGTAAGAATGATGAGGGAGGTAATTTCAGAAAAAAATGTGCAAGACCTATATGAACTGATATAAAGTGAAGTGAAAACTGGGAGATCATTGTGGACAGTCATAGCGATGTTGTGATGATGATCAACTGTGAAAGACTTGGCTACTCGAATCAATAAAATAGTCCAAGATAAGGCCTCATGATGAAAAAATGTTCTCCCCCTCCAGAGGGAGAACTGATGAAGTCTGGAGGAAAATTGAAGCATGATTTTTTTCTCTTTATTTTTCTTTTTCTTTTTGGTGATATGTTGATATGGAAATATGTTTTTCATGATTTCACATTTATAATTAATTGACATCATTTTACTTGCCTTTTCAGTGAGTGGGAGGGAGAACTTATAACTCAAAATTTAAGAAGAAAAACAATTTGGAAAGAAATAATAAATTAAAAAAAAAAGATTTAGTCTTCAGGTTTGTCCTTTCTCTCCTACTTCTCTACCCAAACTGTCTCAAGTTTATAGGATTGACTGGCAGGGAATAAGGAGATTCTAGTAGTCACAGAAATAGGACTTTCCGGCATTAATCTAAAAGATTGAGGAGCTGATCTTATATTATCTGTTTTGGTGATATAAATGACTATTTTAATTGAGCGAGAGAGAGATTGTTCATGCAGATTTCCTAGGGGATGGAATAAAAGTTTAGATTTTGCTCTGTGAACTAAAGGGAAGTCTTCTGCAGTTGAGCAGCATTTCATATAGTGTAAAATCTTTCTTATTTGGCATGGTGGGATTTGGTTGTTTTGCTTAATTAGTTCTGATTAATGCATGACTTTTTGGGGGGAGGATGATGCAGACATGATATTATTGTCATAGGCAACTCCCAGTAAGAAAATTTCCTCTTCTAATAAAAATTAGCAAGTTCTACAAGTTTATGTAGGCAGAGAGCTGCCTGGAGACACTCAAAGGTTTAGCGAATTGTTCAGGGACACATTGTATGTGTCAGAGGCCATACTTGAACCTTGGCCTTCCTAACTCAGGCCAATTCACTATCCACAATGCCTTAAGAATTGCTAAATGTGTTTGTTATTCGTGAGTTATCAACTGCAATGAATTTGAATATAATAAAAATAATCTGAATATAATTTTGTCCTTGATTAAGGAAGTATTTCAGACATTCTATGAATATCAGTTATCATGATGTAAATAGATGTGTGAAATTGTTCATTAGTATAGAGTTTGAACAATACTGAACACTAAATAGTAATGGCTTTACCAATTTTTGCCACATAGGATTAAAGGAATTGTTCTGATGAGCGATGTTCTGAGTAGAAAGTGAATAAATGTGAAGGGTTCATGTGACATTTGATAGAATCATAGAAATTTATGACAGGATCCTTAGAAATCAAGTCTAATCTCTTCCTTTTGCACATATAGGAACTGAGGTCCAAAGAGTAATGGTTTGTCCATTTTCATATAGTATATATGTGTATATGTAGTGTTTTAGATATAGTGTTAGAGTCACATCTCCAGATTCCCAGTCAAGTACTCTCATGTGTTGAACTGTAGGTCTCCATTACGAGTGCAAGTTAAGTTTGAAAGGGGAAAAAAGGAGAAAAGAGGAAAAGAGATTGTAGGCAGCAATGTACTCGCTACTCCAGCTCTTTCCTTAGAGCTATTGGAATCCAGTTTCTCCTTTCCTTTTTACACACCTCAAATACCTCTTCATGAATTGAAAGTGAAGGTTGAGACAATTGAAATGTACAAGTTAATGAAACTGTCAATTCTGGTGCAAGTTAGGAGGTTCAATTCCTTAATGCTTTGGAGTATTCATTGGTGATTTGCTCCCAAGCTCAAAGACCTGTTGAATTCTCAGGAAAGAAACTAGATTTTAATTGTTTTTCTCTCTTTTGCTCAGGCTCCAGAAAAGTGAATCTTTCTTCTTGGTACCATGACAGAGGTTGGGCAAATATATCAAATATGACTTTCAGCAATGGAAAACTAAGGGTCAACCAAGATGGCTTCTACTACCTCTATGCCAACATTTGTTTCAGACATCATGAAACCTCTGGTGGTCTGGCCACAGAATCTCTTCAGCTGATGGTATATGTCACTAAGACCAATGTGAAAATCCAAAATTCTGATACTTTGATGAAAGGAGGAAGCACTAAATACTGGTCGAAAAAATCAGAGTTCCATTTTTACTCCATAAATGTAGGAGGATTTTTTAAACTGAGGTCTGGTGAAGAAATAAGTATCCAGGTATCCAACCCGTCATTACTGGATCCCGCTCAAGATGCAACTTACTTTGGGGCTTTTAAAGTTCGAGATATAGATTGAACCTCAAGTTTTACTGGTAGTAATTATACATTTCTTAGGATGTGTGTTAATTTTTAAAAATATGTCAGAAAGATGTTTCATAGCTGTGTCAGACTACTAGGAGACATGACTTAGAGCCTTCTGAGCAGAATTTTACCCTTAGATGTGTGCATTTGACTCTGTGTGTACACGAACAAAGGGAGTATCTGGACTCAAGATATATTCCAACATACAGGCTTTATTACACAATGGTTTATATATTTTGTAATAAATTCCTAGAATTAAACTGGAGTGTGGCATTTATGGTTACCTTCATGAAACGCTGCATTTGGGCTATTAGAAGGGGCTACACTTGACGCCTGGTCTTGCTGCAGTTTCATGCCATTAGGAGGCCAAACCTGATAGGATTTTATTCTAATTGCAAGAGGGGATCATCTGAAGAGTTGAGTTCTTTTGAATTGTTACATCATGCTAGAACGTGCAAAGAATTTTTTTCTAAAGAGGAAAGAAAAAAATATGTATTTTTATATAATATCTAAAATTATATTTCAGATGTAATGTTTTGTGCAAAATATGTAAATTATATTTGTGCTATAGTATTTGATTCAAAATATTTAAAATGTCTTGCTGTTGGCATATTTAATGTTTTAAATGTACAGACATATTTAACTGGTGCACTTTGTTAATCCCCTGGGGAAAACTTGCAGCTAAAGGAAAGAAAGATTGTTTGCTACTAGCAAATGTAATATATTTCTTTGTTCTTTTTAACTTAATAGATTTTTCAGACTTGTCAAATCTATGCAAAAATTAAATGAATTCCATGAATAACGAGTAGAATGTTGGTCACCAGGTGCCTTTCAAACCCAGAAGCTAATTGACTTTAGGAAACTGACATTGCCAAAAAGAATACATAATGGGCCACTGAAATCTGTCAAGAGTATTTATGTAATTATTGAACAGGTGTTTTTTCTACAAGTGCTGCAGATTGTGGATTTTGGATTTTTTTAAAGTGTAAAGTTATCAGAGGCATATTGGCCAAAGAAACCATCTTCAATTTAGTGTGGATAATTTTATACTATACAAAAAAAATTTCCTTTTTTCTTTTGGTATAAAAATAAATTTATATGAAAAGATGCTTTGAGATGCTGTGGTTTCCTGTTATACTTGTTTTTCTTTGTGATCCTTTTCTCTTCATCATACCATTACATAGTTAATAGCTCTTCCCAAATTTTATTGGGAGAAATGTGGATGCAATTAAAAGTAAGGAGCAAAGTCCATTAAATTAATGAACCCTTGAACTCTGATGAAATAAATGATGAGAGATTTGCATGTGTGTTGGTAATCACAAGTCAAAGAAGTTTTGCAAGTTAAAAAAGGGGGACATATACTTACACTGAAGGCCAAATATACTTAACACCAGGTCAGAGTACCCTCAGGGACAATCAGCCATTTGCCCAGTGACCTGTGGGATCACCTGCCATTTTTATACTTTTTTTTCCATTGTAGAGGAGGAAGCAATGAGGGTTTCATGGACAAGTATCATGGGAGTTTGCCTTTGGGAAGCTATTTAATGCTAGTGAGCTAATTAAAGGCAATGATATAAGGAAATGAGCCACCTGATGAAGATCAGATTGCAATAATTATGGTGTAACCTTAGCACTAGCAGACATGGAGTCCTAATGCTCGTGAAGGAAAATAAACAAATGCTATCAGAACAAATGCTATACTGAGTTTTGCCAAACCTAGAAGTAATGCCAAGATCCAAATTACACCTAAAATATATCCATCCAGTTTTATTGTTTTAAAAAATAAACTGGCCCTATTCTTCAGAGAAGCTCAACATATGTTCATAGAAAATATAACAATAAACTTCAAAATAAATCTGTGAGGTAGATTGGTCTAGTGAAAGCCACGTGAGGGCAGGGATATTTTAGATACTTTTGTCTTTGCATCCTAGAACAACCTTGTTGAATTGAGATGGTATAAAATTTTTCTTCCTGTAAAATGTAATGTAAATTAAATTTAAATAAAATGTAATCTCCTTGAGGGCATAGGCTAAGTTCATCATCATATCCCTGGTCCTTAACACAGTGTATTTCGTGTGTATGTTTGTCCTTCATTTCTGAAGAAGACCATGCCATCAGAGAAATAATGACATGACTTGCACTTGACTTTGTTTTGAGTGAGGGAGGGCTGTGCAGGTCACCAGCCTTACCTCTCCTCCAAAGCCATCTGAATCCAGTGACCAGATATTCATCAAGATGACTGAAGATGACCCAGGATGAGGCAATTGGGGTTAAGTGACTTGCCCAAGTTCACACAGCTGGCGAGTGTCAAGTGTCTGGGGTGAGATTTGAACTCAGGTCCCCCTGACTCCTTCACTGGTGCTCTATCCACTGCACCACTTAGCTGTCCCTTACAGTGTATTTCATATATTATATGATTAATAAATGCTTGTTAGATTGGATTGAAAATAGAAGGTTTTTTTTTCCTCTCCAGCAATGATGCTTAGACAAGCCTGATTAGGGCATCTAAAGTGTTGCCTGCAACCCCATAATATTGATTACCCCCTTTCTTGCCCCCATCAAAAATATCTTTGTTTTTCTTTCATTCAATTCTTTCCTTCCTTTTGCAGATTTTCCTCCTCTTCTACCTTTTGTTTTATCCTTTCCTCAAAGGGTTGTTGTAAGAAAACATTTCGCAAGCTATTAAGCTCTGAGTAAATGTGATTATTATTCGCCCATGTCCATGCCTTAGGATCCTCATTGGCATGGATGAGCATTGCTTCATCACACAAGGGGTCCTCAGACTCAATGGGCTCAGTCTCTGGGGAGACTCTTAAATAGGGTTGTGGCAAAAGCTGAAAACCAATTGTCTAGGAAGTTTAGTTACAGTATCAGTCATGTCTAGGAGGAAGCCAGAAAATGAAAGCTTATTAAGTCTTGTGACGGAGAATTTTGTCTTTTCCTAGTATAGTGGAATGAGCATTGGGTCAGAAGTCAAAAGACCTTGGATGACACTAGCTATGTAAGTTTGGGTAAGTCACAATTTTTATAGCTATAAAATGGGGATAATAACTACTTGCCCCAAGGTTATTGTGAAGAAAGAGGTTTAAAAAGTGCTGTATCAATGTGAATTCTTGTCATTGTTACTCTTCTACTTAAGAGAGCTCTTCAGTTAAGCTCAATGAACATTTCTTGTCTTTGAACAGTGCCCATGTCCACAGTGCTGTGCTAAGAATACTGGCCTCTTTTTTCCTGAATAAGTTTCTATAACATATGTATTCCATGCTGCTGAATCCTTTATGATTATGAAGAAAGTTCAGTCTTTTCTATTCCTCCTTTTTTCTTCCTTCTTTTCTCTTTCTTTCCTTCCTTTTTTCTTTCCCTTCTCTTCTTCCTTCCTTCCTTTCTTCCTTTTTTCTTACAGCACAGAGTAACTTTTTCCTTCCTTCCACAATACCTGCTCATTTCATAGCCATAGTAAATGGGAGTTCCATTTCCCCAATTCTGTAAGCTATTATTTCACCATCTTTTGCAAAGTGTGTGTGTGTTGTATTGATAACTTTAGCTCGGCTTAAGATGTTAATTATTGGTCACATATTTACATTTCAATTTTATTTTTACATATTAAATTTAAATTCCTCCACATCACCAAGACTATTCTGTTAGAAATACCAAGAGTCTCTAATAGAACCACTAATATAAATGTTCTTCTAATTTTCACCAGAATCTCAGTCTTGTGCAATTGTAGTATTTTTAAATGTTTGATCTGACACCCAGACATATATTCAAATCACACAAACACATGCAAATATACGTAGTGATTTTTCTTTGAAAATTCAGATTGATATTCATCAAACACATAGAACCAAATTTTAGCTCTAAACACATTAATTTACCAAATAATATCTTTGTATGGGGAATTTTAGCCCTAATACAAAATTCTAACCATATTTTTATACAAACACACATGCATTCAAAAATGTAGAGAAGAGTTTTATATCTTTCCAAAATTTTGATGTAGCATTTGACTGCATCTTACAGGCTACTAGAAATACCAATGTTACCAAGCATAGGGGGTGAACAGTGGAGAGAGACAGACAGAGACAGAGACAACGAGGAGAGAGACTAAAATGAACAGACAAGTAGAGGCAATTGGAAGGATTTGTCTTCCAAAAACAGCGTCTTAGGTGAGTTAAAAGACAGCAAATATCTTGGAGTCTGGTAAATTATTTCAGCTGTGAAGATCTGCTTCTGACCATTGGCATTCATAGAGTAGTGGGCTGGGTGTGTGGGAACACTCAGCCCATACTTTATGTAGAACTGTATTTCTAACCCAGAGAGAGCAAGCATTTTCCAAAGAACCAGGGAAAAACAACAAGCTAAATTAGTGAGATCGATAAAACAATAGGGTAACATCTAGCCTGCCAAAAGTCACATTCTTTCATGATGTTGCTTCTTAGAGGATTAGGCAGGAAGCAGAGAGGAAGAGGGAAATCAAAATCCTATGGTTTCACTTCTCAATAGCCCATTGTTTTCCATTTGGTAATGGTGGTGAGGAGTTGATATTACACTTTTTGCCTAGATTTAGGTTTCCTTAAATCATCAGCTTGGGAGTGGGGGCAAGGTATACTGTACCTGGTGAAATTTCAAAGTCAGCTGAGGTCAGAGAAAACCACCTTACTAGGTACAGAAAGCAGTTTCTGTATTCAGAGGCTCATCAACCTCAATTTGCCAGAAAACTCAGTGGCTATCTGACTGGCCTTCTCATTTGAGAGATGAAGAAACCAAGATCCAGGAGGTTATGACTTGCCCATAGTAATGTAGCTCGCATTAGAGATTGGAACTAAACCCAGGTCATCTGACTCCAGAACCAGTGACCTTTTGTTTCATTCTCCCTTTGCTCCAATGATATTGCCCAAGTAACCCATTCTTACACATTTACCCCACTACTACCACCACCATGCATGCTCTATGAAGTAGCTAGAATTCAACAAGGCACCAATTAGTTCACCAGCACCCTATCTGTGGTACTTACGAAGTACATGTCAAGAACAGAGTTCTTTTCCCTTTGGGTCCTATTAATCAATTATCCAGCTTTACTGCTCTGAAACTGAAGTATGTCTCCCTGTAGCTGCATTTATAAATGTTAATTAGTTATTGATTCACATTATTATGATTTAGTCTTGTGTCCATTTTTACAAACAACGTTGTTTATACAGTGAGTGTTAGATTTCTGTTTTATGTCTGAAAAATCTATCTTGTCAGAGCTTGTTGATTAATAATGTTTCTAGGATACCCCTACTCTCCTAATTCAATCCCCCCTCCCCCTTTTCTTCTTCCTAATCACTCTGTACTCTGATAAATGATTTCTTTTTACAAGGGTATGACACAGTTCCTTATTGACCACATATTTTGGCTAACCATAGTATCAATCTTGTTGATATTATCCAAATGTTGCAGTTATGACATTGCTAATAGCTTTCAGTATTCTGCTGAAGGAACCTAGACTGTTTTCTCTAGAAGAATTTTAAGAAGCAAAATATTGGGAGAGAGGGAGGGGATGAACTGAGCTAATTATTATCTAATGGGGTCCTATCTGCAGCAGTGAACAGTGGTAGCCCCAATAGAGGTTCCTTTAATGGGACTTATGGGGAAGCAATAAATAAATTTTCCTTTTGAGTAAATGATTCTCAACTAAGTGGCTCAGTGCATAGACCACTGACCCTAGAATCAGGAAGACCCAAGTTCAAAGGCAGCCTGGGCACTTACCCCATCTGCCTCAGTTTCCTCAATGTAATATGGGGATAGCAATGACACCTACCTTACAAAGTTGTTGTGAGGATGAAATAAGGCATTTGTAAATTACTTAGCACAGTGCCTAACTCATAGTAGGCTCTTAATAAATACTTGTTTCCTTCCTTCTGGGAACCAGGAACTTTTATTTTCGTACCTCCTCTTGGGGTTCTGTTAAAGTTTATTTTTTTTTCAAAAGCCTAGGCCTGGTTTAGATTCTTTTTTCACACTATTCCATCCTATTCTAAACTCTATTTCCTTTACATTTTTGCTAATTCTAATTCAGTCTCCTCTCCTCCTAGATAGACAAACTAGTGCCTCATCTTATAGATTTGCAGCTATGGAGCTAGAAGAAACCTCAGATGCCAACTAGCCTAAATGATGGAGAAATGGAGGCCCAGGAAGGTTAAGTGACTTGCCTAAAGTCACATAATCATGAGAGACAGGATGTGAACCCAGGTCTTCTGACCCCAGATCCAGTGTTCTTTCCTCCTCTATCACACCCTAAACAAAACAAAGACCATTTTTTTCCCCAGGCTAAATCTGATTTAAGGTTAGAAAGAGGATATCATCCCTGGAATCATTCAGAAAAGGGATGGGAAAAGGTGTTTGAGGACTGTGTAATTGGGAAATGATAGCATTGTTTAAAAATAACTAAAGAAAATAAAAAAATTTAAAAAGGAATTCAAGGTTGGGGAATTTTTTTTCTTTTAAATGAAGACCATGAAAATTATATTCTTTTTTTAATTTTATTTTTTCTCATTCATTCATTCATTTAAAGTTTTCAACATTCGTTTCCACAAAATTTTGAGTTCCAAATTTTCTCCCCATCTCTCCCCTCTTCTCACTCCAAAAAACCTTGCATTCCAATTGCCCCTTCCACCAATGTACCTCCCTACTAAGACCCTTCCCTTATCCCCATTTTCTCTCTTGTCCTGTAGGGCAAGATAAATTTCTATACTCCATTACCTGTATTTCTCAGTTGTATGCAAAAACAATTCTCAACATTTGTTCCTAAAACTTTGAGTTCCAACTTCTCTTCCTTCCTCCCTCCTCACCCATTCCCACTGAGAAGGCAAGCAATTCAATATAGGCTATACATGTGTGGTTTTGCAAATGACTTCCATAATAGTCATGTTGTATAAGACTGACTACTTTTTGTTCCATCCTATCCTGTCCCCCATTTCTTCTATTCCAGCTTTTGACCTTGTCCCTCCCCAAGAGTGTTTACTTCTAATTGCTCCTTCCTCCCATTGCTCTCCCTTCCATCATCCCCCCACCCTGCTTCTCCCCTTCTCCCCTACTTTCCTGTAGTGTAAGATAGATTTTCATACCAAATTGAGTGTGGATAAAAAGAGTCAAATATGATGAGAGTGAGCTTCACTTTTTCCCTCTCACTTTCCCCTTTTCCTCTCTATTGCAAAAGTTTTTTCTTGCATCTTCTATGAGAGATAGTTGCTCCATTCCATTTCTCCTTTGTCCTCCCAATATATTCCTCTTTCATCCCTTAATTTTATTTTTTTAGATATTATGCCTTCCTATTCAACTTATCCTGTGCTCTGTGTGTGTGTGTGTCTGTGTGTGTGTGTCTCTCTGTGTGTGTAATCCCTCCAAACTACCCAGATACTGAGAAAAGTTTCAAGAATTACAAATATTATCTTTCCATGTAGGAATGTAAACAGTTCAACCTTAGTAAGTCCCTTGTGATTTCTCTTTCCTGTTTACCTTTTCATGCTTCTCTTGGTTCTTGTGTTTGAAAGTCAAATTTTCTTTTCAGCTCTGGTCTTTTCATTAAGAATGTTGAAAATCCCCTATTTTATTGAATAACTATTTTTTTCCCCTGAAGTATTATACTCAGTTTTTCTGGTTAGGTGACTCTTGGTTTTAATCCTAGTTCCTTTGACTTCTGGAATATCCTATTCCATGCCCTTCGATCCCTTAATGTAGAAGCTGCTAGATCTTATGTTATCCTGATTGTATTTCCACAATACTCAAATTGTTTCTTTCTAGTTGCTTGCAATATTTTCTCCTTGATCTGGAAACTCTGAAATTTGGTTATAATATTCCTAGGAGTTTCTCTTTTTGGATCTCTTTCAGGAGGTTATCAGTGGATTCTTTCAATATTTATTTTGCCCTCTGGTTCTAGAATATCAGGGCATTTTTCTTGATAATTTCATGAAAGATGATGTCTAGGCTCTTTTTTTGATCATAGCTTTCAGGTAGTCCCATAAATTGTCTCTCCTGGATCTATTTTCCAGGTCAGTTGTTTTTCCAATGAGATATTTCACATTATCTTCAATTTTTTCATTCTTTCGGTTTTGTTTCATAATTTCTTGGTTTCTCATAAAGTCATTAGCCTCCATCTGCTCCATTTTAATTTTAAAGAACTATTTTCTTCAGGGAACTTTTGAACCTCCTTTTCCATTTGGCTAATTCTGCTTTTTAAAGCATTCTTCTCCTCAATGGATTTTTGGACCTCCAAGGTGGCACAATCAAGGGAGAGGAGTGAGATTCAGATCAGCTGCTCAATTCCCCCAGGGGCTTTAAGCTGAGTGTTCCAACGATGGAATAATGGATGCCAGCTCCTGCCTACCATGGCCACCACAGCTGCTGCTACCTACTGCCTGCTGCAGCTGACTGGGACCAGTGCTACTGAAGGACCCGGCTCCCTTGTCATGAAGGTGAAAAAACCCTCTCACTGACCTTTGAAGTGTCTTTGTCACCTGTGGTTTGAGGCTTCCACTCCCAAGGCCTGTTCTGGCCCTGCTCCTCCTGACGCTGCATGGCCAAGGCTGGGCTATGCTCAGCTCTGCATCCAGTGTGGCAGACTTTTCCAATCAGCCTTCTGGATCACCCTGGACTGGAAATCTCATCCACTCCATCATTCCGTGTCTTCTGCTGCTTCAGAATTTGTTGAGAGTCTTTCTTTTTAGGTATTTTATGAGCTATGGGGGAAGAGCTAGAGGTTGTGTCTTTCTACTCTGCCATCTTGGCTGCACTGAAAATTATAGTCTTAAGAGCATCCCAATGAAAACTGTAAGTCCTGCTTATTTTGCATGGGTGAGAGGTGAGGATGGTCAAGTTATTCAGCAAATAGGACAAAAGCTCTTCATGTACCTTCTTCTTCACCTTTTCTCATCTCTTCTCCTTCATTGTCTGTCTTACTCTTTACTCAAGGGTACTCTTACTTGGGATTTAAAATCAATCTGTTCACTTAATATTGCAGGTTTAAATGCTGAAAGGACCTAAGAATAGTCAATAAGAATTATTAACTTTTGAAACAACCCATCCCAGGGCCTAAGGAAAGGTGAGTCAGCATGGAAAAGTGAGAATTGTGGAGAAGCTCCTTTTTTGGCACCTGGAGAACTGACATCCCCTTGTTGATTGCTCTCTACTATTTAAAATTTTGGTTAATGTCCAATTTGGAAACTGTGGTTGGCTATTGTGCTATAAAGTCAAGCAGAGAGTCAAGAACTTCCACTATCTTGTAGTTCATTATCCTTGATTTTTCCCCCTCTAAATTTTCTTTTACCCTCTACTTATGTTTGCAAAAGAGATTTCCTGTCCTTCAGCATGGATCGAGTTCCAGAACAAGACCATGAGAATCAACATTGAGAAGTACTATACCTGCCTGGGCAATGAGTATGCGCTTCTCCCACCCCTGGGAGAAGTTGTACAAGAAGACTGGGGGATGTGTTACACTGACGAAGCAGATCTAGAGAGGCCCTGTGAGAGGTACCTCCATCACACTGCAGGGAGAAGAAAGAGAAAAAAAGGAATAACTGTCGCCCTGAGGTCTTTGCTTTGCATCAGGAAATCATTGAAGTGGACCCTGGTACCAAAGAAATGTTGAAACTCTTAGATTTTGGCAGTTTTTCCAACCTGCAAGTTACCCTGACCACAGGTGAGATGAACAAAACACCAAGAGGAGATGTTCAATACTTTATTTTGTCTTCTTTTCAATAAACATGGAAACCACTCCTGCCCCCCACAAAAAGAAATAAAATTGATTTCCTACATTGGCTATTCAGGGGACTTTGGAAGAGTGAGATTGATTATGACCTTGGTGAGAAATGTTTCTACTAATTCTTTTCCCACTTCAACTCCTAAAAGAAATTTCCCAAGGCTATTCAAGGGAATTTGGAAGAGTTGGATTAATTATAACTTTAGCGGAAAATATCCTTCCTAATTCTTAAAAAAAAAGAGAGATTCAGGGTAGGTTTTTTTTTTTATTGTTGTTATAAAGTTGACAGCTTCTGCACCTTGCTTCTTGTCATCAACAAGGAATTAAACACAGCAGACAGAAACAAATTAATTGAAATGAATACTAAACATGCAAGCTGCCTGGGCAAAGACTGTAACTGCAAAGTATGGCTGCTTAATGAAGCATGATTTTTTTTTCATTTTTTCACTCATCCACTCATTCATTTACTTGTTTGTTTTATTTTTAAAGACATATTGGAAAGGAATTCATACAGTCAGGCATATATTTTTGCCTGAGATTTAATTAAGCTTTGAGAGAAATACTTATTTTAAAATAAAATTTTTGCCCATTTCAATCTAATAATGTGGCATGATTGCATGGTAATTTGCCCCACCAGTGCTGACATGAATAAAGTGCTTATTGCCATGATAGGTGGTTACCTTCTGGACCAGACACAGGTACTATCTCAAGTGTGTCACCAAAGAACAGCTCGTCTAAGTTATGGCTGGCTGATTAATGAGACAGGCAAGTGAGATATGAAGTAGCTCACTATGATTGATCTACCTTTCCTATCACTCTTACGGTGAATTCCTTTACAATTCTTAATTAATCATGAATATTAATGAAACCACATTATTAATTATTAAGACAACCCACAACTTGAAGAGCTCAGTAAGATTCCTCAGTCAACAATGGACATTAAAAGGAATGTGCTTCCAAACTTAAGAGGTTGAATGCATTTCACAAAACTATGTAAGAATGACTATATATTCTAGTCAGAGCTTCCAGAAAAAATAATTTCCCTTCCCACTATGGATAAGAATTTTAACTTGTCCAAAACACCAACTCTAATAAGTCCTGTCTACTTTGTCTTGGGTAGAAAGAACATGTGAGGGCGGAGACAAGATGGCGAAGTAGAAGGACGCACGTTTACGAGCTCCGAAACCAAAAGCCCATAGAATTAATGTAAAAAGAGACCCCCATAACTTCTGGGTCAATACAAGGTGTGCAGAAGCAGAGTGGAAGAGATTTCCGTTCCAGGGAGCCCTGGAGACCCGTCCCCAGGGTCCGGCGCGTCCCGGAAAGCGGACCCCACCCCCAGCACTGCCCTGGCCGCGGCCCCAGAGAAGCTGATCCGAGCAGGCTTCAGAGACGGAAGCTCCGGCAGCCGGGAAAGTCCCTCCGCCCACAGAAGCTACAGGTCAGTGAGAAAGAAGGGCGGGCTGGAGGAGAGGGGAAGCAGGGCGGCTCCGTGACTCGGGCCCCCTCGGGAGGAAGCGGCAGCGGCGGGGACGGGGGCAGGAAGCGGCGGAGGCAGAGGTGTGGGCGGCGGCTGAGGCGGCAGCAGACCGGGACTCAGGAATTCCCCAGCAGCAGGCAGGATCTTCATTACGGAAGATTCCCGCATAAAACCTGACGGAGCTGAGCCTGGGAGACGGCCCTGCCCCCACCCCGCTCTATTACCGAAGGCTTCTGCTCAAAGCCCCCAAGGGAACTGAGATTGGGAGGCGGGCCCCCCACCCCGCCCCCACCCGCTCCATTCCTGAAAGTCTCTGCATAAAACCCCTGAGGGAACCGAGCCTGGGAGGCGGCCCTGCCCCCACCCCAGCACCTGAACTAAAGCTCACTGATTGACAGCCAGCAGGAGGAAAGCCCATTTAAATCTCAGAGGCCAAGCACTAGCTGGGCGGATCCAGGCGGGGGTGGAAAGGAATCTCAGAAGTCAAGTAACTGGCTGGGAAAATGCCTAGAAAAGGGAAGAAAAATAAGACTACAGAGAGTTTTTTCCAACAAATGCAAATGATCCTGACCTTCGGATCTGATGACGAGGATGTATCCTTGCCATCAGGGAAAGATGTGGAGGGCGAAGCCTCAGTACCCCAGACACCCCAGGGGGGTGGCGGGTGGGCTCAGGCCTTGGAAGAGCTCAAAAAGGATTTTGAAAAGCAAGTTAGACAGGTGGAGGAAAAACTGGGAAGAGAAATGAGAGAGATGCAAGAAAAGTATGAAAAACGGGTCAATACCTTGGTAAAGGAGACCCAAAAAAATGCTGAGGAAATTAATACCTTGAAAAATAGGCTCACTCAATTGGCAAAGGAGGTTCAAAAAGCCAATGAGGAGAAGAATGCTTTCAAAAGCAGAATGAGCCAAATGGAAAAAGAGGCTCAAAAGCTCACTGAATTTAATAGTTCTCTCAAAATTAGAATGGAACAGATGGAGTCTAATGACTCTATGAGAAACCAAGAAATCACCAAACAAAATCAAAAGAACGAAAAAATGGAAGAGAATGTGAACTATCTCATGGGAAAAACAACTGACCTGGAAAATAGATCCAGGAGAGACAATTTAAAAATTATGGGGCTACCTGAAACTCATGATCAAAAAAAGAGCCTAGACATCATCTTCCATGAAATTATCAAGGAAAACTGCCCTGACATTCTAGAACCAGAGGGCAAAATAAGTATTGAAAGAATCCATCGATCACCACCTGAAAGAGATCCAAAAAGAGAAACTCCTAGGAACATTGTGGCCAAATTCCAGAACTCCCAGCTCAAGGAAAAAATCTTGCAAGCAGCTAGAAAGAAACAATTCCAGTACTGTGGAAATACAATCAGGATAACCCAAGATCTAGCAGCTTCTACATTAAGGGATCGAAGGGCGTGGAATATGATATTCCAGAAGGCAAAGGAACTAGGACTCAAACCAAGAATCACCTACCCAGCTAAACTGAGTATAATACTTCAAGGGAAAATATGGTCTTTCAATGAAACAGAGGACTTTCAATCATTCTTCATGAAAAGACCAGAGCTGAAAAGAAAATTTGACTTTCAAACACAAGAATGAGAAGAAGCATGAAAAAGGAAACAGCAAAGAGAAGTCTTAAGGGACTTACCAGAAGTGAACTGTTTATATTCATACAGGGAAAGACAATAATTCTAACTCTTAAAACTTTTCAGTATCTGGGTAGTTGGTGGGACCACACATACACATGTACACGCATGCACACACATACACACATGCACACACATACAGAGATAGAGAGCACAGATTGAACTGAATAGGATGGGACCATACCTTAAAAGAAACTAAGGTAAATGATGAGAGAGAAATGTAGGGGGAGGAAAGAGAGGGAAAGGGAAGGGGGTAACTATATGTCATTTAAGAGGCAGGTAGGAGTTTTTCTTAGTGGAGGGAAAAAGAGGAGAGCTGAGAGAAAAAAAAAAAAACAGAACAAGAAGTTTACCCTCATCACATTTGACTAAACGAAGGAGTGAAATGCACACTCATTTTGGTATGAAAACCTGTCTTACAGTATAAGAAAGTGGGGGAGAAGGAGATATTGCAAGGGAGGGGATGATGGAGGGGAGGGTAAAGGGAGGAGGGAGCAATTTGAAGTCAACACTTGGGGAGGGACAGGATCAAGAGACAGAAGAGAAACAATGAGGGGCAGGTTAGGAGGGGTGGTAATCCAGTTAGTCTTACACAACATGACTATCAGGGAAGTCATTTGCAAAATTACACAGATATGGCCTATATTGAATTGCCTGCCTTCCCAAAGGGAATGGGTGGGGAGGGAGGGATGGGGAGAATTTGGAACTCAAAGTTTTAGGAATAACTGTTTAGTATTGTTGTTGCAACTAGGAAAGAAGACATACAGTTAATGAGGAATAGAAAGTCATCTGGCCCTACAGAAGAAAAGAGAAGATGGAGACAAGAGAAGGGAGGGATGACAGAAGAGAGGGCAGATTGGAGATAGGGAAAATTAGATTGCTTGGGGTATTGGGGTGGGGGGAGGGGATAAAAGGGGAGAAAATTTGGAACCCAAAAATTTGTGAAAATGAATGTAAAAAATTAAATAAATAAATAAATAAATAGGAAAAAAAAAAGAAAGAACATGTGAGACACATATAACCTTTTCTTTTCTTCATGAACATTCAGAGTACTTATCATGTTCTTATCAAAATTATGAATAGTGACTTGCTTTTGGTAGCTTTCCTTTCTTGCTACCCCCAGTAACCTTTGCTCATGCTAAACCCCCTTCAGAGAATTTTCCCCCTACTTCCTACATAACTACATTCTATTCAATCTTTAAGACCCAGCTCAAATCTCACATCTTCTACTAAGCCTTCTGTGACTGCTGTAGATCCCATTCACCTTTTCTATCTCTAAATTCACAGCACTTACTGTTTGAACCACACCACCTAACATATATATTCTAGTAGTATCCATATGAATATTACTCTCAATAGTTCCCTCACTATTTCTAGCGTTTTATAATATCTTGCCTTCCCATTTGAATGGTAAGCTTCTAGAGAGCATGGATCATGTTCTATATTTTTTCATATAACGTTCCTGTTCCACATAGGTCTTAACACAGTAGCTCACATGGCAGACACTCAGTAAATACTTACTAAATGAAAGAATGAGTTTTGATTTTGTAGTCTTTGAGTAGCTGTCACACAAATATACTGCTTATTCTGCCAAATCTCTCCCATCTGCTCATCATGCTAACTTCCCACTCATACCAGTCAAGAATTGATTATGTGGGAGCTGAACTTCTACAAATCCTGCAGGAACCATGTGTCTCTCAGCTCAAGTAGCAGCATTCTATATGGTGTGGTAGAGGAAAGTACTGGGCTAAAAAGTTAGGAACTCTGGGGTCTAGTCTTAGTTCTACCTTTATCTAGCTTTGCATCCTTTCTCATCTGTAAAATGGGACCACTGATTTGAGAGGATTGCTATAGGAATGAAATATATAAATGGGCTTTGAAAATTGTAATGTATTTTGCAAATATAAGGTATGATTATCATTTTTATTATTCAGTACTGGGCTAGAATGTCTCTAAGGCATGTGGACAACAGTGGGGGCAGGGAATAATAATAGCTCATATTTATACAATGCTTCAAGCTTTGCAAAGGGCTTTCCTCATAATAATAGCCAGTTTGGCCAGATTTTTCACTCCCTACTTCATTCATTTATACTAGCCTGGGGCTGCCTTTTTCTGTCTGACTATGAACAGTGATCATTGCAGGCCTACAGGGTTGGGGGGTCTTGTTGAGGTCAATTCATACTCTGGTCTCTATAGCAACACAGATACTCAAATCAATTTTACTTTTTATTTGAAATTTTAAATGGTTTTTCTCCTAGTCAAGTTCCAGTCTGGCATTCAGGAGACTAAGACCATCAATTCCAACCTTTCCTTTTTTAAAGCAGAAAAGGAAAAGGCAGAGGGGAAGTACATTTTAATAATAGTTGCAATGGATCACCTTCTTTTTATTTCCTGGAGGCAAAATAAAAATGTCCTTAACATGGAAATGAATTAGGACCTCAGGATCAAATCCATCTTGTTCTACATCTTCCCAGAGCATTTTTATTCTTTCTCTTTGCCCATCCATTGGAACTGCTTTAAATGATTAAAAAGAATCTTAGAGAAATTTTAGAATCCAGAAGGATATAAAGAAAAGAAGGAAGTTGAATGGGAGTGTGGCAGAAGTTAGATCTGGAGTCAATAACAAACAATTATGAAGCATCATACCAAGTACTTGGTGAGGTTTTTTTTAAGTTTAGATTAAGATACAATCCAAGTCCTCAAAGTTTAGTAAGAAGGAAAAGATACCAACACAAATGGCTGTAATACTCATTATTGTATGATAAGTGACATAATGTTTCCATTCGTAGATCTTAGTCATTTCATGGGCTGGTCTGTCTGGTGGTAAACTATGGTCATTTACACTTTATAAGTCCAGTGATATATAATTATTTTTCTCTTTTACGATTGTGCTATGAATTGGTGTCTGTTCGGGATATATTTCCGTAAAAAATTAACCTGTTTATCATACAGTCTGAGGACATCTACCAGTTTTCTTCCTCCTTTTTGATAAGAAAATGTTATTCTTCCTATAGATGCCTAGGGGTAATGGACCTTGTGTTTTCTTAATATTCTATGAATTTTTCCTAAATCTACTTTTATCCATTTTGCTATTTTAAAGGTATTCAAGTTAAGACTGGTATTGTAAAGGTATTAATTGCTCTTTGTATTAAATTTTGACTTCAGGATATTAGTAAATCCTTTGACACATAGAGCTAATCCTTTGCCCTTCATAGCTTGGGGTTAATATATTTTACCTGGAGAAGATGTTACATGGTATTTACAAGCTTTATGTTTTGCCCATTGATTCTATTTGAACTACTGAATGTTTTCAGTGTCTTTTTAAAAAAATTTATTCACACTGTGAGTTTTATATTGAATCCAAATGACATTTTGATAATATTGGAGAGATTTTGTTTTTGATGGAACCATACAATATGTCATCGATCTATACTAAATGATTAACATAATGTTTTGATGTTCTTCTTACTTTGGTTTGCAAGCTGTGCTAAGTTCTATTTTAAGTTATACAGAATCATGAAAGACTTAGGCTGTCCCCCTGAAAAAATTCTGTACTTCAGTTCAACTATTGTGTTAGTAGTATTTTCAAGTAGAGAACAGTTTTCTACATAGAAATCAATTGCTGCAGTGTTGCCACCATGTACATGAATAAGCCATGAGTGCAGAACTGAGTCTACAACTTTATACTAATAACTAATGGCATTACACATGTTAAGGTGCTTTTCAGCAGGCTTACTCAATAGTTATCATCAATAATAAGTTGTAATTTACATCCCTGAGAATATTTGTTCCACCTTTTTTGATATTCATCTAGTACATCACTTCTTTTATTTTAAAAAAATGTTGGTGGGTGATACAAGATGTATATTCTTTGTATAGATGACACAACCATATGATTGTCTCATATTTGAATGTGTCACTGGTGTTTCCATCTTTTGTTAATAGGTATGTGATAACTTCTTTTGAGAAAGATGGGATTTGTTTTGTGTGTGAAATGAAGCTGATGAAGCATTTGGATAGAAATTCATTTGCTACTTTACAGCATTAATGTCAATAATTATCAATTTTCTCTGGACCTCCTACTTTCAAGTTTTGCAAAAACCCTAGTTGTGTTCAGTCATCTTACTGTAAAATTCCTGTTGTATTAAGAACATCAAAACTACTTACTTTACATTCATACAGATTGTGTTTTCAATGGACATGGTATCTTTATAACCATATATATTTTCATATCTTCCTTTTTCAGGGATTCTTTCATCTAATTTCTTTACTTCTCAAGTTTGTATAATAAAGTTTTTGGTTGAAGTTAAATTGTTTATTTTGTTTTTTGTGCTATGTTGATCCCTTATTTACTTTATTTTTAAATGACATCCAACACAAAAGAATAGGAAGGATAGTATATTTTTTATGGAAAGGAAAAGCTAGATTTAAGATTTCTCTTTCAGTTGTTGATTGAAGGAGGCTTTTTGATTGATTGTATATAAAAGAGACCATAATAAGATTATGAGAGAAACAAAATATCAAGAAAGGGTTAAGAAGAGAAAGACTGTATTTTCATCTAAGGAAGATCAGGCACTGCTTCTTGGAGGAGAAGCAGTCATTATAACTGAATCTTAAAGGACAGGTAGGGTTTCATGAAACAGAGAAGACACCCATGGCTGATGTGCAAGCATTGCCATTGTGGATCAGGCTTTTCTAATTATGTCTTGAGTGTTAAAGGAATATTTTCCCCTTTTTTGTGAGCCATTCCCCTGGAAATAGAGATAATGGCCCATGAGTCATTCTGTCCAGTATGCTGAAGACAAAGAGGCAGTTGAAAATAAGATAAGAGGAAGGACAGATGACCAATGTCTATTGGTCCCACTGGGAATTTGTCCTCTCAGTCCAGCCAGGAAAAGGGAGGTAGGGATGGAGCCAGGGAGCACAATACCAGAATAAGGGATCATCATCATTCTGGTAGGGAACTTTGTACTTAGGATGATTCTTTCTCTGTGGAAAAGCCAGGGAGGCCAGGCCTGGGGAAAAGAACAAATCACTGTGCCCTCTCTTATGTAGGGGACCCAGACACAGAGGTGTTAACGAGAAAGATCAATGAAGTACATCAATAAGCTGATCCCTGGCAAAAGAGCAGAATGACCTATCATGCAATCAAATGGTAAGCAAAGATAAATGAAGAGGAGAATGTTGGTTATGTATGAAATACACCCACCAATGGAATTTGGCTGTGGTATATGTATGGAGAATAGTAGGTGCTTAATAAACATGAATGAAATTCAATTAAATGCAAAATTCATCTTGCTGGAGCATGCCTTTCAAACTTTAGCATGGCCTCATGTTCTGATATCACCCTCATTTGAATGTGGGAGTGGATGAAAGAGCCAAGTGAAAGAAAAGATGGAAATATCCCCTATCATCTGTGCCCTTCGACTCAAACCAGAGTTATACACGTTTTGGCTTTGATTCCTTGGTCCCTAGACAGTGCCTGGCATATAGATCCACTCAACCCTGGATAAGTCACTCAATGCCCTCTAAGTTCCCTTCTAGCCCTAAATCTATGATTCTGTAATATTTGTGGACTAATTTACTGAATGATTCACCATACCAGAATATCCAAACAATTAATATCTTCCTGAATTTGAAGAATGTATAAGATCTGATAACTCCTGTTTGTCCAATCCTGCCTGGACCCCTGGTTACTTTGCTTTTAACCTCGTGCTATTTATGTTTTTGTCACTCCCTGGTTTGTGCCTTTCTCTGAGGGTGGGGCACAGCAGAGGAGAAATAGGAATTAGGCATTTTGGCTTCCTGTGAGAAAGATTTTTAAAAATATGGGTAGAAGGTTTCTTTTTTTTTAATTGCTTGTGGCTGACAAAGTACCCAGTTTACTCCCCACCCTACTATCCCCTGCTCACCCCTTCCTCCTTCCACAAAAAAGCAGAAGTTGGATTTACTCTCATTCCAGGCAATAATCCCTCAAGAAAGCCATCATCTAGTTCTAGAATTTTATCATCCGTTTGGGATTAAGCAAGGGAGTTACTATCCAGTCTCTGGGCAGAACCAGCCTTAATAAGAAGGGGGTGGATGGTGGAGGATGAAAGTGGATGTTGAATTGCTGAAAAGGGGAGGGGTGCACCCACAGAAAAGGGAAGAGAGATATTGGGGATACTGAGGACATTTCTGACTTCATGATTATTCAGGGGGTTGGCCCTTATTCAGTGACACATCATTGCTTCACCTTTCTTAATACCCAGTTGCAAAATTTCAGTGTTTCAACGTAAAAAGGACTCTGACTCCCCTCTATTTGCTTAAAAGGAGTAGGATTTAATCTATCTTTGGTCAAGTTTTGTTGAACTGGAGAAGTATCTCTGAGGTCTTGTTTCATTCACTATATTTGTATATTTGGATCCACAGATCCAAATATCACACGATGCCTAGTACACAAGTGCTTAATAGATACTTATTCCCTTTTCTTTCTTCAGTAGGTGCTTAATAAAAGCTTGTTGATCGCCTGATTAATCTCAAGTCCCTAGTCCCTAGGTTCCTCTCCTTTCCTTTCAAAGGAAAGAAAATATGATAAAGCCCTCCTTCCCCCATCATTTAGCATTCAGCTTTTGCTACTGGAAGGATGTGATTGTTTCTTCCCTCTTTCTCCTGGTTTTGAAGTGCAAATGCACTTAATAAAAACACAGTGATAATAATAACCATCCTCAGCTCAAGTCAGAGGCCTCAGAGAGCCCAGATGATGAAGAGAATGAAGTTCAGTAAAGCCCACAACTAGACTGAAGCTGGAAGTCAAAGGAGGATAGAGGGAGCAATTCTCTTAATTGTCTCCAGCACCAAAACCTCAACAAGAACCAGAACAATGTTGACAATCCCTTCTCTGCTCTTTTTTCCAAGGAGTTCTGGCAGTGTGGTAGATCCTTTTATAGCAAAACCCTTTAGTGGTAATCTACCTACAGCCGAGTGAGCTTCACCTGAACTTTTCTAACTGGGTCTATCTGAATTAAAAGTAATGTAATATATTTGGGTTGACTTTACAGCTAGAATTCTGCACCATCCTCATCCTCATCATTGTCCATTCGGTCAAAACATTCCCTAAATTTATCTAGCTATTAATCAACCTTCTGAGAGCACAGGAGACAGACATTCTGGTCTATAATTCTTGGACTTTTTATTTTTGAATCCCAAGCTTGTCTTGAATGTTTAGAGGTCATAACTTTATGACCAAAAACACCAGACCTCAAGTTATGTAGTGTTTTCTGGCTATCTAAGCATCCAGATTGGATCAATTGCATGACTGATCCAAATGACTTTGTAGAAATTGTCCATTAAGATGACAGAAAAACTTTCAACGAAAGAACAATCAATTTAGGGACAGTATATTGACATGGTCACAGCGCCAAGCTGGTGCATTCACCCTTATGACCCCTGTTGCACACACACATACACACACACATACACACACACAAATATTAGCTAGGACCAGGGACGGACCAGAACTAGCTCATGCTAGCTCTCAAAGCCAATTTTTAAATTTTCAGTGAGAGCATTTATATCTTGGAAATCAACAAAACAGAAAATAGTCAATCAGGGCTGAATTTAGTGTTTTGTCGGTCATCTAGCCTTTAGAATGTGATGGGAGAAATGTTAATAATTTAGATTAAACCAGTTGTTGATTTTTTTATTTTAAAAAACTTCTTATTTATTTTTAATTTATGGAATAAAACAAACATTTCCATAACGTAATGTGTTAGTATGTGTCTATCTGTCTGTCACGATTGCACATAGATTGCAAATCTATTATGTACAACTTGTTATTCCTTTTAAATATATAATAAAATTATCGTGCTTTATCAAGCATTTACCAGCATACTACTGCAGAGGAGCACAGATAGAAGAAAATATTAGTAAGTGGAAGAGTCTGTTAGAAGCTTTCATAATACAACAGGAAGATTTTTTTTTAAAGAACAACTGATGTCTGTCTGTGTTTCCCCTATCTTACATATGTGAAGTTAATGTTTCATTCCCAAGTGCAAGACTTTACATTTATCCCTATTGCATTTCATCTTCTTACATTCAGCACAATTCCCAACTTTGCATCATCTGCAAACTTGTTAAGAATATCATCTACACCTTTATTTAAGTCTGGGACAAAAATGTTAAAAACCAGAAGACCAAGTACGGATTTCCGAGGCACTCCACTGTAGACCTCTCTTCACACTGACACAGAACCATTAACAACGACTCTTTTAGTTGAGTCATTCAACTGGTTTGGATCACATCTGATGGTATCATCATCTAATCCACATCTTTCCATCTTCTCCGCAACAATAGTGTGAGATACTTCATCAGAACCTTCATGAAAATCAAAGTAAATTGTGTCTACACTATTCTCTTCCTCTACTACTCTAAGAATCCTGTCAAACAAGATTTTCCAAGGGTTTTCTTGGCTATGCAACTATATTCAAATCTTCTCTGCTCTCATTCTTGGAAGTTGTTTCTGAGTGTGGTCAATTATCCTTCCCCCCCAATTCCAGCTTCCTTATCGCTAATCTTTTCTCAGGGACTTGAACTCCATCTGGTGGCACTTAAATCCCATCAGTGACTCTTCATGTATTCCTTCTGATCTCCTTATTTCCAATGATTACAGTCAGTGGCCTACCCATCTTCTCCCTGCCCTCCACCTGCCATCTTCATTCCAGCTCCTCCACTGGTCTCTGAGCAAAGACAACACTGGTCTCATTGGGCTGCATTCCCCTCATTCCCTGACTCTGACTCTGAAGCTGTGGCAAATTTTCTGCAGAAGAAACTCAAGTGGAGTCCTCAGCTATTGAGTTAATTGATGTTAATCTCCCACTGCTCTTTTTTGATTAAAAAATGTCTGCCAAGTACAGCAGATAAACAAATCTTAGCAGTAGTTATGGAAGACTGAGGCCTCTGGGTCCAATGCCACAAAAAATACAAACTGTCTTTGTACCCAAAACCTTTGGTGTTACACAAAGAACTAGGGCTGCATTCTCCCTGTCTGCACCCCTGGAAGCTCATTCTATGAATCAGAGTCTTTTTTCTAATCCACTGATTTGGGATGTTTTTCTAAATCACAAAGACATTCTTGATATGTTACAATATTTGAAATTTCCTCATTATTATTTAACATTGAAGGTGGAGAGAGAAGATAGGAAGTCTGGATGTATGTTTCTGTGTAGATATGAAATGTGAATAGAAGTGGACGGCAGATAGTGGATTTATGTAAATAGACGTTCATAGAAGAGATGATGCCTCCCTTGTATGTCTCAGAAAATTCACAGGTGTATGGGGTTATGATTTCACTGAGGTACCAGCTGAAGAAAATATTGGGAGGTCTAAGAAGTCAATGAAATGTTCCCAAATGTCTCTTTACCACATATTGACTTAGATGTAGAAACCTCATGGCCATTCTCAGGACTCCAAGAGAGTGTTTGGTCTTAAGTGTGAGAGAAAACTGAATGTTTGGTATTAATGGTTACTTGCCCTCTGAGTTCTAATTCACTCTAAAGGAGCATACTGTAAGTCAGGGCTTCCAAACTTAAGATCTGTAAACTTAAAAAAAGAAAATTTCGAAAGCTTTATTTCAGAATTATTGGCTTCTTTTCTAATTCTATGTATCTTATTTTATATATTTAAAAGCATGATTCTGAGAAGGGGTTCACAGACTTCACCAGACTGCCAAAGAGATCCATGTCACATAAAATATTAAGAATTCCTGGAGTGGCGGGCAGAACCAGAGGAGCGGCTCCCGGGGTGGGAGACAAGCCGAACCGAGTCAGTGAGAGCCGCAGAGCGCCAGATATCAGCGCAGCAACTCCTGAGACCTTCAGCCCAAAGATCAAACTCCGGTAAGTCACCTACTTGAACTTCCGGGAGCCAGGATGGCGGAGTGATCAGCTAATGCTCTCTCCTTCCCCCTTGATGACCGTGAAAGAACCATAAAATATCTCCCCAGAAAAATCCCAGATCAGTAGAATTAGAAGAAGGAGACCAATAGTCTCATAACACCTAAGACGAGGAAAATAGCTAAGGGGGATTCCTCATACAGTGGCGGAGGCAAACCTGAAGGACAGAGGACCCAGGGCAGAGAAAATTCGCACTAGGACCCAGGCAAGCCTCAGCACCAGGAGAGGAGCCCCAGGAGGGGTGGGAACACGCATTAGCATCTAGGCGTGCCTCAGCTGTCCAGGGGAATCAGAAAGACAATAGGGCAGTTGGGATTACCAGCTCCTGAGCTTGCCTTTGCCTCAATTCATCTGAGGAAATCTCCTGGGACCAGAGCACTCCTCCCCCACACTTAACAAGCTAAACCCAGGGCTGATCAGGGAAACACCAAACAAATAGCTGCTTTTAGCTTTTTCACACATCAGCTCAGCAAAAAGTTCTCTAGCTTCTGACTGAAAGAACCAGAAGCCACAACACTCAATCAAAATCATGAACAGGAAAAAGAAGAGGGCCAAAAGAACCATAGAATCTTTCTATGGGGATAAGGACCAAAACACAAGCCCCAAAGAGGTCACAGCTGAGACTACTTCCATCTGAAACTTCAGAAGGGACTATGAACTACTCGCAAGTACAAGCAGCTCTCCTGGAACAGCTGAAGAAGGAAATAGAAGATAAACTGGCCAATGATTTTAAAATTATTAAGAAAGAATTCACTGATAAGAACATCTCCCTAAAAAGGAAAATTGAACAAATGGAAAAAGAAGTTCAAAAATTAACTGGAGAAAATAAATTCCTGAAAGGCCAAATGGAAAAGGAAGTACAAAAATTAACTGGAGAAAATAGCTTCTTAAAAGGAAAAATTGGGCAGATGGAAAAAGAGATGCAAAAGTTAACAGAAGAAAACAATGTGATGAAGATTAGAATTGGGCAAGTAGAAACTAACGACTCAATGAGACAGCAAGAATCAGTCAAACAAAATCTAAAGAATGAAAAGATAGAAGAAAATGTAAAATATCTAATTGGAAAAACAACTGACCTGGAAAATAGATCCAGAAGAGAAAACTTAAGAATTATTGGCCTGCCAGAAACCCAGGATGGAGAAAAGAGCCTGGACAATATCTTCCAGGAAATCATCAAGGAAAACTGCCCATAAGTACTAGATTCAGAGGGCAAAATAGTCATTGAAAGAATCCACTGTTCCCCTCCTGAAAGGGATCCCAAACTCAAAACCCCAAGAAATATAGTTGCCAAATTCCAGAGCCATCAAGTGAAGGAGAAAATATTACAAGCAGCCAGAAAGAAACAATTTAAATATCAAGGAGATACAATCAGGATTACACAGGACCTTGCAGCTTCTACATTAAAAGATCGAAAGAATTGGAACCCAATATTCCGTAAGGCAAAGGAGCTGGGACTGCAACCAAAGATCAACTACCCAGCAAAGTTCAGCATAACATTTCAGGCAAGGAGAAAGTCATTCAACGAAGTAAGGGATTTCCAGAGTTTCCTGACCAAAACGCCAGAACTTAATAGGCAATTCAATCTTCAAATGCAGGTCTCAAGAGAATCATAAAAAGGTAAACAGTGGGGGGGGGGAACAACTTGCTACTCAATGAGGGCAAGTTGTTCACCTCCCTATAAGGGAAGATGATATCTGTTTATCTTGAGAACTGTGCGTCTATTAAGAAATATAAAAGGGATAAGCATAGGGGGAACGGGTATAAAGTAAATGATATCATGATAAAAAATGTGATTTAAGTATGAGAAAGGAGTGTAAAAGGAGGTGTGAAAAGGAGGAAGCAGAAAATGGCAAATTACATCACAAGAAGAAGTACAAAATCATAGTAGAGGGAAAGAGGGGAGGGAGATGAGCATTGTGTGAGAGGTACTCTCATCGGATTTGTTTAAAGGACAGAACAATAAACTTAAGTAGAAAATCCTAACTAGCTCTATAAGCAGTGGGAGGGGAAGGGGGAAGAAAGGGGAGGGAGGCAAAAGGGAGGGAAGAAGCAATAAGAGTAAAGGGGAGTTAAAGGGAGGGGGGCTAAAAGAAAGAGGGGAAGGCGGCAAGAGGAGGTGGTGAAAAGTAAATACTAGTGAGGAGGGGAAGGGAGACAGCAGAGCTAAAAGCACAAATGGTGGGAAAGAAGATGGAGGGAAATACACAGATTGTAATCATAACTATGAATGTGAATGGAATGAATTCTCCCATAAAACGGAGACGGATAGTGGAATGGATTAAAAGCCATAATCCAACAATATGCTGCTTACAAGAAACACATTTGAAATGGGGGGATACACATAGGATAAAGGTTAAAGGATGGAGCAGAATATATTGTGCTTCAGCTGATGTAAGAAAGGCAGGAGTAGCAATTCTAATCTCAGACAAAGCAAAAGCAGAAATAGATCTAATCAAAAGGGATAAGGATGGAAACTATATCCTGCTAAAAGGCACCATAGACAATGAAGCAATATCATTACTAAACATGTATGCTCCAAGTGGTATAGCATCCAGATTCTTAGAGGAGAGGTTGAGGGAGTTGAAGGAAGAAATTGACAGCAAAACTATACTAGTGGGGGACCTCAACCTCCCTCTTTCTGAACTTGATAAATCTAACCTCAAAATAAACAAGAAAGAGGTTAAGGAGGTAAATAAAACTCTAGATAAGGTAGATATGATAGCTCTTTGGAGAAAATTGAATTGGAATAGAAAGCAATATACCTTTTTCTCAGCAGTACATGGAACATTTACAAAAATTGACCATGTACTAGGACATAAAAATCTCAAAATCCAGTGCAGAAAGGCAGAGATAATCAGTGCATCCTTCTCAGATCATAATGCAATAAAAATTATATGTAATAAAAGGCCAGGGAAAGATAAAGCAAAAATCAGTTGAAAACTAAATAATTTAATCCTAAAGAAGGAATGGGTTAAAGAAGAAATCATAGAAACAATCAACAACTTCATTCAAGAGAATGACAATAATGAGACAACCTACCAAATCTTATGGGATACTGCAAAAGCAGTTCTTAGGGGAAGTTTTATATCTTTGAATGCCTACATAAATAAAATAGAGAAAGAGGAGATCAATGACTTGGGTATGCACCTGAAACAGCTAGAAAAAGAACAAATTGAAAATCCCCAAGAAAATACCAAATTAGAAATACTGAAAACCAAAGGAGAGATTAATAAAATTGAAATTAAGAAAACTATTGAATTAATAAATAAAACCAATAGTTGGTTTTATGAAAAAACTAATAAAATTGATAAACCTTTGGTCAATTTGATTAAAAAAAGAAAGAAGAAAATCATATTACTAATATTAAAAATGAAAGGGGCGAACTCACCTCCAATGAGGAGGAAATTAAAACAATAATTAGAAATTATTTTGCCCAACTTTATGCCCACAAATTCGATAATCTAAATGAGATGGATGAATATTTTAAAAAATACAAATTGCCCAGATTAACAGAAGAGGAAATTGAATACTTAAACAACCCCATCTCAGAAAAAGAAATTGAACAAGCCATCAATGAACTCCCTAGGACCAGATGGATTCACAAGTGAATTCTATCAAACCTTTAAAGAACAGTTAATTCTATCAAACCTTTAAAGAACAGTTAATTCCAATACTACATAGACTATTTGGGAAAATTGGGGAAGAAGGAGTATTCTCAAATTCTTTCTATGATACAAATATGGTTTTGATACCCAAGCCAGGAAGAGATAAAACAGAAAAAGAAAATTATAGACCAATTTCTCTAATGAATATAGATGAAAAAATTTTCAACAAGATTTTAGCAAAACGAATACAGCATCTTATCAAGACAATAATACATTATGATCAGGTAGGTTTCATACCAGGAATGCAGGGCTGGTTCAATATTAGGAAAACTATTAGCATTATCAATCATATCAACAATAAAACCAACAAAAACCACATGATTATCTCAATTGATGCAGAAAAAGCTTTTGACAAAATACAACACCCATTCCTATTAAAAACACTGGAGAACATAGGAATAAAGGGAACTTTCCATAAAATAATAAGCAGTATCTACCTAAAACCTTCAGCAAGCATTATATGCAATGGAGATAAGCTAGAGGCATTTCCAATAAGGTCAGGGGTGAAACAAGGATGCCCATTATCACCATTATTATTCAATATGGTACTAGAAATGTTAGCAGTAGCAATTAGACAAGATAAAGAAACTGAAGGAATAAAAATAGCCAAAGAACAAACTAAGTTATCACTCTTCGCAGATGATATGATGATATATTTAGAGAATCCCAGAGATTCAAGTAAAAAGCTACTTGAAATAATAAACAACTTTGGCAAAGTTGCAGGTTACAAAATAAACCCACACAAATCTTCTGCATTTCTATATATTAGCAACAAAGTCCAACCCCAAGAGAAAGAAAGAGAAATCCCATTTAAAGCTAGAGTAGACACTATAAAATACTTAGGAGTTTACCTGCCAAAACAAACCCAGGGATTATATGAACACAATTACAAGACACTTTTTGCACAAATAAAGTCAGATTTAAGTAAGCGGAAAAACATCAGTTGTTCATGGGTAGGCCGAGTTAATATAATAAAAATGACAATTCTACCTAAATTAATCTACTTATTTAGTGCCATACCAATTAAACTATCAGATAATTATTTTCTAGAGCTGGATAAAATAATATCAAAATTCATTTGGAAAAACAAAAGATCCAGAATATCAAAGGGACTAATGAAAAGAAATGCTTGGGAAGGTGGCCTAGTGCTACCAGACCTCAAATTGTATTATAAAGCAGCAATTATCAAAATCACTTGGTATTGGCTAAGAAACAGAGGGGTAGACAAATGGAATAGGCTTGGCACTCAAGACACAGAAGGCAAGGAATATAGCAACCTCCTGTTTGATAAACCCAAAGATCCCAGCTTCTGGGATAAGAACTCATTGTTCAACAAAAATTGCTGGGAAAACTCGTTAACTGTGTGGCGGAAATTAGGCATAGACCCATGCCTGACACCGTACACAAGAATAAAGTCCAAATGGGTTCATGATTTAGGTATAAAAATTGATACCATGAATAAACTGGAGAAGCAAGGTATAGTGTATTTATCAGATTTATGGAGAGGGGAAGAATTTTTTTCTAAAGAAATGATGGAAAGCATTATGAAATGCAAGATGGATAATTTTGATTACTTTAAACTGAAAAGGTTTTGCACAACCAAACCCAATGCAACCAAAATTCGGAGGGATGTAGTAAATTGGGAAAAAATTTTTACAGCTAATCTCGGGGATAAAGGCCTCATTTCTAGAATATATAGAGAACTGACTCAAATATATAACCATCCAAGTCATTCCCCAATTGATAAATGGTCAAAGGATATGAACAAGCAATTTTCAGGGGAAGAAATCAAAGATATCTATAATCATATGAAAAAGTGCTCTAAATCACTATTGATTAGAGAGATGCAAATCAAAACAACTCTGAGGTACCACATCACACCTGTAAGATTGGCAAACATGACAGAACAAGAAAATGATAAATGCTGGAGAGGATGTGGGAGAGTTGGAACACTAATTCATTGTTGGTGGAGCTGTGAGATCATCCAACCCTTCTGGAGAACGGTTTGGAACTATGCCCAAAGGGCTACAAAAATGTGCATACCCTTTGACCCAGAAATATTGCTACTAGGATTGTATCCCCAAGAGATTATAAAAACGGGAAAGGGTCCCACGTGTACAAAAATATTTATAGCAGCCCTCTTTGTGGTAGCCAAAAACTGGAAGTCAAGGGGATGCCCATCAATTGGGGAATGGCTGGATAAATTGTGGTATATGAATGTAATGGAGTACTATTGTGTCATAAGAAATGATGAACAAGAAGACTTCAGGGAGACCTGGAAGGACTTATATGATCTGATGCTGAGCGAAAGGAGCAGAACCAGGAGAACTTTGTGCACAGCAACAACCACAGTGTGCGAGAGTTTTTTCTGGTAGACTTGGAACTTTGTAATAACACAGGAACTTACTGAGAAAAAAAAAATCCTAATGTCGGTCTTCTAAGGCAACTTCCACACTCAGAGAAAGAAATGTGGAAGTCACTTGCAGAATGTAGCAGATCATGTTTGTGTGTGTGTGGGTTTCAGTGTATTATGTGTTGATTTGTTATATGATTACTTCCATTTATTTTAGTTCGACTACATAGCATGAATATAGTGAAAATGTGCTCAATAGGAAAGTATATGTAGAACCTAAACAGAATTGTATGCTGTCATGGGGAGGGAGGGGGGTATTGGGGGAAGGGTGGGGGGATAAAATCTTAACTTTAAGGAAATGATTGTAAAACATTAAAAAAAAATAAAAAATAAAAAATAAAATAAAAAAAAAAAGAATTCCTGTCCTAAGCAATCATCTAATGACTAAAGGACTGTTAAAAGAACACTATGAATAAATATGTATGGAATGTTAATAATCTATATTATATGCATACACATATACACAATACACTTATATAAAACTATTTATACTTGTGAATATGCACTTATGCATGCATATTTATAATAAATATGCACCCTTAAACATGACTAATTTTACCAAAGAATTTTAGCCATTAGGTGATTGCTTAAAGCAGGTATTCTTAACATAGTGTATTATAGACTTTTTTAGCAGTCTGATGCAGCCTATAGATTCCTTCTCAGAATTACACTTTTGCATTAATAAAGTACATGGGATGACAAAAGAAGCCTATTTCTATTAAATTGATTATCCTCTCTATCAACCGTCTATGTGATAGTTATTTAGTTTAAAGGTCAATGCATTCCCTGTAGTAGAGTAATGAGAATTAGAATAATCAAAAGAAAAAATAGCTGACATTTATATAGTTCCTTATATTTTACAAAATACTTTTCACATAATATCCCATTTATTCTCATGATATACCTACACCCCTGCGAGGCAGGTGTTATTGTTATCTCCATCTTCCAAAAAAGGGCACTGAGACTAAGAGGTAAAGTGATTTACCCAAAGTCATGCAGCTCTTAATGAGGTGAGATTCCAGATCAGGTTTTCCTTACTCCGTAATCTAATGCTCTGCTTATTAGGAAGTAGATGTGTCTAAAACCCTATGTCTATATCAATTGTTTGGCACTTACTATATATTGTACCTTATTTTATAGGGGGTGTGTGTGCGTGTGTGTGTGTGTGTGTACATTTTTTTTAATCTCACCTACTGGAAGATAAGTTCCGAGGTGTCAGGGATCCTGCCTTACGAATATTTCTTTGTAGACTTGGTGTAGCACAGTGGATAGGGCGCAAAACTCAAGTTAGGAGGTTTTGCTATAAATACTATCTCATTTACTTATTAGTTGAGTGACCCAAGGCAAGTCAGTCAGCAAATATTTATTAAACATCAGGCACTGTGCTAACTGATGGGGATATAAAGTCAAAGGATAGTCCCTACTTTAAGAAACTCACAATTTAATGGAAGAGGTAACTTGGAAACAATGTATGCAAACAAGATACATACAGGATGAATTGTAGGTAATTAATAGAGTGGAAGCATTAGCAGTAATGGGGATCGGGACAGGCTTCTTATAAAAGATAAGATTTTAGCCAGAACTTGAAGAAGGTCAAGGAAGCCAGAAAGCAGCAATGAGGAAGGAAAGCGTTCCAGACATGGGAACATCAGAAAAAATTCCCAGAGTCTAGAGATGGACTGTCAAATTCAAGAAACAGCAAAGAGACCATTATCACTGGATTTTTGACTGGATCATTAAGAGTATGGAGGGGAATAAAGTATAAAAAAACTGGAAATGGGTCTGGAAAGGCTTTATTTTTAATTTTTGTAATTCTTTCCTTTTTTGTTTTTAAAAAGGTAACATCACTCTTCCAAAATAAAGTGAACAAGATCCAGTCACAAAGAGTTAAACACAGGTCCGAGGAGCGGTGCTCACAAGAGGAAACCATGTGGAGGACACTTGGGAAGAGTAAGCTGCGTAAGTTCCAATGAACTTCCTTAACATAGCCAGGTCCTGGCCTTTTTTCTCTTTTTCTTCTGCTCTCTGTGAAGATGGGGTGATGATTGAGAACTGTTGAAGGGAGTTCCTACTCTCTATGACAGAGGTCAAGGAAGTGACTGTGGAGAAAAGAAATGGGTCAAGTCTTCACTCAATACCTGGGTCACACTCTGGAAGCGTCCTATGGTTAACTGTAAAAACACCTTTGGTTCAGAATTTCTGCACGCTGTTAAATAGAGTGAGGTTCTAACCAAAGTGCGCTTTCGCGCAAGAGTTTATTTCTTCCTAATCACAGCACTATAGGAATCTGGATTGTTCGTATTTCCTCCTTCACTGTTCCTAGTTTCTTCATAAAGTCTCTTCTTCAATCAATGATTTCCTCTACTGCCAAAGCTTCCATTCACAGAATAACTGAGACTGAACAGGGTAGCACAGGATTTCATCTAAGGCCTAACCCTCATCAATTCAACTTTCTTTTCCTTTCCTCCAATATGGTATTCCATTCAAACCCTTTCTGGCCGCTGAAAAACTTAGTCCATATAACCTCTCTTATTCTTTTAATTCTATATTTGCCTAGTACAGGAAAATGATACATAATTTACATAATTAAAATAACCATGCTTTGTAAATGATTAAACTTTAGTAAACAGAATGGGCTGATTCTTATATCTAGTGTCCGTGCAGAGTCACCCACCATGATAGGGCACTGAGTTTTCTCCATAATTGAGAGAGGAAGAGGAAATAGGCAACTTGCTTCTAAACCAAAACCAGTTTCACTAGCTCAAAATATTTCACTGCCTATATAGCCCTGGTTGAAACTGCATGTATGTAGTTGTATTGTATATAGATTTTCCTTGAAAATTTAAAACTTATGGAAGTGAATATTGAAAATTAATTTATAAAAAAAGTTATTAAAAAATTCCCAACACACCGAGTCAATTTGGAATGTAGATGTTGGGCAAAGAGCAACTCAGTTCACACTAAAAACAAAAATCAACCAAAAAACTCCAAGTATGGTGCAAACGGAGAGGTGTAGAAAAGCGCCTCCTGTTAGGGTATGTAGAATCACGGCCCTTGACCCTGACCCGGACCAGGAGTAGCCACAGCTGGTGCTTCTTTCTGGATAAACTCTGATACAGGAAGTTTCACCCTCACAATAACGAAATTTGGAGTCATCCAGTCTACACAGGGCGTATTCCCTCCGGTCCCCATGCCATCTTTCTGCACACCTGCATAACACACATCCCCAGCTTCTCACACAGTATCCTTCAAATCCTGCCAGCTGCCTGGAGGAGGAAGACCTGAGACAAGAACCCGAAATTCAGACCTTCTGGACGGTGGTCCAGTCCTCCCACGGGATTTCTGGTAACGCCACACGAAGCCAGCACCTGCTGTAAAGCTGTATCTTCTGCATCCCTGGGATCTTCAAAGTGGTTCTTGAACTCGATGTCCATGATGTACTGGTCCTCCAGGTGTTTCCCCAACTCGAACTCTATCCTGGAGGTGGATTCCTCTTGCCTCCGGAAACAAATACCAAAAAAATGCTGTTTGGCGTTCAAAGCTCTTGGTAACCTAGTCCTCTCCTACCTTTCCTGTCTTCTTACACTTTCCTCTTCAACATATACCCTTCCATACGGTGACACTGGCTTGAGGGCTGTTCCACAGGTAAGACCCTCCAGTTCTCTGCACTGGGGATTCTCTATAGCTGTCCCCAACCCCAGGAATGCTTTCCCTCCTCCACTCCAGCTACTAGAACAGACTGCCTTTGCCTCTTTTTGTATCCACAGTTTAGTTTAGTGCCTGGAACATACTTGTTCCCTGAATTATACTTTTATTGAATTGAAAGACATCTGAGTTTTAGCAAAGTCCCACTGATAGCTGTATGGAGACAGATGTATGGCAGCGAGACCAACTAGAAAGTTATTATAATTCAGACAGGTTGTCACTTAACCTATCTGAGCTTCAGTTTCCTCATCTGTAAAATGGGGATTATACTCGCACCTATCTCAAAGACTTGTTGTACGGGTTAAGTGATTACATTTAAAGAATGAATTTAAAGAAATACATTAATGTTTCCAATATTGTGCTCAATTATATCTGATTTTATCCATGTCCATTCTTTCCCCAATGACACAGATAAAGAAGGATATATAATGGCCCATCCTAGGTGATTCTAGTCCATGCCTTTTTATGTTAATGGAAGTTTTCCTTTGGTCTTGCTCACCATTCCAAAGATGCTAAGATATAGTATACAAGCTTTCTATCATCATTTGGCCTTTGCTCTCACCTCTCGAACAGTCCATTTTCTTTTTTATTCACACCCATATTTCTATGATAAAATATATTGTATATCTTTCATAATTCTTGGTCTTTAGCAAGGTACTTGTAACCTGCTTGCATCCCCATGTTTCCCTTTCTTAATTTCAATTTGTTGGAGATTCTACTGTTCCAGAATTCATGGCAATATATAAGTATTGTTATTATTTGGACTTCCCCCCTCGCTATCTCACCCTTTGCACTGGCATAGTGCTGCATGTATGGTAGGTGTGCTAGATTCTTATTGATGATGAAGGCAAATTTGCCCAAGATTTGACCTCCACTCTTATTCTTGGGGAAAATTGTTTCTCATTCCAGGACAATGATTACAATGGCATAGAACTTTGCAAAGTGCTTTACATATGTTATTGTGCTGGATCTTCACAATAATACTGTTATCTCATATCATTTTACAAATGATGAAACTGAGACTGAGAGGGTAAATGACTTGACTGGGCTCACATGGCTATAATGTATGAAGCAGGATTCAAAATTTCTGATTCCGGTCTTTCTGATTCCAACTTTAGCACTCTTGCTACTACCTAGCTACATCCAAAGTGACTCTAAGTTCAGGGACTCTAACCTTCTTATACAACTGAAATTGCAAGTAGTCATTAGTAGCCCAACATGGCATTCTGGCCTTGCAGTATCCATTTTTTCATCAAGAATTCTGAAGTTTCACAAGGATGTCATGGACTGTCACCCCCATCATCCTTATCATCAGCAAGAAATACTTAGGTGCCTTTCTGCCCAGTGAGCTGTACCAGGATACATATAGTACAGAGAATGTTAAACAGGCCAAGACTTTGCCATTGCAAAATTCAGAATCTAAAAGTCTGATGAACAAATGCATAAAAATAACACCAGGAAACAGACAGAGTACCAGCTGTGGTCCAAAGTCAGGATTTTATTTTTATTTTTAAAAACAGTCACAATATATGCAAACAAAAGGGCAGGCTTATTTTGTCAAGAAGAGAGCAATGACTTTTGCACCATTTGGACAGGATGAGGTTTTTGGGTTGTTTTGTTTGGTTTTTTTGTGGCAGCAGGGGGAAGTTCTCCACCTGACTTTATCCTATACTACCCCTTCTGAAGGGCCCTCATCCTCAGCTGGTGCTGAGGTGGCCACAGTATTGTGTTTGTTCTTTGCTCTCAAAGAGGACCATGACCTCAAGATGACATGGCCACGGTACCAAATGAGCTGAATAGACAAAGCCCTTACCTGCAGTTAGCCAAGGAGGGACAACATGGAGCCAGCCAAAATCAAAGAACATACAGTTTAGACCAGGTGGGGAACCTGTGGCCTCAAGGTCATATGCGGCCCCTCAAGTAGGGCTCTTTGTCTGAATCTAAACTTCGCAGAACAAATCCCCTTAATAAAAGGATTTGTTCTGTAAAGCTTGGACTCAGTCAAAAAGTCGCACCCATGTGGTCTCCACCACTGGTATAAACAAACTGAGCTGATATTGATGATGGGTACAGATTAAATCAGCAAATACCGGAATAGCTCCTTCAGGGAAAAAAGAGGAAGCGTCATAATGTGCAGTGGTGAATGATTTGCTAGCGATGGATGAATGATTCGATATAAGGTTGGCCAACCAAAGGATTTAGAGGAGAACATAGTTACATCAGAATTTTTTGTCCTTGAAAAGTAACTTTAAAATATAGAACCCATCATAATGTTCTGATTCAAGACCACTCACTGCCTTCATCCCTGTGCTCATTTCTTACACTGTTCTTGAAAAAGCTGTCTTTTCCAAAGTCTTTGCTTTCCAAGGGGAAATTTTGATGTCTGGCCTTCCCTTCCAGCTCATCAGTCAACAAGCATGAACAATGACTGTGCTCAGTGAGCATGGGGATACAGCAAAGCTTTCACAGATCCCAAAAGACATAGGCAGGATGGAGGATGCAGGTCAGTGGACTTGAAAAGAATTTGCTGTGATTTGCAGAGACTTTATAAAGGGAGAAACCAAGAAGATCCTGGTCAATTTAATAAGGTTAAAGGATGAGGCCTCCTTGGACATCCCTACTGACAATATGTTTGGGAGCTTGGTCTCTCTCATATCCTTGAGGTATGAAGGATATCCTCACTGTGAGGGCTTGTGGACTCCTAGAGTTGGGTCATTCAGAGATGGTTGACTAAACTGTGGCTTTTGTAGAACTATTCCACATCCTTATATTTAACTTTTAAAAGACAACAGATCCAAGAGAAAACTGATTTGGAACCAGAAACCAGAGAGACAGAGTTGACAACAGAGAATGAACAAAAGCCAAGTTTAACTTGAATTTGAGTCCCTGGAAAGGACGAGTCTGTTTACCCGCTAAACCCTACCCAGAAAATCAATCAACCCAAGAGATGGCAGCCAAAGAGAAGCAGCAACAGGAATTCTTGATCCCAGAGATAGAGAGTGGTAGTGACACAGTAGAGAGGTTTCCAAAAAGCAAACCACACAGCCCTAGACTAAGACAGAATCACATGGGCCAAGAAGTGGTAGCAGATAGTGGCTGATGGGGCATGTCAAAGATTCCTAGATCCAGTCCTCAGAAAAAGGACCAAGATTCCAGCAGAACCTTTGAGTTCCTCAACAAAAAAGAAGAGTAAGTGTAAAAGCCCAGAGCTAGAGGAAAAGCAAAGGACAGAACCAGGATAAGGAGAAGCAAATCTAGACCTCACCCTAATAACAATATTACATAATACAGTATTATGTGAAATGATATAAAATAAAGTAATAGTATTATATGATTGATAGAACAGAATGGAAACAATATCATTCTTAGTGTGCTTTAAAGTCTGTAGAACCCTTCAGAAATGGTATCTCCTTCGAGCCTTACAATAACCCTATGAGGTAGGTGCTATTATTATCTTTATTTAACAGATAAAGAAATTATGGATGATAGAAGATAAATGACTTGCTCAGTGTGACATATCTAGTGAGAGTCAGGGGCAGGATTTTGAATTCTGGTCTTCCTGCTTCCAAGTCCAACACTCAATCCACTATGACTCCTAGTTATGGACTCATGGGGGAGAAAAAGAGTTGACCCTAGCAACTCCAAGTAGGTCTCTCTTTTGGGGAAATTAACCATATGGTGATAACACCATAAATGTAGGACTCTATAGGTCAGTAGGGGAAGTGGGAATGACAGGAAAGAGAAGAGCTGTCTTGACTGATTGTAGGCTTCTCTGAGTCCTTCTAAGGTTTGTCATTTCTATGGGGTAATTTTTGTAATTTCTATAATAATAAACAGTATATATTGTTAGCCCTGGGTGATCACATGTGGAGTGTCAGAATTATTTTTACTTTTTCTATGGAGACCTAAATATGAGCCAAAATCTGATATTTGCAAGTAAAATCCCAGGAGCATGTTACAGGACCACAGAATCTTAGAATTGGCTGGGATCTTACTTGCCATATATCTCAATTTATATCTGTAAAGGAATCTCCACTGTAACATGCCCAACAAATTGTAATCTGGCTTCTAGTTGAAACCCTTCAATTAAAGGGAACCTACCACCCCCTGAGAAAGTCTGTTTTGCTAATCGTTAGCCCTAATATCAGGAACGTTAATTGATGTCAGTTATCCCTGACATCCAGTCTAAATTTTAGGACAGTTTGGTGGCACAGTGGATACAGTGTCTATCCTAGAGTCAGGAAGACTCATCTTCCTGAGTTCAATTCTAGCCTCAGAGGCTTACTAGCTGTGTGACCCTGGGCGAGTCACTTCATCCTGTTTGCCTCAATTTCCTCATCTGTAAAATGAGCCGGAGAAGGAAATGGCAACTCAGTCCAGTATCTTTGCCAAGAAAAGTCCAAATGAGGTCATGAGGAGTTGGATAGAGCTGAAAAGACTAAATATATAACAGCTTAAATTTGTCTCTTTGTAACTTCTACACATTGTTCCTGATTCACTCTATGACCAAATAGTACTAATCTAATCCTTCTTCTACATAACTGCCCTTCAGATAGTTGAAGATAGTTCCCCTCTCCTCAACTCTTCTCCAGGCTAAGCATCCCCTATTCTATTAATTGCTCCTATGACATGGACTCAAGATTCCATTGAATTCTTTACAAATATCCAGCAGCATCCCTTCTGAACTGTGATTTTCAGAATTGAACACAATATTCCAGATTTAGCTTGACCAGATGAGAATACAAGAAGATTATCCAAGATTAAATCCTCTTATTCCTGAAAAGTATGCTTTTCTCTAACGCAGAGTGCATTAGCTTTTTTGGTTACCATATTATACTTCTAACTCATATTGAACCCACTAAACTCTCCCAGATTTTAATGACAAGCTGCTGTCTAAGCAAGCCTCTCCCAACTTGTCCTTGTGATTTTTTGAGCCCAAGTACAAAGTTTCATATTTATTCTTAATAAATTTCACCTTATTAGAGTCAGCCTAGTAGTCTAGCCTGTCAGTTTCATTTTGGATCCGGACTATCATCCATTGTATTAAACTATCCCTTCCAGCTTGATACTAACTCAAAATTTGATAAGCATGATATCTAATCCTTTTCATAGCACATAATTGTGTACAGAAGGTTCTGATAATTTTTTCTTTGGTTTCCTCTCTACTGTGATTACAACTCAGGTTTGTTTTTTGTTTTTTTTTTTTTTACTTTTGAAAATTTGATTTGGCTCCCTCTTTGATCAGATTAATTAAAGGCTTATTGATTTTTCTTTGTCATTTTAAACAATAGACTTTTATCTTTATCATTTTTATACTTTAAAAACTCCTCCTCTAATTTCCAGATGTTCTCTTCTGTGATTTTAGCTTTATTTATTTACTCCCTCATGTGAATGTATGGCTTTTTTTCCCTTTCTTCCCGCTAGCAGAGGGTGCTTCTTAAACTAGAGCCAAAATACAATTTACAGGATAGAAAATACAATAAAAATACAATGGGGTAGCTCAACGGTGCAGTGTCTATCCTAGAGTTAGGAAGATTCATCTTCCTGAGTTCAAATCTGGCCTCAGATACTTATTATCTGTGTGACTCTGGGCAAGTTACTTAATCTTGTTTGCCTCAGTTTCCTTATCTGTTAAATGAACTGGAGAAGGAAATGGCAAACCCCTCTACTATCTTTGCCAAGAAAACTCTAAATGGGATCCCAAAGAGTTAGACATAACTGAAATGATTGTAAAACATTTCCTTGGGAATCTGAGATCTGGGAGTCCTCTCTTCAGGAGACAAGCAACCTCTAAACAATGAGTCCAGAACACACTAAGGGAACAGATAAAGGACTGGAATTGATGAAGGTAGACAGCTCCTTAGCCTTGCACTGCCTGGCTTGCTGCTAGATGATAACATTTATTGTGTTTACCATATGCCAGGTGCTGTGCTCTTATTTCATTTGATTGTCACAACAGCTTTGGGAGGTGGTACTATTATACCCATTTTACAGATGAGAAAACTAAGGCAAATAGAGATTAAGTGACTCAGCAGTGGTTACACAGCTAGTTAATGTCAGAGGCTGGATTTGAACTCAGGTCTTCCTGACTCAAGGTCTAGTGCTCCATCCACTGCATCGCAGAGCTGCCCCTAATAAATATTTTCAGAGTTTTCCTCCTCCTTCCCTACCATACCCTCATGACTGCTTTAGCTCATCCTAGATATTTTGTTAAATTGTTTCATAGTTATTCTCTTTTACAGTTATTTTTTCTAGGAATTTTTTTCTTTGACTTGCTCATTTTCCAGTATGCCATTATTAAGTCTCCATTTCAGTCTGTATCTTTTTCTTGTGTTTCTTGTGTTAAATTACAATTTTTATTGTGATATGGTCTATAAATAATGCATCTATTATTTCTGATTTTTTACATTTAGCTATGATTTCTCTGATTTTTGACGCATGATTGAGTTTTTTAAAAGTACCACGAGATAATTAGAAATGTGTATTTTCTCTAATGTTACCATTTATAAGATCCCATAAATATTTTAGTTCTACCTTCTCCAGCAGCATATTAGTTTTTCATTTCCTTTTTATATTTCTGCTAAGTTGTCCAGGTCTGAGAAACAAACATTAAAATCGAATAAAATTATTGCATTACTAGTCATATTTGTTTAGATGCCACATTATTTGGCATATACATACATGTATACATATATCCAGACCTATATTGATATGGTATTGATATTGGCTCATTGCCTATGTGTCCTTTAAGTATAACATATTTTCCCTACTTATCTCTTTTCAACATTGTTAACTTTTATTTTTGCTAATAGAATGATTGCAGCACCTACTTTTTTTGTAATCACCCAGTGCATAGCAAAGTTTCTTCTGGACTCTCACTTCCATTCTATGTGTTTTAAGTTTTCATGTGTGTTTCTTGCTTACAACAAATTGGTGGGTTTTATCTCTTATCCGTTCTGTCACTCTTATTTTCCTGATTTGCAGAATCCATTCACATTTTGAGTTATGATTATCAGGGTTATGCTTTCTTCCATTTATTTCATTTCTATTGATTTTTATCTCCCACTTTTAAATCAGTGTATTGCTGTCATGATTAGTTTTGCTTCTACTCCATCACGGTCACGCTCAGGGATCTCTGACAAGTGATATAAACAGGGCTATTTTGATTCTCTTACCTACAAAGTAATACTGAGGTCAGAGAAGATATTAGTAAGCTAGGTCAGGCTCCTTAGAAGAGGCTATAAAATAATGAAGATGACTAGAATGTTTTAGTGATGAAGCTTGGCCTTTAGGGAGCCAACTATGAGATTCCTGTGTACTGGAGTTGGCTTTGGTACTTGGTTTGACCTCCCTGAGACAGCTCCAGTATGTCTCTTGAGCCGAGTAGTGAGCCAGTGACTTGTATGCCAGTCTAGAAATCGTACTGTGAAAGAATAAACTTCTCGAATATGGTCCTCAGTTCTTTCATCAATAATTTCAGCTTTGGCCCTGACAGACACAATTGGGCTAGCAGTAAGTACAGCTTTCCAGGAAAGCTAGATCTGGTTCAAGCAGTAATAAATCATTCCGAAGCACAAGGGAGCTTGGTTTTCTTCTCAGAGTCTGGTCTCAAATCATCTCATACTACATGCCCCCAAACTGGCATATTTTAGCTGACTCCCAGAAAAGCATAATATATCAGAAAGTCAATTTGCCTGTAACCTGCACCCAGTGATGAAATCTGTGCCTCTTACCACTCTCATCTGAGGCCTGAAGGAAAAAAATAAATGTTAACGGAAAATGCAATAACATAAAGATCATCCAAGCAAGAGAATTCCTCTTCTTATAGCCCCCATCCCCCATAGGTCAGTTATCTCCCTCCATGTCCCTACCGTTCACAGCAGAAAGACCACAGATTGCAATTCTTTATGGTCTGGTACTTCTACTTTTACCCTTCTTGTTCACCAGCAAAGAATATAAATTTAAGAGATATAGGAATTGTGGTCTGTTAGCAAAACCTCTGTAATATCTAGATGGGGACTAGCTTCTTCGTGGATTTTCTGTGACCACTTTCAAAGCCCAGACTGGTTTTCTTCCACTGCTTGTTAGTTACTTATTATGCTGTAAAGAAAATAAAATGAAATATTACAATGGCTTTGCTTGTACATTGTTGCCATTTCTGAATATACCTGCCACCTTGTGGACTGAAGCCTTTCTTGTAAGTGAAACATCATTCAGCAAAGACAACCGATGCAGTCACCATTATCAGCTAGGTCTTAACAGTGCTGGACTTGAAGGTGGGGCAGACCTGAGTTTAAATCCAGCCCCAGATAGCTCCTAGCTCTGTGACCTTAGGTAAGTCACTTAAACCTCAATCTGCCTCAGTTTTCCCCTCTGTAAAATGGGGATAATAATAGCATTGATCTCCCAGGGCTGTCGTGAAGATAAAATGAGATAATATTTGTGAAGCCCTTTACAGACCTTAAATACTAACTTGTCGTAGTTACAATAGTCATAATACTTATTACTCAGGCTGACAATGTATACAGGGTTCAGCTTCTGTAATCCTTTTCTTCTCTGAAGAGAAGAGAGAAGGAAATATACTATATGCTTCTCTGTCTCCTCCCTATGAGTAGATGTGTACTCAGAGAGGACAAGCAAATGCTAATTTTAAGTAAAGCATAATTGAAGAGATAATGTGACCAACAACAGATAGAGCAGCTGATCTGGTCTTGAGTACAGGAAGACTTGGGTTCAAATAACGTTGATCACACTTTCTGACTATGAGACCATGAGTCATTCAAGCTTGCAGTGCCCTTGTCGACTTTGTAAGATCTAACATACCAATAACTTGCTGATCTGCATCTGCCAATGGACTTTTCATACCAGAAATTCCAAATTTCTCTCATGAAAAGAAAAAAATGATTTAAAGAACAATAAAAATGTAGTTCAAATTTCAGACAAAAATGATTTGGAGACAATCTGTGCTGATGTTCCCTTTATTAACTGGAATCATTAAATGCTTACTCCACATCGCCATGGGGTATTTGGAAGGGTGGAGACAAGGAAGCACTTTTGTCATGTAGAGCAGTGACTGTAGAGTACTTCCTGAAACAGTGTTAATTATGATAGAAGAGCCCTCATTCACTTGCAGACTAGGTACTATAGGTGATTAGATATGCTTGGGAAAGAGCTGGAGATGTCCCGGACAACCTCCTTTAATCCCAGTACCTAGGTGAAGAAGTATCAATGCAGAAAACACACCTTTCTCCTAAAGTGTTATTTTTGTGTTCGTCCTTCATTTTTAAAGAAGACCATGCCATCAGAGAAATGATGACATGACTTGCACTTGACTTTGTTCTGAGGGAGGGCTGTGCAAGGTCACCAGCCTCCCTTGCTCCTCCTAAGCCGGCAGGGTGCAGTGACCAGATTCATTAGGATGGCTGGAGACAGCCCAGGATGTAGTGGGAGACTGTATTCTCCTGATCTTTTGGGATACAAATATCCTCTAATTTCTTTACCTTCCTTCTCAGAATAAATGACCTACAAATCTGAGGAGCTATTTTTGCTTTAATCCACACATCAATGATTAAAATGTTGATTAAAACCAAAGACAGATTTTTATGACAGTCTCCCTTGGCTCCACTCCACCCTTTTTTGCATATTTTCTCTTCTTGGGATCAACCAAGCTTCTCTCCCAAAATGAATGTTCTTCTCTAGTGCCCAAACCACTACCTCCTCAGGAGAAAGCCTATCGACCCTAATGGTCTTTTTGTTGTAAGTATTTGGTCTCCCCTGCTGAGTTAATGTTCAGCTGAGTCTATGTGGGACCCATGATGTACTTTGCCTATCTCATTTACTTCTTATGAAAATGCTTCCAAGCTTGCCTTTGAATAATCCCAGATTTTCCTCTGGTCAGATGTCTCTGTCTACTCCCAACCTCTTTATTTTGTCTTATTAGTCTCTGTCTTTTCTCTGTTTCTATTTCTCTTGTCTTTGTCTCTCTCTCTCTCTCTCCCTCTCTCCCATCTCTCAGTAATCCAGGCAAGTAAGGTCTTCACCTCTTGGGACCTCAGTTTACTCATCTGTAATAGTGGCAACAATGGGGATACTCAGGGAGACAGAAATGTTCCCCTGGAGATAAGTGTGCCTTTGCCAAGGCAAAATATGCAAAGGAACAAATGCCAATCTACATTTCCTAGTTATCATGTTATTCGAAGCAGTGCAGATGAGCTCAGAGTCTCAGGGTGTCTGTTTTCTGATAAATATAAATTATTGTTAAAAAAAAATCCTTCAGGGCTTTGACTGATCCATTAGCATAGGAGGTACACTCAGACTTTGGGAATGTTAAATGCACCTTTGCAGGAGACAGAATTAAGCAGATCTGAGTCCAAGACTGATTCCCTGAAGGGGTAATAGAGCTCACTCCGTACAGCTATCAGTGTTTCTCAATGCCCATGTTCAAGACACGGCACTGAGAAAATTAGGTGCAGTTTGCCTTTTAACTAGGTCACACTTTCCATTCAGGCTGTGTTTCCTGACTTGTCTTAAGAAAATATGCACCATAGTGTAAAATCTGGTCAACCTTTACAGTGAAGTCCTCCTACTAATAATGAACTTATCCTTTTAAAATAGAAATGATTCATAACTTCAATTTTTACCTTACCTTCATATCCAAATATATCCCCTCTTAAGTTTTCTATCCAGAGAGTTATCCTTTGAGGCAAGGAATTTACAGAGAAAATTTAAACAAAACAGTTTAGCAAAAGTAGTCCAACCATCAAACAAGTCTGAACAGCATATGCAGTATTCCACATCCATACACCCCCACCACTACAACGAGGTAGGCAGTACCATTTTCTCTTTTCTTCTTTGGGGTCAAGCTTGACCGTCAGAATTATATAGTGTTCAGATTTTGTTATTTGTTCTTTCCATTTTCATTTTAAAAACATCTTTAAAATTCTTTGGAATTTTGAGCAGCATTTCTTTAGGACCAGGAAGCTGTAAAGGAAGTTTTCAATCATTTATTTAGCCTTCGCTATGTATCAGGCACTGTGCTAAGTCCTGGGATAGAAAGAGAAAGCAAGAACAACTGCTGGCCTCAAGGACCTTACATTTTAGTGAGGGAGGCAACATATATAAATCAGAAGAGAGAAAGAGAGAGACAGACAGACAGAGACAGACACAGAGACAGAGAGACACAGCAAGAGACAGAGAGATAGAGAGAGACAGCAAGAAAGATGGAGACAGCAAGAGAGAGAGAGACAGAGACAGAGAGAGAGAGTTCAGATCATGGGGAAATCATATTAGAGGATATTGTACTAGTATTTGGGAAAATACAAAAGGCCTCCTGCAGGTGATAGTCTTAAAAGAAGCCAGAATTTCTAAGAGGCAAAGGTTAGGAACATTGGGAGGAGTCGTGTCAACACATAGAGATGGAAGATGGAGTCTCATCTATGATGAAGAGGAAGTAGGCCAATAGGACTGGACCATTGAGTTTGTGAAAGGGTGTAGAATGTAAGAAGATAGGAAAAAGAGGAAGGGGCAAAACTATAAACATCTGTCTCTGACTGTCTACTTCCTGGTATATCCTCTTCTCCTGAAAAGTAAACTCTCTGCATTACTCAAGTGCTAGGAACTGCTCATTTTTTTGGCTCCATTGGGCTACTCTGATTCTTTTTCCTTATGTACAACCATCACTCCAGCACAGAGTTTATGAAGAAAAGGAAAATGCTGTCTGTGAGCAAGAAAAAAAAACCTGCTACTTTCTTTGTCTCATATTTACTAGAAAATATCCAAAGAATATACAGCTCATAGGATCTCTGACTGGGAAACATCTGAGAGATCATTTCACCCAGCTCAAGCTCCCTTCAAGACTACTGCCTATAAGAAGCCTTCCTTGATTATCCCACTTGTTAAAGGTCTGTCTCTGAAATATGGATTTACCAGCATGTATATGTTACTGCATGCACTTATGTGCTCTTATTGACTACCTATTTTATCCTCCCAGTAGAATGTAGGCTCCTTGGGGGCAGTCATATATGTTTTTCATTATGTTCCCAGCACATAGCAGATGAATAGTGGACACTTAGTAAACTGAATTTAATGGAATTGAGCTAAAGGTCCTCCTTGTTGCACAGATTCCTCCAGCAATATCCTCTGATTGGGGATCTCTTTTAATCTGCCATATCAGCTCAGAAACTTAAATAGATTATAAGCTGAAAGAAGCTAATCACCTTATTTTACAGAGGAGGAAACTGAGGCCCTGGAGCAGTTAAATGATTTTCTTAAGGTTGTACTTGATGTCAGAGCCAGGAATTAAGTGGTACAGTAGAAGGAACATTGGATTTTGAATTAGTTGGTCTGTGTTAAAATCCTGACTTTTCCCTTTACTTCCTTTGTGACTTTAGGTGAGTCATTTTATCTCTTGCGGCTTCCATTTTCTCATGTGTCAAATGAGAGAATTGATGAACTAAGTTGGTGTTGGTGTTGTTGTCCCTTCCAACTCTGAAAAGGCATCATCAGCGAAATTCATGACCAAAAAAAGATGAACCAGTCACATAGGGAAAGTGAGAGATAACTAATGGACAGTCTACATGTTCCATTGATGCTTGTCATCTGTCTACTAGTATCTATTCAATATTGAGAGAAAGGCTTCCAGCTCCATGGATGATACATGAGATGGTATGGGCAAGAACTGCGCAAGATGAATAGATATGCATGGGTAATGTTGTACATCATCAGTGGGATTATCCATTGAATCTCAACGAAGAGATTGCAGACCCATCAGTTTCCATGTGAATTGACACCTAGCTCATGGATCTCATTTGGATTCAATGGGAAATGTATGTCATTATGAGAGCCATAATTATACAAGTTTTTGTTTCTTTGTTTTGTTTTTTGAGTACAATGTAATGGAAAGAGTTTTCAGTTTGAATGAGGAAAGACCCAACTTTAAATTCAGGTTCTGGTACTTATTAGTTCCATGACCTAGAGCCTCAGTTCTGCCTTCTGAAAAACAGAAATGACAATATGCGCACCACCCAGCTCACAGGGTGGTTTTAAGGAAAGTACTTTTTTAAAAATTTAAGGTTGCAAAAAAGTGAGTTGGTTGCTATGATGGTCGTAAATGTTCATCACACAGCTGTGTTCATATCAGTTCTCAGTAAGGGTGTGGGGAATAGCTAATGATTTTCACTTCTGCCTTCTCTTCTCTTCTCCTTTCCAAAACAGGCAGGAGCTCCTTTCTCTCTTTCTGATGGTGAGCAAGCATGATTTGACAATTCTCATGCTGACTCAATCACCAACGGACAGAGGACCTAGGAGGTAAAGGACGAAAAAAAGGCATCAGATAAAAGGTTTAGAGATTCTCTGCCCTGATTAAAAACCTGGCTCTCCATCAGTATCCAGCAGCTAGGGAAAAATCTAACTTCTCAATTTTGGGCTCCCAATTCTTATTTCCATGGAAACATATTCAATCTGCAAAAACAACTGAAGTGTCCTAATAGATCCCTACCAAATGACCAAGGGAAGTTTCCTTCCTGTTAATCTATATTATCTGTATTTCCATGGAGAACTGAGAGTGAGAAATGTCATCCAGCAAGCAATGGGAGGCAGGACTTTGCTCTCTTAGCTGGCCAAGAATGGGTAGCATCAATTTCCAATTATTTTCCAATTTCCAGCAATGACTGAAAACAAAATGTCTACCCAAGAGGGAGTATAGTATAATAAAAGACTCTCTCTACCCAGGAAATTGGGACTTGGATGCTAGCTCAGACATTTACTTGCTGTGTGATCCTAGATAAGTCATCTCAGGTTCTGTGAGACACAGTTTCTTAATTCATGAAAAGAAAGTATAAATGCTCAGAGTGTTGTGAAAAAATCGAAAGTCTCATGTAAAGAGAAGTGATTATTTAAAATTCCTAATTTACTTCTGAGTCATCAGTAAGAGTCACTAACACCTCATTATCATTATCAATTAAATTTATTCAACAGCATTGTGGTGTTGCTTAATATAAATATTAATCGTCTGTTAATTTATGAGGTGCAGCAACAAAGCCTCTAGGAACTTTGAGGGAAAAAAAAGATTCCTGTGGGCTAGGGTGGTTAGGAAAGCTTTTGTGGAAGAGATACTTAAAATTTCCTTAATCAATGATGTTCTATCATTGTAGAATAATAGTTCATAGTCATGTAGTACCTCTCTTCACAACAATGATATATGATGGATAGGTATATACTTTGTGATTTAGACTGGCGGTGTTAAATTTAAATAGAAACAGTCAACTAATCTGTATATATACATCTCTACAGGCCACATTTAGCTTATTGTTTAAAATGTAATGCCATCCTATGTTTTGTTGTATTTTGTTTATTTTGTTATATATTTCCCAATTATATTTTAATCTAGTTCAGGCTTTATGTGGTAATATTGACACTTATGGTCTGGACCACAGCTCAAGAGCAGTTCCAGGAATTTCCCATGCATTTCTTTGATCTGGGCTTATGCCTAGGATTTATACTAGAAACAATAGTATATAGTTCATGTCTAGTTCTCTAAGGAAATGATAAAATAGCTGTCAGTTCCCGTGCAAGCACTGAGGTTAACAATATATCAAATATATGGTAGGTTATTTTTCCCTGATCACAAAAACAAAACATGAAAGACTTGTGTTGGAGCCTATAAACAGCCAAGACAACTTTTCTTTTCTCTCTGATGAACTCCACCTTCCCCAGGGACCTATAGCATTCTCTAAACTTATGCTGTGACTTTAGGGTTGAGTTTCCTTCCTGCCTCCCTGCTCCCTTCAATTAAAGGGGAAAGTACTTGGTGTTGCTAGAGGGTCAAACCCTTCCCCTAGATTTGGTGGTTAATGGTAGTAGTAGGGGTCTCAAGGGCTGGGTTTTAGTTCCACATTAAGGTGCTGTCACTTGTTATTCCTTAGCTCTAGCTCCTACTTGTTCCAAGACTTCCTTTGGTTGGTCCAGGAGCTTATCATTCAGGAATTCCTCTCATGTTCAGAAGGGTTGCTCCAAAAAAACCCCTTTCCTCTAGAAATGACCCTGCTACCATCTCAAGGGAGATCTTTTCTCCTGGGACCATATGGCTTCCCCTTAGGGACTGTGGAGTCAGGCCCACAGACTTCCCTACATGTGTTAGACCTTGTTTGATTTTTCTGTCTCAGCTGTGGTTATTTTATTATTTTTTTCCTTTTTAAAGACAAGAGTAAGTGTATGGTTCAATCAATGAACATTAATGTGATATTTGTGGTTGGACTTTGTTTCTCTAAGAGAACCAAGGACATCACAGGTGATGTCTTGACTTGTGTGTGAATTAAATTTAAGCGAGGTAGAGTTTCACAAAGTCATCAGCCGTACTCTCTTTTCCTGAGTCATCAAAGTCCAGGGGCCAGAAAAAGCTCAAGATGACTGGGCAATGGCTCAGGATTCAGTGGCTGATCTCAGTGTCTTCAGTGCCTGGCCAAGCTGTTGTTTCAGTTGTGCTCATGACCATTGAAACAAAAAGTTTCCTTATCTGCCCATTCTGACAGACAAAGTCTTCACATAGACATCCCTCTAATTTATCTGTGGGTCTGAGGTCTATGGGTGAACCTCAACCTGGTTTGGCCAGTCTGTTGAGACAATTTCACTGGGGTGTGGCTCCTGTGCATGCTATAGCTTTCTGGATTCCCAAGTAAGAATTGGGTAAAAAGGTAGACACCAAAGATGGATGAGCAACCTTGAAAAAGACTTGACGAGCCTTCACACCAGAAGTGCTAATTATCTCTGAATACTGTACATACATCATTAATGTGGTATTAAGGGGCCACATTACTACCTAGGGCAGGGTATTCAATCAACAAACATTTATTAAGTACCTACTGTATGTCAGGTACTGTGGTAGATTCTGGGAGCAAAAAAAAATTCTTGCCCTTACTGACATTGGTGGAGTAGAGTGGGATGAAAAAAACGTTTACACATATAAATGGTGTTATATGCAAAGTAAATGAAATTTTAGAGCATGTGGGGAAAACCTCAGGAGGTGGTACAAGGATGGGGATAGAAAGTAGAATTGTATTTGAACTTTGAAGGAAGCTAAGGATCCTAAGACGCGAAGGTAAAGAAGGAGTGTATTCCAGGCACAGAGGACAGCTAATGTAAGTGTGGGAGACTAAAGGTCTGCGCGAAGGACAGCAAATAAACCAGTTTGTTTGGACCATAGAAGGGCTGATGGGGAAACATGTATAATGGGTCTGAGAATGCAAACACGAGCTAGATTGTGAAGGAATTAAAAAAAAAAAGACAAATGGGGAAATTTATATTTTTTTCCCAGGAGGCAATTGAGAGTCAAAGAATCTTCTTGAGTAAGGGAGTGACTTGTTTAGCTCTGTGCTTTAGAAATATACCTGGGGAGATATGCTGAGAATGGATTGGAAAACAAAGACAGTGGGAAGGGAAATGAATTAGAATGCTGTTGCAACAGTCTGGGTAAATGGTAGGTCTATGAAACATTACAAAATTCCCAAATATGATGTCAAGGGAAAGTTTATGCTCTTTTTGAGAAGGCATTTTCAACAAAATACTCTTTGCAACCTTGTCAACATTGACCTGTCTCCTCCTAGTCACACTCTTTCCTCATTAGGTGGTACAAATATTATCATCATTCCCATTTTATAGAGGAGGAAACTAATGTTCAGAGAAGTCAATCAACCAACATGCATTTATTAAGTACCTACTGAATGTCAGTTGCTGTGCTAGGGGCTGTGAGTACAAACATAAAAAGCCCTCAAGGGGCTTACATCTTAAGAGATTACATAATGTGTACCTATATAGATATGTATAAAACACATACTCAACAGATACGCAGTAACTTTGAGGGGGGTGGGGACACTGGCAACCAAAAGGAGCAGGGAAAGTCTCATGCAGAAGGTAGCTTTTGAGTGCATTCTAGACATCCAGGACAACCAGGACAAAGTCACAGAGATAGGATATGGAGAATCAAATGAGGAAAATCAAGGTTAGTTAGGTTGGGCTGCAGAATGTATGATGGAGAGGAGTATGTAGTACGACTAGAAAGGAAGGAAGAGGTTGGAAAAACATGATGGCAACACTAATAATAGTAATTATTACTACCATAAATATTTATGTGGTGATTTAAGGTTTGCAAAATACTTTGCAAATGTTATCTCATTTGCTTCTCACAACCCTTGGAGGTAGGTGCCAATAATTTCTTCATTTTATAAATGAGGAAACTGAGACAGACAGGTTACTACAGTCTAGGATCATGGAGCGAAGGAAGTATCTGAAGCTAGAGTTGAACTCAGGTCTTCTTGACAAAGGGTCCACTGTGCCATTTAGCTGTCTCCAAGTTAAATAAAGGTAAAGAGCTTATCAGGATCCGAACTCAGGATTAGTGCACAGTGTACTCTGCTATATCACTCTAGTCTATTACGCATGGAGATAAATACAACAATTTAACCCACTAAACAACTGTTAAATACCTACTATGTACTAGGCACTGTACAGATCATGCTCTGGGGAAGCAGAGAAATGTAGGTAACAAGTCATTGATCAAATGAACTCCTACATGTAAACAAAGTGCGCTCTATCTGGCTACCTTTGAGGGGAGTGTTAAATTTTCAATGTAAGCTTTTGTATCTCAGAAATCAACAATCACTACATATCAGTGCTTGATTTATTGTTTTGTTGCTTGTATAGACTTAAGAAAGTGTAAATCATACAGTTCAAACTTAAAAGTGTATGTGCGTACTTTTCTCCTAACCCTCCCCCCAGTCTAGTTGTTAAACACTTCCCAGGAGTGTACCCCTGCATTGCTCTACAAACATTCCTCGAGCTCAGCAGGAGCGCAGTAGAAGGCTTAGAGAGTGAAGTCATCGCCAGAATGTAAGCCTGGTGACTATAGGTTAATGATGATGATGATTAATATTAACCATGATAATGACTGGCATTTATGCAGTTCTTTAGGTTTGTAAATTGCTTTACATACATTATCCCATTTGATTTTTACAAGTTGGTTGTGAAGCATTTGGCAAATCTTATAGACTGATATCACTAGGCTTGGTGTTAGACTATTCATCTCTGACAGTCATTTTTTCTAATTTTTTATTCATTTTTTCTAATTTGTTCAGCAAAGTGCCAGTTTCCCATTGTATATATCCTACTAATTGGTGTTAATGGTGATGTCCCAACTAGTAAAATAAAATAAGAATAGCCAACATTTGTGTAGCAATTTAAGGTTTACAACATGCTTTATGTATGTTGCTCACTTCATTTTCATAATATCCCTTAAGGTAAGTACTACAGGTAAAATTATTCCTAGTTTCCAGATGTGGAAACTGACATTTGAAGTATTTAAGTGAAGTGATTACTACCTTACCACTCTTAAGTGAGTGAGAGTATTACAGGAAAGGATTGGAACCTTAGCCTCTACTTACTCCCAATCTACCAGTCTTTATACCACACTATAATATTTCAACTTGACCGAAGATGAGGTACCAAGAGGCCTAAACAGGGAAACAGTTAAAGAGGATGTCTTGATTAAATTCTAACTAGAAGAAAGATTCTCCCTAGAGGGTGAGGGGCTCAAGCTGCTTCCATTTATGGGCAATATTGTTGCATCGATCCTTAGGGCATTACAAGATCTCCTCTGTGAGATCCATGGCCACTTCTATGAGCTTGACCTATTAACCCAGCTAAATAAAACCAGGTGGATGAAAAATGCCCATGGTTAAGATCATGGCATGCAGTTGGATGGGCATACCATTGACTGAGTCCATCAATACCTATAACTTGCTTCACAGATAGCTCATTTGATCCTTACAACAACTCTGTAAGGTAGGTACTATTATTATCACACTTACTTTACAGTTGAGGAAAATGTGGCAGAGGGATTTAAGTGACTTGTCCAGAGTTACAAAGCTAGTAAATATCTGAGGCCAGATTTAAACTCAAGTGCCCTATCCACAATGCTATTTTGCTACCTGTAGACACTTTAAACACTAAAACGAGGAATTCTCATTTTGTCCTAGAGACAATAGGAAGCCACTGGAATTGCCAGGCAGTCAAATGACCAAATCAGTGTTTAAGGAAAATGACGTCAGTGGTAGTACGAAGAATGGATTAGATTGAGAAAAGACGACGCACTGAGAGCAATGAGAAGGCTACTGCAATAACAAGCGAGGGGTGATGAGGGCCCCAACAAAGGGGGCAGCCAAGTGGGTAGAGAGAAGAAAGAGGTCAGCTATAAGGGATGCTGTGGAGGTAGAAATGGCGAGACTCAGAGAGATTGGATCCATGAGGTGAGGGAGAGTGAAAAGAACAGGATGACACTGAGGTTATTAAGCTGAGAGACTGGCAGGATGAGCATTCCTTTGACAGAAATAGGCAAGTTTGGAAGAAAAAGAGGTTTTGGGGAGAAAAGATAACAAGTTCAGTTTTTGACATGTTGAGTCTGAAATGTCTGTGGGATGTTCTGTTTTAAATGTCAAATAGACAGTGATGTGGAATTAGATTTTAGAGGAGAGACTAGGTCTTCCTTCTTCCCTTCTTTCCTTCTTTTCTTTTTTCTTTCCTTCCCTTTCTCCTTTCTTCCCTTCTTTGCTTCCTCCTTCCCTCTCATTTCTTCCTTCCTTCCTTCCTTCCTTCCTTCCTTCCTTCCTTCCTTCCTTCCTTCCTTCCTTCCTTCCTTCCTTCCTTCCTTCCTTCCTTCCTTCTTTCCTTCCTTCCTTCCTTCCTTCTTTCCTTCCTTCCTTCCTTTTGCCAGGGGGAAGGGAAAAGGTGGGAGGAGAAAAATGCTTTATAATTGAAAAACATCTTAATTTTAAAATAAAAAAAAGATCTGGTTTCTAGTTCCAGATTTAACATAGAATTGCTCTGTTTCCCTGGGGTAATGTATAGACTTCTTAAGTTTCTTCATCTGTAAAACCAATATAATAACAATGCTTTTCTTAAAGGGAAGCTTTGAATGCCTCTGCTACTTTGATGGGTGGGTAATCTCATCACTTGTACATCCTCCCCATGGCACAGATCATGAACTGCCCCCACCCCTAAGAAAAACAAAACAAATGAGCCTTTCTTATCTTGATTTTCTATACCTAGGCCAGAATGGATCTATCCAATGTTCTGAAAGTCATTCTCTGTCTTCTAATCTGTTGCAGATATTAGTTCATTACTCTAGTTGTTTAAATTTGACTTCTCATTCCCACTACAAGGTTCCCCTTTTGGTTGCACATGTCCTTTGAGTCTTTTAATGTGCTTCTCTTGAGTAAATGATCAGTTAGATGCTGTTGTCTGCCTTGACCCAGAAAGCACCTTCCAACTGTCTTTTGGATCACCTGTAATTCCAAAACCCTTGCAAAGGCCTAAAGCATAGGAATGAAAGGAGTCCAGGTCCCATGTTATATATATTCTCTAGCAAAGAATTCATGCAGCTAGAAATCTCTTCTAAGAACACAGGTCCAAGCTGCCTCACCATGTAAAAGTAGAGCATGGGAGGCCCCCATCAATACTCAGTAGGGAACCCTTCCACAGGATGAATGGAGCCCCATTTTCCATGGCTAGATTCTTTGATCCCAAATCTCCTTGCCTCAGTTCTAAGGATCAGAGCTGGTTAGAAGAGTTCTGACTGATTGTGGTGATCCAGGCTGTAGTTAACACAAAACAGATGAAATTGAAAGTATCTCTCAACATCACACCATCAGGCCCCAGTAATTATATTTGGGAAATACCCCCAGGCATGTACTTTAATAACTGCTTGTTGTTAAGAAGAGGTTCACAGAAATGTTTGGGCAAACAAATCTACATTCTGTGCAGGGTGGAGGCTGCGAATAAAAATGGTAACAATTTATTTTGGAGTTTTCTCTTTAATTCTGATGGATTTTCTAACCCAACAGTCCAAGCTCAGCAGCTGGTTGGCAAACACTCTGTACCTGGCTGAATCAATCCCACTACTGCCTACTGTGCAGTAAATAATATGTCTTGGTTAGTACAGTAAAGAATCCTCTATTTGTGATCACAGAGTGATGGGCCCAACTTGCATGTTACTGCAAATATTCAAATGAAATGAAATGATGGGGAAAATCAGAGCAATAAATCACACAGAAGGTGGGCCCCTGCTCATGTGCATGGTTTTTATTGATCTCAACAAGGGAGGTGCAGCTGTGGACCAAACCAATATACCGGGACTTAGCGCAAAATGGAAAATCATTGAAGAATCACATTATTGATTAATTACAATTATGGACCTGACCTGAGCTCTGAAATGTTCTGTGCATAGGCAGGAAAGCAGGCAGGCAGTGGTCAGACAATAGCTTAATTAATGTACAGTGGTGTCATAAGGCATACTGTAGAGTTAATGAAATTATGCTCTAGGGGAGCAGTAACAAGCAGCAGCTAGTACATGATGTTAGGGGAACATAGAAAAAAAGAAAAAAAAACAATGACAATATCCCTTCCCCAATCTTTCTTAAAAGACATTCCTGAAATCAGAGGGAAGCAGAATTTGAGGACAGAGGAGTTTGTTCATTAGGAGTCAAAGAGGAAAAAAAGAGAAAAAAGTCACTCCCTAGAAGAGAGAGAAACTGTTTTATGTTGGGTAGATTGGGTAAGCTGCCTTCTTCCAGCTGAGCTCTTGGAAAAGTTTCCTCAACAAAAATGTCAAAAGAACCAAGAAGAGAATCATTTGGAAGAAACCACAGCAGTGTCCAAAAGACAGAGGGAGAAACTCCTATTTCCTTAAACTATTAAACTATTAGAGGCTGGATTTTGTGACGGAAAGATATGGCGTCAAAATCTTTGATCTGTTGGGCAAGTCCTTTTCAGGTTAACTTCAGTTTCTCATCTGTAAAATGGGTATAATACCTGTACCTCACAGAAATGTTGTGAGACTCTAATGAAATCAATCAGTTAGTGTTCAATGCTTCATAAACTTTGAGGTGCTATGTAAATGTCACATCATTATTAAGGTAAACAGTGCTGCTATTTCTGTTATTGTCTCCAGTTTTTTCTTGCTGGGTGTAACAGGGAGGCTTCCTAAGTATTTTGAATACTTTCCACAGGAAAGTCAGCAATATATTTACTGAAAATTGATTTAGCTGATATGGCCAAACGTACCCAGGATGCATGTAAGCCAAGATAATAAACCAAGGGACTAAGTATTAACCTCTTTTTAGACTTTTGCTAGAATGGTACCATTCAGGTGAAATTCTCTAAATCACTGTCCCTTATTCTTAGGCAAATTTTTGGACAAATAAGAAAGTTCTCTCCCTTTACTGGTCTACAGAAAACAGGGTTTCTCACATGGGTACCATGCTGGCTCTTTGTCTAAAATTCCATGTAAGTTTGAGCCTTGATGCTTTTGGTTGTAATGTGGATTATCCCTTCTCATATCCCTATCCCCACCCCTATTGCATACTACCCACTATGGACTTGGAGGCTACACACTGAGACTGTCCCCACATTAGATGTTCTCCTCCTTTTGTGAGTAGCAATACAGTTTGTTCAAATCTCTCTCTTTGCCAATGTCATTCCTTGTATGGATTTCCCTACATGACAGTCCTATTTGAAATTCCTTGGGCAATCTGGCCAGACACAAATTTTTTCTAATGGACTATCAGCCCTTGTTTCAAATAGACAGATTATGAACTAAAATTAAAAAAAGCAAAAAGAAGGTAGAAATGGGTGCCAGAAGATAATAAACATATTCTAGAACTGAAAATATTTAAATTTCCAACCAGTAATGTAAATTGGTAAAACTCAGTGTCTTTTTGTGTATGTATGATGCAGAAATTACAAAAAAATTTTTTTTTCTTTTATGTGGTAAAACTGGAAACTAAAGGGGGTACCCATCAATGAAGGAATGGTAATAGAATAGAATGGTAATGTGTTGTAAGAAATGATGAAGGGGAAAGCTTCAGAGAAACCTGGGAAGACTTGTACAAACTGATTCAGAGGGAAGTGAGAAGCAAGAGATGAATTAATTCTGTAACAATAACATTGTAAAGAGAAATATCTTGAAAAGATATAAGAACTCTGATCAGAACAATGATTGATCTTAATCCCAGAAAAATGTGATGAAGTATACTACCGACCTCTTGGCAGAGAGTGATGGACTGGGTGTTAAATGAGGCATATTTTTTTTTTAACAAAGCCAATGAGGGAATTTCTTTTGCTTGAATATGTACATACTTCTTACGAGGGTCTCACTTTTGTTTTTGTTTTTCTAATGGGGAGGGGTGTGGGAGAAACAGAAAATTGACTGGTTAATTGGAAAATTTAATTTAATTAAGAAAGAAAGTTATTTGGAAATATGCATATTTAAAGGGGTCATTGATTGGGAGACTAACTTGTAGCATTTCCTTTTTTGGCTCAGTATTAATGACATGCATTCTCCTATAGGATATAATGCAGTTTTGTGGTCGCAGGGGAAGAATTTGAAAAGGTTCTGACATTTAACAAGGAATCCTAATCCTCATTTTAAAAACCACCATGCTTTAATTAGAATGCCAGGTCTGAAGTGCAGGCAGAGTCATGAACTCTCTTTCCTCTCCTCTCCCTAACTCCTGTCTTTATTTGTCTGCTACATATTCTCCCAGTTAGCTGTAATAATCTACCACTCCCCATCTGCTGGTAGAGGCAGTCAGTCACTTGCAGAAAACAAGTTCATTTAGGTGTGTCTTTTCAGTAAGACAAGGGAAAACATAGACTCTATTGTACATTGAAATCATCACATATAACACACAAGTCCTGGACATAAGATACAGTTTTATGACTGTAGACACTTTTATTTGAAACTCTACCTGAGAATTTTCTCTCCTAAACTGAGGGTCCAGTCCAGCTAGATTTGAAATGTATATAGTAAATAACTGCCGCAGAGACATAACTTAGGGTGTTGAGGAAATCTTTTCTCTACCAAATAAAATTTACATAGAAAAAAAGGAGTATAAATGCTAAACATTCCTAATTTTCTGTGGTGTTTCCCTTCAGGAAATAGTCCTCAGATAAGGAATAAGTGCTTTGAGTAAATGTTCCATGTAAATTTAATTTATTCTTATTCCTACAAGAGTAAATACTTAATTTATGTATCTGTTTAATGTTTATTCATTTGTCTTTACACCCATGTTATCTGAGTCATTGGAAATTTCATTGAAAATATCCAGAAGGTAGGAATCAATAGTGTGTCAACATAGTTACCTAATAAAATATTTTTGACTATGCTGACCGGACACAAGGAAGAATTGAAGGGGCGTTGCACCCATGATGGAATCTACTTACCAATCAGTCTTCGATGTGAATAGTTTTCATAAAATTAGGAATCTTTAGTCTTACTAGTAGAAGGGTTCTCTCTGAAATAAATGGATATGACACTGTCACATCATATTCCACCTTAATTAACACTCATTAGCATACTGATATTACATCTTGACCAAGTCACTGAGTGCTGGATATGTATGAAAATATTATGAGCCTTAGCAATCTCTAGGAATGTTACGTCCTTTCATTTTTGTTATGAAAGAAGGGAAGGGTACTAGAGATGTCCCTCTGGGAATTGTTCTATTAATTAATGGTATTTCAGCCTTAGAGTAAGCAATTTTAGTGAGACATGAGACTGTTTCCAGATAGAATTTAGAACTAAGTGAGTTACTGATGAGATAAAGGGAAATAGCAAGATTGGTAGTCATGTTAGGAAAGACAGGGGAGAAGCTATAAGAGAGTGTGAAAAACCTTAGCCCAAACTAGGACCATGTAAAAGAAGATTTGTTCCAGGATACTGACATTCTTACCTTTGAGCTACACACTTCCTATATGGGAGGGTGAGCTTCCCTCACTAGAGACCCCTGTCCCTCACATTGCAGTTCTCTGGCAGCTCGCATGGTCATGTGGTCAGGTGGAAAGGACATAGTCCCTAGAGTCGGATAGCCTAGGTTCAAATCTCATCTCTGATATTCACTACATTTTCAATCTTGGGCAAGGCATTCCTTGAACCTGTTTTACGATCTGGAAAATGAGGAGATTGGACTAGATTACTTCTGAGATTCCCTCCAGTTCCACAGCTATGATATTTTTCTGGATTCCTAGGCTACCATCCCTACAAATTCATTACTATGGTACTAACCTTGCAAGGCTTGCCTTTCCCCATTCACAAAGCAGATAAAGACCAGACACTTATCTGAAAGACAAACCACTTTTCTCTTAACTTCATAACAGTCATTATGTCTTTGCTTTGCTCTTTGGTTATGCTGTCACCATATCCCTTTTCCTGACTTTTTACTGGACATAAAATGTCTAGATATAGCTTTATAAAGAATAAAGTTTTATTTCCCCTCTAAGCTTGTGGTGAACTTGTTTCTGCAAATGGAGAAGTGAATGGAGCTGTAAGAAGTTGAGGTTTTTTTTATCCTGGATGACCTTAAGACAAGCTGTTTTCTTTCTGTGTGTGGTTTTGTGTGTGTGTGTGTGTGTGTGTGTGTGTGTGTGTTTCTTGTCATCTTGAAATTTGATATGAACAGCAATCAGTAGAGGGATGTGAAGGAGGGGAAAGTGGATTCTGCCTGCCTCCTGGGGAGGTTGACTCTGAAAGAAAAATGTCTCTAACGTACTTTGAGCACAATAAATTCATGGTGGTGCTTTTGAGGAGTGTCCTTCAAGTGACTACGGAAAAATAATGGTGCCAATCACACCCTTCTTCCAACCCCATCTTGTGTTTTTATTGGCTTTCTCCCAGACCAAGAGGTGAAAGAGTTCATCTCAGTACAGAGTCCTGTCATTCACATTATGTCTCCCTCCCACCCTCCCACCCTCCCACTGCCATATGCACTTTTAGTCTTTGATTTTTCATTCTGGCAGACTCTGTACTTTTCATATCCTTCCTTTAATCTAGGTTTTTATATTTCCTTTATAATACAACACACTGACTCCTACTCCCAGTTCCCCTCTTTGCCTGTCAAAGGACTCTTATTTTCTCAAGAATCACAGATGGGAGGAAAGAAAAGGGGAAAGCACATCTTTTAAATTTGCCTTATATGGAACATGCAAACAGATGCTTCTTAAAGGTCCATGAGAAAGGCAATTGGCCCATACACTGCATGCAGGCTATCCTCTGGGCTTGGGCCTCTTGGAGACTTTTGCTTCAAAGCACAGTTCAGGATCACTTCCTACTCATGGTCTTCTCAGTTCTGGTTTTTCGTGCTGTCCTTCAGCACCCTGGGCAAAGACTCATTTGCATATATTTTGCATTTATTTACTTGTTTGTAAATTGTCTGAGTCTCTCCCAGTAGAACTTAGGCTCTCTAAGATTAGGGGTGGTTTTCTAGTTGTCTCAAACTCAAGGCTCAATTCTAGTTACTTGTATTAGACTCTCTTTATTGGAGGAGCATAAGAGCTCACTGGCATTAAGCATCGAAATAAACATTTTCTTCTTCAACGAGGAGATTCTTGTGCAGATGTTCAAGTTTGAACTCTCGGCTACATGTCGCTGACCTCAGTAAGAAGCTCAGTGCATTGTACTGAGTAGACCTTTGTTATTGTTGTGTTTGTCCTTCATTCCCTAAGAGGACCATGACATCAAGATGATGACATGACTTGCACTTGACTTTGATTTGAGTGAGGGAGGGCTGTGCAAGGTCACCAACCTCACTTCCTTCTCCTGAGCCATCTAGGTCCAGTGGTCTGATAGTCATCAGAATGACTGGAAATGGCCCAGGAGGCAATGTGAGACCCTGGCCCTTTCAGACTTAAATCTTCATCACAATCTTACTTTGAGTGAGATACACCCATTCAATGACTAGACTTCTTTAAGTTACTCAAGGGATGGTCCCTTTAATCAACAAAAACCCCACAAAACTGCAAGGGAAGACCCTCAGGGTTCCTGGGTAAAAGAGAAACAATTACTATTTAGTTATTACGTCCACTCTGTGCTAGGTGGATGGGGACTTGTTGTCCAGGCTATGAGCTCCAGAGTGAATTGGGTTTAAGGTTTGATCCTTGAGCAAAAAATGTAGCCAGTAAACCCAGAGGAAAAAAGGTAGTTTTTTGCCATGGAGTTTAGCTTCCCCTTGGCAGGATACAAGAAGGGAAGAAAGGGGAAAGGACAGAAGGGGAAGGGAGGGGAGACATTTATTGAATGAATGAATGAATGAATGAATGAACAAACCCCTTTGCTCTAAGACCAACAAATCAATCCTTCCTTTTCAGATAGGATGAATACATTTCTATCTCCTGATTTTTCTACCACAGTTTGGAATATCTTGATTGAAATTTAGCACTTACAGTGCTAACTCTTCTATCATTATGCAGGCCATATATATCTGACTCCTGAGCCAGATACATGTCTGCCTGGATTTGGGAACAAGCCTCTATTGGAAAGAATATTCTGAGTTACTCTAAAAAATCAGGCAAACAAATGGTCATGGTGGCCCTTCCCACCGAGACATTAACAAGGAAATCCGAATGCAGTATTTTCAGACAAATGCAGCAGGTGCACGTTCCTGGCTATTTTTAACCTCAGGGCCTTAAGTTTCTCATGAGTTATGGAAAGCTTGCCTTCCCTGGTGATTTCCTAATGATAAACACAGTATCTAGCTGCCATCTGTGATGGATGCCAGTGCGCGCTGCGTCCCCAGACCCTCATCGATATTTATGTTGGCTGGCTATGCAAGGAATGTGAGCAGTGCCCGGAAGAGGGCACTGTTTGTTTATCTTTCTATGGGGCTTAATTGTTTCCACTGCCCTTTGCTGGCACATTAATGAACTAAATTAAGACGGAGCTGAGATATTGTACTCTGAGATAAGTCACAAATCAAGCTGCCTTGCATTAGACACTCTTTCAAAGTCTTCATTTCTGTTTTTCAGCAAATGAATATGGGCTAGGCTGTTAAATGTTATAACTGTAATGCCAGCAAATCTTTTACTTATTAAATCCATTATTTATTTATTTTTCTCTTAAAGGGGATTCTGGAGTCAAATTTTCAGACATCTCTGATTCCCAGAACAATATGGGTAATTCATACCTATTCGGTGTTCAGCCTTGGGCACAGAGATTTTCAACATAAGCACCACTGACATACATAGATACTCTTTATGTCTGCAAAGCCCTGTAGTTTGACAAGCAAGGGATGACGATGCTTTAATGGCTATTTAAAGGCACAGTTCCATGCATTTGTATGGGTTTTCAAAGGGTGAATGCCCTGGATGGATTTTCAGGAGAGCAAAGAAGAAAACAAGGTACTACAGCTGTGGAGGGAGCTGAGAGCAATTACTCCAGTTAGTCTGACGCAGGGAGAGCAAGGAGGCCTCAGGCACTCACTACATTTCCCATTCTGTCCCCTTTGGAAGCCCTTGTCTGGGTCCACTTACCCACCTGCTCTCTCCTCTGGATCATACTCAGGCTAGAATGAGGAACTTGAGCAACAGAATGGTTCCCACTGAAGAGGGTTGTCAGTTAGGTGTTGAGAAGGGTCTCAGGTTCTCATGGGTCTAGGTAAAAGCTAAGAGGAACTTCTTAGTTCAGGAGCTAGAGTGAAGGTACAGTTTTGCAGAATGCACAGCCCTAATAGAAAAAAGCAGGGAGAAAAAACCCATTTTGTTATGAATAAATGAATTTTAATGTAAGTATCTGGATTTTAGTTTCTCCATATGCATGTTGGGATAGATCAGATCTTAACCTTTTTTAATTTCATGTACCTCTATGATACATGACAATCTGATGAAACCAATGGAGTCTCTGGCAGAATAATGTTTTTAAACACATAAAACAAAACACAAATGATTATATAGGAAACTGATTAAATTCAAATAGCTACCAAAATATATTTTTACATAAAATATACATCTATATTTACATCTTTATCTATCTGCATCTATAACTACATCTTCATCTCTATCTCTATCTATCCACCTACATTTATCTCTATCTCTATGTTCATGGACCCCTAGTTAAGAAACTGTAGACTAGATGATCTCAATGCAGTGCAGTTCACCAAGGACCTTATATTCTCCTGGGTGATACACCACTCAAAACAAAGTCACGTGCAAGTCATGTCATCATTTCTCTCAAGGCATGATCTTCTTTGGCAATGAAGGACGAATACAACAGTAACAACACCATTTACATGACTAAGTAAATTCAATAGGTATAGTTTATGAAGGGAAAGAGCTATGAAAAATAGGGTAATTTGGAAACACTAGTCTCATGAGGCACCTAAGCAGAGCCTTGAAGAAAGTTTCTTTTCTTTTCTTTTCTTTCTAATTTTTAATTTTTAGTTTTCAACATTCACTTCCAAAGTTTTAAATTTTCTCAGCTTCCCTCTCCTCCCTCCTCCCCAAGACAGTGTTAAATCCAACATAGGTTCTACATATATATTCTTACTAAACATATTTTCATATTAGTCATGTTGTATAGAAGAATTAGAACATAGGGGAGGAAACATGATAAAGAAAAAACAAAAAAGAGTAAATAGTACGCTTTGATCTGCATGAAAGCTATGAATTCTTAACAGGAACTAGGTGGTGCAATGGACAGAGTACTGGACTTGGAATCCAAAGACCTGCGTTTAGCCTCAGCTGAACACTAGCTATGTATTCCTGGGCGAGTCAGCCTCAGTTTTCTCTTCTGTAAAAAGGAGATCATAAGAGCGCTACCTCCCAGGGTTCTTGCTGTCAAGATGAAATGAGAGAATGTTTATAAAGAGCTTTACAAACCTTAAAGTGCTATGTAAATGCCATTATTACTATTAGAGGCAGAGATGAGGAAGGATTATATAATATAGTGCTGTAATATATATATATATATATAATAACATTTTTATTATTGTCAGAATTCTTTTCTTCTTATTGTTCTAAAAGGTCGAAGTGAAGAAGCCTAAGGAACAGTTGATTCTATGACTGGAACGGAGAGCGTGTGGAGAAATATTTGGGAAAGAGACATAGGAGGATAGAGCTAGCCTTGGAAGGACTTTAAATGCCAAGCTAAGATTCTAGAGCCAATAAGAAACCACTGAGGATCCTTACGCAGGGATGTGCCATATTCTGATCTGAGCTCGGGAAAGGTTATTGGCAGATGTGTGGAGGATAGACGAATTAGAGAGGGGAGAGACCCCTCTACAAAGAGAACACAATGCAGGAAGTCTTCACAGTAGTCCAGATAGGCATACATTAAGGAGAATGAAAAGTTGGGTGGTTGTTGTGTGAGTGTAAGAAAAGAATGGACATGAGATTGATTGGGAAGGAGAATTGACAAAACTTGACCACTGACTGGATATAGACGGTGAGGGAGAAGATGAAGACTATGATGCAATGTTAGGAGGACCTTTCACAGCAGACAGCCTCTATTTTCTCAGGAAAGTAGGAAGTTAGAGCCTCTGTGAGTGGATGTTGGAAACTTGAAGAGACAAGGTTTAGAACAGCTGCTGTGGGGAGCACAGTCATAAAAGAATCAAATATTTGTTATGCAGTGACTATGAAGACCCAGGTGTGATTAAAAATTTGTAGCGAAAACAGCAACTCTATATTTAGTAGCAGTACACTATAAGTGGAAAATATGGATGGTGGAAGAAGGTGACCCCACTTTGGGGTTTGGCCGGGCAGGAGAAAAATAGGGAAGAGGACAAAGGGTTCAAGGATAGAGGATAGTTTGTATTTGAACTTCTTAACTCTAGAGTCACAAATGTGAAGGGAAAAAAGTGAACCAGGAAGGTTGGAGTGACTGGAGGTCATGGTAAAGATGCTGAATAACTTTACAAAAGTGAAGCAGAGATGACAGGCCAACTTTAAGTTCTAAAATTTAAAAAAAGTTTATTTTTTAAGAATCTTAGGTTCTAAAACTGCTTGCAATCTACCTGCCAGGATGAGTCTCCAGGTCACAGAATTTACAGTGACTTGTCAATAAAATGGTTTGATAGCAAAGTTTGGAAGAGCATCTTTCTAGCCATGGCTTGACGTCTTCTTTACTTTGAGTATTTAGTATTTATTTTGTATAAATGTCTGAAAAGTATTTAGTATTTACTTTGAGTATTTATTCCTAGTATTTAGAGCTGGAAGACGTCTTGGTGATCACCTGTCTAACCCTTCCTAGGGAACTAGGTGGCATTGTGGGTAGGGATCTGAGTTTGTAGTGGGGAAGACCTGAGACTGAATCCTGTTTCAGACACTTACTAGTTATGGATCTCTAAGTAAGTCACTTCACCTTTCAGCCTCAGTTTTTTTATCTGTAAGATAGGCATAGTAATAGTAATAATATCTCTGTTCTATCACAGAACTTTTGTAAGGATTAAACAAGATAATGTATTAAATCACTTTGGAGAAATGAGACTGTATGAATGATACTTACTATTATTATTTTGTGGATGAGGAAATTGGAGCAGAGAGGGAAAGGAACCAGAACTAAATTGACTTTTATTCAAATGTTGACTCTAAAGAACAGGAAATTAGGCAAGATATATTATCAGGTATTACTGTTAAGGGATGGATTAAAGCAGAGGACGCAATCAGGTCAAGAATCCAGGAATGGGGAAAAAAACAAGGCAAGTCTGGAAGTGAAGTATAAAATCCTTTGATAGAAAGGGACTAGGCCCTGAAAGTATCTGAAAGGTCATGGTTAAGGTAAAGTCTAGATGCAGGAGTCTGCAACTTGAGATCCATATTTTTAATATTTTGATTATTTCAGTGTCATCAGTTCCCTTTGCAATTCTGTGTATTTTATTTTATACATTTAAAAACATTCTGAGAAAGGCTCCATGGACTTCACTAGGCTGCCAAAGAGGTCCATATAAAAAAAAAGGCTAAGAATCCTTGTCTAGAGCAGTGAAACATGTGGCTAGTTAGAGTACAGTGGAGGAGCGATGGGAAAAGAAACTGCATCTATATCTCCCAGGTGATAAGCCATTAGGCAGTTGGACCTATATGTCAGGTTGGACTTACCCATAAAGTTCTGAAGAAAATTAAAGGTGGTCATACCAACAGAACTTCAGCTACTGAGGTAACAAAGGAAGAACCAAAGAGCAGGTAAGGCATCAGTCTGACTGCAGAAGTGACCTAGAGTGTAGATGGCATGGACATCTGAGAAGGAGGGAGGACAGAGAAAGGTCTGAGAGACATGGATCGATTTTGTCCCATGGAAATCCCTTTCTTTCCTATTAATTGCTGCAAAATAGAGCAAAGATATCCCTTACACCTGTCAGAATTAGAAGGTGACATCCCAACTGCCCAGGATGACATCTGGCAAAGAATGCTTAGACATTCAGTGCCCATGTGATGATGTCTTTTCCCCATGTCAAGATGGATGAAAATGTTTGATTCTGGGACCCAAATTGCATCTCCTTTAATTCCTAGAATTTCTTAGGGCATTGCCTAAGACAATGGGTAGGCTTGAAGTTAAGTAACTAAAATCCACTGAAATTCTGAGTTTAGGGACTTGCTTACATATTAAAAAGTTTTAGGTTACCTGAGACATGGAGGAACCCGGGATGTTTATTTTGTGTCATGTTTATTTCAATATATCCAGTTGTTTTAATTTTTCATCCTGATTATGAGTAAAGAATTCTATACTTTGAAGCCATATTCGAGTGACTGCCTTACTTGTGACATTGCATTCCATCGAAATGCAGCACGGAAGAGGGCAGAGTTTTCCAACTGGCTGAGCACTCACTACAAACCATAATATAAAGCCACTTAATTGGATAAATTTACACAAATAACTCCCTAAACAAATGAGACAGATGCTGTTACCCATAAAAAGGGAGAGGCCGCTAATTATCCTCGAACTTGTTGGTTATCCCAGAGTGTCCAAATAATAACTATGGGGATTACCATGAAATTGACCACGCATGACTCTTATCACCAGATAAAAGTGTCTAGCACATGACCCAGAGCATGGTGGTCAAAGTAGGAAGGGCAGTTGTACACACACATAGATGCCTTAGGTCACGTTGGGACAATAAGTTAAAAGTAGTAGTTAAAAAAATAGTTAAAAATAGACCAACTGTCAGGGACCAAAAAGCAGGTAGCAAACTGGAGAGTAAGCTATAATGGTAAAACCAGAAACTAAACGAGCCAATAATCCACAGAATAGGAAGTCAGGAACCAAAACTTCCTGACAAAATAAAAAGTCTTCTTAATGGGTGTTACTAATTCATTTCTGGCTATATATAGATATAGTTACAAATATAGATGAATAAATATATGTATGTGGTGTTTATGGAACATATACAAGTTATATGTGCATGTGTATTATGTACGCAGATACACGTATTGGAAATATTTAATGTAATAGAAGAAAACAAAAACAAAAACAATTTAATGCTAAATGTGAATGGATTAAACTCTTCAATAAAAAGGAAAAATAATTAAAAAAATAGATCAGAAGACAAAATCCAACAATTTACTAAATATAAGTAGCTTGTTCGAAATAAATAGAGACTGGGAAAAAAATGAAAAAATCTATCATACTATGGAAAACTCTAAGAAAGTTATAGTTGCAAACATGGTCTGAAAGAAAGCAATAATAGAAACTAAAAATATCAGAGTTTGCTGTCACTATTAGAAGTAGGTCTTCATGTTTTAAAATCTTTCCTAGAAAAAATGCCAACAGTAGCCATTCAAACCGGAATACATAAACAAATTATTACTTAACCAGATAGCACTGTAATCTTTTTCTTCCTCATCTGTGTGGTCTTCTTCCATTGTTCCAGAGTCTGAAGGATAACTTGATTGCCCACAAATACATATGTGTTAATTCTTTGTTTAACTCTCTTCCTTTTTTTTTGGGAGGAGCCTTCTGAGAAATACTCTTGGCTTGCATCTCATCATTTATGAAGTTTCTAAGTATTCACCGAATATAAATCCTAGCCAAGTCTTGCAGATTTCTGACAGCACATGGGGGTAATCCCACTGAATCTGGTTTACTATTGTCATTCCTATTTGGTTGTATTAATGGAGCAAATGAAACAGTAAGGATGTTTTTACTTTCCCAAGTATTCTGTCCAATTTGCATAATTTGAGCTAACTGATCTTCTATCAGTTATTGTCATGCCTTCTATAGACATGACTAGAACACCTCCCACTTTCAATAACATTTTCATGTAGTTTTCATGGCCTCTCTGGATACCAGCTCCACAATAAATCTGGTCATACTGATGGCTATCAGATGCTATCTCAAGGCAGTTACCAACCACAAATGCTGGTTCACAGAACTCAAATTTATCAAACCTATCACCATTTTTGATGAGGCTCTCAAGTTTTTCCTTGGTATATTCCACCACATCTGAATGAAGTTCAATTCCATGGTTTATTTGAAAACAACCTAAAATTAAGCCCACCATTGTACTCAAATATCCAATTCCACTTCCCAGGTTAAGAAAAGACAATCCTGGTTGAAGTTTCAATGCCTCCATTACTTCAGAATGAATATAAGGTGCTGATAAATGAATGTTTCCATGCTTCCAAGCTAAGTCCTTATAAGCACTGTCCCTGTAACTTTCCAAATAGTAATCCCCTCAATCAATAGCTCTGAATGCTTGCTCCACTCTTTCAGTACGAATGTCGTGAGCTTCTTTTAAGTTGTCAATTAAATCATCATTGTCTACCCCAGCACTCCCAGCTCCTCCCATGATGATATTCAAATTAAATCAATAATTTGAAAAAAATTAGCAGAATATGTCCAAAGACCCTATGTAAAGGGACTTGATTGTTTCTTTCAACAAAGCATTAAATTTCAAAAAAGAATTAATCCTCATTTCTCTGTCTGCATTTTTTCATTCTCTTGGGCAGAAATAATGACAATCTTTTCATCTTCCCTGTTTTATATTATTTGTTCTTTCTTCCTCACTTCCATCCAAACTTGATAACCTTAATGATGGAAGGTGGGTCTGAAAGTACCTTTCGCTCTAATTCCAGTATTTGAACATGCACTTCTTTTACTCCCTTGCTTGACTTTACATATTTTCTTCTTGTTGTCCCTTTTAAGCCCCGTTCAGCTCTCAGGTTTTCTTCTTTTCCATTCTAAGAAATCTTGCATTGCTTCCTAATAGCCTCTGCCCCTGGCTTCTCCAGCTGGCCCCAAATGGGTAAAAAAAAAAAAAATTTGAAAATATCAGTAGCTACTGCACATAAATTATAGCAAAACTGAGAGCTTAAAGTGAATCGGAATCTATAAAAATATAAAAACTCTCATATCAAGAAGTAAGATTCTTAAACATTGCAATTTGTGAAGAAAAAATGAACAAGCCATAAGTTAAATGCCAAAGGTGGGGAGGAGGATCCTTTGCACATGAAAATTCTGTCATTTAAAGGCTAATTCACATGTCATGGTCTTCTTCCAAAATGAAGGAGGAACACAGACAATTCATACTTGTGCTACAATACCTATTATCAGAGAAGATACTCTTTCATACTCCTTTATGACACAAATTTATCTCCAAATTGAAAAGAAACAAATCAAAAAAGGAGAATTGTGGATAAGTTTCATAAATGGATATTGATGCACACATATTAAATCAAATCTTTGCAAGGAGTCTATAGCAACTTGGAAAAAAAAATCGTTGTGATTAAGTTGGATTAAAACCAGAGATAGGACCATAGTTCAGCATTAGAAAAATAATCTGCAAATAGTCATATAAAAGGTATGTATATAATAATATATAGTACATATAATGTATAGATTATATATACAAATAAGAATTTTTATTTAAATAGATGCAGAAAATCTTTGACAAACTTCAGTAGCACTCACGTTAAAAAGAAACTTTGAAGGTATAGGTCTTCTATAATAGGGTCAAAAACATATCATAAAAAGGCCACAAAATTAGCAAATTTCATTACATAAAATTTAAAAGCTTTTACACAATAAAAGTGAATATAGAATATGGGTAGAAACTGTAGAATGAACAAATATATTTGATCAAATATTACTATTAAACATTTGCTTTCCAAGATATATAGAAAATTGAAGTGGTCAATATATTTGAATAAGCAGTTTTCAAAAGAAAAGTGATAAATTTTAAGTAACCATTTCAAAATATGCACCAAATTAATAATAGTAAGAGAAATGAAAATTAAAATAACTCTGAGATTTTGGTTTTTATCCTGATAATTGACAGATAAAGAATGAAAACAATTAAATATTGGAGGGGCTGTGAAACCAATATATGCATTAATAAACCATTGGTGGTGCTTTGAAGTGTTCTAACTTATCTGAATGTTACCTTAGATTTATGTAAGAAAGTGGGCTAAATTTTCCAGATTTTTTAACCCAAAGATCCTACTGCTGGGTATATACCTCTAAATAATCAAAAACAGAAACAAAGGCCCAAAATATTCTGAGTAACTCTCTTGTAGTAGTAAAGAACTAGAAACAAAGTGAATATCAACTAACTGAAAGAAAAAAATTATGGTGTATGAATATGATGGATTGTTATTACAGGGGAAGGAATCAATAAAATGAAGATTCAGAGAAACACCAGAAGATTTGAATTAATTAATGCATAGTAAAATAAATGGAACTAAAAGAACAACATGTAAAGACCTCAGTGTAAATGAAAAGATCATTAAAAGAAGGCCAAATTCTAAGTAAATGGAAAACTATGTATTCTAGAGCATACATCATGAAAAATACTTCCTCTCCTTACAATGGAAAGGTAAGCCACTACTTGTGCAGATTGTTGGATACATTGTCTGATGTGTTCCCTATGTTGCTGAGATTTTTTTCTTAACTATTTTTATTTGTTACAAGCCAGGGTTCAACCTAGAGAGGAGCAGGGTGGTCTTTTCCCCCAAATCAATGTGACATAAGGACAAAATGAATCAATGAAATATTTTTCTAAAGGACAATTGGAAAAATGATGTTATAGCTTTGCTCAAAATGCTATTGTTAAGAAATATTAATTAAGGCAATATTCTTTGAGATATATGCATTATGAGCAATGCTATAACATCATTTTCCAATTGTCCTTTAAAACTTTTTCACTGATACACCTCACTCCTCTCTAGTGGTTTCAGAGTTAATACAGAGTGGATATGTATTCACTTAAAAATGAACACCATCCAAACAGAATTTTCCTCTATCACATTTTATATTGTCCTTGCTGAAAGATAGCATGGAGGTCAATAACCCCATAGAGAGTCTGGTACTTTGGAGCAGATATGATAAATGCTTGTTTAATTAAATCGAGTACTATGGTGAACTCAAGCATATTTTGAAAAGACGATTTCAGAAACCGAGGAATAATAATAGCTAGCATTTATCTTAAATTTACTAAATAATTTCATGTATGCTATTTCATTTGATCCTTGGGCTATTAGAAATTCAGGCAAAATAATGAAGGTATTTAGGAATGCAGCATTACGTATGGGTAAAATATGTGATAAATGAATATTCAACCTCACTTTCGACTCTTTCTCATCATCTCCCAATATTTGGGTTCTAGTCTTGGCTATGCCACTAACTGACTGGGTGACATTGAAAAAGTTACTTCCCCTATGTAAGTGTAGTATATGTATCTGTATTATGCAGTATCTAAATTGTGCAGTGAACCAGACATTCTCAGATGTCTCATCCACTTGGAATTTGTATGTATTTAATGTGTAAACTTTCTCCTAGTACACTTTCACTGATCTGTGAAGTGATTATTCACTTCAAGAAAAGGAGGATAGGAGAGGGGAGGTTATCCCTGGCAAATGTCTACCACTGGGCTGGCTGCTGGCCAGGAAAGTGCTACCATTTGGTGTAGATTTGGGAAATATAAACTAATATTTATCAATTGGAGATAATGTAATTAGAAAGTAATACAAGGATGAAAAGTCATAATCCAAAACCTACATATAAGTGACTTCTGGTATATTAGCCACGTTGCAGCTTGCCTCCATCAATGGGGATAACTGAGAGGTCATGGAATCCATAGAATGGATTTATGCTAGAATGCACTTTAGAAAACGTTCAGTCTGCACCACTCATTGTAAAGGTGAGAAAAGTGAGGCGCGGAGAGGTTATATGATTTGCTCAGGGCCACACAGTTGATATATATATGAGGTGGGACTTTAAGCCAGGTTCATCCTATCTTTAAGACCAGACCCCTAGCCTCTACACCATGATTCCTATACACAGATTGCCTATAAAATTTTTATCCAGTGCACGGTTAGGAAGAGCGTTGCACAGGTGTGCAATGACACTATCAGTACTCTCATGGTGTAATTTGGGAGACCTCATTCTAGTAGCTTTTTTAGACCTTTGTATTTGCCTGTCAGTCGGTGTCCCAGAAGCAAGATACTCCAGTATATGAAGTCCTGAATAAAAGCATCGGGTATTATTAACCCATTTGTTGCACCTACATAGATAGCATGCTTTAAATTTTGGAGATTGGTTTAGAGAAGTGAAACATCAAAACTTCAGGCCATGGACAAGTTTCACAGCATCTTTATTCTTTTCTTTGTTGATATCAGCTACTCTCACCTCTGGGATCGCACAGATCATAAACATTTTATAGTCTTCCGCCAAGTCAGCCAAGAGAAAAGGCTCCCATCTCAACTCCATGAATAAAGGTCAGCCAAAGGACGAAGTAGATTCATCCCACCCCTCTCTTTTCTCCCTCGTCCACCCTTCAAGTAATGATAAAAGATCATATAGAGGTATAGATTTAGAAGTGGAAGCAATAGGCAATCCCTTCTCACTCCAACAGGCATTACCCTAGAACCCTTGGGAAGTCAGAAAACCTGTAAGCATCACAAACACTTATTAAAAATAGAACTTATTCTCTATGTAAGAGAAAAACTGAGAAGTTATTTTGCATTTTTCTGTTTGAATAAGTGATCTGAGGATGCTGGTGCTTGTCTCTCCAGATGATTGACTTGTAAGACTTGGTCTGTGGACCTGGAAGCAGTTAGTGGCGATGTGGATAGAGTGCTGGGTCTGGAGTTAAGAAGACCTGAGTTTCAATATGACCTCAGATACTTACTAGCTATGTGACTCTGGGTAAATCACTCTACTTCAAATTCTAACCCAAAGTCTCACAGGTTATAAATAGGAAAGCCATAATTTGAATTCAGGTTCTCTTACTCTAAAACTCATCTTCTTTCTTCTATACCAGTCTACCTTTTATCATACTCCCCTAGCAGCTATGGGGTGCCATAGTGTACAGAATTCTGGACCTGAAGTCAAGATCTGAGTTCGAATGCAGCTGTGGACACTTACTAGCTGTGTGACCCTGGACAAGTCACTTAGCCTCTGTTTTTCTTAATTTCTTAATCTGGGGATAATAATAGATTCCAAGGAGTTCTGAGGATCAAATGAGATACTAGTGGTAAAACACTTAGATTCATACCTGGCATACAGTAGGTACTTTATAAATGTTAGCTATTATTATTTTTATGCTTGCCTTATTTTCCCCCAGTAGATCATATATTCTTTCAAGGTAGTTACAATATGGTTTCATTTTATCTTCATAGCCTTAGAATAATGTCATATGGTCCTTGTGACAGACAGAATATTTGCCATCTTTTAAGGTATGGTCCCATCCTATTCAGTTCACTCTGTGCTCTCTGTCTCTGTATGTGTGTGCATGTGTGTATGTGTGTGCATGCATGTACATGTGTATGTGTGGTCCCACCAACTACCCAGATACTGAAAAGTTTTAAGAGTTAGAAATATTGTCTTTCCCTGTATGAATGTAAACAGTTCACTTCTGGTAAGTCCCTTAAGACTTCTCTTTGCTGTTTCCTTTTTCATGCTTCTTCTCATTCTTGTGTTTGAAAGTCAAATTTTCTTTTCAGCTCTGGTCTTTTCATCAAGAATGATTGAAAGTCCTCTGTTTCATTGAAAGACCATATTTTCCCCATACCTTAAAAGAGACTAAGGTAAATGGTGAGAGAGAAATGTAGTGGGAGGAAAGAGGGGGAAATGGAAGGGGGTAACTATATGTCATTTAAGAGGCAAGTAGGAGATTTTATTAGTGGAGAGAAAAAGAGGAGAGCTGAGAAAAAAAAAAAAATAAGAAGTTTACCCTCATCACATTTGACTAAACGAAGGAGTGAAATGCACACTCATTTTGGTATGAAAACCTATCTTACAGTATAAGAAAGCGGGGGAGAAGGAGATATTGCAAGGGGGGGGATGATGGAGGGGAGGGCAAAGGGAGGAGGGAGCAATTTGAAGTCAACACTTGGGGAAGGATAGGATCAAAAGACAGAAGAGAAACAATGAGGGGCAGGTTAGGATGGAGGGTAATTCAGTTAGTCTTACACAACACGACTATCAGGAAGGTCATTTGCAAAACTACACAGATAGGGCCTATATTGAATTGCCTGCCTTCCCAAAGGGAATGGGTGGGGAGGGAGGGATGGGGAGAATTTGGAACTCAAAGTTTTAGGAACAACTGTTGAGTATTGTTGTTGCAACTAGGAAAGAAGACATACAGTTAATGAGGAAGAGAAAGTCATCTGGCCCTACAGGAGAAAAGAGAAGATAGAGACAAGAGAAGGGAGGGATGACAGAAGAGAGGGCAGATTGGAGATAGGGAAAATTAGATTGCTTGGGGTAATGGGGTGGGGGGAGGGGATAAAAGGGGAGAAAATTTGGAACCCAAAAATTTGTGAAAATGAATGTAAAAAAGTTAATTAAATTAAAAAAAAAAAGAATATTTGCCATCTGAGGATCAACCTCACTCAGTTCGAAAGACCAAGTTGGACACAAGTTGATGATTATTTTCTGTTATATCATCTCTCAGAATCCATGATAGATCTGGAAGGAATACCCTCACTAGTGCAATTATAGATCCTTAAAGGTTTTAAGAAGGTTACTCAGTAAAGGGCCTTGCATATAGTAGGTCCTCAATTAAATTGACTGACATCAATGTCTTTGAATAGTATTACTCCTACAGAGTACCTGACTTCCTGGCAGCCGATGGGTAATCTACCCACACCTCTTTTTTCCAAGGGAGGAAAGAGCAGCAGTGATCTCCTACTCTTAGAAATTCTGCTTAGTGATTGGACACCTTCTTGTTCTTGTTCATCTTTCCTTTTCAAAGAGGACCACTGACATCACAGGATGATGTCTTAGCTTCTGTGTAAATGGGATTTAAGTGAGGCAGGGCTGCACAAAGTTGCCAGTCTTACTCTCTTCCACAGTCACAGAAGTCCAGTGGCAAGATAAAAATCAAGATAGTTGGCGATGCCCAGGATTCATAACATCTTTGATGTCTGACCAAGCTCTAAGCATCTTGCTTTAGCCACTTTTAATGGTTGTCAGAACAAATTATTCTCATCTGCCCATTCTGCCAGGGGAAGTCTTCACATACTTAAGAGAGATATTCCTATAACTTTCCAATAGGTTTGAGGCCCGTCAGTTACCTTCATCCTGGTTTACACCATCTGCTGAGATGGTTTTATCAGGGTGTGGCCACTGCACATGCTACAGTTTCTTGGAGGCAAAGGTGAGAGTTGGATGACAGGTGGATACCAAGTATAGATGAGCAGCCCTGAAAAGGTCTCAGGAAGCCCTCATACCAGAGTCCTAAATATTAGTCCTTCCTAAATACCCCCATACACTTTAGAATTTCTTTCATAGAGCTTTTTGAACCCTCTGTACATGGGTAAGAAAATAACTGCCATGGATTATATTTCAGAGAAGGGTCTTCTTGTCAATATATATATTTATTGACAGATGGTCCTATTAGCCCTGTTGAAACACAAATAAAACTACCTTTATGTTCTTAGACTTTTCTATTTGTAAGTCAGAATTTTAGATTTGGAAGATGCCTCAACGGTCATCTCATTTAAGTCCTGCTCCTGCCTCCCCCCCCACCGAATACTTCCCCTTTCCACAAACCCAACAAATGACAGATGTCTCTTGGAGACCAGAAGTTAGGGGATCTCACTGTCCTTTTTGCAGCCCATTCTACTCTTGTTGAATCAAATTGTCATGCAATTTTTCCTGACCTCAAACCCAAATTAGGTTCCTTTCAATCACCTCATCTTCCTCCTGATTCTTTCTCTTGAGACCAAAATGAACCAGTCTAATACCTCTTCCTCATGAAATCCCTATGGATTTTCAAGGCAGCTCTCTCGTCCCCTAGGAGCCTTTGCTCGATTGACTAAACATTCCCAGTTCTTTCACCTGATGTTCACATGGCATTTTCTCAAAGCCTTGCAACATTCTGGTTGCCTTTCTCTAGACATTCTCCAGTTAATCCATCCCAAACTGCAGCACATAGAACTGAATACAATACTCCAGATGAGATCTGGCTAGAAGGGGGTACAGTAACACCATTATCTGCATATTCCTGGAAGCTGTGTATTTCAAGTTAGTCTCAAATTGTATCAACTTTGGGGAGGCGGCATGCTGTTGAATCATACTAAGTTTAATTACTAAAATCTACTAAATCTCCAGAAATGTTTTAGACAAACTGCTGCCTATGTTAAGGCCTCGCTATTCAAAAATGTTACTTTTTTGGTTGTTTTTTCAGTTATCTCTGACTCTTCTTGGTCTTCTTCTTGAGGGGTTTTCTTGGCAAAGGAACAGGAGTGTTTGTCATTTCCTTCTCCAGCTCATTTTACAGATGAGGAAACTGAGGCAAGCAGGGTTGAGTGACTTGTCCAGGGTCACACAGCTAGTAAATGTCTGAGGTTGGATTTGAACTCTTGAAGATGACTCTTCCTGACCCCAGGCCTGACATTATATCCACTGCACCACTTATCTGTCCTCTATTCTATTAAATGAATTCACATTTTCTAGCCTGCCTGAACTCCATCATAGAATTGGAAAAAATTTCAGAATGATGGTTGGAGGACTTTCAGAAATCTCTGAGAAATCAAGGACAATAGAAGTACCAGAGAGAAACAATGAATAAACATTTTCCTAGATTTCACAAGTGGAAGAAGATGGAGTTTTCTTAATTATAGATGATGAATTTTATATCTATCTCTGGCAAAATTACAGAATGATAATAAAATAGATGGTTTGTGAGTACTTAGAAATGGAAGATATCATCACTAGGAGCCAGCATAGGTTCCCTAGGAATTTTATATCCATCAAACCACATTCTTTTTTTTTTTTAACAAGCTTACTAGTTAGGAGGTCCAGAGGAATGCAGTATATACAGTATATGTAAGAAATGTACTTGACAAAGTCTTTTACAAAATCCTTGATGGAGAAATGTGAACTGTTTAGGTATAGTTGCAACTGGTTGAAAGAATTTTGTTGAATGGAAATAATGGAGATGGCTCTTCCTTGGGCCTGTCCTATTAAAAAAATTGCTATCAATGACTTGACTGTGCATTTGGATGGTGTATTTATCAAATTTGCAGATTGTCATTGCAAATATACTAAAAAGGAGAATTAATTTAGTGGATAACAGAATCAGGATCCTGCAATGTCCCAATAGATGAAACAAATACAAAGGAAATTTCTTAAGAATAAATATAAACTTCTACTTTTAGGTCCAAGTGTACTAAACAAGTTCAGGACTGAAAAAAACACAAACATAACTAAATACGTCACATGAGGAGGGAGAAGGAGTGATATTCATTTACTACAAACAGAAAATGAGTCCATTTGGTGCGGTTTCCTCCAAAAGCTGATGTGATCATGGATATATTAATGGAAATATAAGGGAAGGAACAGTCCCACTGCATTCTTGAATGGTTAGAGCACATCTAGAATATTATATTTTATTCTAGATACCACATTATAAGTTGAATCCAGAGGAGAGCAACAGACTCTCCTTGTTGCTTCTCTTCATACATAACAGTGAATGTTTCATCTCTATACCCTTTGCACAGGCTGCATGAAGGAATGAAATGAATGAATGAACAAATGACTGAGAAAGAACAATATATCTAGTAGCTGTGATAAGCACTGAGGATACAAATATTAGCAAACGCGACAATTCCTCTTACTGTTTCGTCTTGTTAGCCAATCTGATGGGTGTGATGTGATACCTCAGAATTGTTTTGATTTGCATCCCTCTAATCAATAGTGATTTAGAGCGTTTTTTATATGACTATAGGTAGCTTTAATTTCTTCCTCTGAATACTGCCTGTTCATATCCTTTGACCATTTATCAATTGGGGAATGGCTTGTAGTCTTATAAATTTGACTCAGTTCTCTATGTATTTTAGAAATGAGGTCTTTATCACAGACACTAGATGCAAAAATTCTTTCCCAGTTTTCTGCTTCCCTCCTAATTTTGGTTGCATTGGATTTGTTTGTGCAAAACCTTTTCAATTTAATGTAATCAAAATTATTCATTTCATAATCTTCTCTATCTCTTGTTTGCTCATAGATTTCTCTATTCTCCATAAATCTGACAAATACACTATTCCTTGGTCCCCTAATTTGCTTATAGTATCAGCCTTTATAACTAGATCATGTATCCATTTAGACTTTATTCTTGCGTACAGTGTCAGGCATTGGTCTATGCCCAGTTTCCACCACACTATTTTCCAGTTTTCCCAGAAGTTTTTGTCAGAGTGCATTCTTATCCCAGAAGCTGGGGTCCTTGGGTTTATCAAACAGTAGATTGCCATATTCATTGATTACTGTGTCTTGTGTACCTAACCTATTCCACTGATCTACCCCTCTATTTCTTACCCAGTACCAAGTGGTTTTGATGATTATCATGACAATTCCTGGCATCATGGATCTTATATTCTAATAGTGGAAGATAACATATAAAGAATAGGGAGATGAGGAAGATGGTGGCAGGATGTTTTGGACATATCTAGGAAGTATTATGTTGCCTTGGTTCTGGGTAAGACAAAATGAAACCTCAACTATCTGAATCTAGGGTCTAGGGGCTGAATATAAGTTTGATGGGAGGGAATTAGAAGGATGGCCAGACTGTAGGTGCTGTGGTTTTTAAATGTCTGAGAAATAGTGTGCTGACTGGCTTGTTTGCCTGTGTCTAGAGTATATTCCCTCCTTCCATACTTTAACATCAATTCTGTAGTTTTCTTCAAATTTCAGCTCAAATGCCACTCCTACATTAGACATTCTCCTATACCTCTAACTGCTTCTGTCTTCTACCCAAATTCCCTTGAATTTGTTTTCTATATTGTCACTGTTGAGTCATTTCAGTCATGCCTGTCTTTGTGATCCCATTTGTTCGTTTGTTTTGGGGAAGAGGGGCTGAGAGAAAGACGCTGGAGTGATCTTCCATTTCCTCCTTCAGCTCATTTTACAGATGTGGAACTGAGGCAAACAGGGTTAAATGACTTTTCCAGGGTTACACAGCTAGTAAATGTCTAAGCCTGGATTTGAGCTCATGAAGATGTCTTCCTGATTCTGCAGCCAGAGCTCTATCCACCATGCCACCTGGCTGCCCCCATCTTCCATATACATTTTGTATGTATTATATACATACATGCATACACACATATATGTATATATGTAAATGTGTGTGTTTATGTGTGTGTGTATATTTACCTGCCAACTAATATTTATTAAGTGCACATACTATGTTCCAGGCATTGTGCTAAACACTGGGGATACAAAGAAAAGCAAAAGATATCCCATTTTCAAGGATCTTACAGTCTTTGTGTTGTTTCCGACAATGGAATATAAGCTCCTTGAGGGCAGGAATTGTTTTATTCCTGTCTTTTTGTACACAGCAGCTAGCACAGTGCTTGGCATATAGGATACATTTAATAAATGCTTGTTGATCAACTAACCAGGATGATGAAGGGACTTACAATCATTGCGGCTCAAAGGAATTAAAAATAATGAAGAATAAGAACCTGATCACTATCTTCAGATAGCCTCAGTTAGTTCCTATAAAATAATCAATGGAAGAAAGATATTTATTAAGTACTTCCTATATACTATGAATTGTACTAAATGCTGGGCATAGAAACACACAAAAGTAAGACAGTTATTGCTTTCAAGGATCTTATATTCTAATGGGAGAAGACAAGAAAAAGAAGAGGAGGGAGAAGGTATGCATGGTCAAAAATGGCCTGATACAATATGTTGATCTGGGTCTGGTTAAGATAAAGTGAAAAATATCATATATCAGAGCCAGGGCTGGGTCCAAGTTTCTAGAAGGAGGGTTTTGAGGAGTCTGAGGAAGATGGCTGGAAAATGAGGCCACATAGTTGGAAGTTTAGGGAGGCAGATTTGGGTTTCCTATAAAGAAGACCTTCATGATATTTAGTGAAAATGAAATGCTACCTCCCAAGGTAATGGGTGACCTACATCACTGGAGCTGTTCCCATGAAGGGTAGATGACAGTAACCAGGGATATTTTAGAAATCAGGAAGCTGAACTAAAATGACTCTTCAAATCCCTTTCAGGTTTAAGATTCTCTGATCTCTGTTCTCAATTTCCTCCTGTGTGAACACCTGGCAACCTCCCAGCAAGGATGTGAAAATACTGCAGGATGCCCTGAGCATTGTGAGAGAAGAGATACTTTCTGACAATAGGGGATTAATATATGAGTGACTGCATTGCTTCTTCCTGTAGTTTTTTACCAAATTATATACAGGAATTGCTTAACCTTCCAGCTAAATGGCTTCTAGAAGCTCCTTCAATCATCCCTTCCAGCACTAAACCCTATTTTTTTAGGACAATTCATCGGATCATAGAATGCTGGAGAGGACCTTAGAGAATGCCCATTCTGTACCTCTTCACTTGATAGGTGACTGGATTGAGGCCCAGAAAAGTTTAATGACCTGCACAAAGTCACACAGGTAGTCAGTTGCAGAGACTCTCAGGGTCTTTTCCATTTTACTCTACTGTCTTCCACTGGATAGTGATTTACAGAAGGAAAAGACTCTCAGTTGGCAATATCAGATCAGGGAACAAAGGAGGAACAGCAAACTAAACCGAATCACTCCTACAGAGAGCCTCCAAGTGATTTTAGTGTTCAGCAGCCAGTATATGGTGGTTTATAACCATCTCTGCTGGGGTCAGGTCATCAGCCCCTCTCAGGATCTCATGCTCCTTTGTCCACAATTTCTTAGGATGTCTTTTTTTTTTTTTAAAGATTACCTTGGAGTAAGGATAACTATCATCTGTTTGTGCCTGATCATTTCCTCAATGTAACACCTGGCTGCTGGTATAACAAAGCTGAAGCTGTGAATAGAATTCAGCTGACTTCATATTTACTTCCCCCTATAGTTTTCCCTTTTCAAACCTTCTCTCACCCACATCTCCCATCCCCCTCCTCTCTGACTCCCATTACAGCCTTTCCTTCTTTAGTCAATATGGGCCAAATGTGACTGTAAAAATGACATCTCCGTGTTCATCTGTATCCCCCATCAATGACATCCATATCACAAGGAGTCTGTCTGCCCCATGGATCAAAGTGATTTCTCCTTTCCCCCATCCTTAGCTGCTAGGACCATTCTTATCACTGGGAATCAAATGTGCACCTTGAGTTCATATATCATCATTATGTACAATACAAATTCTGAAATCAAAGCAAGCCTGGCAATTTTATTGATGCACACAGCAGAACAGAGCCCGGGTCACCCTGAATCAGTCACATTGGCTTTGCCTGGCTGACAACAACGTCCACGTTGCTGTCAGGATAACCAGAGGAAAGATGACTTGGCAAGTTGGATGCAGAAGGGTAACTTGTCAGTGCCAGGAGTGGGATTCTGAGCATTACCAGTCAGATTTAGGGAAATGGATAGGGGGAAAGTTCCTCCTGAAAGTATGTTTCCCTCCAGGGACCAAGTAGTTAACAGAAGCACAATGGATTGTAGGGAAAACATTGGTGGATGGCAATAGAGAGACCCTGTGTCCAGGCTCCATTCTTTGGCACTTGTGACCTATATGTCCTTGATCTATATGTTTCTTTCTTTACTTTTAGGCCTCAGCATCTTCACCCATAAAGTGATGGGGATGGATTGCATGATTTCGAAGATTCCCACTAGATCCGTACTTTTAATGTGATACCTTAGATGTGAATTTGTTCTCAAGGTCACTTTTCTCAAAATATACACATTATTCAGCAGGTAAGTGCCCAACTTGTAGTGAATCCTGCCTAGATACCATTACTAGCTGTTTGATTGACTCTTGAAAAAATCACTTAGCCTCTAAAATAAGGTACCGCTTGTAGGACTTTGTGAGGATCAAAGGAGATAACATATGTAAAGCTTTCTGCAAAACTTAAGCTCTCTATAAATGCTTTGTGGGTGAGTCATGTCTGACTCTTCATGACCCCATGGACCATAGCACACCTGTGTTGTCTACAGAGTTTTCTTAGCAAAGATACTAGAGTGGTTTACCATTTCTTTCTCCAGTGGATTAAACCGTTAAGTGACTTGACCAGGGTCACACAGTTAGTAAGCATCTGAGGACAGATTTCAATTCAGATCTTTCTGACTCCAGGTCCAGTGCTCTATCCACTGAGTCACCTAACTGCCTTCTATATAGATGCTAGCTGATTTTATTATTATATTAAGTTTAAATACTAGAACTTAAATACACAATAAGAAAAGAAAAAGAAATATTCTAAATGCTAATAGAAAATAAGAAAAGGAAAAAAGCATTTCCATGTACGCAGCAGAATGTAAGAGTTTTCAAAACATACAAGAATATATTTCGAAGAAGCCAATACAATAAGTACTATACATTGTGTTCAGAACTGTTCATTTCTTCTTTGCTTCCTTGTAAGTTTTCTTTTGTTCTGTGCTGTGCACTTTTTACTTTGTTCTTGTTTTCCTCTTATTTTATTATTACCTGCAATTTCCTTATTGTGGAGAGTTTTCTTTGTCAAAGTATGTGGTAACCCTTGTATGACTGAAAAGATAAGTTTGTGGGAGCTACATATGATATATAGAAGTAAAGCTCAGGGTTGCATAGCCAATAAAGGAAAGACCAGAGGTGTTAAGCTCAAATAAAAAAGGATCCCTGAAGGGTTCATATTGACTAAAAAACTACAAATTCATATTATATATGTTGTACCATATTTTTGGTTATCTTGCTGAACATTTCTCAATTATATTATAATCTGGTTCCTGACACATTCAGTGTGGCTTGTGGTCTTTGAGTTTGATACCTCTGGTCTAGACTTCTCAATACTCTAAATAGTTTACTCCTTAGTAAAGATTCTTGGTTGATAAAAATTCTATCAGAGGCACTTTATTATGCTAAACAAAAACAGCAAAAGATCCTACTTTGCTTGCCCTTACAACCTGGAGTCAGGAATATTTGCCTTTACTCTAAAAGGCTTGCTTTCTTCACTTCTGCTTTTTGGAACCCTAAATCTCCTTAAGGTATTATTCAAATATCACCTCTTTTAAGAGGACTTTCTTTCCTAATTTCTCCAGTTGTTCATACATCTCTCCTTCATCATGGATTAATTTTGTATCTATCCTGAATTTATTCTCCTCTTAAGACATAAACTCTGTGAAGGAGAGATTATCTCTTTTGTGTTTGAATTCCCCATCTACCACAGTCCCTGATATATAGTAAATGCTAATCAGTACTTTCCTATTCATTTCACTGTTTTGAGTCAGCCAATGAGTCAAAAGCATTTATTAAGTGCCCACTATGTGCCAGACACTACTAGGTTCTGAGGATACTAAAAAGAAAAAGGTCCTTCCTCTCAAGATCACAGTCTAATGGGGGAGTCACCAAGCAAACACATATGTACAAATAAGATTTATATACATACACACGAGTGTGTATGTGTGTGTATGTGTATTAGAAGTAATTAGTTAGAGGAAAAGCATTACCATTAAGAGGAAGTCAGGTGGGCGGAGTCAAGATGGTGGAGTAGAAAGACGCATGTATACGAGCTCTGAAACCACAACCCATAGATTTAATGTAAGAAGAGCTCCCCAGAAGTTCTGGATCACTGCAGGGGGTGCAGAAACATAGTGGAAGAGATTTCCGATCCAGAGAGCCCTGGAGAGCCATTCCCAGGCTCCATCGCGCCCCAGAAAGCGGACCCCACCCCAGCGCTGCCCTGGCCATGGCTCCAGAGAAGCTGATCTGAGCAGGCTTCAGGGACGGAAGCTCCGGCGGCCTGGAAGGTCCCTCCGCCCACAGACTCTACAGGTCAGTGAGAGATAAGCTTGGGCAGATCGAGACAGGGGCAGGGTGTCTCCGTGGCTCAGGTCCCCTCGGGAGGAAGCAGCAGAGGCAGAGGCGGGGGTGGCGGCAGAGGCAGCAGCAGGCGGCCGCGGTGGCCCAGGACTCCCCCAGCAGCAGGCAGGATCTTCATTACTGAAAGTCTCTGCATAAACCACCTGAAGGAGCTGAGCCTGGGAGACAGCCCTGCCCCACCCGTTCCATTACTGAAGGTCTTTGCATAAAGCCCCTGGGGGAACTGAGCTTGGGAGGCAGCTCTGCCCCCACCCCAGCACCAGAACTAAAGCTCACATTGAATAGCAGCCGCACCTGCCACGGAAAGCCCATTTGAATCTCAGCCCCCAAGCACTAGCTGGGCGGATCTAGGCAGGGGTGGACAGGAATCTCAGAAGTCAAGTAACTGGCTGGGAAAATGCCTAGAAACGGGAAGAAAAATAAGACTATAGAGGGTTTTTTTGAACAGATGCAAATGATCCCAACTTTCAGATCTGACAACGACGAGGACATGTTCTTACCATCAGGGAAAGACGTGGAGGGCGGGGCCTCGGTACCCCAGACATCCCAGGGGGATGTCGGGTGGGCTCAGGCCTTGGAAGAGCTTAAAGAGGATTTTGAAAAGCAAGTTAGACAGGTGGAGGAAAAACTGGGAAGAGAAATGAAAGAGATGCAAGAAAAGTATGAAAAACAGGTCAATACCTTGGTAAAGGAGACCCAAAAAAATGCTGAAGAAAATAACACCTTGAAAAATAGGCTCACTCAATTGGCAAAAGAGGTTCAAAAAGACAATAAGGAGAAGAATGCTTTCAGAAGCAGAATTAGCCAAATGGAAAAAGAGGCTCAAAAGCTCACTGAAGATAATAGTTCTCTCAAAATTAGAATGGAACAGATGGAGTCTAATGACTTTCCGAGAAACCAAGAAATCACCTAACAAAACCAAAAGAATGAAAAAATGGAAGAGAATGTGAAATATCTCATGGGAAAAACAATTGACCTGGAAAATAGATCCAGGAGAGACAATTTAAAAATTATGGAACTACCTGAAAGTCATGATCAAAAAAAGAGCCTAGATATCATCTTCCATGAAATTATCGAGGAAAACTGCCCTGACATTCTACAACCAGGGGGCAAAATAAGTGTTGAAAGAATCCATCGATCACCACCTGAAAGAGATCCAAAAAGAGAAACTCCTAGGAACATTGTGGCCAAATTCCAGAACTCCCAGGTCAAGGAGAAAATCTTACAAGCAGCCAGAAAGAAACAATTCCAGTATTGTGGAAATAAAATCAGGATAACTCAAGATCTAGCAGCTTCTACATTAAGGGATCGAAGGGCGTGGAATAGGATATTCCAGAAGTCAAAGGAACTAGGCCTCAAACCAAGAATCACCTACCCAGCAAAACTGAGTATAATACTTCAGGGGAAAATATGGTCTTTCAATGAAACAGAGGACTTTCAAACATTCTTGATGAAAAGACCAGAGCTGAAAAGAAAATTTGACTTTCAAACACAAGAATGAGAAGAAGCATGAAAAAGTAAACAGCAAAGAGAAGTCTTAAGGGACTTACCATAAGTGAACTGTTTACATTCCTACATGGAAAGACAATATTTGTAACTCTTAAAACTTTTCAGTATCTGGATAGTTGGTGGGACCACACACACACATGTACACGCATGCATGCACACACATATACATATGCACACACATACAGAGACAGAGAGCACAGAGTGAATTGAATAGGATGGGACCATAGCTGAAAAGAAATTAAGGTAAATGGTGAGAGAGAAATGTAGTGGGAGGAAAGAGGGTGAAATGGAATGGGGTAATTATATGTCATTTAAGAGGCAAGTAGGAGACTTCTTAGTGGAGGGAAAAAGAGGAGAGCTGAGAAAAAAAACCCAGAAGTTTATCCTCATCACATTTGACTAAAGGAAGGAATAAAATGCACACTCATTTTGGTATGAAAATCTATCTTACAGAATAGGAAAGTGGGGGAGAAGGAGATAAGCAAGGGGGGGGTAATGGAAGGGAGGGCAAAGGGAGGAGGGAGCAATTTGAAGTCAACACTCTTGGGGAGGGACAGGATCAAAAGACAGAAGAGAAACAATGAGGGGCAGGATAGGATGGAGGGTAATTCAGTTAGTCTTACACAACACGACTATCATGGAAGTCATTTGCAAAACTACACAGATATGGCCTATATTGAATTGCCTGCCTTCCCAAAGGGAATGGGTGGGGAGGGAGGGATGGGGAGAATTTGGAACTCAAAGTTTTAGGAACAATTGTTTAGCATTGTTGTTGCTACTAGGAAAGAAGACATACAGTTAATGAGGAATAGAAAGTCATCTGGCCCTACAGGACAAAAGAGAAGATGGGGACAAGAGAAGGGAGGGATGACAGAAGAGAGGACAGATTGGAGATAGGAAAATCAGATTGCTTGGTGTATTGGGGTGGGGGGAGGGGATAAAAGGGGAGAAAATTTGGAACCTAAAATTTTGTGAAAACGAATGTAAAAAGATAAATAAATAAATAAATATTAAAAAAAAAAAAAGAAGTCAGGTAAGACTTCCTACTGAAGGTGCGATTTTAATGGCCCCAAAAGAAACCAGGACATAGAGATGAGGAGGGAGAATATTTCAGTCATGGCGGACAGCCCGTGAAAACGCAGTCATCAGAAGGATTGTTTTATGGAAGGAAGTATAAGTATAGTCACTGTCACTAGATGGCAGAATACATGATAAGACCAGAAATGTAGGAGGGAGCCAGGTTATAAAGGCTGAGTTTTGAAAACCAAAAGTACTTAGAGAAAACCAAGAATATCCATTTATCAGGGCGTCTTTTGGACAGTATAGCCTAGTAGCCTTTGTAACTACATATGTCTGCAATAGACTGAAAAGACCAATGGACCAACATCAAATTATTGGATTAGAGCTTGAAGGTCATTGGAGATCATCTAGCCCAACCCCCTCATCTTACAGATAAGGAATGAAGCCTAGTGAGATGTAGTTATTTGATCAAGATCACATGGTCAATAAGGTTTCTTTTTTGCCTCTTTTTTAATCTTAATCTATTTATTGTTAGTTTTCAACATTCATTTCCACAAAATTTTGAGTTCCAAATTTTCTCCCTATTGCTCCCCTCCCTCCACTCCACAACATTGTGCATTCTGATTGCCTCTTTCCCCAATCTGCCCTCCCTTCCTTCACACCCCTCCTTTCCCTTATCCCTATCTTCTCTCTTTTCTTGTAGTGCAAGATAGATACTCCATTACTTGTATTTCTTATTTCTCAATTGCATGCAAGGAACAATTCTCAACATTTGTTCCTAAAACTTTGAGTTCCAACTTCTCTCCCTTCCTCCCTCCCTCCCCACTCATCCCCACTGGGAAGGCAAGCAATTCAATGTAGGCTATATGTGTAACTTTGCAAAAGACTTTCATAATAGTCATGTTATGTGAAACTAGCTATATTTCCCTCCATCCAATCCTGCCCCCATTAATTTTATTCTCTCTTTTGACCTTGTGTCTCCTCAAAAGTCTTTACTTCTAATTACTCCCACCTCCCATTTGCCCTCCCTTCTATCATCCTCCCTACCACACGTATCCCCTTCTCCCCTACTTTCCTGTAAAGATTTTCATTCTAAATTGACTAAACATTCTAAATGTTATTCCATCCTTAAGTCAAATGTGATGAGTGTAAACTGCCCTTTTTTCTTCTCACCTCTTCCCTTTCCCCTCCATTAAAAAACCTTTTCCTTGCCTCTTTTATGAGAGATAGTTTGCCCCATTCCATTTTTCCCTTTCTACTCTCAATATATTCCTCTCTCATCCCTTCATTTTATCTTTTTTCTTTTTTTAATATAAATTTATTTATTTAACTTTTTACATTCATTTTCACAAAATTTGGGATTCCAAATTTTCTCCCCATTTGTCCACTCCCCCCACCCCAATACACCAAGCATTCTAATTTCCCCTATCACCAATCTGCCCTCTCTTCTATCCTCCCTCCCTTCTCTTGTCCCCATCTTCTCTTTTGTCCTGTAGGGCCAGATGACTTTCTTCTATTCCCCATTAGCTGTATTTCTTATTTCCTAGAAGCAAGAACAAATACTCGACAGTTGTTCCTAAAACTTTGAATTCTAGCTTCTCCCCATCCCTCCCTCCCCACCCATTCCCTTTGGGAAGGCAGGCAATTCAATATAGGCCATATCTGTGTAGTTTTGCAAATGACTTCGATAATAGCCATCTTGTGTAAGACTAACTCTATTTCCCTCCATCCTATCCTGCCCCCCATTGTTTGTATTCTCTCTTTTGATCCTGTCCCTCCCCAAGAGTGTTGACTTCAAATTGCTCCCTCTTCTCATTGCCCTCCATTCCATCATCCCCCCTACCCTGCTTATCTCCTTCTCCCCCACTTTCCTATATTGTAAGATAGGTTTTCATACCAAAATAAGTATTCATTTTATTCTTTCCTTTAGTTGAATGTGATGAGAGTAAACTTCATGTTTTTTCTCAGCTCTCCTCTTTTCCCCTCCACTAAAAAGTCTCCTGCTTGCCTCTTCTATGAGAGATAATTTACCCCATTCCATTTCACTCTCTCCTCCTGCTACATTTCTCTCTCACCATTTACCTTAATTTCTTTTAAGATATGGTCCCATCCTATTCAATTCACTCTGTGCTCTCTGTCTCTGTGTGTACGTGCTTGTGTGTAGGTGTGTGTGCATACACGCATATACATGTGTGTGTGTGTGCGTGCGTGTGTGTGTGTATGTCTGTGTGTGGTCCCACCAACTACCTAGATACTGAAAAGTTTTAAGAGTTACAAATATTGTCTTTCCATGTAGGATGTAAACAGTTCACTTTTGGTAAGTCCCTTATGACTTCTCTTTGCTGTTTACTATTTCATGCTTCTTCTCATTCCTGTGTTTGAAAGTCAAATTTTCTTTTCAACTCTTGTCTTTTCATCAAGAATGCTTGAAAGTCCTCTGTTTCATTGAAAGACCATATTTTCCCCTGAAGTATTATACTCAGTTTTGCTGGGTAGGTGATTCTTGGCTTGAGTCCTAGTTCCTTTGACTTCTGGAATATCCTATTCCACACCCTTCGATCCCTTAATGTAGAAGCTGCTAGATCTTGTGTTATCCTGATTGTATTTCCACAATACTGGAATTGTTTCTTTCTAGCAGCTTGCAATATTTTCTCCTTGACCTGGGAATTCTGGAATTTGGCCACAATGTTCCTAGGAGTTTCTCGTTTTGGATCTCTTTCAGGCGGTGATCGATGGATTCCTTCAATACTTATTTTGCCCTCTGGTTCTAGAATATCAGGAAAGTTTTCCTTGATCATTTCATGAAAGATGATGTCTAGGCTCTTTTTTTGATCATGTCTTTTGGGTAGTCCCATAATTTTTAAATTGTCTCTCCTGGATCTATTTTCCAGGTCAGTTGTTTTTCCAATGAGATATTTCACATTCTCTTCCATTTCTTCATTCTTTTGGTTTTGTTTGGTGATTTCTTGGTTTCTCATAAAGTCATTAGCCTCCATCTGTTCCATTCTAATTTTGAGAGAACTATTTTCTTCAGTGAGCTTTTGAACCTCTTTTTCCATTTGGCTAATTCTGCTTTTGAAAGCATTCTTGTCCTCATTGGCTTTTTGAACCTCTTTTGCCAATTGAGTGAGTCTATTTTTCAAGGTGTTATTTTCTTCAGCATTTTTTTTGGGTCTCCTTTACCAAGGTATTGACCCGTTTTTCATGCTTTTCTTGCATCTCTCTCATTTCTCTTCCCAGTTTTTCCTCCACCTGTCTAACTTGATTTTCAAATTCCTTTTTGTGCTCTTCCATGGCCTGAGCCCATAGGATATCTATTTCAGATGTTTGGGATACAGAAGCCTTGACTTCTATGTCTTTCCCTGATGGTAAGCATTGTTCTTCCTCATCAGAAATGAAAGGGGAAAACATCTGTTCCCCAAGAAAGTAGCCTTCTATGGTCTTATTTTTCTTCCCTTTTCTGGGCATTTTCTCAGCCAGTTACTTGACTTCTGAGATCCCTCTCCACCCGCACCTAGATCCACCCAGCTAGTGCTTGGGGGTCTGAGATTCAAATGCTGCTTCCCAGCCTCAGGGCTTTCAGTGGCAGGTGGGGCTGCTATTCAGGGTAAGATTAAATTCAGGTTCTCAGGTGGGGGCAGGGCTGCCTCCCAGGCTCAGTTCCCTCAGGGGGTTTATGTGGAGACCTTCAGTAATGGAGTGGAGCTCCTGCCTGCTTGGGGAGCCCAGGTCTGCTGCTGTCCCTGTCTCCACTGCTGCCTCCCGAGGGGGCCTGAGTTATGGAGATACCCCGCTCCCCTCTCAGCCAGCCCAGAAGTCTCTCTCCCTGACCTGTAGTGCCTGTGGGCAGAGGGACCTTTGCGGCCCCGGAGATTCCGTCCCTGAATCTGCTCGGATCTGCTCCTCTTGGGGCCACACAGCCAAGGCACGGCTGGGCTCTGCTCTGGGCTCAGTGCACGATGGACCTTTGGTGCTGGTTTTTCAGGGCTCTCTTGAATGGAAATCTCCTCCACTCTGTTGTTGTGCAGCTTCCACTGCTCCAGAATTGGTGGGGAGTTCTTTTTACAGGAAATTTATGGGCTGTGGGTTCAGAGCTAGCATATGTGAATCTTTCGACTCCACCATCTTGGCTCCTCCCCCCCATTTTATCTTTTTAGATACCATCCCTTCCTATTCAACTCACCTTGTGCCCTCTGTTTATATATGTGTGTGTATAATCCCTAAGACTACCCAAATACTGAGAAAAGTTCCAAGAGTTACAAATATGATCTTTCCATGTAGGAATGTGAACAGTTCAACTTTAGTAAGTCCCTTAGGATTTCTCTTTGCTGTTTACTTTTTCATGCTTCTCTTGACTTGTATGTTTGAAAGTCAAATTTTCTATTGAGCTCTGATCTTTTCATCAAGAATGTTTGAAAGTCCTGTATTTCATTGCTAGATCTTGTGTTATCCTGATTGTATTTCCACAATACTCAATTTGTTTCTTTCTCCTTGACCTGGAAATTCTGGGATTTGGTTACAATATTCCCAGGAATTTTTCTTTTTGGATCTCTTTCAGGAGGTGATCAGTGGATTCTTTCAATATTTATTTTACCCTCTGCTTCTAGAGTATCAGTTCAATTTTCCTTGATAATTTTATGAAAGATGATGTCTAGGCTCTTTTTTTGATCATGGCTTTCAGGTAGTCCCACAATTTTTAAATTCTCTCTTGGATCTATTTTCCATGTCAGTTGATTTTCCAATGAGATATTTCACATTATCTTCTATTTTTTCATTCTTTTGGTTTTGTTTTGTAATTTCTTGGTTTCTCATGAAATCATTAGCTTCCATCTGCTCCATTCTAATTTTTAAAGAACTACTTTCTTCAGTGAGCTTTTGAACCTCCTTTTCCATTAGACTAAATCTGCTTTTTAAAGTATTCTTCTCCTCATTGGGTTTTTGTACCTCTTTTGCCATTTGTGTTGGTCTATTTTAAGGGTATTACTTTCTTCAACATTTTTTGAGGCTTCTTTAGCAAGCTGTTGACCCGTTTTTCATGCTTTTCTTGCATCTCTCTCATTTCTCTTCCCAATTTTTCCTCCACCTCTCTTACTTGATTTTCAAAATCCTTTTTGAGCTCTTCCATGGCCTGAGACCATTGTATATTTATTTTGGAGGTTTTGGATACAGAAGCTTTGATTTTTTTTTTTTTATGTCTTTGTCTAATGGTATGCATTATTCTTCCTCATCTGAAAGGATGGAAGAAAATACCTGTTCACCAAGAAGGAACCTTCTACATTTTTATTTTTTCTCCCTTTTTTAGGCATTTTCCCAGCTAGTTAGTTGACTTTTGAGACCTTTGTCAAGTGGAGGGTATACTTTAGGGACCTCTAAATTCTCAGTTCCTCCAAGGTGGCACAATCAAGGGAGAGGAGCTTACTTCTCTCTTGGCCTGAGTTCTTGTCTGGGAGCTACCCCAAGGTTTTCTGTCCAGAATCTGTGAGTAGAATTCCCTGTCCAGAGTCCCCACCAGCTCTACCCCATCAGCACTCCTCCTCACCCTAGGACTGCCACTCAGGGCTGAGATTCGGATCAGTGGCTCAATTCCCCTAGGGTCTTTTAGGGTGAGGGCTCCAAAAATGGATGCTGCTGCTGCAGTGGCTGCTGCTGGCAGGGCCAGACAGAGCTCCCCTCTCACCCAGATAAAAGAGCTTTCTCACTGACCTTTGAAGCTCTCTTTGGTGTTTGTGGGTTGAGGGCTCTGAGAACCACAGCTGCTGTCAGGAATTTCCCCCCTGAGGCCTGCTCTGGTCCTATCTCTGCCACCCTGCTCACATCAAGGCTAGGCTGTGCTCCATTCAGTGCCCAATGTGATAGACCTTTCCTGTTAGCCTTCCAGACTGTCCTGGGCTGCAAATCTCTTTCACTCTGTTGTTTTGTGACTTCTGAAGCTCTAGAATTTGTTTAGAGTCATTTTTTACAGGTATTTTGTGGACTATAGGGGAGAGCTTTTACAGGTCCATCCTTCTACTCCACACAGTCAATAAGTAGAAAAATCAAGATTTGATCCTAAGTATGCTAGATTTTAGATTTCAAGAACTTTCACTCAGTTGATTTACATACAAGGTACACTGAATAATATAAAAAATATGTAGATATATTCATAAAATAGATATAAGAAAGCATGTGTGCACTAATTTGCCATGACCTGGGTCTTTCTCTGGCTTAGGTAAATGACTTCACATTTGATTACTTCCAGGAAGCCAACTCTATCTAGAACTTGCTCAATTACTTGCTAGTCCACAGATGTTCAGGTGTATACAAAAGAAAACAAAGAAAGTTAAGAGCCTGTTAATGCACAAATCTAGACTAGGTCAGTTGTTCAGTCATTTTTCAATCATGTCTGACATTTTGTGACCCTGGGTTGGGGTTTTCTAGGCAAAGATATTGGAGTATTTTGGCCTTTCCTTCTCCAGTCCCTTTTACAGATGAAGAAACTGAGGCAAAAGGGTTAGAAATTTGCCAAGGTTTCTACAGCTAGTATTTGAGGATAGATTTGAACTCATAAAGGTAAATCTTCCTGATTCCAGGCTGTATGGGCAAGCAAAGTAGGATTTTTTGCTAGTTTTGTTTTAGTCTAATCAAGTGCCTCTGATTGAATCTTGCCTTTATCACACAAGAGTCTTTACTAGAAGTAAAGTGCAGAAACAAGAGGTTTTCTTAAACTAGAAACAGTATAGGTATTTGTGTTGTTAATGTGATTAAAGATCATCCCCACTCATTAATGGGCCTACCCCTTAAAAGGGAGTTTATTAGGCAAGGTTTGTAGGAAGGCCCATACCTCTTGTTAATGAGGCCCTGGTTCTCTGGGTTAGGATGCCCTCTGCTCAAAAAAGGTATAAATACTCTGAAGGTGAGGTTTTACTTTGGGGATTAGTTTTTAGAAGAAGCTTTGTGTGCCCAATGAAATTCTGGGAAGCTGCTAAGGAGCCACTACCTCTACCCCTTCCCTACCCCATCCCTGCCTTGAAAAGTCAGATGTTGGTGCTTCCCTCTCCCTCTCTGGAAACTGTGGTCAGACAGTTGGACCTGTCTGTTGATTTGTGATATATGTATTGCTTATGTTAGACAGTTTGGAAGTGCTGTCTGTTGATTTCCTGAACTAAGTGAATGATATAAGTGCTTGATTAAAGGAGATTTTTAACCCCTCAAAAGTGGCTTTTCCTTTTAGAGAAGCAAATCAAAGAACCTCTGACAGCAGGCCTCCCAGTGTATGTTGGAGTGCTTACTGATACACAGGCCTGGTTCTTTAGCCACTGCACCACCTAGTTGCCCTTAGAGTACTACAAAGATTATTAGGATTCCTTTGGAGTCAGGGGCTATGTTCATCCTCTTCCCTCCACAGGAAGGGACTTAATCTCACTAACCTGCATCACCAGGTGATATAATTCCAGTATAGAATACTATCCTAATCCTAACATATCCATAATAGTAACCTTAGAAAATTCAGTCTCTATCTGGGACCTGGAATCCTTAGCCCACTGTTTGAAACAACATGATACATCATGAAATTATTATTATTTTGGTCTTCCACAGCAAGAAAGACCTTCAAGAATTAAGGACCTACATCTCAACTGTTCTGAACTTGGACTTATCTCCAGGCATACCTTCCTGCAATTGAAATCCTCCTATCAGGGAGCATTCCTCTGACTAAATTACTTCTTAATGCATATTCTCAGCTGTTCACCTTTTTCTGCATTAATCAATAAGGAATCAAGCCCAGATAGTTTGACAGCTATTAACTGAAACAATGTGAAGGTATTGTCAAGGCTATCATTGTTCCTGGAAGTCTATTCAGGTGTCTGAAACTAAGTGCACTATTTTGAGACTTTATGTATTTGGGGCAGCTTTGATATTATCCATTCTCTAATAGTATACATGCTCTTTTGAACATGTCTATATAATTAGGAGCTACCTTACTATTCACTTACAAAGAATAAAATCCATCTGTTTCTGGAGAGTGATATATTCAGACACAGGAAACAGCAGAGAGTCCAAAAGCTCGAATAATGATCTCTACAGCACCCTGCCTTTCTTTAGTAGTGTGATATAATGGAAAAGGAGGCTGAATTTGGAGTTGAAACACTTGAGTTCAAATATCTTCTCTACTCTTACCTATTTGTGTGACCTTGGGGAAATTACTTCAAAAGTCTTGTTCTCATCTGGTAAAATGAGAGGGGTTTTCTAGTTCTGAATCCTTTTAACAGACACATATGTATCCAGTAAATATACATATGTATCTCACACAGAGAAACATAATACAAAGGCAGTGTCAGATAGTTAATAAAATTATTGGACTTGAGTCAAAAGGCCTGGATTCAACATCTGGTTCTGACATCTTTAATCTCTCTCTACCTCTCTATTTCTCTGTCCCTCCATCTGTCTGTCTATCTATCTATCTATCTATCTATCTATCTATCTATCTATCTATCTATCTATCCATCTTAGAGAAGTCACATAGATGCTCCAAGTCTCAATTTCTTTATTTGTGAAAGAGAATAATAAAAACTGTACTACCTGCCTCACTGGGTAATAGATATAATAAAGCAATCCGTGAGTGATGAAAGAACTCTTTTACTGGTCATCTTCTGTTGTTGTTGTCAGTTTTCAGTCGTATGCAGCTCTTCTTGGCCTCATTGAGGGTTTTCTTGGCAAAAATACTGGAATAGTTTGCCATTGTTTTCTCCTGCTCATTTTATAGATGAGAAAACTGAGGCAAACTTGGTTATGTGACTTTCCCAGGGTCACAAATCTGTTAAGTGTCTGAGGCCAGATTTGAACTCAAAAAGGTAAGTTTCTGACTTCAGGACCAGCATCTGTGCCACTGTACCATCTAGGCTACCCTTATTCCCCTCTTCCTCTTTTCCCCTTGCTGTTAATGAGGACAATGAGTTTCAATGACATCTACTTTCACGAACTGTTACTGAAGACACTGCTAAAAGTCGAAGTAGAGAGATGTTTTCCATGGCACATATATGTCCTCAGTGTGCAAAGTGGGTTGGGGCCCCTGGCTTTCAGGAGTTCTGAAGAGATCTGCTCCTCTCAGGGTAGACCTTGGTCAGGTGACAAAGAACCTGAACATGGCTCAAACTCAGATAATTTCTGGCTGACTGGACCATAGAAACTCTGCCATTAGGCTCTATCCTTCAATTAGACCTGAGCCCTGGCCTGCATGGAATAGGTCTGCAATTGAAACATCAAGTACCTTGGACAGCTCTCTAGTCATAACCATCAATGAATACTGGAGCTTATCCCAAGGCTCTTCTCACTCTCATTTGAGAGATAAGGAAGCTGAAAGTAGTGACCTGACCAAGATTACACAGGAATAAATTGCAGATTTGGGATTTTTAACCTTGATACTCTGGTCCCAGAGGCCATGCCCTTTCTACTACTATATGACCTCCAAATGTACTAATGATTTGCCCACCTTTTCTCCTAGTGTTAATATAACTGTCCTGCAGATTGTAATTCCCACATGAAAAATCAAAATTATATTTTCTCAACATAATTAGTATTTCCTCACAAAAATAAGCCACAATCAAGTTGCTATTTGGAATAGGTTGTCTGCTTATTTCTTCCATTCTCCTGATTCACCTCCTATTCAGTCTCAGAAGTAGAAACAGACCTAGGGGTCCTTTGTTTATAACTACTCCTCAGCCCTACAGCAATGTCTTTGTTAACTTTTCTTCCTTCCTGGGAACTTCAATTTTTGCTGCTCATTTGCTTAATTACCTCGATTGCTGATAGTCACAAAAAACCTAAAGATGTAACAGATGGTGCCTTGGGATAGATGTGTGTTGTGCATGCAGAACTGTCAACACACCTATCTCAATCCCATTTTAACTTTCACATTATGTCCCCCTGTGGATTGTTGGCAATGAACTAAGCTGATGTGTGTTGCAGTCTCCCAGTTTCACAGCTAGCTTGGTAATTCTTTTCCCCTCATGTGCCCTTTTTCTTCCACTCCCACACATTATTTGGCTTCCAAGTGCTTAGATAATGATCTCTGTAGCATCTTTAAAGACTATTTCACCTCATTTAAAATGTACCATGAATGATGGGGATTTGATAAATTAAGTAATAATAAGAAAACATTTTCAATATTCTGTAGTTTTCCATTAAGCTCCCAAAAAATAGCTATTATAGAAGCACCATTTGCTCCCCATAGTTAACGATGTGTTAGCCCTGCTTTCATTAAAAACCTCATTATTCAAAGATTTATAACTCAACCCAAGAAATCGCCTCTGAAGTTGGAAATAGATCCTTCCTGAGCTCAAAAGTCTGCTTTTGCAACATGAAAAAGAAAATAGCAATGAGGAGGGTGGATGACAGAATCAAGATTATAAAAGACCTTGACAGACCAGAAAGATTGGCCAGAGATTAGAGGAAAAATTTAACAGAGATAGATTTAAAGTTCTAACTTTCTGTTAGGTTAATAAAATCAATTGCCCAACTATACCATGGGGGAGACCTTACTTGCCAGAGGGTCACATGAAAATGACTAACAGGTTATGATTGACTAGAAGTTCAATATGATCTAATAATTTGATGTGGTTGCTTTAAAAAAAAAGGCTAATTTGACCTTGGACTGCATTAATAGAAGCACAGCAACTAAATTCCAAAGAAAGGAAAATTATACTCTGCTATACTCAGACTCTATCTAGAGTGTTGTATTCAGTTTTGTATCACATATTTTAGAGAAGTATCAACATGATGGAATGCTATCAGTAGAAGGCTGCAAAGATATAGAAAATATAGCATAAGAGAAAGTTGGAAGAAGTATTTAGCTCAGAGAAGAGAATTATCTGGTAGTAGACATAATTCTTATATTTAGATATTTGGAAGACTATGATTTGGAATAACCAATATATTGTTATAATTATAGAAGACATACATAGAAACAATGGTGTAACAAGAAGGGAGATTTAGATTCCCAGATTTCAGGATGGAGAACGCACCTAAGAATCTGTTCTACAATATTGCCAACCAATGGCTATCTGTCCTCTTCAGTAGTGTCAAACTCATGGCCCACAAAACTGAGTGTGGTCTACATCAGACTAAAATACAATTTGAAAGTGTTTAGAAAAATAAATAAAATAAAATGCCACATAGATAATTATCATTTGTGGTTTTCTAAGTGAATATGGACCTGCAGGTATTCATTTCCATTTGAATTTGATACCACTGCTCTACTTGGACAAGTCCAGTGACTTATTGAGTCTGACCACTCCACTTTTGGCTAACTCTTGGAAACTTTTCCTTGCAACATGCCAAAATCTGCTTTTCTTTAACTTCCATCTACTATTCCTAGTTCTTTCCTATGGGGCTGAGTAGTAAAAGTCTAATATTTTTTTACTCTATAATACTTGCAGTCAGCTCTGGACAAGTAGGAATGAGAGAGCTCTGGTAACTTAAAGCCCAAAGTCTCTGGTGTACCAAAGACTCACCACCACCTCCAGAAGAATTGCCAGGAGCAGAGCAGACATCTGCACACAATATTTGTAGATCTGACCAAGGCTTTTGACACTATTAGTTGTGAGGGTTTATGGAAAATTATGTCAAAATTTGGTTTCCTGGAGAAGTTCATCAATATTGTATGTCAATTTCATGAGGGTATGTTTGCCTGGCATCTGGATAATGGACAGAATTCTCATGTCTTCCCAGTCACCAGTGGAGTGAAACAGGGCTGTGTGCTTGCTCCCATTCTTTTCGGCATGATGTTTTCAGCTCTGTTGACAAATGCTTTCAATGAGGATGAACACAGAATCAAGGTCAACTACCATAGTGATGGTAAGTTCTTCAATTTGAAAAGGCTACAAGCCAAGACCAAAGTGGAGGGAGCAGGATGCATTATTTTCTGTTTGCAGATGATTGTGCACTCAATGCAGCCTCTGAAGCTGAGATACCACAAAGTATGGATCAATTCTCTGTTGCCTGTCCTAATTTTGGCCTAATAATTAACACCAAAAAGACACAGGTGCTCCATCATCCACCACCACACCATCCATATGTGGAACCATCGGTTACAACAAATGGAGTTTTGAATGCTGTGAATAAGTTCACTTACCTTGGTAGTGTACTTTCCAGGGATGTACACATTGACAATGAGGTTGATACACACATTGCCAGAGTTAGCTCACTGTTTGGGAGGCTCTGAAGAAAAGTTTGGGAGAGAAGAGGTATTAGGCTGACTACCAAATTGAAGGTCTACAGAGCTATTGTGCTGACTTCATTGTTATATGCCTATGAAACATGGACAGTCTACCAGTGCCATGCCAGGAAACTGAATCGTTTCCATTTGAACTGTCTTAGGAAGATTCTGAGGATCACATGGCAGGATAAGGTACCAGACACTGAAGTCCTTGCTCACTCTGAACTGCCAAGTGTTCAAACTATGCTTCAGAGAGCGCAGCTCCGATGGGGTGGTCATGTTGTTTGAATGCCAAATGTACACTTGCCAAAAAGACTATTTTATGGAGAACTTTCATGGGGCAGGCGATCACATGGTGGCCAGAAGAAACGATACAAAGATACTCTCAAGGTCTCTCTCAAAAACTTTTTATTTGACTGTGCAACATGGGAGACACTGGCACATGGGAGCATGGCTTGCCCACATAAGAAGAGGTGCTGTGCTCTTTGAGAAAAGCAGAGTTGAGACAGCACAAAGTAAATGCAGGATGAGCAAATTTGGGATATCTACCCCAAATATTCACACAAACTATCTGTGCCCAACCTGTGGTAGAGCATTCTGAGCTCATATTGGTCTGATCAGCCACAGGCAGACACACTGAAATTTCACTTTATAAAGGTGATTTCATTTTGGTCCTCTTCAAAGATGAAGGACAACAACCAAGAGTTTAACTTAGAGCCACTAGCTGGCACAGTGGATAGAGAGCTAGCCTGAAGTCCGGAATACTCATCTTTACGAGTTCAAAACCAACATCAGATGCTTACTTGCTGTGTGACCCTGGGCAAGTCACCTTAACCCTATTTGCTTCAGTTTCCTCATGTAAAACGAGCTGGAGAAGGAAAGGGCAGACCATTCCAGTATCTTTCCCAAGAAAATTCCAAATGGGGTGAACAAAGAGTTGGGTACCACTAAACAACAATAGAGTTTAACTCATTCTGTTTGAAAAATCTACATTAAATATTGGGTCAAAATTCTAGTACCAAAATACTGCATCTCTTGTTTAGAATCATTAGCTGTTAAGTTAAAATACTTTAAATATAGTGTTCTTTTTATCTTTACAGAACTGAGATGATACAAAAAAACCTGAAACAAAACAAAATAAAAACAGGAATGAAATAGGGCAGGAAAATTCTCTCTCTCTCTCTCTCTCTCTCTCTCTCTCTCTCTCTCTCTCTCTCTCTCCCTCACTGCTCTCTCTCTCTTTCATTTGCTTACCTAGACCAATACACATCGTTATTCTTTTGCTGTGTGCATATTGGTCTACTTTTAGTCTGGATTCATATTTTAAGCCTAGATTACTATAGGCATCTCCACACCATACTTTTCTATTGTGTATGTTTGTGTGTGTTCTCTATAATCTTCATGAGATGATCATCTTCATCCATAATCATGTAGGGGAAAGTGCCACACACTACTTCATTTTCAGGACAGATTAAGACTTATTAAGACTCATTTTCATTTATTTTTTGCAAGATGTGGTGGTGGTTAATGCATAACTATGTATGGGGGCTTCCACACATTTCTCTGTATTAAATGCTAAAATTGAAAGATTGTTCTATTCTTATCAGGTTTTTATTGCCCAATATTTTCAAATATGTTAATTTAAATTCTTACATGTACATTCCTAGGAACTATTATTGATTTATTTAGGAAAAAACCCTGCATCATTGTTTTATTTTAAACAAGGATTTCATGAACAAAGAAATCCCTGGTGCCATTCTCAAAACTTAATGCATTAATCCCATATGTTACTCACTGGAAATCTTAAGTGGATCAGATTTAAAATTTGGCCATATAAGCAACATAAACATTCATGTAGTCAATTGGAAATTGAAGCAGGGGTAGGGGTAGAAGGAAACTGACTCCTGAATTTTGTGGCCTCTTAAAATGACTGGTTTAATTTATTAAAATGTGAAATTTACATGCAGTTATGATGTTTTAATTTAGTAGTCAGAAAATAGTGGTGAAACATTGAGTTACCAATATTTTGCAGCAAGTATAGAAATGGAGGTTGAATGAGTCCAATGATTTATTTTTTATTCCTCCTGCTAAGAGAAAAGAGTTCTAGTGCTTTTTTTTCTTTAAAAAAAAAAGATTATAATTAAGAATAAAATAAAATAAACCTTCCCAGTTCCTTCAAATGGTAACATTGTGACATGGTCTCCAGTTCTCTCAACATTTTGGTCACATTTTTCTAGATATATTTTCAGTCTTCTCTAGGCTTTACTCCTAACTTTCTCTGTCATAACATAGCAGCCTTCTCATCTTGAAAGTTTACTCTGCCCCTATGGCCCCTTTCTCTGATTAGTTGGTTCCTCCAAAAACCACCATTTTAAGGAAATTGTCCAGCCAGTCCAGCCATTTTCTCCCTTCTATCATATTTCTCTTCCCTCCTGAGTGCATACACATCTTCTCCCTCTCCTGTTTTTCAGCTTCCTTTGTGTGCTGTCTTTTCCCTCTAGAATGTAAACTAATTAAGGACAGGAACTGTTTGTTTTCTTATTTGTATCCTGAGCACTTAACAGTGTTTGGCATATAGTAGGTGTTCAATAAATGCGTGTTGATTTAACTTACTTTGCCTTGATGATTCCATAATCATAGTCATTTATTCCACTCCTTCTACTCCCCTCAAAGTTATAGTTCTATTAATAAGGAAGATGAGTTTTAATGACATCCTCTTATCATGAGCTGTTACTGAAGATAGAGTCAAATTAGGAGTCATAGGAATATTTTCCATTGCATGAGTTCCCTTCCCAACATGGGCAGCAGACTAAGGGCTCCAGCTCTCTGCAACTCTAAGGATTCCTAAAGGATCTCCTAATGAGAGTCCCTCACGCAGGAACATAATCTTCCTAAAATGTGGCACCTAGACCTGAACATAATGCAATATATATATTATCAGAACTAGAGAAGAGTATGGTGAAATTCGTGTATAATCAATATCATATTGCTTATTTTCTCTGGGTAGGGGACGTATGATAGGATGGGAGAGAATTTATAGCTCAAAATTTAAAAAAAGTATCTTTAATTTGCTAATTGGGAAATATTTAACAAAATTAATAGAATATATTTTTAAATAAAAAGAAATGAGTACAGTGAAATTATAACTTTCATTCTAGATTCTGTGCATCTTTTAATAAACATAGGATAACATTAATATTTTTAGAGTCCATGTTAGGCTGTTGATTCATTCTGAATTCATTAAATTCATCAAGTCCTTTGGTTATTTTTTTACAGAAATTCTTGTTGAACCATGCCACTTTCATTTTGTATTTGTGAAGTTGATTTTTTTTGTAGTCAAGTGTAAAACTTTACATTTATCCATATTAAATTCCATCTTATTAGATTTGGCCCATTATTCTAGCCTGTCAAGATCTATTTTCATCCTAATTCTGTCACATAATGTATTAGCTGCCCACCCAGCTTAATATAACCTGAAAACATGTCAAGTATAGTTTGTGTGCCTTCATCCAAGTCTCTGATAAAAATATTAAATAGCACAAGGCCAAGGAGAGTTTCCTGGGTCACTCCCTAGAAACCTCCCACCAAGTTGACATTAGCTGATTAATAACCACTTTAGGATCTAGTCATTTAATCAGATCTAAATCCATTCCACTGTACCAACATTTAGTCCACACCTCTCCATTTTACCCACAAAGACAGCAGGAAAATTTTCCAAATACCCTACTGAAATCTAAATATTCTATGTTTATAGCATTCCTTTGACTGACCAATTTAATAACCCTATCGAAAATATTCTTCATAAAACCATGCTGGCTTTTAGTGATCAAAACCCACCTCTTCAATAATGTGGCCTAGAATTTTTCTGTAATAGAAGTCAATCTCATTGGCTTACAGTTTTATCCCTTTGTTAAAAACCCAGACAATTTTGTCCTTCAACAGTCTTGGACATCTTTTCACTTCTTCAAAATTTTTCCAAGGTCATTGACAGTGACTCAGTAATTACCTTTTTCAGTTTCCTAAAGACTCATGCCTTCCTTCTTATGTGGCTCCAAATGTTTAGCTTCAGCATAAAAGGAACACATAATAATTACTAGCCTCAAATTAATTGGGCTAATATGCAAATCAGTGAGTTCTTCATCACTGGTCACAGAGGTCCAGAGACTAGATGCCATTTGTCAGGGTTGCTATAGAAAAGATTCCCATATTTGAGAGGGAGATTGTAGTAGAGGGGTGGGGGATGAGGGAGGAAGTTCTACCAAGGAACTAGGGCAGAAATGAAATATCAGTAGTTTCTGGAGAGATAGTTCCTGGCTCCAGTCTCAGAGAGCCAAGGTATAACCTCTAAATCTAAGAACTGACAGCTCCTGAGAGAGGAACCATGCAGTTCGAGAGGAGAGCTCCAGAATTTGTGGCATAAATGACCCCTAAAGATGGAGGAGCAGCAGGGAATCAAAAACCATGATGTGAAGAGCCAAAGATTTTAATTTTGTATACTTTTACTACTATGAGTTATTTGGATAGGATTGGTGTGATGATAAGGAATTTACACATTTATTAGCTGCTCTTGTGTTTCCATTTCATGAGGAGCGCAAGAAAAGTGATCATATCAACATAAATGAAGGAGAATTATGTTGATCATTCCTGGGTTACTATAAATCCCATATGTTTTTTCCATATTGTTTATTAGCTATGGTGGGTCACTTTAGATATTTTTTAAAATTTCTATTGCGGTGGAATAAAAACTACCCTATGCTTTGCTATGTTGAATGTTTGTGTAGGATGTGGGGGAAACTTTCACTTGCATCTGTGAAGACCTAGACAAAGCTACACTCAGAAAATTTCCTGGAATTTCCTAAAATTCTTTTTAAGGTACAATGAATCACAGGGTTAGCGATATTTGGAGGATAACCCTCAGGATTAGACTTGTTTTGCCCAGAGGCCAGAGCACTAGTTACACTTAACAAAGATTTTTAGAATTAGAACTACTTAAGAAAAGAATGTACTTCTGTTAGGCAGTAAATTCTTTGTCATTGAAGGTATCCAATCAGAGAATGTCAACGATCATTTAGGGGAGATTCCTACATTTGGGTGGGAGGTTGGATTAGATGAGCCTCTGAGGCCTCTTCCAACTTGAAAATTCTATTATATCATACTATCAGATGACATAGCCATTACTGACAAAGGGCTAACCTGTTGAAAAGTATTTTCCCCTGCAATCTCTTAACTCAAAAATAGGAGTGTTCATAGCAATTTCATTTGACAACTGAATAATCCTCTCCCTGAGTTAAGCCCTTTTCAGAAATGAAAAGAAATTGTTAAAATGCCAAGTCATTCAACTTTAAAATCTATCTGAGCCTGAACAGTTCATTAATTCAGACATTTTCACAAGGATGTGTGACAGATCAATGGGCACTTTGCTCGTGTCTCTGCCCTGAAAGAGGGAGGGGAGTAATCTAAAATTGGTACAGCCATAAAGTTTGAACCAAATCAAGACCTTTTCAAAACTGTCATATTCTATCAACATCACCAAGGAGCTACAGAACAGTGTCCCCCTGAGGGAAGAGCTGCCTTCTCTCTTCACATATCTGTCAAGAGTTTATCCTGTTCAGCCTGCCTTCTTTTGACATGACAGTCTAGTAACAAGTGACCAAAACCCAGTCTTTGTTGGAGCGGCAGTATCAAGCAAACTATTTTGATGTAGACATATTCTTGTCTGTCTCCAAAGATGTCCAAACCTACTAAGGCAGAAAGTCCTTCACTTGGGTTCAAAATTTGAGATGCACAAATAAAGATGGGGAAGGAAAATCTAACTGGAAAGTAGTAATTCATGAGAAAAAAATTCCAGGGTCTTAGTGACTTGAAATCTCACTAATCCATATCAGTGTGATGTGATAACCAAAAGAACTAATTTGTCCCTAGGTTACATTAACTGAAGAGTAAGAGAGATTGATAAGCCTACTAAATTCCTCCTGTGTGTACAAATTGTGGACAATTTGGCTATCAAATTTTGGAAGAGATATTGAAAAGTAGGAGCAACTCTGAAGAGGGAAGCCCAGATGATGGAAGAAGGGGAAGCTAATCCAAATAAGAATCAATTAGAGGAACTAGGAAAGCTTAGCCTAGAAAAAAGAAGACGGGTGACATGATAGTAGTTTTCAAATACTTGGAAATTTATCATGTGAAAGAGCTGAATGTTTATTCTATTTATCCCTTGGGGGAAGAATAATGATCAGCAGGTAGAAATTATAGAAATGCAGACATCAAAACAAGGTAAAAACTTCCAAAGGATATATGGCTGGTCCAAAATTCAAAGGTCCCCTTTACCATAGATATTAGAAAAATCTATGTGGGAAGATTATAGACAGGATTCATGATTTGGGCCAGAGTTGTGCAAGATGACTGCTGGGGGGTCCTTTCCAGAGCTAAGTTTTTATGATTTTACTTTTAGATGGAAGAGAAGATTAGAGTCTAGTGGGTAACACACTCTTAGTCTGATCGTCTTCAACTTTGACTCCCACTGAGACTCTCTCCATCCAAGTCAGTGAATGAGTCACTCATGTTACAGGGGTTTCATGAAATGATGAAGCATTCTTCTGAAGTACTTGGAAAATAGGAGCTATGGAATCATAATATTTCTGAAGATAAATAATACAGTGGAAAGATACCTGAGTAAGAAGTCAATAAATTTGGACCCAATTATACACAAATTTCTTTGTCCAAGACAGACATGTTATACCCAGTTATTCTAGACCCAGTTATAACAAATTCTCTTCCTCCCTCTTTCTCCTCCCATCTCCCTAAGATGGTAAGCAATTTGTCATGTTATACATATGCAATCATGCAAGACTTATTTCCATATTAGTTATGTTGTGAAAGAATAAATAAACAGAAAAGTCACAAAAAATAAAGTGAAAAATAGTATGCTTTCATCTACATTCAGATTCTATTAGTTCTTTCTCTGGAGGTGGATGACATTTTTCATCCTGAGTCCTTTGGAATTGTCTTGGTCATTCTTTTGCTAAGAGTAGCTAAGTCATTCACAGTTGATCATCATAAAATATTGCTCTTACTGTGTACAGTGTTCTCCTATTTCTGCTCACTTCCCTTTGTATCAATTCATGTAAGTCTTTCCAGGTTTTTATGAAAGGGTTTAAAAGCCAAAGCAAGCCCTCTGAAGGCAACAGGAGGGTCTTGGGGTTTGTTTCAGTAAATTGGGTGAGACCTATGCCTTAGGAAAATTTCTTTAGCATCTTTACAGAGGATGGATTGAAGTGAGGCCAATCTCCTTCTAAGGATGCAGAAACTATAGTCAACAAAGGGCAACAAAAAGGACTTTTTGTAGTTTTGTTTTCTTTTTTGTTTGGCTATATTGTGAACATGAAAAATATTTAAAAAGAGATAGGAACAGATAAAACTTAGAGAAGAAAAACAAGGCTTCGTCTTGGGCTGCCAACATTCAGGGAAATCGACCTTCCTCTGCAGACAGCCTAATTTCCTCCCCAGAGAAGGTTTCCTTCCTCTAATGATTACTATTCTCATACTTCGCTTTGTAGTTCTCCACTGATCACATTCTTATGTGGTAATGATTTCTATGTCTTGTCCATATTCATATCCATGTCCTTATCCATTTCCACATCACATGCCATATTGATAGCATATCTTTGATAAGACCAACATTCTTGTTTCAACCCACAATGGAGAGAAGGTTATTTTTCCCCTTTTCTGCCAAGAGGGCACCTGTAGCTGGATGGACCTCTATGACACCCTTCCCTACCCTATTCCCAACTGTTTTTGCTCAGGTGAGAATATACTTCTATATTTTCTGCTTGGGGTAGCTGAGATGCTGGGGAGAGAGCTGAGATATTCCACTCTTATTTTGTTTATTTTTTTTCTTCTAAGGAAAATGATAATTACATTAGGAAGAATAGATTCATTGGCAGTGGAAATTCAAGATAAGTAAAAAGATGATTGGGCAGCACCTTAGCTATCTTTAATGAGTTAATGTCACCCACACATGAGCAAACTATGTTCCAGGGTCCTGAAAGGACTGAAAAATTGTCAGTAATCTTCGAAAGATTATAAAGAAAAGTAAATGTTTCACAGCCCTGGAGAGGGGCAAATGTTATCCCATTTTCCAAAATCAAGAAAGGAGTGAAGTCTGCATGCTATAGACCGATGAGTCTGATTTCTGTTCTTAGAAAATAAATTAAACTATGTTGACAAAGAGGCAGTTTGCCAGCACTTAGGAAGGAAAGCAATGGTAGCAAAGGAAGGAAACCCAGCATTATTTCTTCAAAAACAGGTCATATCAGACCAAACTAATGTTTGTTTCATTGGCCAGAATAACTGAACTAGTGGATCAGAACAATGCTATCAATACAGTAGACTTAGATTTCACAAAGCATTTGTCAAAGTCCTCTTGCTATACTTATGCAAAAGAGAGTTTGGATTAGATGATAGTATGGATGTGTGCTTTCAGAACTGGTTAAATAGCTGGATCCCCTCCAAAGAGACATTATTGTAAAATACCCAGAGCAGGGATGGGGAACCTGCAGCCTCAAGGCCACATGTGACTCCCTAAGTCCTCAAGTGTGGCTCTTTGACTGAATCCAAACTTCACAAAATAAAGTAAAAAAATAAATCCAAACTTTATTCTGTGAAGTTTGGATTCAGTCAAGGGGCCACACTTGAGGACTTAGAGGGCCACATACGGCCTCGAGGCTGAAGGTTCTCCACCCCTGACCAAGAAGACGGTATCTGGTGAAATAGCCCAGAATCTGACTTCAGTGATCAGACAAAGGAATAAATGGTGTACGTATCCAATTTTCAGATGATAAACAAGTAGCTTGGAGGTAGGTGACAGAGTTGGGATCCAGAAATATTTTTGTAGTTGTTTTTGTTGAATTATTTTTCAGTCATGTCCAACTTTTCATGATCCCATTTGGGGTTCTCATGGCAAAGATACTGAAGAATTTGCCATTTTCTTCTCTAGCTCATTTTACAGATTAGGAAACTGAGGCAAAGAGGGTTAAGTAACTTGCCCAGGGTCAAACACCAAGTAAATATCAGAGGACAGATTTAAACTCAGGAAGATGAGTCTCTCTGACTCCAGACCCACTACTCTTTCAACTACACCACACTTTGGCAGGCTAGAATGATTGCTAAACATAAGAAGATGAAATTTTACAGCAATAAATGTAGTTTTTCATTTGACTTCTTTTTAAAATTTCTACTTCACAAATATAGGACCAAGGGTGTGTGGTCATATAACATTTTCTGTGAAAAAGATCAGGGGATTTTAAATGGATTCTAATTCAACAAGGGTCAGCAGTCTAACATAGCCAAAGGAGGGTAATATTAACCTACACCCTTTTAAGAAAAACATGGAGCTCATAAAGAAGAAAGTAATCATTTCTCTGTATTCAGTTCAGATTAGATCACATCTGGAGTATTGTGTTCAGTATGGGTCTTCATGTTTTGTTGTTGTGTTTGTCCTTTTTAGAAGAGGGCAATGACATTAGGGAAAAATGATGACATGATTTGCAGTTGACTTTGATTTGAGGGAGGGAGGGCTGTGCAAGGTCAGCAGTATCATGTTTTAAGAAAAGCATGGATAAACCAGAGCTTGTCCATAAGAGGACCACTAAAATGGTGATAGACCCAAAGCTCAATCCATTTGAAGACTGATGTCTAGCCTGGAGAGGAGACAAATTTGTAGGACATGGGATAACTCTCTATCTTCAAGTCTCTGAAGGACTGTCATATGGAAGAGCAATACTGATTTGTTCTGCTTGGCATCTGAGGGGAGAACTGGGAGCAATGACTGAAAGTTCTAGCAGGACAAGACAGTATCCTCCTTCTAGAAATTTGAGCTATCCCAAAGAGGAATGAGCTACCTAAGGAGGTGGTAGATGCTGCTTATTGAAGATCTCTTCAAGAATAGGCTAGATGAGCACTTGTTGAGTATGTGGTAGAGAGGATACTTGTTCAGGAACCAGAAAGAGCACAGAGCCTCTAGGTTCCCTTCCAGGACTTAGGTTCTGTGATTTCATGGCTCTATTAATGAGTTCTTCTGAGCAGAATGGAATGAATATATGCTACATGAATCCCCGCACACATCTTTCTTACTTCCACCAAAATCCTACTTCAAATCTTGATGGAGGTTTGGAGGTGACTCTTAGTTCTTGAAGGCTCTGCCAGTGAAATAGGGCAGATCTCTCCAAATTCAAAAGGTTTCAAGTATAGACCTAATGAGGTGAAGTATTTTTATTGTCTCAATGGATAGAGTGCCAGGTTGGAAGTCAGAAAGACTCCTCTTTCTGAGGTTAAATCTGGCTTTAGATGCTTATGAGCTGTGTAACTCTGGGCAAGTCATTTAACTCTGTTTTCCTCAGTTTCCTCATCTGTAAAATGGGATGAAGAAGAAAAAGGCAAACCACTTCAATAATTTGCCAAGAAAGCCCCTAACAGGTTTACAAAGTGTTGACCATGACTGAAAAACAACTGAACAATTAATCACCAGAAAGCTGGCAACAAGGTGATAATTTGGGTGAGCTTTAAAATTTTGTTTTAATTTGTTTTTCATGTTGTCTCCCCATTAGACTACGAGCTTCTTGGGAGAAGGGGTGATTTATTGCCTTTCTTTGTAGCTCTGGTGCCATTTCTGGCATATAATAAACAACTTAATAAATGCTTGTCAAATTGTTTGCTTTGCCTTAACATTTTAGGAAGGCTATTTTCCAGATTACAGAGAGATTGTGATCAGTCATGGAGGGAGTGGAGGAAGTGGCCCATAATGAAAATCATGAATCCTTGAAGTATTGAAACATTTCCTTCTTAAATTGGTTGTAGCATTGTTTGTCCATAATCTTTATAACATATTTAATGGTCTTCAAGGCTGTTTACCTGCAGAAAGTATGAAAACTTCAAAAGGAAGAAAACAAAGGGGAAAAGGCTGAATAATGCCTCCAGAATAAATAATGCTTCACATGGAAAGCCAAAAACTGAAAATGATAAGTCAAGATGAATTTATCCAGGGTATTACAAGTTATGTATAGAAAATACAATTCTACTCATGTACAAAGCATCAGGTCTAATCTCTTATCCAATAATTTATCAAATGCCTTAAGGTTATTTCGACATCCATCAGGATCCAAGTAGAAATAATTCATGCCTTGCAAAATGTACAGGCTAGATCTTCAACTCTTTTGCCTTCTGCTCCTAAGAGGGATCCTGCCAACTGCCTCAGTGCAAGCAGTTGAAAAAAAAAGACCTTGTCAGCAAAACTGGGGCACTAGTTATCTTGGAGAATAACGGAAGCCTCTTGTCTCAGTGTAGGAGATTAATGCTACCTCCATGGAGTGGACTGTGATATCTTGAGGAAATTTAATATCTGAGTCCAAAGTTTCAGTAATGGACCTTTGAGAAAATATAGTTCTCCCGAAACTTCGTTCTGTGCTCACATGTGATAGGTGATATAAAAAGAACCCTTTATTATCGTACACCAAAAGGCTCTGCTTTGATATTTTATACAGAAACTAATATTTATAAAATTGATGCAAGGTACAGTTGTCTGTCTTGATGTGTCTTCTGGGATTGGGAGTATAGAATAAATACCACCCAGGAATATGTTGGGTATTTAAAAGAAGGTGAAGTGACCAATAAAGTACCTTTTCAGGAAACACTAGTGAATAGAATTCTCTAATTCCTAAACAGATACAAAATGAGACTTAGAGCCATCAAGTAATATGGCAGCAAGCCCTTTGGAGGGGCAGATATGACGTGTTTAGATATTCCGATGCAAGGAGTGTACCATTTAACTTCCTAAACTATTTTTTTTTTGTTTTATCAGTGACCTAGGGTCATAAGATTAGAGATTTAGAATATGAATGAGGTGAAGTGTCTTCATTGTCTCAGAGGATAGAGTGCCAGATTGGGAGTCAGAAAGACTCTTCTTCTTTACCTTAGAGGTCATCTAGTCCAATTCACCTATATTGTAGATAAGGAAACTGAGGTTCAGAGAGATTAAAGAATTTGCTCAAGGTAACAAAGGTAGTAACTATCAGAATCAAGACTTGAACCTAGATTTTTCAACTCCAAGTTCAGTGTTCTTTACATGACACCATTCTGCCTGAGTCCACTTTAAATAATGATTTTATTTGCATTTATAAAACAGAGCGCAAAAGAATATAAAAAAAATTACATAGTTTGGAAAAAGATTTTGAAAATGTAAAAGTGGGGGGGGGGGGTCAGAGCCAAGATGGTGGAGTAGGACAACCTGCTCTAGCTCTCCCCCCACAGCCCATAAAATACCCTTAAAAATGACTCTAAACAAATTCTAGAGCAGCAGAAGTCACAAAACAACAGAGTGAAAGAGATTTCTAACCTGAGACAGCCTGGAAGACTGACAGGACTGGTCTCAGAGTGGAAGGCAGCCCATCCTGGGCCATGAAGCATGGACAGAACTGGAACAGGATTCAGGGTATGGAGTCATAGATGGCAGCTGCAGTTCCCAGATTTCTCAACCCACAAGTGCCACAGACAGCTTCAAAGGTCAGTGAGAAAGGTCTTTCACCTGCTTGAGCCCCGGCCCCAGGGCGGCAGCAGCCACTAGGCAGTACCATCCACTTTTGGAGCCCTCAACCTAAAGACCCTGGGGGAATCAAGCAGTTGAACTGAGTCTCAGTCCTGAGTAGTAGTCCTGGGGTAAGGAAGAGCTCTGGTGTGGTGGAGCTGATGGAGGCTCTGGAGAGGGAATCCTATTCACAGATCCTGGGCAGAAAAGTGCTTGTGGATGCTCCCAAACCAGAGTGCAGGCCAGGAATGGAGTAAACTCCTCTCCCTTGATTGTGCCACCTTGGAGGACTAGAGACCTTACAGGTCTCTAGAGTATACCCTTCCCTTGACAACTCAAAAGTCAAGTAATTGGCTGAGAAATGCCCAAAAGGAGGGGTGGGGGGGGGTGGAAATAAGACTATAGAAATTACTTTCTTGGTGAAAAGGAATTTTCTTCCATCCTTTCAGATGAGGAAGAAGAAAGCATACCATCAGAAGAAGATATAAAAGTCAAGGCTTCTACATCCAAAACCTCCAAAAATATATGCAATGATCTCAGGCCATGGAACAGCTCAAAAAGTAAGAGAGGTGGAGGAAAAATTGGGAAGAGAATGAAAACAATGCAAGAACACCATGAAAGACTAGTCAATAGCTTGTTAAAGGAGACCCAAAAAATGCTGAAGAAAATAATACCTTCAAAAATAGACTAACCGAAATGGTAAAAGAGGTTCAAAAAGCTAATGAATAGAAGAATGTTTTAAAAAAAGAATTAGTCCATTGGAAAATGAGGTTCAAAAGCTCACTGAAGAAAATAGTTCTTTAACAATTAGAATGGAGCAGATGGAAGCTAATGACTTTGTGAGAAACCAAGAAATTACAAAACAAAACCAAAAGAATGAAAAAAATGGAAGATAATGTGAAATATCTCATTGGAAAAACAACTGACCTGGAAAATAGAACCAGGACAGATAATTTAAAAATTATTGGTCTTCCTGAAAGTCATGATCAAAAAAAGAGCCCAGAACTCTTCTTCCAAGAAATTATCAAGGAAAACTGCCCTGATATTCTAGAACAAGAGGGTTACATTGTTACACATGTATGACCTATATTGAATTGCTTGTTTTCTCTCTCAATGATGGTGAGTGGGGAGGGAGGTAGAGAGTATGGAATTCAAAGCTTTAAGAATAAATATTCAAAATTGTTTTAGCATACAACTGGAAATTAAGCTATACAGGCAATGGAGTAGAGAAATCTATTTTACCCTACAGGAAAATCGAGGGGAAGGGGTGTATGGAAGAAGGGTGGGTAATAGAAGGGAGGAGAGACTGGAGGAAGGGGTGGATGCGGTGCATGCTGCCCTGGGGTAGGGGGTGGGGAGAAATGGGGAGAAAATTTTAAATTCAAATTCTCGTGGAAGTGAATGTTGAGAACAGGAAAAAAAAATAAATTATATATTTAAAAAATGTAGAAGTGCACTTGGTTGTGGGTGTTATGGGTAACATGGGAAGTGATCACATTTAGTGAAAGAAGAGTCCTTCCTCTTCATTGCCATAATGGGCAAATTTTATTGCGACCCTATTGTGTGTGAAGCACTATGCAAAAAGGTGCAGGCACTGTGTTTCCCTTCAAGTCACTCATAACCTAGTTGAGAACTCAGAATAGATACATGTATGCGTACACATACTATATATAATGCATGCAGCATGTACATATGTATACATATAAATAAACATAGATAAATTATGACTCATGATATCACGGATCAATGTCAAATGAATTAAGAAGAAAATAATCTGGCCAAAGGGGAAAATTTGTATTGGGGATAGGGTAGGAAGTAAGATTGCATAGGTAGTGTAAAGGGAAAGCAGGGAGGACCTGCGAGCTTGGTTGTGGGGTTTAAGTTTGATGGAGCAAGGAATGGGCAGCCACAAAAAATTCTTGAACAGGGGAAGGACATAATAGAAAGTGATGTTTTAGGGAAATGATTCAGATGGCAGTGTGTAGGATAGATTAGATAGAGGGAGAGAGACAGAGCACAGAAGGACAAGTCATGATGTTATTGTAAGATGAGCACAAGGAAATAAAAGCCCAGATTGGGGTCTGGGTTCATTGATCTCCATAAATGATTTATCTTAGATTGGGGTTAGGTTGTAGTGGGTAATTTAGGATGAAGGGTAAAAGGAAATAGTAATATGGTGGAGCAGTGACACAAGGATTGAATATGACCTTATGTTCATAAAGAGTCTAAGTCAATTCTATAAGATGAGGCACTTTGTGGAGGGGGCCGGTAGGAGGGAAGGAGGTTTTAATTTATCCATAGCAACCTTAGTCCTATTTCCAGGTATTCTTAAAAATAGCTGTGTAACCTTGAGAGTTTTTTAATTCCATCCAATTCCATTCAATTCAATAAACACTTACTAAGCACATGCTATATATAAGGCCCTGTGTTAGGTGCTGGTGATCCAAGGTTAATTAAAAAAAATGAAATGTTCTCTGACCTCAAGAAGCCTCCATTCTGAGGAGATACAACATGTATACAAATAAATAAACACAGAGTAATGCAGGGTAGTTTCAAGAGGCAGAGAGTGCAGTCATCCAACACTCATCCCTCTACCCCACAAGGTACTCTGTGAGACAATGACACTGGCCTCCTTGCCATTCCTTGCTCAAGACCCACCATCCGTCTCCAGACTTCAGGCATTTTCACTGACTGTCCCCCATGCCTGCAATTCTCTCCCTCTTCTTCTCTGTCTCCTGACTTCCTTCAAGTCTTTCTAGTCCCAGTTGATTATCTCCAATTTATCCTGCATGTAATAACTTGTTCATACATAATCATTTGCATGCTGTGTCCCCCCTTAGACTGAATTTCTGGAAAATCAGAACTGTCTTTTGCCTTTCTTTGTATCCCTAGTAGTCATCCCAGTATCTGTCATACAATAGGCAACTGATAAATGTTTACCGACTGCGTGGATCAGGAAAGACTTCATGTAGGATGTAGGATATGAGTTATACTTTAAAGAGATGTCTGGATTCTGTGATATAAAAGACTAATGAATGCATTCACTCTACACATGGAGGAAAACAATGAAAGGTAACTGAGGGGACAGATGAAATGTCATTAATGGTAAACCAATTTGACTGTAACATGGAGTGTAAGAAGAAGAGTCACATGAAATAAAATTGTAAATGTACATGGAAACTATATTTTGGAGTCTGAACTCCCCAGAAAGTAAATGGTCAAAGAATGTGAAAAGGCAATTTCTAAAGGAGGAGAGCCAAGATAACAATCATAAGAAAAATGTTCCAAATCACTAAGAATCAGAAACATACAAATTAAAGCAACTCTCAGGTTCTATGTGACTCCTCAGGTTGGCAAAGATGACAAAAACAAAAAGTTGGCAGGAAATAGGCATATTAATACACTGGTTTTATTGTATTTATTTTTTATTGTTTCTAATTATTTATTTCTAGATTTTGACATTCATTTCCACAAAATTTTGAGTTCTAATTTTTCTCACCATCTCTCCCCTCCCCCACCCCCTAATACTGTGCATTCTGATTACCCCTTCGCTCAATGTATCCTCCCTTCTCTCACACCCCACCCTTCCCTTATCCCCATCTTCTCTCTTTCCTTGTAGGGCAAGATATATTTCTATACCCCATTACCTGTGTTTCTTATTTCCCTGTTATATGCAATAATAATTCCCAATATTTGTTTCTAATACTTTGAATTCTGACTTCTCTCCCTCTTTCCCTCCCTACCCATTCCCACTGAGAAGGAAAGCAATTCAATACAGGCTATATATGTGTCATTTTGCAAAAGACTTCCATAACAATCATGTTGTGTAATTCTAACTATATTGCCCTCTTTTCTTCCTCTCATTTGACCTTGTCCCTTCCCAAAAGTGTTTACTTCTAGTTACTTCCTTCTCCCATTAGCCCTCCCTTATATCATCCCTCTCACCCCACTTATCCCCTCCTCCCCTATTTTCCTGTAGTGTAAGATAGATTTTCATACCAAATTTACCAAGCACACTATTACTTCCTTAAGCCATATGTGAAGAGAGTAAGCTTCACTTTTCCCCTCTCCCATTCTCCATTTTCTCCTCCATTAAACAAGATTTTTCTTATCTCTTTTATGAGTTATAGCCTGCCCCATTCCATTTCTCCCTTTCTCCTCACAGTATTTTCCTCCATTTTTATTTTATTTTTTTATGGGTATCATCTCTTCTGATTCAACTCAACCTGTACTCTCTATCTATGTGTGTGTGTGTGTGTGGTGTGTGTGTGTGTGTGTGTGTGTGTGTGTGTGTGTATAATCCCTCCACCTACCCAAATAATGAGAAAATTCTCAAGAGTTACAAATATTATCTTTCCATGTAGGAATGTAAACAGTTCAGCTTTAGAAAGTCTTTTATGGTTTCTCTTTCCTGTTTACCTTTTCATCCTTCTCTTGATTCTTGTGTTTGAAAGTCAAATTTTCTACTCAGTTCTGGTCTTTTCATCATGAATGCTTGAAAGTCCTCTATATCATTGAATGACCATTTATTGTCTTGAAGTATTATACTCAGTTTTGCTGGGCAGGAGATTCTTGGTTTTAATTCCAGCTTCTTTGACTTCTCTTTTCAGGTCTCTTTCAGGAGGTAATTGGTGGATTCTTTCAATATTTGTTTTGTCCTCTGGTTCTAGATTATCAGGGCAGTTTTCCTTGATAATCTCATGGAAGATAATGTCTAGGCTCTTTTTGTGATCATGGCTTTCAGGTAGTCCCATAATTTTTAAATTGTCTTTTCTGGATCTATTTTCCAGGTCAGTGTTTTTCCAATGAGATGATTCACATTTTCTTCTATTTTTTCAAACTTCTGGTTTTGTTTTCTAACTTCTTGGTTTATTTCATAATCAGTAACTTCCATGAACTTGATTCTCTCTTTTAAAGAACTATTTTATTCAGTGAGCTTTTGAACCTTCTTTTCCATTTGGCCAATTCTGCTTTTAAAGCCTCCTTCTCCTCATTGGTTTTTTGGACCTCTTTTTCCAATTGAGTTAGTCCTTCTACAGTCTTATTTTTTTCCCCTTTTTTTGGCCATTTGTTACTTGACTTCTGAATCCTTTGTCAAGAAGAGGGTCCTAGTGCTCCTCCTCTCCCCAGTACTGTGCTCAAAGCTGAGATTCAGATCAATTGCTCAACTCCTCCAGAGATTTGGGTGGGAGTGGGGCCACCACTGAGGGCTGAGGTTCAGATCACTGCTCAATTCCACCAGAGGCTTTAAGCTGAGCTGCCTGGACAATGGACCCAGGCTGCTTCCATGACCAACATAGCTGATACTGCTGCCTGGGGCCAGTGCTAGGGGAACCCCATTCCCCTCTCTCTCCAGACTGGAAAAACTCTCCCACACTGACCTTTGGAGCTTTCTTTGATGCTTGTGGATTGAGGGATCTGAGGCCCTCCCTGCTGGGAATTCTGCCCTGGAGGTCTGTTCAGGTCCTGTTACTCCCAGTGCTGCATGGCCAGGGCTGGGCTCTGCTCTGCTCAGCATCCTGCAAGGTAGACCTTTCCTGTTGGCCTTCCAGGTTATCTTTGGCTGGAAAACTCTTTTGCTCTGTTGTTCTGTGGCTTCTGCTGCTCTAGAATTTGTTGAGAGTCATTTTTTATAGGTATTTTGTGGGCTGTGGGGGAAGCACTAGAGTATATGCATCTTTCTACTTTGTCATCTTGGTTCCACCTTCATATTAACATACTGTTGATGATAATGTGAGTTGTCCCTGTTACTCAAAAATTCACTCAACATTGCATTACTTTTGATCTAGTGATAACAATACTTGGTCTATACACCTCCCTCCTAAAAAATTAAAAAAAGGAAACAAACGCATGCATGTTTGTATACATATAGACATGTTTATAGCAGCTCTTTGGTGGTAAGGAGACACCCACCAATTGAAGAAGGACTAAATTAAGATATGTGAATGTAATGGAATATTATTGCATCATAAGAAATGATAAAAAGGCATTGTTCCAGAGAAAAGTGGGAAGACTTGTTTGAACTGATGCATGGTAAAGTGAGCAAGACCAAGAGAACAATTTATACAATAAAAACTATTATAAAGAGAAAGAAAATAATTTGGAAGGCTTAAGAGCTCTAATCAATTCAATGATGAATCAAGCAAGTTTTCAGTGCAGTGATAGTCAAAGCAGGTTACTCACCAAATAAAGGAGGTGATTTAATTAAGATAGAGTGAGATATGCATGTTTGTAAATGGTCAATGTGAAAATTTCTTTTTCTTTGATTATAAATATTAGTTCCAAGTGTTTTTTTTTTTGAGAGGATGGAGGAAGAATAGAGCTAGGGATAGGTTTCCCTCTCCACAAAATAAGAACAGGAGGAAGGATAGAAGGAATACTAGACAAGGAGGACAGCTTTAAAAATTACGTGTTAAATTTATTAGCACTTAAAAATAAAAACAAGCTCTACAAAATAAAATAATGTACTACATGTCAGTGTTCTTTTCCTTCTTCATAAAATGAATTGTAGAGGATTTCAGAAATTCTGTGTACCTATACTTTGAATTTATTTTGAACCAAGTAATAAAAAAAAAGATTGTAAAGCAAACAAACACAAATGTCTGACTGAGGAGTTAGTATTTTATCCTAGAAGTAATAGGGAGATGTTGAAATTTTTCCCAAACACAGATAAAATAGTCAGAGGTGTGCGAGTACAATACTCATTTGGAAGTTTGAGGAATGTATTGGATGACTGGATAAGGAAAGGACTGGAGCAGGCCGTTAAGAAACTATTGTGACAGTTCAGCCAAGGGGTGATGTAAAGTGTTTCTATGACTGGTTAGATGGTAATGGATGTAAGAGAGTTTCCAGAAGAAAAATGAATAAAACTTGACAACTAATTGGAAATGAGTATTGAAGGAGATGGAAGAGACAAGGATTAGTGCTTGGTTGTGAACTTGAGTGACTAGAAGGAAAATTGATGCCTTCAACAGAAATAGGGAAGTTTGGAAGAGAGATGCTGGCATATGATTCAGGAGAGAGATTTGGAGTAAATATATAGATTTGGAATTTGTCTGAATAATTAAAGCTATAGGAGCTGAAGAGTTGATGAGATATCCAAGGGAAAGATCTATTATGCATTTGGTAGCTATTTTCAATGCAGTTTCTCATCCTATTTTCCCTCCTGAATTTTGCTTTTACTATACAAAAATGTAGTTGATTTCTGTGAATTTATTTTGTGTACTACTACTTAAGTAAAAATTAAATAATTAAATTAATTAAATTATTGTTTGAATTAGGTTCTTTGCTGATTCTCTAGGTGTTTGTTTATTCTTTGTATTGCTTGTTCTCTAGGTGACTGTCATGTCAGCAAATAAAGATAATTTTATCTCCTCTTTGCTAATATTTCTGGTTTAATTTCATGTCTTGTCTCCCCACTCCCTAGGTACCCCCTTACCAACCACTTTGCTGCCCGGACCATTCCTCAGAAGTTTTAATTCTTTCATTTCCAGAACTTCTGCCCTGAGCCACTGGATTCATCTAGTCCACTATTGTAGGCAGGTCCTGGCCGTGTTTCATTAGACTCCCTAACTCTGAGGTCATCTTTGTACCAGTCTCCTTACTTTCTCATGCATACCCTTGTGCCATACCTTTTGCAAGAGGTCTTTCCTGGTTTTCTCAGCTGCTAATATCTTCAGTTTTCAGATTGCTTTCATCTTCTCTGCTTATATGGACCTGGCTAATATCTCTCCCATTAGAATGCATCCTCCTTGAGATGGGGACTATTTTTTGGCTTTCTTTGATGTACCTATGTACCTAAAACATAGTAGGTACTTCATAAATGCTCAGTGATCAAACCAACTCTGTCATTCTTCTCAGAAGGGGTATTTTTCCTACTTCCCTATGGTTCTGTCCACCATCTTTGTGGCTTTCTCAATTATAGTACCCTCCCAGATCATCATTCCTCGTGTTGTCTTCTCTTTTTAGAATTTTTTTCACTTTTTTTTTTTAATATTTTTACTTTTGCATTCATATCGCTAGCTCTTAAGTGTTTGGCCCATTGCAAATGCTTGATTGATGCTTTTTCTTTCATTAACTTATTTGTCCCTTCATTATGGTATTTCTGGAGCTATGTCCTATGATGGCAGGGACTGGGCGAGAAGTTATGCGTGATCTATTCATTGGAAAGGTTTCTAGTATTGTAATTAATTGTAATTGTAATTAGTGCTAGTTTAAAAATATATAAATATATGCACACATATATACATATATGCATATATTCCACATATATATATATATATAAACATAGTTATATTAAAATGATCCTTCTTTATCTTTGTTTTTTAATGTAAATAAGTAAAATATTTTGTCAAGGGCTTTTTCTGCATGTATTAATATAATTTTGTGGTTTAGGAAATTTTTGTTTTCAAGGTAATTATGTTCATTGGTTTCCTAATATTTGGACACCTTTATATCCCTGGTATAAATTGAACGTAGCCATAGTAAATTTTTGGCTAAAAGGGAAGAGAGAACTTCAAGGAACTCCCATACACAGAATGAAATTTACCAAAATGAAAGTGGGTAGAGAGCCAGACTGGAGTCAGGGAGATGTCTTTCTGATTTCAAAATTGTCCTCAGACACTTCCTTGCTATGTGACCTTAGGTAAGTTACTAAACCCTATTTGCCTCAGTTTCCAAATCTGTAAAATGAACTGGAGAAGGAAGTGGCAAATCTCTCTAGTATCTTTTGCCAAGAAAATCCCAAATGAGGTCACTAAGTCAGACACAACTGAAAAGACTGAATAACAAGCTGAAGCAATTCTCTGAATCAGATATCATTTATTAACAAGGGCATACAACCCAATAACAAAGGATGTCCTGAGAGACAGTTCTGAGCACAGTCAATTTTAGACTACAATCTAAGTTCTTGGACCAAGGTCAAAGTTTTGACTACAGTAACCCACAGATTAGGTTATTGGCTTTTTTGGATGATCAAAGACCTAGAGTGGGGGGTGGACAGGACCTTTTGAATCTAGCTTTGTCTTCCTTAAGATTGGCCTGAAGTATATATCATTTGGCCCTTCCCTCACAAAGATAGGGAATCCCAATTACTACACATTTTAATGAGGAGGTAGGGTAAGTGTTCTCAGATCCTTTCTGTTACTTCATCTTGGGGTAGGAGCGCAGAACTAATGTTCAGGTGATAGGATTAGTTTGCAGCTGGGGAAAGTGGGTTGGCCTTCCAATGTAATTGATTATGTCCCTCTCTGACATTTAAGGAACATTTATGGGGCAGCTAGGTGGTTCAGTGGATAGAGTGTTTGGACTAAAGACAAGGATACTCATCTTAGTGAGTTCAAATCTGGCCACAGACACTTACTAGCTATGTGACCCTGGACATGTCGCTTAATTCTATTTACAGATGAATTTACAGATGTTCCTCATCTGTAAAATGAGCTGGAGAAGGAAATGGTAAATTACTCTAGTATCCTTGCCAAGAAAACCCCAAACGTAGTCATGAGACGTCAGAGACAAGCGAAACAATAACCAAAAGTAGCTTTATGAAATCCAGCTGCCTCCAGCAATCTTGGCTAGAAAAACAAGTCATCTCAATCAGGTTTTCCTCCTCCACTCTGAGTCTGGCCTCCCCCTAACTTTGATGAAGGACACTTGTACTCTGGAGAGGGTCTAGCCCAAGCTGGTTAATGAGAAGATGCCTTGGGGGCTGGGAGCCATCATTCTCAATCCTATCCTTCAGAAACTGCCTGCCCTACAGAAGTGATGAGGAGAAGGACGGATCCCAAGGTAATATTGGTTATTAAATAATATAACATAATATTAATTTTCCTCAGTGGGAGCATGAGAATATAGCCAACAAGAGAGAAAATGAAAGGTCAGAGTGGTAAGAGTGTTGAGAAAGCAATCTTTCTCAGACTCAGTTTCCTTATGTATAAAAGGAGTGTGCTAGACTACATTTTCTCTAAAGTTACTTCCAGCCCAAGAATTATATCAGTCTATAAATTCAAGATAGTTGTACCAAGATCTTTGAGAAGCAAATGAGTTTGACAATACACTAGCAACATAAAAGAACATATGGGAAGGTTTGCAAAATTCTGTTTACTTCCGTGAAAACTGATAATTAAGTAAATTAATGGTAATGAAGGAATGAATGAGTGTAAAAACATTTATTAAGCATTTGTTGTGGGGCAAGCATTAAGTTAAGTGCTGGAATTATAGATTTAAAATCAATTATATAGTCCCTGCCTTCAAGTATTTTACCTTCTTATGGGAGATGCATTATACCTTGGGATGTAGTAGCCTGAGGAAGGCATTTTGTTCCCTGAGAATTATGGGGATGGTTAGTGGGGGCATAAAGGAGTTAGATTGACACATCCCATCCAGGAGCAATGGCAAAATTGAATTAGTTATGGTTCATGGTTTCACAAATGAAGAGAGAGGGAGAGGGAGAGGGAGAGAGAGAGGGGGAGAAGGGGAGGGGGAGAGGGAGAGAGAGAGAGAGAGAGAGAGAGAGAGAGAGAGAGAGAGAGAGAGAGAGAGAGAATTTTGAGGGAGAAAGAGTATGGGAGAGGGAGAGAGGTAGATTGATATACATGTGGTTTCAAAGTAAATAGATTCAATGTTTTGAAAGAAAATAAAGTTGCTTTTGTTGTTTACATTTTGGCAAAAAGAATAAAATGAAACTAATCTATGGATTGACATCACTTCTTAGGATTTTTAATATCATAGAAACAGGATTGTATTTTATGTATGTATCAAAGCACTGATGCTTCAAGACATATTTTATTCCATAGTCCATATTTTAGTTCATAATGAATCCTCCTACCAAAATATCAGAAAGAATGACCAATTTACGTAAAAAGAGAACTTGTTCTCTTCAGATATGTAAAAAGTTATTACAGCTAGGTCACACCCAGTAAAACATAAGCCAGGTTGAAAGTAAGTGATAGGGCTCACAACAACTAGATCCTAACAAATCCCCTGAAGTAGTTGCATTTATTTGAATTTGTACTATCCAAAGATATAAATATGTAAAATATGATAACTGGGGCAGCTAGCTGGCTCAGTGGATAGAGGACCAGACCTGGAGTCAGAAAGACCTGATAATGTAGCTTCAGATCCTTACTAGCTGTATGACTCTGGGCAAGTCACTTAATCCTGTTTGCCTCAGTTTCTTCATTTATAAAATGAGTTGGAGAAGGAAACAGCAAACCACTCCAGTATCTTTGCCAAGAAAACTCCAAATGGGGTCATGGAAAGTCAGATATAACTGAAAACAACCTAACCACAATGATAATTGGTTTCAGTCCAAAGCAAATAATTCTGTGCAACTTCAAATAATGCAACCACTTGAAGGGATTCAATATTCACACTAATCAGGACCTAGCTGTAATATCTTTTTATACATCTAAAAGGAAGGACAAGTTCTTTTTTAAATCATTTGATTAGTCTATGTGCCTTGCTGATTACAGATAGCACTATAAACTGATGTTCTCTTCATTGTACATTTTAGATGGTTCATTCCTTTTATATAGAGGCCTTGGCAAAAGGAGAAAAAAATACATAAAAAAACTACCAATTGCAAATTCCATGCTTCACATTAATAAAAACCTAAGTCAGTAAAGTAACAGACACATGACAATGTGATGACTGTGTAGGTGATTGCTCTAAGGCAAGAGAAATTTCTAAATTATTAAACAACTTCTTTTTCAAAAGACTCTCAGACTTCTCCCCTGTCTCTCTCCTTATGCTTTGTACTTCAATACCTCAATACACTGGCAATCCTACTGAACGTGATCTTTCAAAGGCACAATCCATGTTTATCTATACCTTGTCATAAAATCATAGACCTAGATTTGGAAATGACCTCAAAAGTCATCTTATCCAATTGACACACCATTTTACATACTAGGAAACTGAGGCCTGAGGAAATGATATAACTTGCTCCAGGTCACAGAGCTTGTAAGTATCTGAGGATAGATTTAAACCCAGCTCTTCTGATTACAGTATTTACTCTCTCCACTATCCCCTTTTTCCTGTTCCTCTAATAAATCAACCAGAATTAATGGTACAATCCATGTTTCAGACTCTATCTTTAAATCTTCATCATCATCATCAAATATCAAATCTCCCCTAACATCCCATTGTAATTCCTCAAATGGCATAAAAGTAATATTGGGTTCATAAAAGTCCAGGCCAGCTGAGTACTATAATCTCTGAAAAGTCCTACCAAGCTGGAAAGATTTCAACTATTCCGAGTTGGACTGAATGTATATCTGTCACCTCAGAATCAATTTAGCTCCTCTGAGAGTCTCATCATCAGATTAACTGAAACTGATGAAATTTTTCTAACACACAAGTACTGTGGCTGTAGTGACAGAGAGAGGTTTAAATCTGTGAGGGTGGAGGAAATATCCATGCGGACAAAATCATGGCAGCTTTGAAGTATCATTATTACTGTTGTTTTCCAGTGAAGGCTTTTGTGGGAGGTAATTTAGCAAGATGTTTTGTTTAGGGAATCACTCTATAAAGATGTTCATTCTGGAGAACAAAAGTAGCCCAAGTTGTCATGTTAATTGTCATGTTAATTGAGGCAGAAGCCTGAGAGAATAATGTGAAATCATCTGTAACCAGTACAATGGAAGGAAGAATTCTGGACAACTCTTTCATTGCTACCCCCTCTGCACACAATGTAGCGTATACATCCACAAGCACACACTCTTCTGGGCACCAGCAATTACAAGAGAAGCCAATGCTTCATAGTTATAAAGTAGCTAAGAAAGGCCCCTTAGATCAGTCAAAGAAACAAAATTCTTGCACTACAATTGCCTTAGGGAAGCAAAGCAAAAAACACACTCTATTTTCATCATCTCCAGATTCATCAAGAATGAATTTGGATTCTTCAATCAATCCGGATCAATCTAAGTACCCAAGAACCAAAATATTGGAAGTAAAATTTTACAATTTAAGTTTGTTGGGAAGCTACTCTTACTATAATCTTTATTCCCTTGACTTAAGAAATGCCCCCGCTTTCCTGATTCTTTTTCTGCCTCTCTATCATTTCTTCTTTCTTGATTTTTTATCTTCTACATCAGAGGCCTCAAATTCTCAATCAATGGGTAAAACTTCTGAGGGCTGCCCCAACCAGATTAAAATGCAACTGGAAAATGTTTGACAAAAATAAAAGGTAGATCATGCTAATTTGTGGTTTTCTAAGTTGATATGAGCCCCGCATGGGGCAGTGAGTGGCACAGTAGATAGAGATCAGGAAAATTCATCTTTTTGAGTTCAAATCTGGCTTCAGATACTCACTGGCTGTGTGACCCTGGACAAGCCACTTAGTCCTGTTTGACTCAGTTTCCTCATCTATAAAATGAGCTAGAGAAGGAAATGGCAAACTATTCCAGCATCTTTGCCAAGAAGACCCCAAATGGGGTGAAACAAGACTGAACGATACATGAGGCCCATAAGCACTCTTTTTGGCACTTAACCCCAATTACCTCAAAAAATGCTTATTTCTTCCCTTCCTTCTTTCCTTTTCTTTTTTCCTCCCTTCTTTCTTCCTTTCTCCCTCCTCTCCTTCCATTCCTTCCTTTCTTCTTTCCTCCTCCCCCCTTCCTTCTTTCCTCCCTCACTTCTTTTTTCTTTCCTTCCAGTGCTTTTCCCTAAAAGAAATTTCCTCCAACTGATAATAATCCCCTTAAAGTCCCACAGAATTCTTTATTTTAGAAATCTCCAATGCTCTTATCATGTAATGTTCTATAGTCAGTCAGCCAATTCGCATTAATTAAACACTTACTATGTGCGAAGCTCTTTGCTAAGTACTGGAGATCCAAATAAAGACAAGAACAACTACAGCAGATAGTTCCTGCTCTCAAAGTACTCACTGTCCAATGTGGGAGACGACGTGCTATCCTCTATATACAGCTGAGGTATATCAGGATAAACTTACAGTAAGTGAGACGGACAGCTTCTTACAGAAGAGATGTTAGCTGAGTCCTGAAGAAAATCAGGGAAGCAGGAGATGGAGACAAGGAGGGAAAATGTCCCAGGGATGGGGGACAACCAGTGCAAATGCAGGGAATTGGGAGGTGGAGTAACTTGAAGAATACACAGAATGCTTGTCATTAGATTGTAGAATATATGAAAGACAGTAAGGTGTAAGAAGACTAGAATGGTAGGGATGGACCATGTTCTGGAGAGCTTTAAAAACTAGTACTGTCAATCTGACCTGGAAGTGAGAGAGAATCATTGGAATGTATTGAATGACAAAGGACCGTAGATGTGCATAGACACACTAGAGGAATATCAATTTGACAGATGTGTGGAGGATGACCTAGAAGACAGGGAGGCCTGAGGCAAGGAGACCAACCAGCATGCTATTGCATCATCCAGGTGGGAGGTATAAAGAGTCAGCAGTAGAGTGGTGGCTTGTCAGAAACGTACACACGGAATGTTGCCACGGTGGAAATGACAGAATCTGGCTATTGATTAGATATGAAAGGTGAGAAAGAATGAGAAATTGAGGATGATGCCTTAGTTGCAAGCTTAGGTGACTGGAAAAATGAGGGTACCTTTGTCAGCACTAGGGAGGTTAAGATGAGGGGAAAGTTTTGGATAAAAGATAATGAGTTTAGTTTTGGCCATGTAGAGTTTAGATGTTCTTGGGATGTCTAGTTGAAATGTTTAAAAGGCAGTTGGAAATTTGAGATGAGATTGGGTGAGAAATTAGACTACAGATTGTAGAAATAGATATACATGTAACTACACCAGTTATGTGTATTAATGTCAACGTATACTACATAGAAAGCTCCCTGAGGACAAGAAACATGTATTATCCAAAGTTAGTTTCATTCAGAGCTTTTTAGACAGCCCTCTGCTACCAGTAGGTGTTTAATATATGTTTCCTTGTTGTTGCCTGTGTAGCCACACTCAACAAGGAACCTAGAATCTAGCAGGAAGGACAAAATGGATAAAAACTAATATTTTTAAAATATATGAACTGAAAAGCAGATATAAGCTATATTAATATATATAAAAAATCTAGTTCATTATGTACACAGAAGAGAGGTTATGTATAATGGGACAAAATGTCTATAGTTTCTCTAATATTTTTTCCTACTTACTTTTTAAATGATCACATTTATTACTTTTCATTCTTTGGGATATTACAGGTAGTCTAATTATTTTTTAATAGCTTGGAATCCTATGAACCAAATATTCATTCTAAGTTTCTCAGGTATAAAATTGAAATATTCCTATCTCCATTTTAGAAAATTCAAAAGAAATTTGGCCTAGTGCCCTATAATGCTAAATTAAATATTTTAGTGGGAAAAACCAGAGCAAGAATAACAACCATGGCAGTCATATTGATTTTTTTCGGCAATGAAGGCATTGAACATATTGATATAGCAAAAATAATTTTCAGTAAATTGTGTCTTTGCTGACTTGCAAGAATTCGCACAGACTTTTGCATCATCTTTTTATTTGGAGTTATATAGGTTTTAAAAATATTATATCAGGGAATCAGCAATTAGCTGCTTCTTTTTACAGATGAGAAAACAGAGAGGGATTAAGCACTTTATTTAGAGCACATAAATGTTGTGGTCTAGGCTGAGATGCAAAGGACATGGGTCTGCCTTGAAAGAATTTGACCACTCAAGCCTTCTTCCAGACCAGGACAAGTTTATTGTGTCGCCAAGAGAAGCAGGCAGGTTTTTTAGAAAGCTATGCATTTGATAGGGACAAGATTGATCTTTCTTACAGGGAAAAAGACTGTGAGGGGATTTGTATGAGATCCAATAACCTGAGGTGACCTGGAGGTGATAGAGAAGGGATGTAGATGGGATTAAGGGTGGGAAGTAGTCTAGTGTAATCCAGAGGTAAAACACAATGAAGGGCTGGGCTGAGTAAGAGGTAACAGAAAACTGAAGGTTGGGCTGGGTCAGAGCCACAATGAAAGGACAGTTGGAAAGGATTATTGAGTATCTAGGTGGGGATGTATGGGAAGGTTCAGGAGCTGAGTTGCATTTTTGGGGGTCTAGGTCCCATACATAATTGCTAGTTCAGCCTTTCTGGAAAATCAGTCTGTCAAATCTGTGTCATAGTTTTACCAGGGAATTTGTCTCTGGGGTAATGAAGAGTGAGATGTGAGTAAGAAGGGCAAGAGTCAAAGCATTACTAATGCCCAAGCAGAGTCTCTTGCTGGGATTTGGTCCATATGCTGAATAATAATATGAACACCTAATTTGCCAATCTTGACAGACTATATAAAGGTCCATGGAGCCTGGGGTCCGATGCCATTCCCTATTTTTCATCCAGACATGTGATGTGGACTGAGTTCAGTCCTGTGGAGCCTGGCCTCTCTTGAGAGAGGTCTAGATTCCCAATACTCACATTCATTGATTTATCTCCCCTCCCCATCACTGTACTTTGAGCATGACTTTACTGACGACGCATCTGAGACTTCCCCGAAAGTGGGGGCACATGCTCCATTAACAATGGGAATATGCTAAACATAAAAGACTCATGAGTGTGCATTTGACCAAAATAAACTCAAAACAGCATTCAGGAACCCAATTAACTACTGTCACAATCTGCCAGGAGGCTGATACTTAAACCTTGTTGAATGTAAAGCAGTTTGCAGGACTGGTAATTGGACATTTTACATTTCACCTTGGCTCACAGCCCTTCTCTTTCAGCCTTGCCAGATTTGAAGCCCCAAAGGAAGAGAGAGGAAGGGGAAGACCACACTGTCTTTAATAAATCCACTGAGTATGACCCCAGATGTGATGCATGCATGTGGTGCATGCATATGGTAGCCCAGAACCAGGAACAGAAACAAAATATTCTATGGGTTAGTAGAGTCAAGTAATCACAGATGATACAATAAAGTCCATGGAGCATGTGTGTTCTTGTTAGAGTGTTTCTGGAAACCATCTATTTTTCAGCTTGCCTGGTTCATGCAATTGTAATGACCCTAGCAGAAGGTTTCCAACTGGAATTGTCTCCCAGGCCCATGCCACAGTGCCTCTTCTTGCTGCTTAGCTCTTGTCCAGATCAAAATTTCAGATAATAAACTGAGGTTTTAAATACAATTGCCTTAGCACCAGTTCTCTTGACATGCCTTGTTGGGTGATTAGTCCCATCCATTATTGTTTATCATTGCCTCTGACTTTCTATTCTTTAGAAAGAAGACAGAAGAAATGTCAAGCAGTGACTAATCACAACTGGAAAGGACTTGTGATAAAATATCTTACTCTCTTCTGGAGAGAGCTGGGATAGACTGAGTGTAGATCAAAGAATAGTTCCTTTTTCTTTCTTTTTTTTTATACGATTAATATGATCATTTATTTTGCATGATTATACATATTTGTAATGAACCTTGTTTTTCTTATTTTCTCAGTGGGTGGAGGGAAGAAGAGAAAGGGTGAAAATTTGGAATTGAAAGTAAAATAAAATTGAATTAAAAAAAAAACAAAGCAGAAGGCATTTCAAAAGGGGGTGATAATATGAGCAAAGGCACAAATGTGGGAAATCATATGGTATATTTGCCAAATAGTGACTTCACCAGTTTTTGGAGAATAGTTTAAAAAAATTAATATGATTATATTTTGGCCTATGTTACATCCAATTAATATAATACTAATAAAAAATTCACATTTTTATAGCAAAATATAAAAGCGCCAAAGGAATAACATTTTCTGCTTTGTGATGATAAAGTGAGAAAGCTTCTGCAATTTATATGCAGGCAAGACAGGAGCCAACACAACTTTCTTCTAAACACAAAGATGACCAGATATTTGTTATGGCTCTTTAAAAAAAATCAGCATATATTATAACATAATTGCACATTGTCTGCCACACAGCAATCACTTAATAAATATTTAATTAGAATATTGATTAATTGCCATATTATAACAGACTCAATATAATAAGCCCATAATTCCATTTGATACCAAGTTTTTCATATTGTTAGTTTTTAAAATTATTTTTTTAATTCACTAGCTTCCAATTTTGTTCCCTCCTACCCTACCTACCACCAACAGAAAAGAAAAACAAAGCCCTTGTGGAGAGTCAAGCAAAACAAATTCCTCAGTGTTACTGTTCAGATATCTCTCACTTTTTGTGACCACAGCACACCAGTACTTTTCGTTATACCAGTATACCTTCATTATCTCTCATAGTCTATCCAAGTTCATATTCATTGTTTCCTTGATACTATTTATCTCTCTCATACTCTGCTGTTCCCTTTTCCTTTCGCCTTCAGTCTTTCCGAACATCAGGATCTTTTTCAAATAGTCCTGTCTTCTCCTTATGTGGTCAAAGTATTTAAGCTTCAGCATCAATATCAGATCTTCAAAAGAATACTATCAAATATTTCTTTAAGCATTGACTGATTTGCTCTCCTTGCTGTCCAAGGAACTCTCTAAAGTCTCGCCCAGCACTGTAATTTCAAAGTGTCGATTTTGTGCACTCAACTTTCCTTATAATCCAATTCTCACGTTGATTCTGGAAAAAACCAAAACATAGCTATGACTATTTGGATTTTTGTTGATGAGGTGATATCTCTGCTTGTTAGTATGTTGTCCAAGCTTGCCATAGCTTTCCTTCCAAGGAACAAGCATCTTTTAATTTCAAACTGAAGTTGCTGTCTATTTGTGATCTTGGAGCCCAAGAATATACAATTGAACACGGCTTCTATTTCTTCTCCCTCTATTTGCCAGGAAGTGTTGGGATCAGTTGCCAATAAGCTACTATATAAAGCATGTCCATTTGAACCTTCTCATACTCATATTCAAATTATTGACACTACTAAATGGTATCTTATTTCTGGTTTAAATTTGCCACCTCCTGGCTAAAAAATTGTGAACTTTTGAAGTTGACTTAGGCTCAGGCATTCAGTTGCTGTTCCTAGTAACAGCTGTAGTCAAGGAATAGACATCAAATGAGAAGAAAAATGGGATGAGGCAGCATAGAGTAGTGAATTGATAGAGAACTTATCTCAGAGTCAGAAGACCTGGGTTCATATCCTGCCTCTGATAACTTACTGGCTATGTGACTATGGCTATCTCTCAATACTCTGGCTGACTCTCTTAGATTATAAACTGCAAAGAATATGCCAACCTACATTAGTAGAGGAAGTTTCCTCACCTGGAATTTCCCTAACATTTCTTTTTTGAGTTCCCTCAATTAAAGATATCACAGGTCCAATGTATCTTATCCCTTAAATAATATAGAAATGCAAAAAGGCAGGCAAAAAAATAACCTTACTATCTGTCAGCGACTGTGCTAAATGCTAGGAATTTAAATAGAAGCATAAGAAAAGATAATCTCTGTACCAAAGGAACTTAAATTTTAGCAGGAGAAGACAACATATAAAAGGGATTAGAAAAACAGAAATGGGTTTGGGAACATGGAGACATAATGGTTATGTTTAGAGAGTCAAACATGACAGAGAACAAAATGGATATTCCCATTCCCATTCCCAGAAGGAATTTACCAACAGGAGAAGGGAACTGACATCCCTGAGGGACATTCCTGGGTAAGAAGGTCTCAGGCATTAAAGGAAATTCCAGGGTAAGAAGATAACTGAGTCATGATGGCAAAGTCTGGAGAGGCAGGGAAACCAATCACTTCCCATACACTTGGAGATTAGTTCATCTTCTTCCAAGATCAATCTCAAGTCCTTGAAACAGAAGACCATCATAGCAAAGGGAATGGAGGTGGAGTGGGGAAGGGTTATCTTAGTAACCTCCACATACTGTTGGATAGGTCCCAAGTGAGCTTGGCCTCAGTTAGGGGCTGATTCTGTATTTAGTGGATTGCTCACTTCCTTGAAGCAAGGTTGACCTCATGCATTACTCATCTCACTTGGTTGCCATCTCCCAGTTTTTTCACATCCAGGATCTGTTACCTACTTGCTCTACCCCAGATAGAATTCTCTGCATACGAAACAGCAACAAAACACCTCTTATCTCCACCACTTATTCTTGAATTCTTCCATGGAGTTGAAAAAATCAGTGATCTCCTTTTTCAAAGTTTCCTCTCTCAGTTTCCTATTCTCTGGGGCCATAGACTCATAGAAAACAGAGTCCTCTTTCTCCAATGAGCATTTGTGAGTCTTTACCACCTCTACCATTCATGTAACACTTTTATTTTCTTAACAATCCCTTTTCATTGTTTTTTCTCCCTTCATTTTTTGGCTCCCCATTTTTTGTGCTGTTTTCCTCCATCAGAGGGTAAGCTCCTTGAGGGCAGGGACTAATTTTTTTTTTAATTATTATGATTATATGTATAATCCCAGCACTTAGCACAATGCCTAGTATATAATAAGAACTTAATAAATGCTTGTTGATTTGGCCTTCCAAAATGCTATGATAAAGGCAATGTTTACTCTTTTCATATCTTCAATAAAATTGTAGTCTTTAGTCATTTATACTTTCTAATCTAAAAGTCATAAATTATAATCTAATCTTATAAAGCAGTAACTCTATCATTAAGATCCTTCAAATTCTCCTACTCTTGAGTTATTCCTTGTAGACACTGGAACCAAACAGTTTTCCAGGTGTAGAAAACACCATGGTTTTGTTGGGGGGCTGGGGGGAGACTGTATGTAGATGGAAAAATTTCTGCTTTTTGGTTTTTTCAGTTATCTTTTGTGATGAAACAGCATTTTCTTGGTGCTCAATACACTGGGTTCTATTTTTCAGGGGCTTGAGGCTAAGTAAAGTTGCTTAAATCACTTTCTAGGTAAAATAATAATAACAATATTAATAGTAATAGTAATTCACTTTTATATAGCAGCTTTTCAAGTACTTTCTCAAAACAATCCTTTAAAGTAGCTAGTGCAAATATTCTTATCTCTATTTTATAGCTAAAGAAGTTGAGGCTTTTCCAGATGAAGTGATTTGCCCAGCATCATGTAGCTAGTTAATGTCTGAGGCAGAATTCATATCCAAGTCTTCCATTTCTAATTTTTTTTCTATTACATCATGTTGAAGAGGAAAAAAGCTGTTAGCTTGTATCTGTCATATAAGCGTAGTTTGGAATGTTTTTCCTAAATTTATGAATGCATTTAGATGTCTTTATCTACATCCTTTAAGAATAACTCTTCTGAACACCAAAACTGACAGTCCCATGATCACTATTTTCAATTGCATACAAACAACTAGGGCATTGGGCTCATCCCACCAAATTCATGCTCTCCCAGTCAGCTATCTGTAGTCTATAAATTAGACAAACTTTTTATTTTATGTCATCTTCAATATATGATTTCCCCCAGCATCTCTTCATACAATGAAGTCCATCCATAATGCAAGACTTTTTGCAAAGCTCTGTGTATGTTATATCACCATAAAGGATGTTTTGACACATCATTATTTCAAGGGAAACAGTCCTGGGTGACCACAAGTTTTCGCTCTCCCTTCTTTCTTACAGATCAGCATTCCAATGCATACAACATTGTGGACAACACTATGGAGTTGAAAATTCTTGACCTGATCTTCCTCATTATTGGTCACTGCTGTATGGATGTGACCACTCTTCATGTCCATTATCCATTTATGGTACCATTATACCAGAGTTGGTGGAAAAAATAAACACATTCCAATACCTCCTCTATTTTCAGTTCATCTTTCTGAATACATTGTGTCTTTGGATGGTATTCATTACAAATTCATGTAAATTTTGTTCAGTTTTCATTATTAGTCCTACTAGAAAAATCCCTCTCTACTTAGTGCCTTGCTCACCTGGGCTTCAGCAATGCATTAAGCTGCTACCCTCAAGTGACTATCGTAAACTACTTTTCAGGATTAATAGTAATAAAAATGATAAAAATTTTTAATAGCTCCTTAAAGTTTACAAAATACTTTCTTCACAACAACGCTACTGCAACTACAATAGCTTTTCTCAGAGCTACCTGATGGAATCTGTCAACAAAATAAGCATTTTTCCTAAACATATCACTCATCTGAAATTGATTCTGCCCACATATCTGGCCTCAAGAGACTTTCTTGAAATTTGTTTACAGAATATTCCATTACCTAAAAGAGTTAAAAGTATCATTTGCTGTGAAGAATTCACTATTCAAAGGGGAAAAAAAAGAGCATACTGTTCCAGTCTTCATCTAGATCACTAATTAAAAATATTAAGCTAGCACTAATTCCTAGAACAACCTACTCTGTATTGTTTTCTATTGAGAAGAGTGTCCATTTCTCCCTGCCCTTTGTTTCATGTTAGAAAAGCAAGATGCTGTAAGTATATAAAGTGTTGATTTTAGAATCAAGGGTCCGGTTCAAATTCTACCTCACATATTTAAGAATTCACAAGCTTATAGATTTAAAGCTGAAAAAGGACCTTAAAGATCATTAACTCCAACCCCCTCATTTTACGGATAAGAATACTGAAAGCATAAATGATTTGCCTGATACAACTTAGTAATCTGAAGCAAGATTTGAGTTTCTGACTCCAAATTCAGGGCTTTATCCTCTTGGATAAATGGAGGTGGACTCTCTCAAAACCTCAGTATCTTCATCTGTAAAAATTAAGGACAATAATACTTTCAGTACCTCTCAAGGTAATTGAAGAAATTGTTTTCCCAATCTTTAAGTGTTTAAATGTGAGCCTCCATCATCACTCAGTAAGCTCTCTTCCTTTAAAGTTTATTCCATCAATATTTACCAACCAAACAAGATTCTGGCAGCTGTTGTCTACCAACTTCTGGGACACTTTCCTTCCTAAACAAATTCAATCTTTTCTCCCCAAATCCTGCCCTTACACTAGGGGATTTATTTGGATACTTCCTCAATAATCCTCCACCTAGGTTCCTCAGTTTACTCATTTCACAAGACCTATTCCTCCATTGCATCACACAATGATGCTAGCATAGAGAGATGGTCACACCCTTCCCTCACAAATGTATCACTTTCATATTTATGAACAATGAAATTCTCTTATATAATCACAATCTATCGTTCCACCTCTCCCTTTGCCTAGCAATCACAAAATCTGTTTTTTTTTACTGTGACCTCCAATACTCTGCCTCTCAGTTCTTTCTCAGGTCATCACTGGTTCAATGGCTAACCTCTCTTCCCTCACCTAACCTGACCCAATCTAGTCTAATACAGCATACATTTATTAAGCACCTACTGGATGCAATTAATAAAATGAAAGACTCCCTGCTGTCAAGGAGTTCACAATCTAATAGGAAGAGACAATATTCAAAAGGAGGGGGACTCCAGGGGTACCAAATGGAATTGAGACCACACAGAGCAGTAGGTACAAAGTGAAATGACTTTAGAGCCCAATTTCTGCCTTCTATAAAGGAAGGCATTGGGAGGAGCTTGGTGCTCCACCCTTCAGCTCTCCAATCAGAGGAGAGAGGAGGCTGAGTGAGCCTTGACTTATCAGCCTGGAGATGAGATTAGAAGTGATGAGTTTATCCTGGGAGGGGCAAGTGAAGCTGAAACCAGACAGAGCAGGAGATACAAAATGGAGGACCCCTTGGCAAACTAGTTCAACTGTACACTCTCCTCTTCTCTACAGCCCCTTCTCCCTTTGCCTTTGGAAGAAATTGCCAGCCTTGGATTGTTCCCAGCACCCACTGCCTTTGCTCTGATTCAAGTGCTACTGAACACAAATGCAGAAACCACAAAATTCTGATGACCGTTCCACTACAAATTTATAGTATCTCAACTGGGCCCTCACTGCAGCAAGAACATCCTTTTCTTGTTCAATTCTAAGCTGTTTTCTAGAATGGCTGAACTGGTTCCCACATCATTTTGTCTTCAGCTTTTGTTTTCTGAGGTAATCACCTCCCTGATTCTTTCCTTCCCCTCCAACCCTCTCATCACCCAATCTAGTCACAGCCCAGTCTCTTAATTGCTTTCTTGGGTTTCTATTACTTTGCCATACTTTAATCTTCCCCTCATTAGCTCAGGTAAGTGGGAAGTTAATGAGATCCCCAATGCTTTCCATCCCTACCTTGGCATTTAGGACATTGTACCCTTTTAATGTAGCTTGAGAAAATGACTAAGGATGGGGAACATGGGGCTGTCATGTCACCATTGACTTATATTGTAGTCTTAAATCATTAGAACCACCATAGAACATATTAGAACATACAATACGTCCTTTTCATATAAACTGTTGTCTGGTACTCTTTCTCATCTTGTATTTTGAAGTTGGATTTCTTTTTGAAGTTTTTTGTTTTTTGTTTTTTGTTTTTTTTTTAGGGGCAGCAAAGTGGTACAGTAGATAGTATACCAGGTCAGGAGTCAGGAAGATCTGAGTTCAAATCCAGCCTTAGACACATTAACTGTGACTTTGGGCAAGTCCTTTAACCTCTATTTGTCTCAGTTTCTCATCTGAATAAAATGAAAAAATAAATAAAAAATAAATAAAATGAAAATATATTGGAGAAGGAAATGCAAACCATTCAATATCTTTGCCAATAAAGCCCATGAAGTCACAACAGAATTACAACAACTATGAGTAGATCAAGAGAACTGCAAAAAGCCAATGATTTGGTATGTATCCCAGTATATCCTGTATCCCTTTAAGCATAAAAATTATTGCAGTTATATCTGTCACCTAGGTGGTGCAGTGAATAGAGCACCAGCCTTGGAGTCAGAAAGATATGAATTCAAATCATGAATCAGATCATGACTAGCTGTGAGACCCTGGGCAGGTCACTTAACCCCTATTTACCTCAGTTTTTCATCAGTAAAATGGGGACACAGTGGAGAAGAAAATGTCAAACCACTCCAGTATCTTTGCCAAGAAACCCTAGAGTCAGACATAACTGAAGAACAAAACAACATAGACGTCTACATTTATCTTTATTAAATTTCATCTTACACTATCCAATGTTCTAGCCAATCATAATCTTTTTGAATCCTAAGTATTGTAGCTATTTTCTCAGATTTGCATTACTGCAAATTGATTTTTTTTAAATGCTTTCATTAAAGCTTTTTTTGAAACAAAAAAAATTGAACCATAAAAGACCACAGAGAGTTCTCTGGGACATTCTTTTAAACAACACCCTCAAAGTTGCTATCAACACATCAATGACTACTCTTGGGGATTAGTTATTCAGTTCCAAATTTACCTATTTGTACTATTTAGCTCATATCTCATCATCTTTAACCACAAGAATAATGAGAGAAAATTTGTCAAATATTTTGCTGAAATACAATTAGCTTATATGACTGAAAAAAGGGGAAATATCCAGCCCTGACCTTTTTTTAAAAAGTTTTACATAGTCCTATTCTCTCGTATATCTTTGATTGGAACTTCAAATTCAGTAGGTCTAAAACCAAACCCATCACATTCCTCCATTTTCTTCCTGACTTCCCCATTGCTAATAGAACCATCTATTTTAAAATTTAAACCTTTTAAAATTTAAAACCTTAGCCTAATTTTTGACTGTTCTCCCTTATTCATTCACACACAGAATTAGTCACTATAGCCTACTGATTCTCAGAACCACAACATCCCTTACCTCTGTCTCCCCTTTCCCATTACATCTGAAATAACTCAATAGCTTGAGGGACTAACAGGTCAAAAAAAGGTCTTGTAGGACAACAAGAAGAAAGGGAAGGAAGTGAATATTCAAAGATCTGAGTCTGTGTACATTTCACATGCAAAAAAAGCTATGACAACATCTAGTTAATGGATAATATTGCTAATGGACATTTAAAGGACAATATGCTTAATGGACAGAGCTGATTCATGGCTTATCAATGTGACAAGTTCACAAATTCATTCTATTAGATCTGCAAGTTTAAAGCAACCAATTTTACAATAATCAGGCTTGGTAGGGGATGGGATGAGGCTGGGATGCCTGATGGTTTGAGCACAGGCTGAGAAACATGGGTTCTTTCTGTGCCAGTCCATTGCTCACAGTGTTTGAGACATTAACTAATGGAGTCAAATGCTATAAAAGTAATTTGGGCACCCACTAGGGGGATAAAAAAGCACCTATCATCTCCTTCATGTTTCATTTTCCCCCTGATGCATAAGAGTCATGAGACTGCAATGAATCCTGTGTCCCTGAGAGAGTCAGCTACAGTTGTTTAGTGCAATTACACCAATCATCCGAGTCGGACTTCTTTTAATAACCACCCAAGAGACAAATGATTTTAAATGTGTTCCCATGTAGGTCAGTGCCTGAGGTGACTGACTGAGCTCTTGTTGCTTGCTGTTAGACCACAGTCTTGTAAGAAATGAATTTTCCACCTCTATTCTGTTTCATGCTTTTACTGATGGAGTACCATCAGGTCAATAGTTATTTTAGGATTGTAAATGCCCTTTAATCTCAGTTGCATTGTTTGTGCGTCCAAAAACATTTCAAGCCAGGACTATTTTACATAACCCCAAGCAGAAAACACACTTTTGCAGCAGGATAGATATGCTTACATACCTATTACATGGGCATTATAGCGTATACAGTCATGATTTCATTATTTCTGAAGATAAGCACCCAATTCACATAGACTGAATAATGTAGCTTTGGATAATTTTGTTTTTCCTACTGAGCTAGGATATTTGCATCTGGAGAATCAAATTAAAACTTAGCTGGATTTTAATAGTGGCTCACTGGAGCATCATTGTTTACAAAGCACTCAAAAGAACCATGTAAGGAAAGCAGCAAAAGTATGAATTAACCCAAAATTACAGATGGGGGACCTGAGGCTCAGTATGGATAGGTGAATGACTACTTACCCAAGGTCACACAGCCAGACGAGGTTAGAGCTGGGAGTCAAGCTTGAGTCTCTGAATTCAAAGTCCAGGGCTCTTCCCACATAATACTGTCTATGTAAATGGATCTCATAAAACATCAAATAAAAAATATTGGAATCCATTCAGCTTTCTTTAAAATACAGACAAACAATGAGAATTGAGAAGACCACTGGGATTGGGATCCAGAAGATGCAATTCAAATCTTGGAACTTAGCAGCTGGGTGATCATTGATGAATCACTTTCTCTGAATTTCAATTTCCTAAAGAGAGAAAGAAAATAATATTTTCATTATCTACCTCAGAGATTCAAAAAATGTTTTGCAAATTTTGATAACCTGTGTACAGGTGATCTGTTACTATCATTAATAACAATAATGCCAAGACTCTTCAGTGAACTTTTATAAAAGTTTTTGTAAGTTAGCTGTTGCAATAATTGAATACAATTTCCTATGGAAATCATATTATAAATGGTGTTTATATATCCCTAGTAGTCTGCCAAAGCTATGTAACTCGTGATTTAGTGGACTTAGTATATTTCCTTTTATAGTTATGGAACTTGTCCACCATTTGCAATATAATTTCTGAGAAAGTATAGTAAGATCCTATCTAAAACACAATCTTCTAACACAGCTGATGCTCCACTCCTAAAATGGACCATGGAAGTGCTACTGGTAGGACTCAAAAAGTTTCAAGAGCAGTAGGGAAGAAAATGAGGAGGAAAAACGTTCTAGGATATTCCTAAAAGTGGTGGGAAAGGGATGGAAATTCTGGGTATTTCTAGCAGTGACAAAGAGGGATTTACTGAGGAAATGGGTCCTCAGCTGATTGCATATGTCATGGACACCACTGAGTCAGTGATTTGTAAGTTGACCATTGACTATGTCAGTGTAACAGAAATTCTTAGCTCTGTTGATTAAAGTTAAGGGGTTATTATGTAATTTTGGCTCTAATTAAGAGCAAAGTCATTTCATGGAAATCACTATAGAGTAATATGTATAGTAAAGTAACTTACCATCTTCCCACTACACAGAGAAAGAGATGGACAGCTAGGATGTAGGCTTGAGATCAATAACAGAGAGCTCTTGGAGTTGAAGGAACTTGGAAGCAGTTGCTACAATGCACTAATGTGCAACAAACATCAATGCATCATTATTTTGTATATCTGATAAGCTTTCAGAAAGTCAGCCTTAAAATTTCATAGAATTATTCTAAAGAGGTCTAATTCACCTCCATCCCTCTTAATCATAACTTACCCAAATGACATATGTTTTAGTGATTACAGTGCTGGACTTGGAATTAAGGGAGTCTTGGGTTGAAATACTGATTCTGAGTTGAATACGTAAACAATCCCCATCTCAGAAAAATAAATTGAACAAGCCATCAATGAACTCCCTAGGAAAAAATCTCCAGGGCCAGATGGATTTACAAGCGAATTCTATCAAATATTTAAAGAACAGTTAATTCCAATACTATATAGACTATTTTTGAAAATTGGGGAAAAAGGAGTCCTCCCAAATTTTTTCTATGATACAAATATGGTTTTGATACCTAAACCAGGGAGAGACAAAACAGAGAAAGAAAGTTACAGACCAATTTCTCTAATGAATATAGATGCAAAAATTTTAAATAAGATTTTAGCAAAATAAATACAGTATCTTATCATGAGAATAATACATTATGATCAGGAAGGATTCATACCAGGAATGGGCTGGTTCAACACTAGGAAAACTATTAGCATTATTAATCATATCAACAACAAAAGTAACAAAAACCACATGATTATCTCAATAGATGCAGAAAAAGCTTTTGACAAAATACAACACTCATTCCTATTAAAAAAACACTGGAGAACATAGGAATAAAGGGAACTTTCCATAAAATAATAAGCAGTATCTACCTAAACCTTCAGCAAGCATTATATGGAAGGGGGATAAGCTAGATGCATTTTTAATAAGATCAGGGATGAAACAAGGATTTCCATTATCACCACTATTATTCAATATGGTACTAGAAATGTTAGCTGTAGCAATTAGACAAGATAAAGAAACTGAAGGAATAAGAATAGGCAAAGAAGAAACTAAGTTATCACTCTTTGCAGATGATATGATGATATACTTAGAGAATCCCAGAGACTCAAGTAAAAAGCTACTTGAAATAATAAACAACTTTGACAAAGTTGCAGGTTACAAAATAAACCCGCACAAATCTTCTGCATTCCTATATATTAGCAACAAAGTCCACAGCAAGAGATAGAAAGAGAAATCCCGCTTAAACCTAGGGTAGACACTATAAAATACTTGGGAGTTTACCTGCCAAACAAACCCAGGGATTATATGAACACGATTACAAGACACTTTTTGCACAAATAAAGTCAGATTTAACTAAGTGGAAAAACATCAGTTGCTCATGGGTAGGCCAAGCTAATATAATAAAAATGACAATTCTACCTAAATTAATTTACTTATTTCGTGCCATACCAATTAAACTATCAGATAATTATTTTCTAGAGCTAGATAAAATAATATCAAAATTCATCTGGAAGAACAAAAGGTCCAGAATATCACAGGGACTAACGAAAAGAAATGCTAGGGAAGGTGGCCAAGAGCTACCAGATCTCAAATTGTACTATAAAGCAGCAATAATCAAAACCACTTGGTACTGGCTAAGAAACAGAAGGGTAGACAAGTGGAATAGACTTGGCACTCAAGATACATTAGGCAAGGAATATAGCAACCTCCTGTTTGATAAACCCAAGGACCCCAGCTTTTGGGATAAGAACTCACTGTTCCACAAAAATTGCTGGGAAAACTGGATAACAGCGTGGCAGAAACTAGGCATAGACCCATGCCTGACACCATACACAACAATAAAGTCCAAATGGGTACACGATCTAGGTATAAAGATTGATACCATGGACAAACTGGAGGAGCAAGAAATAATGTATTTATCAGATTTATGGAGAAAGGAAGAATTTTTTACTAATGAAGAGATAGAAAGCATTATGAAATGCAAGATGGATAATTTTGATTACATTAAACTGAAAAGTTTTTGCACAACCAAACTCAATGCAAACAAAATTGGGAGAGATGTAGTAAATCGGGAAAAATTTTTTACAGATAATCGGGAATAAAGGCCTCATTTCTAGAACAGATAGAGAACTGACTCAAATGTACAACAATACAAGTCATTCCCCATTTGATAAATGGTCAAAGGATATGAACAGGCAATTTTCAGAGGAAGAAATTAAAGATATCTATAATCATATGAAAAAATGCTCTAAATCACTTTTGAGAGATGCAAACGAAAACAACTCTACCACATCACACCTATAAGATTGGCAAACATGTCAGAACAGGAAAATGATAAATGTTGGAGAGGATATGGGAGAGTTGGAACACTAATTCATTGTTGGTGAAGCTGTGAGCTCATCTAACCATTCTGGAGAGTGGTTTGGAACTATGCCCAAAAGGCTACAAAAATGTGCATACCTTTTGACCCAGCAATATTGCTACTAGGACTGTATCCCCAAGAGATCAGGCAAATGGGAAAGGGTCCCACATGTACAAAAATATTTATAGCAGCACTCTTTGTGGTAGCCAAAAACTGGAAATCAAGGGGATGCCCATCAATTGGGGAATGGCTGAATAAATTATGGTATAAGAATGTAATGGAGTACTATTGTGCCATAAGAAAAGATGAACAAGAAGACTTCAGGGAGGCCTGGAAGGACTTATATGATCTAATGCTGAGTGAAAGGAGCAGAACCAGGGGAACCTTGTGCACAGCAATGACCACAGTGTGTGAGAGTTTTTTCTGGTAGACTTGGAACTTTGCAATAATGCAAGAACTTAAAAAAGTTTCCAATGGTTTTCTAAGGCAAAAAGCCTTCAAACTCAGAGAAAGAACTATGCAATTCATTTGCAGAATGTAGCAGATTATATGTGTGTGTGTGTGTGTGTTATGTTTTGATTTGTTATATGATTTCTTCCATTTATTTTAGTTTGTCTACATAGCATGACTATAGTGAAAATGTATTCAATAGGAAAGTATATGTAGCTCCTATATAGAATTATATGCCCTCTTGGGGAGGAAGGGAGATGGGGGGTAGGGGTGTGTGGGGGGGTAAAAATCTAAGTTTTATGGTAGGGATTGTGGAACATTAAAAGAAATAAAACAAAATCAAAAGAAATACTCATTCTGGCATTTACTAGCCATTTGACAGGGGACAAGTCATGTACCATCTGTGAATCTGTGTTCTTCTCTGTGAAATGTGAATAAACATGTTTTCACTACCTGTCTCACATAGTTGATGTGAAGAAAAGATTCAATAAATCTTACATTGGTAAAATATGAATGAAGTCTTAAAGCTTTAGTATCATTATGTAGAAGGTATTCTGAAGATAATTCTTGAGAAACTGACTTCCGTTCTAGGAGAAATGAATTGGTAGAGTTATATATCCAGAGTGGAGGAGAAGCTAGCAGTTGTAGTTGACAGAGGTGACCTTGGCAATGATTTATTCACCCTGTAAGATATTGCTGATATATTTAAATGTTTGTGTATTATTTGTTACACCGTTAAAATGTTTAGACAGTAACACTGAGGCTTATTTAAAGTCTAGGAAGAGACAGAGCAAAAAATAAGCATATGGGAAAAGATATTTCACCGGTTATTTTACAAATAACAGATGGCAGCTCAGAGCTGATTAATGATGATAATTAATTATTCATTAATATTATTCATTAATTATTCATTAACACTGATGAGAAAAAGTAATTTTTTAAAAATTTATTAGGAGTTATCTAAAAATTTGTTTTATAAGTCTTGATTGTTTTATAAGCCAGGATTAGAATTTGTTAAATCAAGTAGCATGGAGATGGAGATTCGGTATGGCTTTCAACTAGTTCATGCATCTGACACCCATAAAAACTATGCCTATGTGTTTCTATGGGAAGTAACTCCAAACTCTGCCATATTGTCATTTAAAGGAAAGAAGATTAAAAAAAATAAAACAGACTTACAGAGATTACAGAATCATCACATTATAAAACCTGAAAGAACCAGTAGGACGTACATTCTCATATTCATTTTGGTATGGGATATATTCAATATATGTTTTTAAGAAAACTAGCCTCTGTGGCATAATACCTGGCAAAAAAGTAGTTCACAGAGTTCTATTTCTGTCATTAAACAGCCATCTCTTTCCAGTGATGACAGTTAACTCACTGCAAATGACAGCTCACTCTTAATCTTGATGTTTGGAATGTTCTAACCAGTTAGAAAGAGCCCTACTCACTTCTTCCCATGAAAAAAATTCAAGCAAGCTTACAGCACCATATGCAGGATAATAAACATATTCCTAATGTATGGAAAGTGATACAGGGGAAAACTAGGAGATACAAAGGGACACATAGAATCACAGGATTTAGTTCTGCAAAAGATATATGGGATCATGTAGCCCAAATTTAGAAAGCCTAGTATAATAGACTTAGAGTTAGTGAGACCTGGGTTCAAATCCTGCCTCTGACATTTACCAGCAATGTGACTTGGATAAGTCATCTACTCTCTGATCGTTGATTTCCTTGTCATTGCAATGAGGATGAAGGTAAATGTGATTCTTTCCTCATAGCATCTTTGTGAAGTTTAAATAATATATTATAAATCAAGGACTTGACACAATTTAAATCCAATACAGAGTATCCTTCTTAAAACTGCACTAAAAGTTTTGAGACACCCTCTCCAAATTATTTGGAGTTATCAGTTATCATCGTTTTGCAAAAGATGAAATTCCTATAATGCTGAGTAGTTCTTGGGACCTAGCTCCTGCTCATGTGGAATTTAAATTCATTAAGTATAAGGAAGAGAAATTAACAGGCACAAAATAAAAGGCTCACTTATGTGTGAACCATTTGGGACAAGGAAGGGTAAAAAGTATAATATAAAAAAAAAGGTGCTTTATTGTATATCAATTCCATTCATCTTCTACTGTTATAGAGCAGATTAGCAGAAATATCTTGAAAGAGGGAATGTGAAATGATTGGCCAACTGACAAGTGTGGATGGAAGCAGAGAAGAAATAACCTCAAAGGTGTCAGCCTTGATACCTCCTTTCCAACTTGACACTGGACAGAAGGTTAGTAACTGTGTAAAACCTGCAGAGTTTATGTCTAAGTACTGGACAACATGATGATCTCTCAGGACAGCAAATTACTAATCAGGACAAAAATAATAGTTCCTCCTTAGAATATAAACTCTGAGAGTAGAAATTATTTCTGCCTTTCTCCTCCTATTCCCGCTGCTTGTTATAGTGTCTGGCACAGAGTAAGTTTGTTGACCAACTGGAATAAATCAAGTCAAGCACAATCATGCTGGGCCCTCTACTACCAACCGTAGGCATTAAGAAACTCAAATCAATCAGGCAAGAAGAAGGTGGGTCCTTCCTACTGATGATGAGAAATAAAAAAAGTCCAAAATTCAAATACAAAACATATCCTTTTTGATCTTTCTTTATTGGCCCCCTTCCTTTTGTCTGTGTTTATTTTATTCTTTTTATCATCTGTCTTAACATTCTTTTCTCTCCAATTTAACATGCTAGGTATCAAAAGATTACCATGTTCACAGGCAGGAGACTCATATTCTCGTCATCCAGTTTCTGTCATAATTATTTCTGTATCCTTGGAGAAGTTATTGGGCCTCAGTTTATTATCTATTAAAATATGGGTTTCACAAAATTACAGGATTTGAGGTGAACTTAGAGGTCTCTTGAAGAGGAATTCTCTGCCTAAAGTAATTCAATGATGGAGAATTTACTATCTCTCAAGGCAACCCTCCTTTGATTAGGAAGCTTTTAATCAAATGAAGCTGAAATCTGCTCCTTTACAATGACTGGCTACTTTTTCTAGTTTCTGGGATCATTAAGAAGAAGCTAATTTCTTTTTCCATATGCCATCCTTTCAAATACTCAGTGGTAGTTATCATGTCCACCCAAATGGTCTTTTCTCCAGGATAAAATTGACCAGTTTTTGGATCCTCATATTATATGATCTGAAGTTCTTTCACCTTCCTGATCACCCCCTCTTTAGATACCCTCTAGTTTTTAACACTAAGATGAGTACCATGCTCCAGATATGGTCTGACCAGAGAAGGATATAGCAAGATTATAATCTCCCTAATTCTGATAAAATAAATAATAGCTAATATCATGAAAGCATGATTTGCTCTGACCAGCACTCCTCAATCATTTTTCTGGTAATTCTTTGCATAATTCCTTTATTCTAGTATTTTCATGTGTGTGTGTGTGTGTGTGTGTGTGTGTGTGTATGTGTATGTGTGTGTATTAATCAGAACAAAAACAAGAACAAGAGGCATTTCTTGTTGATCGATCCCTTCTCCTTACTGAACATGAATTGATCTTGTGCTATGAGGTGACTGTGTCTAATCACAGGGTTCTGTTTTCTTTAACAGTCTCCCTATGTTTGGTAAGATTTTGTCAGGCAAACTCTCATGACTATTGGTGTTTGCAGATATATATACTTGGAAATTCAAACTCCTGTGCATTGGGATGTGTTACTCTTTCGGCTGGAGAGTTTGGGGACTGAATAAAGCATCCTGATCAAACTCTGGAAATCAAAACAAACATACGCTCTCATATGTAAGTTGAAACATGTCTGTCCACAAAGTAGGAGGTCTAAGCAAGAAAATTAGTAGGACATCTTCCAAGCTGGGCCAGACATAAAAAATAGTGTTACAGAAGACTATTCATCCATTTCTTCGGCCAACATTTGTTAAATAATTTATTAAACAAAATTTCCAGAAAACGGTGGAAAGATAGGATTTTAAAAGGAATATAAACTTTTGGAATTTTAGACACCCTGAATGCACATTAGGGAATGAACAATGTGATAAGTGAGACAATGACATTCATTCAATGGACACTTGACATGTTTTGTTGTTGACGATGGTTTCAATGAGAATGCTGCAGAATAACTGAACGCCATTTTCCTACCTCAAATTATGTTGCTCAAATTTCCCTCATTGGAAAACTGATTACTATAAGCAACTCTCAGACTCCTCATCTGTCAGGTACTCAACATAAGTCCTATGCAGCTTCCATCAACTTCAAAGGGACTTGCAGGTGCTAAAAGAATATAGACAGGGATTAGTTTTTCCAATATAAAATGATTTTCCTTTAAAAGGGAAGTAAATAGGAAGTGCTGAGCCTAGATTTAGATGCAGTTAGTATCTTTTCTTGACTCCTTTTGAAGTCCTAAAGTCAAACACAGATTATAGTGGGGCATGAATTTGTCGAATGCAAGCTTTTGATGATTCCATCTCAAACATATTCTAGAATGAAATCATACGATTTCCTCTTAATCATTGGACCAAAATTGCAATGACCCCCTTTCTCTGTTGCCAGCAGAAATAGGTTTTGCCAGGTTACAACCAAGGCCCAGGCATCCATTAAATAATTCACCTTGAGCAGGTTATTCTTTAGTATTTAATGAGGAGGAAGAACATGGCATGCTTTGCATGAAACTAATACACAAACATTTTCTCTGCCAAGTAAATTTATAATCAAATTAAGTAGGCATTAGGGTGAGATTTTTGTGTTTTGTTTATTTCAGAAGTCAATCAGAAGTTCCTTAGGGAGGAAACATGGTCTGAGACAGCCCTTCACTGCCAAACATATCATATGAAATTCATCAAAGAAGGTAGACTGCAATTGCTGTCAGGAGTGTTTGTTATGCAGAGAAATTCATAGCCAGGGGGGAAATGGCCCCAGAGATTTTTAGCAGTAGTTTTGCCCCAGCTTTTGTGAAATGTTATATGAGATGGGTGTACTGGGCTAGGAAATAGTTTCACACATGTGTGCTTTCTAAAACCAGTTGGGGGGCAATCAACTGAGGAAAATATAGTGATGGCAGTCTGCAAATGTGTATGAGGATTGAACTGCCTTAAGAACTCCGAGCACATAGAGGACCCTTAATAAATACTTGGTGACATGAATTGAATGAATACTCTTGGGTTTTACACACCAAAAGTAAATTGAAGTGCCTTCAAAACAGGAAAATTAGAACAAGAAGAAAACCAAAGTGAGTTGGAGTAACTAGAGGTACAATAGTTTGGACAGAGTCATTGCTTTACTGCTGAAGCTGATGACAAAACTGTGAAACAAATAACAGATTGTGGAATCACAAAACTTTAGAGCTTGGAGGGACTTTGGATCATCTCATCCAACTCCCTCATTTTCCAGATGAGAGAGCTGAGCAACAATGAACTCATGATTCATTGCATAGGAAGGAGACTTCACATAGCTAATTAGTGGGAGAGCTGTCCCTGGACCTCAGTGCTGTAAAGTTCTCCCCTTTCCTGATTCTAGAAACATAGCTTTAGATCTAAAATGGGCCTTAGAAATAAACTATTACAGTTCCCCTCATTTTTATAGATGTCATTTGAGCCCAGAGATGTTAAAATACCTTGGACAAGGTCATATGCTACTTTTCTCTTGGGAATGTATCCTCTCATTTCTTGGTCTAGTTGCCCATTAAGATCAACATGATGATGAAGGTAGACCTTTCTGCTAGTAATGAAAATTGTTTCAGATGTTATTACTTATTTTATTACTTAAGTTTCCCCACAAGATTATGGATTTCTTTTTACTCAAGTTTATTTCACAGAGGCCCCAGGAACCTAAATTGTGACCCAGCATTCATTTGATTTTCAATTCAGTTCAGCCACTAATTATTGTTCTAACAAATCTGAAGAAGACACAAATGTAAGTAATATCTGGTGCCTGCCCTTGAGAAATTTATCTAACATAATTTTGCATATTTATACAAAGCAAGCCTGGTGACACAAGCTAGAAAAGGAATTAATTCAATAAACACTTGTTGTGTACTGTCAATTCTAATAACAAATGACCAAAGAGTCACAGAGGTTTGGCAATCACTGTTAACTCCCAAAATACCAAAGAGCTCACACAGGTTATAAGCAGAAAGCTTTCTTTACTCTGTTGGGGGAGAGAAATTAGACACATGCCAGGGCCTCCTCTAGTAGGAGGGATGGTCTTGGCATGGGGATCCTGACAGTACCTACCAAGCTCCAGGTACTATGCTAGCCATGGAAGAAACAGAGAAAAATGCAAAAGAAATCTATCCCAACAAGGAGCTTACATTCTATTGAGGGGATCCAACATGGTCACGAGAAGGAAGAAAACAAGTATCTATTAAGCACCTACTATGTGCTAGGCACTAAACACATTACAAATTATTATCTCATTTGATCAATAATCCTGGAAAGTAGGTGCTATTATTGTCCCAATTTTATTGCTGAGGAAACTGAGGTAGGTGGAGTGACTGATGATCTATCTCATGGGAAGACAGAAGAGGGCTTAGGACAGAGGCCAAACACCAAAAGGGCACACAACTAATATGTATGTGTTTCAGGTCCTTTACTCCATCTACCATGACACCTACACAAATGAATTAATGCGAAATATTCAAACAGATCCATGATCTCAATTCATTTGTACAAATGTTTACCATTTTCAGGACATTTTTACATACATTTCTCATTTGTTTCTTACAATTACCCTGAGCATTTTATGTCTAGGTGTGTGTGTGTGTTTGTGTACATGTGCATGCATGTATGTGTCTGTGTATATGTAAAAGATGGAGGTGTTACTATTATCCCAAATCAATGAATAAGGAGACTGAAGTTCAGTGAGGTTTGGAGAATTATCTAACTTAAGATCCCACAAGTATTAAGCCAGAGCTCTGTTATTAGAAGCCAGGTCTTTGATGCAGTTCACTGCTCTATCTACTACATTAATCCAATCATTATTCATTGTTTTTGCATTCCTGAGTTTCACTTCATCCCAGGTTTTTGAGACCAAGTCATGGATTCATTCTTAAGAACTCAGAAAAATAACCACTTTCTTTGCCCAAAGGTATACTCCCAATAAATATAGTATAGTTCAAGATTAATAAAGATGTAAGTTTAAAGTGCCTCAAAGCCTTTGAGACTTGAGTCTGGCTGCCCATACACAAAAAGACAAGAGCTTGGTCTGGCAGAAGGAAGACAATGACCTGCCCTTTTGACTTGGCTTTTGTGATTTCACATATACATTTTCATACCAACCAACCAATCAATCAAAAAGCATCTATCAAGCCCTTAGTGTGTGGCAGACACTGTGCTAGCTGCAGAAGATAAAAATATAATGAAAAAGAATCTTGAAATCAAGGTGATGCCCATCAACTGGGGATTGGCTGAATAAATTTTGGTATATGAATGTAATGGAATACTATAATGCTATAAGAAATGATGAACAGGAAGACTTCAGAAAGGCCTGGAAAGACATGTATGAACTCTTTCTGAGTGAAAGGAGCAGAATCAAGATAGCTTTATACACAGCAAAATCCACAGTGTGTGAAAAATTGTTCTGGTAGACTTAGTACTTCATTGCAATGCAAGGACTTAAAAATTCCCAATGGACTCAAGGCAAAAATGCCTTCCACATCCAGAGAAAGAACTGTAGAATTCAATCACAGAATGAAGCAGATGATTTTCTTTTGTATTATGTTTTGGTTTGTTTTATGATTTCTCCCATTCATTTTAACTCTTCTATGCAACATGACTAAGGTGAAAATGTATAGAACTTGTATAAAACTGCATGCCATCTCAGGGAGGGAGTGTGGACATAGGGGGGAAGAGGGGGAAAGAGGGGAAAAGATCTAAGGTATATGGAAGTGATTGTAGAACACTGAAAACAAATAAAATTAATAATAAAGAAAAAGAATCTCTATTTTCAAAGAGCTTACCTTCCAATGGAGGAGATAATACGTATATGTATAAGTATATACATACTAAATATAGAGAGAGTAAAAGAAACATAAATCCAACGTTACTTAGGATGGAAGAACCTTGGCATTGGAGGAATCAAGAAAGTCTTCCTGTGGCAGGTGGCATTCTATCTTGAAAAAAGAAAAGGATTTTATTAGGTTGAAGTACCATGGATGGGGGCTGACATCCCCCCACCCCTGCCCCAGCATGGGGAATGGTCAATGCAAAGGTAGAGAGATGGGGCATAGAGTGATGCATGTAAGGAAAATAAAATAAGCCACTTTGAGTGGAGAGTGGTAATGCACAATGAGAATGGAAAGATATGCTGGACCTTTGAAAACTCAAAAGAGGATTTTATAGTTTATAACATAAAAAATAGGAAGCTCATAGGATTTATTGAGAAACACCATCAGATCTACACTTAAGGAAAATTACTTTGGCTGCTAAAGGAAAGATGAGTTGGAGTTGGGTCAGATTTGAGGCAGGGAAATGAAGAAGAGGGCATTGCAATAACCTAAGGAAGGGATGATAAGGGTCTGAACCAAGATGGTGGTAGTATGAATAAAGAGATAGGGTTAGATGTGAGGAATGTTGGAGAAGGAAGTTTGTTAATTGATTGGACATGTGGAAGAGTAAATGCTTAAGAACTGCATTGTAAGGTTAATAAAGTTGGAAGACTGGAAAAATGGTGATACTGTCAACAGAAATGGGAAAGTTTAGAAGAGCTGTGGGTTTGGGGGGAAAAATGTACTTTGTTTTGAATAGGTTGAGAGTGCAGTGCCTAGATAACATCCAGTCTAAAATGCTTAATAGAACTGAGTCTGAGGAAGGAGTGAACATGGATAAATGGATCTGTAAGTCATCTACATTGAGGTGGCAATTAAGGTCATGGGAACTGATGGTCCTGGGAGAGCATACAAGGAGGATAGAAGAGTGCCTGGGACCAAGATCTAAAGGATCACCCCAAAACAGGGGCCATGACATGAAGGATAAGCATACAAAGGAGACTAAAGAGTGGTCAGACACATAGGCAAAGAATCAGAAGAAAATAATATCATGAAAACTCAAAAAGGAAAAAATATCCAGGAGAAGGGTGTGATCAACATCAATTGGAGCAGAGAGAGAAAAGAATGCCTAAATGTTCATTGTCAATTAAGAGATTATTGGTATTTTTGGAGTGAGCATATAGAGAGCTATTTTTTAAGTCTGAAAAAATTAAATGATAGGTTGAAGAAATGGAAGAATCCAGTGAAGTTTTTTTTTTTTTTTCCAAGGTGGGGGACATTTGAGCATTGTTGAAAGTAGTAGAAAAAGAACAAGAGGGGAAGGAACTAGGAAACTGAAGAAAATAGCAGTGGCTTAGACAGCACACAGCTCAGCGGGCTCCCTTTGGCGGAGTCCGCTAAAGCCAGATTAAGGGTACGAAGTCTCATGGTAGGAGGAGCAAGGCCTTTCAAACCCTGTCTTTTTCAATATATCGGTATCCCCAAATGGCCACGTAACACCTGGGGTAGCTCCATAAGGAGAGAAAACTTGGGTAAAGCCACTCTTGTACAGGAGCACACAGATAAGGTACATGGATGGCCAACGTATACATGTTAAGGGACACTTCCACCTCCAATGCTGCAGGACGGCTGATATCTTTGCACTGTTCCTGCTGGACCTCCTCCTTACTGTTCGGATACGTTGTTCAGTCTCTACAAGGTTTTATAGCACAGTGCCTAGAATACTATAGATGTTTAATAAATGTTGACTTGTGAAAGTGAACGAAACTCAAAACCTAATAGCAGAGGGAAGCCTAATAGCCAAAAGACAAGTGGAACACTGTATGGCATTGACCAAAAGAGGCCATTAGAAAGCAGTGTGCCTTGCAGAGAATGAACAACCCACCACACCAGCAGGGAAAAGGTCCAGCAGGAACAATGTGAACACAGCAGCTTCTCAGCATTTGAGCATGAGGTGTCCCTTCATGTATACATTTCAAATGTACACGGTGGCCATGTTCCTCATCTGGATGTGGTTGGCCAATGAATTGCCAAGACTGCCAAAGGACTTTTTTTTAAGGTTCATTTTAATGGAGGGGTAGATGTTATGGAATTCCTCAGTTCCTGCTCTGTTATTGTAACACCAATTGCAACAGCACACCTGAGGACGGCTGCTATGAATAATCTCAAGGGTCTAATCACATAGTATAATGAACTGCTCTACTCTGTAGCTTCTGCCTTTGGGAAAACAAAGTTCAACAGGCCAACAACAATATTAACGCTCACCACCAGCACCATCATCTCAATTCACCTCCAAATCCAGAGGCTTCTATTGCATCCTGGGTCATCTCCAGTCATCCTGATGAATATCTGGTCACTGGATTCAGATGGCTCTGGAGGATAAGGTGACTGGCACAGCTCTCCCTCATTCAAAGCAAAGCCAAGGGCAAGTCATGTCATCATTTCTCTGATGGCATGGTCATCTTTGGCAATGAAATGATGAGCACAACAACATCTTGAGTTCACTTCAACAGGTCTCAAAAGGGACAGCCTCCTTCTCATGGGTGTGTTTCTGCCCTACAACTCTGCTTTCAAAGTTCAGAGGCTCCTTCAGCAAGTCTCTGCCATCAGAGGTCTCCTCCAGGCTCTCAGGTCTCCTCTCAGCTCTCTTTTTCTCATTGCTGGTTCTTTTCACATCTACTTTCTTAACACTGGCTCTTACTTTATATACAGCTCTACTCAGTATCTGATTAACTAGAACCCACATGTACATATCTGATTGGTTAAAACTCAATCCAGAAAAACAGCAAAGATCCTACTTTGCTTGCTGTTGCAGTTGCCACCTAGATTCACTATAATATAGGGAGCTAGATCTGGAGTCAGAAAAGGAATCTTGGACTGAATCCTGGCTCTGCCACTTCACCACCTACATGACCTTGTGCAGGTCAATTTGTCTCTGAGCCTCGGTTCCTCACATGTAAAATAAAGGGACTGGATTAGGACAGAGGTCTTAATATGGTATTCTTTGGAGAGATTTCAGTGTGTTTATAAGCTTGGATAGAAAAAAATACATTTTGATTTTCAATAACCTTTAATTCTTTAAAAAAACAACATTCTAAAAAGGAATTTTTTACCAGATTGCCAAAAGCATGCGTGGCATCAAGACAGTTCATCTTTGGATTAGATGATTTTAGAGGCACATTTCAGTCTTAAATAAATGATTCTATGAGATGTAATGGAGGGATTCTCCACTACAAAGACAAAGTTACAAGGAAGAGGTACCGCCTGCAATGGTCACGCTTGATCCTGGCTGGTCCCCTGTCAGATTAGGTTCAGTGTGGGAAGGAAATGAGGCACTTGTAGCTTATTCAATAGTTAATAAAAGGGGTTAACCTAGTCAGAGCATAGCGTTCTTGAAAGAATATTCAACAAGGATATTCAAGCACTTAGCTTGGGTAGACTCAGCCCCTATCATTTTGTTTAGAAATGACATCTGGTCGTCAGGGAAGGTGTGCTGACTGACTCCCTTGGTCTCTAGATATCTGTCAAGTTTATAGAACTGTTTATGCCCTTAGGTGACCATGAAGCCATGTCAATATGACCAGAGGCCACCAAGGACAAGGGAGGCAGCAATTTAGGACCCTGGGCCAAAAATATACCAGAAACAACTCTGCTACTTTTCAAGAGAAAAGCAAACCTAACCTATATGGGGCAATGGGGAGGAGGAACCTCCTGGTGGATGGTATGCAATCATACCACATACATGTATTATGCACACACATACACACACAGGAGGTGAGGGGCGGGGCATATGTATGTCACTGCCCTTGAAGCCTGAAAACCTTTGTCATATTGAAAAGTTCCAGTTCATATTCTTCAGCCTGGAAGGAACAAAACATGGATGAGGGTTTATAATTTAGCTTTGGATATTCTCCAGGGCAGGATGCAGGAGAAGAAAACAAGATGAATTAGAGAAACAGAGGGTAATTAGCCATTTTATCAAGCATCCAGACCATGAAGCACAAAGCTCTTCAAAGAGATAGTATTCTCCTTAATGGAATCCTTTAGAGCATCTTCAGTTTTTCTAATGAAGATAGAAACCTTCATCTCCAGAAAAGTGCTTTTCTTTGCTTGTTTGACCACAAGATTATCTATTCCATCCAATCCCTCAGGGGGCTGATGCTCAGCCTCTAACACCGCTCTTCATAGAGTTATCTAGAGAGGGAATCTGGCCAAATGATTTAATCAAATTATTCTTGCTCTGGCCAATATAAGTATTTAAATAGCTGCACTTATTACTCCTCTCCCTAACGATCCTCACTTACCAAAAATCACCACCTAATTGATAAGATGTATGAGGGAAAACACCATTAGACAAAATGTTAAATGAACTCAAACGCTAGAGAATGTCTTACTGCCCCTCCCTGAATTCATTTAATCTCCAGTGGTGAGGTTCCTGATGGAAATGAGATTTAATACTCTCTAGGAGAGGATCATAGCTAGAAGAGAAAACAGGTTGGAGCTAAAGTGTCAACACAAACAGATGCATTTCCTGTTTTTTCATGTCCCTTGCTGGCATCGAAGGCCATGATTTACGAGAGCTGAGTCTTTGTCACCTCATGTGATTTCCATTTCATATATGGCAGAACACACCGATGAAACTGAAATAGGTAGCATTATACATGCTAGTGTCATCAAAGCATGTTTGGCATTTGAGAAGGCAAAACATCTATGTTTTAAAAGGATGGCGCTAGGAACGATTTTTTTCTCTTCCAAAAATAACTCATGTCTCCCAAATGATCTCATCTTTACTTTGTACATAATTTTGTGTATTATCAGTATAGATACATGCTGTCTTTCCCAAGAGAATATAAGCTCTTTGAGGGAAGGGACTTGGATTCTTTGTATCTCTAGTACTTAATACAGTTAGCAGGGGCAGCTAGGGAGCTCCATAGTGCACAGATTGCTTGGCCTGGAGTCAGGAAGATCTGAGTTCAAATTCAGCCTAGCTGCTATGACCCTGGGCAAGTCACTTAATTCTATTTTTATCAGCTTCCTCATCTGTAAAATGAATTGAGGAAGGAAATGGCAAGCTAGCCTTTCCAAGAAAACCCCAAATGGGGTAACAAAGAGTTGGACATGGCTCAAAAAATGACAATAACAACAACATAAGACAGTACATGTTAAATAATTTAAGTGCTTAATAAATTTTGTTATCGAACTGATACTTCTCAAGTCCCCATAGCAAGGAGAATAATGAGGGACGAGTAGCAAGTGTTGGACAAATACTTGGTCATACAAACATTGAGTTGGATTGGAATTCTAGTGCTAGATAACAGTTCTTGGTCAAAGTGTACTTATATATCTGCCCTAATCTTGTATGTATTCCAGAACTCCTTCTATTTAGGAAAACAGTCTAAAGTATGGAATTACAAAACAGTTTGTGAGCATATTTATCATACCAGCTTAGGTAGAGGGATGTATTCCACAATATACTTCTTCAGCTAGCTATTGAACAAACCACTCTGACATTCATCAGTTCAGAATAATTCATGGAAGACTCAGTTTTGATTAGAGAACATCCAGAATTTTTCGATATTTGAAAAGAAATGCAATTCAGTTATTTTGTGGATGGCTAACAAAATGTTGTTAGGTAGAGGTCTGTATTAACGAATCGATACAAAGTACATGCAATTTGCATGATAACTTTTATTATGAAAATGGATTCTATTAAATAGCTACAGTTTTTAGATAGCAATCTTGCTCATACTATTAATTTGCTTAATAAAGTCTGTTTTCACTGATTGTACAAAGGTAAACTTCAATTTTTCCCATTTAAATGTCTATGGGTTTTTTTAAATTAGTGAGGTCCAAATAAATTAGTTGACTTTTTTTCTAAATATGACAATATCTTAACTGTAAGAGATTTTTCTTAGTCCTTTATCTTCCTTTTGTCCCCTTCAGTAGCCTCCTTAATTCCTTCCTATTATTTGGCCAGAATTCTGCTTCCCTACAGCTTTTCTGAGAATTCTTTCCTATGCTTGCTATAAAGAATGAAAACAAAACTATTCTGGCATCATCCCTACCAAGTCAGAATGATTGGCAGGTACTTGTTTAGAGCTTTAGAGAAAAAACAAACCTCAAAATGGCATTCAGAAATACAAAAACAAGTTGGTTGAGAAAGAAATCTTTGACTGGAGGAAAAAATGACTTTCCTTTTGCCAAGCAGCAGTATTATAATTTGCATTTATTGAGAAAAAAAGAATGCTTTTTGAGAAGCACACCAGACTAAAACTGATTACGGATATTAAGCAATTTCTCTATAAGTCATTACTCAGAAGGGACGTGAAACACCAAGGCTTTTGGAAGGCTGGAGTTGATGAGTCACTGAAAGTTGTATGACTCTGCCATAACTCTTAGTATTATAAACAATGGTACATGGTGAGGTTGGAGCAGATTAAAGAAAATGAAGTATCTAGCTTGGTCTCCTTGAGAAAAGAGAAATAAAATGTTGTTTCACTATGATGTAGACTATTGATTTGGTTTTGGTTTTGGTTTATCAGTCTGAATGGTTACCAAATCTCAAAGGGACACAGACGGTTTATTCATTCCAAGAGTCACTCTCAGTTATATTTCAGTTTTACTAGGAAACTCCATGCTAATCTTTCTGGAAATTTTGGAGGAGATGGAAAAAGGATTGGACAAATCCCTTCATCCATCTGGGCCTCATTTCTTCACTTACAAGACCAGGGGATAGCATAGCATGGTAGATAAAGGACTGGACCTGAAGTCAACAATGGTGATAATCAAACTTCAAAAAGATAAGAATAAGATTATAACAATAATATTGTTCATTCATTTTAGTTGTATCCAACTCTTTGTGATCCTATTTGGGTTGGTCAATTTGTTGTTTAGATTTTTGTCAAAGATACTGGAGTAGTTTGCCATTTCCTTCTCCAGTTCATTTTATAGATGAGAAACTGAGGCAAGTAACTTACCTGGGGTCACACAGGTGGTAAGGGTCCAAAGCCAGATTTGAACTCAGAATGATGGCTCTTCCTGAATCTAGAGTTGGCATTCTATCCATTGTACCATATAGCTGCCCTATAACAGTAATATATACATTAAATAGCTTCTTCATCTCATGGATTCTTTCCAAAATAATGTCAGAATGTCATTTGGACTTAGTGCAAAATTATTTTAAGTGTACACTAAGGAAAATAGAAACTAAAGATTTTAGCTGAAAAACTGAATGGTCAAAATGAACCAACAGATGAAGGTAATACTCCTTCAGGTAAAACATATTGGGCATAAAATTATCAAGGAAAAATCTATGGTTGTATATAGAAATATATATTAAATAAAACTATTTTTTCATCAAACCACTAGGAAAATATGACATAACCTTAAAACACTGAACAGGAAAGCTATGTTAATGACATTCAGTAAGAAGTTGGTATAATGACAATAAGATCTTTTCCAAAACAATGCCTGGTTTTAGCATGCTGCCCAAAGTTTTAACCAACAGTGATAACTGGATAATTGGTGCTAACTGCCTCTTGTACTGTGGGGTAGAAAAAAGTTCTCCTTTGCAACTTGCTTGGAAGTTGAAGTTGTTTTCCTACCCTTTCCTGTCCTAAGAGGGTCTTCTCAACCAGTTGTTTCTGTTGAAGAGGGCAAATGAGCAGGTAATTTATCACATCTTTGTCTGCTTTGGGGGAAACCAGTCACCTACAATTCCATCAAGCACGAGGCTTAAGATTGTTCTGCAAGCAAAGAGAGACTTTCTTTGGCTCAAAACGATTTTCTGTTAGTATCAAAAAACACTAACTGAAATGTTGCCCCTGTAGTACCTTCCAGAAGGGCAAGAAAAAGTAACCTGAGCAGCAGTCCTAGAAAAGCCAAAGTGAAGGAACCTGAGCTTCACATGCCTGGTTGGGAGATTTCCCATTTATGCTCTTGCTGGTGTCCCAGCTGAAAGCTAGTGTTGAGCACTGTCTTCATCAAAGGAAAGATCACCTGAAACCTGCTCAGTGCTCTAATCCAAGTAAGCCTCTTTTCCCAGACTCCCCTCTGAATGCCAGTTCTTGTATTGGGGAGAAAGGCGCAACAGTGTTTCTCTTTTCCAATCAGTAGTGAACTCATGGTTCCTGCTTTCTGGTCTATGGTAAATGGTTCAATCAGGTGGATGTGAAGTTGGCACCAAACAAAAGTGGACAGCCACCTCAGGGATTCCTATCAGATGGGAGCTAGATTGGGGAGGCCTGCTAATGCCTATAAACCCAAAGGTTTATTCCAGCTTGTGAAACAGTTGAAAGCTGGTAAGGGATCCAAGAGATAGAACACCTTCACTGTAGGGACGGGCCTGGGTACTATTAGATTTTCATGCTACCTTCAATTCAGATCTGATCTCCAATTTCTTCCATTTCTTCACCTATGGGCTAAAACATATAAAGGAACCAACAGAGTCCACAGGCAGATGTGAAATTCCCAGAAAGATATTCTTTTTTTTTTTTTGGTCAGATTTATCGTTTCCTTTTTTTTTTTTAATATAAATTTACTTATTTAACTTTTTACATTCATTTTCACAAAATTTTGGGTTCCAAATTTTTCTCCCCTTTTTCCCCTCCCCCCCACCCCAATACACCAAGCATTCTAATTTCCCCTATTGCCAATCGGCCCACTCTTCTATCATCCCTCCCTTCTCTTGTCCCCATCTTCTCTTTTGTCCTGTAGGGCCAGATGACTTTCTATTCCCCATTAACTCTATTTCTTATTTCCTAATAGCAAGAACAATATTAACCAGTTGTTCCTAAAACTTTGAGTTCCAACTTCTCCCCATCCCTCCCTCCCCACCCATTTCCTTTGGGAAGGCAGGCAATTCAATATAGGCCATATCTGTGTAGGTTTGCAAATGACTTCCATAATAGTCGTGTTGTGTAAGACTAACTGTATTTCCCTCCATCCTATCCTGCACCCCGCTGTTTCTGTTCTGTCTTTTGATCCTGTCCCTCCCCAAGAGTGTTGACTTCAAATTACTCCCTCCTCCCATTGCCCTTCCTTCCATCATCCCCCCACCTTGCTTATCTCCTTCTCCCCCACTTTCCTGTATTGTAAGATAGGTTTTCATACCAAAATGAGTGTGCATTTTATTCCTTCCTTTAGTCGAATGTGATGAGGATAAACTTCTTGTTTTTTTCTCAGCTCTCCCATTTTTCCCTTCACTAAAAAGTCTCCTGCTTGCCTCTTGAATGAGGCAATTTACCCCATTCCATTTCACCCTCTTTCCTCCCACTACATTTCTCTCTCACCATTTACCTTAATTTCTTTTAAGATATGGTCCCATCCTATTCAATTCACGCTGTGCTCTCTGTCTCTATATGTGTGTGCATGTGTGTATGTGTGTGTGCGTGCACACGTGTACGTGTGTGTGTGTATGTGGTCCCACCAACTACCCAGATACTGAAAAGTTTTAAGAGTTACAAATATTGTCTTTCCATGTAGTAATGTAAACAGTTCACTTTTGGTAAGTCCCTTATGACTTCTCTTTACTGTTTACTTTTTCATGCTTCTTCTCATTCTTGTGTTTGGAAGTCAAATTTTCTTTTCAGCTCTGGTCTTTTCATCAAGAATGCTTGAAAGTCCTCTGTTTCATTGAAAGACCATATTATCCCCTGAAGTATTATACTCACTTTTGCTGGGTAGGTGATTCTTGGTTTGAGTCCTAGTTCCCTTGACTTCTGGAATATCTTATTCCACACCCTTCAATCCCTTAATGTAGAAGCTGCTAGATCTTGTGTTATCCTGATTGTATTTCCACAATACTGGAATTGTTTCTTTCTAGCTGCTTGTAAGATTTTCTCCTTGACCTGGGAATTCTGGAATTTGGCCACAATGTTCCTAGGAGTTTCTCTTTTTGGATCTCTTTCAGGTGGTGATTGATGGATTCTTTCAATACTTGTTTTGCCCTCTGGTTGTAGAATATCAGGGTAGTTTTCCTCAATAATTTCATGGAAGATGACGTCTAGGCTCTTTTTTTGATCATGACTTTCAGGTAGTTCCATAATTTTTAAATTGTCTTTCCTGGATCTATTTTCCAGGTCAGTTGTTTTTCCCATGAGATATTTCACATTCTCTTCCATTTTTTCATTCTTTTGGTTTTGTTTGGTGATTTCTTGGTTTCTCGTAAAGTCATTAGACTCCATCTGTTCCATTCTAATTTTGAGAGAACTATTCTCTGCAGTGAGCTTTTGAACCTCTTTTTCCATTTGGCTAATTCTGCTTTTGAAAGCATTCTTGTCCTCACTGGCTTTTTGAACCTCTTTTGCCAATTGAGTGAGCCTATTTTTCAAGGTATTATTTTCTTCAGCATTTTTTGGGGTCTCCTTTAGCAAGGTATTGACCCGTTTTTCATGCTTTTCTTGCATCTCTCTCATTTCTCTTCCCAGTTTTTCCTCCACCTGTCTAACTTGCTTTTCAAAATCCTTTTTGAGCTCTTCCATGGCCTGAGCCCACCAGACATCCCCCTGGGATGTCTGGGATACAGAGGCCCCGCCCTCCACATCTTTTCCTGATGGTAAGAATATTTCCTCGTCATCAGAATTGAAAGGCGGGAACATTTGCACCTGCTCAAAGAAGCTCTCTATAGTCTTATTTTTCTTCCCCTTTCTGGGCATTTTCTCAGCCAGTTACTTGACTTCTGAGATTCCTGTCCACCCCCGCCTAGATCTGCCCAGCTAGTGCTTGGGGTCTGAGATTCAAATGGGCTTTCTGTGGCAGGTGCGGCTACTATTCAATGTGAGCTTAAGTTCTGCTGCTCGGGTGGGGGCAGGGCCGCCTCCCAGGTTCAGTTCCCTCAGGGGCTTTATGCAGAGACCTTCAGTAATGGGGCGGGTGGGGGCAGGGCCGTTTCCCAGGCTCAGTTCCCTCAGGAGGTTTATGCAGAGACCTTCAGTAATGCCCTGAACTTCTGCCTGCTGCTCCGGGAGTTCCAGGCTGCCACCGCTGCCTCTGCCACTGCTTCTGCCACTGCCTCCCAAGGGGGCCTGAGTCACAGAGACACCCCGCTCCCCCTCAGCCAGCCTAGATGTCTCTCTCACTGACCTGTAGTGCCTGTGGGTGGAGGGACCTTCATGGCCGCCGGAGTTTCCGTCCCTGAAGCCTGCTCAGATCTGCTCCTCTGGGGCCTCGTGGCCAGGGCAGCACAGGGGTGGGATCCTCTGTCCAGAGCGTGACAGACCTTTGGGGACGGCTCTCCAGGGCTCTCTGGAACAGAAATCTTTTTCACTGTGTTTCTGTGTGCCTTGCAGTGCTCCAGAATTTGTGGGGAGTTCTTTTTGCAGGAAATATATGGGCTATGGGTTCGGAGCTAGCATACGTGAGTCTTTCTACTCCGCCATCTTGGCTCCTCCCTCCCAGAAAGGTATTCTTAAACTCGCTACTACCCTCAATTGCTTCATTCTTAAATTTTCACTGAAAGGTAAAAATTTCCACACATTTTTACAAGTAGACCCATTATCCCACCCCAGATGACTATTGACAACAACTCTATTTTGCAATAGATGCCAAGGAATCCTTCATCTTCTTAGTCATGGTGGAGATGAGGTGCATCAACACATTTGGTCACACCAGACTTTAGCTGCCTCCTCTCCTGCTACTCTTTGCTACCAGTATACATCAGGTTTGTCTTTGCAGTACATGGTGCATTGAGTCACGTGGTCCTGGCATTTCTCCAGTTCACTGGTCACGAGAACCTGTCTGCGCCAAGGGAACATGGTAGCATTCAATGTACTGATGAACCTGCTGCATGGAGGTCTGGGTATCTTCATAGCAGCTGGCACTGCACTGGAACGTGGTACCCTGCATCTTTTGGATATTCTCCCACTCCAGCCCTTTCACCATGATGCCAGCCATTTTCTGTACCCACAGCTGCTACGACTCTGCCATGGCATACATCCATACACCCCCATTCCCCAGCCCCACACCCTGCCTGGCTTGGCAGAGCACCAGTCCTGTGTCCGCATGGACCCCGAGAGTGACCCTGCCTTCTCCATGCTTTGTGTATATTAAGAACCTTTCTGGTATCCTGAAATCCAAGCTCACATTTAAAGCAATTAACAGAGCAGCTAGGTGGCATGGTGGATAGAGCACTGGGCCTGAGTTCAAATCTGGTGTCCAGCACTTACTAGCTGTGTGACCCTGGGCAAGTCACTTAACCCTGTTTACCTCAGTTTCTTTATCTATAAAATGAGTTAGAGAAGGAAATTGCAAACCACTCCAGTACCTCTGCCAAAAAAACTTACAAATGAGGTCATGAAGAGTCAGACGCAACTTGAAAATGACTAAATGGCAACAAGAAGTAATTAACACTTTCACAATTAACATCAATCTCCACAAACCCTATAGACTTTTGGATCTATAAAATGAATGATGATAGATTTGGAATGTATGCTAACAAAAATCCTTCCAATATAAATGGAACCCAGGCCATAACGCAACTATAGAAAGATGAACACTGGCAAAAAAGAGGAAGAAAACTCATAGACATTCTTGGAACTCATGTAACAAGTTAAAAACCTACAAGAACACTTTCTTAACAAGAAAAGCACTCCACTGAGCAATAGTAAAGAGTAAAGATGCATGCATGTCGATGCTTTGGTTGAATGTCAGTGAAAGTGATCTACCCCTGAATGGACCTCATGAATAGTTAATATTCTAGAGTGGAATCAAAAGGCTCTCTATGGATGAAAGCCTTACAAATTCAACCAAAAATTTATTATCATTTACCATCAAACTAATGGCTGAGCTATCTGTTTTGTTTATAGCAATAGAGAGATTTATGACAGCAGTGCAGAATTTGGTCATTGACACCAGAAATTACAGAAGGAGTTGCCCTTAAGAAACCCTGGACTTTATAGATCAACGCAGATTCCACAGTGGAATGGCAGAAATTGTACTCCATATCACTTCAGGCTGCAAAAAAAATGACACCTACTAAATACCTAGAAAGGCATGACCTAGTGACTAGAATTATACATCAGAAGTTCTCTGTATTTTATAAGCTTCCAATCCCCAAAATATAAAGATCTCAAAATATCCTTGAGAATTGATCAAATAAATTGTAATAGAATCGGAGTATTATCACAGACAAAACTATTTCCTATAATCACTCAGACATAATATTGATCGATAAAAATTTAAGAACAATTATTTTAATAACTGTTATCATAACAGACACTCATAATGTCTAAGTAACATAAAATGGAAAGCTTTCAAAACATGAAGGAAAAAAAATCAAAACCATGTGGGAATAGGAAGCAATACATATAATCTATTGTGCTTTTTGCTATCATAGTTGCCTAAAAGATGCCTTTAGAGAGTTTATAGAAGACAAGTCTATATCCCAATTCTCTTATTCAATTATAAAAAGAAGTTATTTTATCTGATTAATGGAATGCACATGACATACAAAAGCAGCCTAAGACCATGTTTATCTGACATTTTATCAAAAGAAAATGAGAATGAGGTTATAATATGAATGCATTTTGAAGTTTGCAAAACACTTTACCACATTTTGTTTGACATTTATACCTGTCCTCATTGCAATTTTGCTGCTGAGATAACTGAAGCTTAGAGACGTTAGTGGTGACTTGTCTAGGGGTCCCTTGGCTTCTGTGTACTTGAGAAATAATTGGGTGGAATTCTTATTTCTGACATATACTGGCTGTGTGACCATAGGCAATAACTCATTTAATTTCTACATGTCCTAGACAACTTTATAAGAACATAGATTGCATTAGTTATAGTATATGAATGTCATGAATTACTAAGAAATTATAAAGGAGGCAATTTCAGAGAACTATAGGAAGATTTATATTTTATTTAATTCTATTTATTATTAATTTATTTAATTTTTGAAAGATTAGAAGTTGCACACTATACTGTACCAGTTACCCATCTGCACCAATGGAGGAATTTTCCACACTGGAAATTCATTGCACCAAAGGTATTATCTGTACATACTCCCCCATACAATAATATCTAATAGTATGTGCCTATTCTACATATGCAAATATGTATAATGTATGTCTGTTTATAAACATATGTTTAAAATATATTTGCAAAAGAAACTTCCTTAGAATAACCCTCTCAGGGAGTTTACAGAAAGATTACTATTACCCTTTTCATACTAAGGGAAGGAGGCTCAGAGAATGAGAGTTGGAGTAATGTGCCAGTGGTCATCTTGTGAGTGAGTATTAAAGCCCAGATCTGATTTTAGGCTTTACCGATTCCAATTCTAATGTTTTTTTCATTAGGATGCACTCCTAGTTCCTTTAGATTGGAAAGCTGAATGCATTCATTACCTATTCCAATATTTCCATTTGATGTGTTAGGATATCCAATTACAGATGTAATGAATGTAATGGAGGAGCATCAGGCTTTAAGTCAAAAGACTCAAGTCTGAGTCTCAGCTCTAATGTTTGCTAACTTTGTGGTCTTTGGTAACTCACTTGATTTTCCTGAGTCTCAGTCTGGCTATCTGTAAAATCAGGACAATTATACCTGTTTGATCTCCTCTCCAAGATTGTTGCAATTTAAATACTCTGAAAATGGCAAACCACTACATACATGTGAGCTTTTACCACGCTTCTAGCTCTGCACATATATCTCCAAATCTCCAGACGAAAACATTCAAGTGAGAAAGAAAAGACATTCTCCAAAGCTACAGAGGGAGTTTATAAAAGAACCAATCGCATACATGCACAGATATGTCAATGTGAAATACCTAGAGACCTGAGGAGGGGCCAGGGGAAACATCCTTTTAAGAGAGAAAAATGGCACCTCCCAGATTGGAAAAAAGCAATCCTCAGAATGCCTATCGTTGATGGGCCGATGTGTGACCACCATCTTTTCTTTCTTTTGTTGATGTTTTTTTTCTATTTAAACAAAGGAGATCTATGGAGGCAAGGGTCAGGTGACAGCTGTGAAGGAAGGAAAATCAAGCAGGAGGTTGAGATTAAACAATTCAAGGTGATTGAGTTCCGTTGGATTTCTGAAGAAAACTCAGATTCAGCTGTACCTCAAAACATTTAAATAGAACCTTTATTAGGGAGGGGCCCTTAGGTGGTGCCACAGCGAAAAGAGTGCTAGGCCTGGAGTCAGGAAGACTTATCTTCCTGAGTTCAAATTTGGCCTGAGACACTCATTATCTGTATGATCCTGGACAAGTCCCTTAAGCCTGTTTGCCTCAGTTTCTTCACCTATAAAATGAGCTGGAGAAGGAAATGGCAAATCACTCCAGTATCTTTGCCAAGAAAACCCCATATGGGGTCACAAAGAGTCAAATATGTCTGAACAACATTAGGGTGAAGTGGTTAGAGCTTTGCCCCAGGGTACCAAAATGTTGAAGGCACTTGCAGCATTTATACTCTTTAGGACGCAGAAATAACTGAATTTAACACTCACTTAGCAAGAACAATTCGTCAAAACAGGAAGCAATGAAAAATGGCCTTTCTCTCCCTTTCTCCTATCAATCACAGCTGAGGTAAGTTTTCTCCCCAGCCTGGATCTTCCTTTCCCTCACCCAATAATGCCTTTCTTGGGCTTGTGGGATCCTAAATTTCCTTTCTCTTCTCTTTTCTCCTCACCTTAGGACAGTGTCCCAGGGATTCTGCCCCCATGGAATCTTGTGTCTTGAGGTCTAGAATCTTCCTTCCAAAACTTAATTTGTCTTAACAATTTGTACCTTTTATGCTGTTTCCTCCCAGCAGGTTTTATATTGCTTACTTGAGATATAGGGATTGGTATTTACAATCTGAAATTTTAGACACCTGAGAAAATTTGTGTAATACATACAGAAAGTCCTTTCTTTCCCCACTGTGTCATGAAGGCCAGTAGAAACTCATACCTCTGCCCTAGTGTTTCTGTTACTGTCTGGAAGGAGCTTCAAGGTAACTTGCATGGTCTGATGCTGGTTGCCCAGGAGTATGATCAAATTTGAAGGGACAAACAAAAAAGGTGTCATTCCCAGTTCAAAGTGACCAAGTAGAGGCTTTCTATCTATGGTTGGGGTGTGATGGCAGATTTAATATCCACTCTGAGTCAAGTAAAAGGTAAAAGGAATTTACTTTCCCTAAATTAGCTAGGACTATGGACTGAGGGTTGGGGACTGGGATCATCCCTTTAGAAGGGCACGGGAGTCTAGAGTTGAGTAGAATAACTGTCATATTAACAATTGTTGGTACCAAAGAAAAGGTGGCTCAGGAAAGGGAAAAGAAATGGGGAAAATTTTACCAGGGGAGTACTTTAAAAGCTCCTCTACTGCTCAGAGGTATTTTCAGCCAGAGCATTTCAGGAAACAAAGCAAATGGAGGTATTGTTCACTTACAAGACTAACCTTTCCATAAGAACAGAATAAATGATTTCAAAAAAAAAAAGACAAAGGTTTCTAGACGAAGTGTTGCACCTTAGTTGTGGCAGGTTGGGGTCCCCGTTGGTCTTTCCTTCTTTGTCTATGTTGGTGGGCTTTGCTAATGCAATGACCCTTTGGTGAAGATGACTGGGAAAATAGATAATGTCTTTTTTTCCCTACCAGTTATCTTATCTGTCTTTGGTCAGGTGGAAATGCCACCTCAGAGTTCAAGCCTAGGTCACCCCATTCAGGAAGTGCCTGGAATGATCTATTTTTGAATATCTATTAAGGTGGGGACAATTTCTATTATTAGAAACTGGGGTGGACAAAGTGGGGGAAGAGTGGATGGTGTCAAGTAATGCTATTTATGCTTAGGAATCTATATTTCTTTAAATCTTGTTCTAATGATTTTCTCTGTTTTGTATAATTAATTAATTTAGTTTTCAGCATTCACTTCCATAAGATTTTGAGTTTTGAATTTCCTCCCTTCTTTCTCTTCCCCCATCCCCAAGATGGCATGCAATCTGCTATAGGCTCTACTTATACTTTCATATTAACCATATTTTCACATTATTCATGATGTAAAGAAGAATTAGAACTAATGGAAGGAACCATGAGAAAGAAGAAACAAAACAACAAAAGAAAAGGAGAGCAAATAGTCTGCTACTGCATTAAGACTCCACAGTTCTTTCTCTAGATGTGGATGGCATTTTCCATCATTCGTGTTTTGGAGCTGTCTTAGATCCCTGAATTGCTGAGAAGATCTAAGCCTATCAATGTCAGTCGTTACACAAGATGGCTGTTATTGTGTACAATGTTCTACTAACTTTTGCTCCCCTCACTGAGCATCAGTTCATAAAAATCTTTCCAGGTTTTCCTGAAGTCTGACTGTTCATCATTTCTTATAGCACAATAGTATTCCATTACATTCACATACCCCAGCTTGTTCAGGCCATTCCCTAAGTGATGGACATCCCCTCAATTTCCAGTTCTTGGCCATCACAAAAACAGCTGCTATACATATCTTTGTACATGTAGGTCCTTTTCCTATTTTTATGATCTCTTTGGGATACAGACCTAGAAATGGTATTGCTGGGTCAAAGGGTATTGCATAGTTTCATAGCCCCTTTGGGCATAGTTTCAGATTGCTTCCAGAATGGTTGAATCAGTTCACAACTCCATTCTAATTATTTTCAAATATAAAGTTCTATGATCATTTATGGTTAGTTGTTTTGATGAGTTCTATGGCAAGGCAGCAGAGCATAAATGAATGGAAAATCATACTTATCTATGCCTTTCAGCCTTACACTTGTAAGAAGGCCATCTGTGCAAAAACTGACACCTCATCATCCAGATATTCAATGGCAGCTTACTTGAATTTCAGGCAAGTACTAAGGATTAAATTAGCAGCCTCATGAGTATAATATAACGTGACTATCAGTTCTTTGTTCTTGGAAAGTATTACAAGATCCCATGGTTGCAGTGTCACCTTTATGACATATTGAATTTATAATCCACTATAATTTGCAGATATTTTCAAGATAAATTACTATCTAATCATGCCTCCTCCATATTGTACTTGTGAAGTCAGACTGTTGAAGCCAAGATTAAGTCTTTTTATTTAACCCTATTGAATTTGACCTTATTAGATTTATCCCAGCGCTCTAGTCTATTGAGATAATTTTGGATCCTGTCATCAAGTGTGTTAGCTAGTTATCTCTTCCAGATTTGTCATATGTGTAAATTTGATAAGCCTATGATCTATGGTTTTATCAGCCTGATCTCAATTCCTGGCATAATTCTAGAACAGATCATTAAAGAAGTGGTGGCCTGAATATCTCTACCTTTCTGACTGCCCAAATAGACTATTCCAAAGATATTTCCATGATGAACCAAGTGTTACTTGAGGCCATTGTTCTGAATTTTGTAATGTCTGGCCACAAAGGTCTTTGGATGCCAGCTGTGGTGCAAGTAGAAAGAGTAGTGAACTTGGATTCAGAAGACCTGGAGTCAATTTTGACTGTGCCACCTAGTTGTGGTCTGTAGGTAAATCTCAAGGTTTCTTTGGAGTTTCTATTTTCTAGTCTTCACCGCCTACATCATAGCATTGTGGAGAGGTTCTAGTAAGGTAATTTATGTCAAGAGCTTTGTAAACTATAAAGAATTATGTAAATGACAGCTGTTGTTGTTACGAGCATTCATTATTCTGATGGAGAAGAAACATTAGCAGTATGACAATCCTAATATTTTATATTTTTTTCACTTTAAACTGCATTTGACAGTGCTGGTATATGAAATATATGAAGGAACATTTTAAGTTCCAACATTTTCCCTCCTTTCACCTTTGAATCAGTTTCATTTCTTCATAAAAAGTTGTTTGATCAGTATAGGAACACATGTAAACTAAAACAAAGTGAATAAGAAGGAGCACTTAGCCACTGCAATAATACAACATCATCCCCCTCCAAGAAAAAATTAACTGCATTGAATGGTGCATAATTATAATGACCAAGCTTTGGCCCCAGAGAAGAACTGCCTTCTTCGGAGAAGTGGGAGACTATAGACATGGGATACTGCATGTTCTGCCAGACTCGGTTTATACGTTGACTGATTTTCCTTAACTGCTTTAAAATATCTTTCGTTTTTATTCTTTGTTACAAGGATACATTCAGAAATAAAGACAATATAAAAACAAAAGATTTATACAAGTTTAAAAAATAAACATTTGTAAATTCTTAAAAGTTGTTTTATCACCATATGTAGCACTGAGAACATTAGTCATGAGACACTCAAATATATTAACTTCTCTGGGTAAAATTATAAGCTCGAGTGGAAGTTATCACACAGTAATAGATTCAACAAGCAGTCATTAAATGCTAAATCTGCATCAGGCACTGTTCTAATTAGAGGATCAAGTGTCTCCTTTTAAGAGAGCTCCATTTTTTAAAAAATAGTATGTCCACACATCTTTGGGTCATAACTGTCCCCATTTCCAAGGTGAGTTCAGTCATTAGGAGCAAGAAAGTCTAGGGCTGGTCACATGAGCCAAGACTGCAGAATCGTGTTTTTTAGTGCTTCAAAAATGTTTCTTAGTCATTTAATCCTTACATGTTATTGCTGCGATGGCTGGTGATGGTGATGATGCGAACACAGATCCAATCCTGTATTCTGTTTGGTGGTTCACAGCCTCAGGAAAATAATGTGGGCATAATGGGAATTGTTCAGAAAAAGAGCCTTAGAAATTCCTCCGAGAGGAAATGACAGGGATCGGCGTCTTCAGAACTCTACATTTACATAAATATTTCTCCTTATGAAGTTTTCAAATTGAATTCATGATGATAATGAAGCTTTGTTCACCCCATCTACTATTCCAAAGTATTGACAAAAAGGAGCCAAATTCAGCAAAACTTAATAATAGCAATTCCACTTCAAATGTGTGAAGACAAAGACCCGCTGACAAATAAGATTCTTTTTCCCCCACTCCTTTTCTGTTTTTTTTCCACTCTTATGTGAATAATTCACATACCTTACATTTTGAAAGAAATAATTACAGTAATCAGAATCTGACTTCTTACGAGGTATGTATTCTGAGGAGCCATTCATTCCCCCGACATCTCTGCAATTTTAACTAATAAGTATATTTAATCTACCAATTACATAGCATATATCTAATGACATGCAGCAGCAACATCCCATGTTTAATCGATGTTAAATGTGCGGGAGTTGATAATATATCACTATACCCCAGGCCCAAGTGAGTTATGCATAAAAAGCCCTAGGAGAAGATGAATAGCAATAATGCCTTTGGAAATAAAAAACAAAAACAAAATACACCATGTTTGCATTCTACATTGAAATGGAATGCTTCATGTGGTTTCTCCCACCCCCATCTAACTTTGTTATTGACAATTATGTCTCAATTGTTGGAAAATTAACTGCACAGACTGGGAACATTTTTCATGATGCTGAATATAGATTCTCTAGTAACAGAGAAGGCAGGATGGGCAGGGGGAAGAAGGCTGGCCTGGGAGACAGGGTGCCTGAGTTCTGTTACTCCTGCCCCTACTACTTCCTGGCTGTGTGTCCTTGAGCAAGTCACCTGCTTCCTTTGGGTTTCAACCACTTCCCACATGCAGGTAGCAGAATAGGTGGATGATCTTTCTAAAGTCTTTTCAGCTCTAATATTTAATAGTTTTAGATGCTTGCATACTTGTTCTTTATTTATCATGTAATTTTACGCAATTCTTTTCACCTTCTGAGCTTCCTTTTCCCTCCCTCCCAAACTGTGGTAATGATGCCATTGTCCTCCATGTCAGGGGCTTGTGCAGTCTTCCTAATAAGAAGCTAAGTGAGGAGTTTTGCAAAGACAAACAAGGCTTCCTCGTGCTTCATCTGTTAACTCTGGCAACCACAAATAATCAGGCAGACCCCACAAGCATCCCTGCGGCTTTACCCATCTAAAATCGGTATCTGGTACCTCATTTACAAAATTCATCTTGACCTGGATGGATGGTTTTGCAGGTTTGCAAGGTTCAGGAGAGATTGCAGAGAGTAGCACTTAGTGTAATTATGGAATAATGATTACCGTATAAAAATTGCTGAGCCTAAAGAAACCTACAGCAAAACCTGTCTTCAGAGTAGAGGGAGGTTATAAAACGGCTAATTGGTTCCATTGCCATTTTCCTCCCACTCAAGGGTGGCTCAGTCACTGAGTACTTTCCCTGAAACCAGGAGCTGGTTTTAATTATAGTGTGCTGAGAATGGGTGAGAGGTACTATTAACTTTGAGGGCCATTGGGTGGTGAAATGGATAGAGTGCTAGACCTGGAAGCGGGAAGACCTGAATTCAAATTCTGCCTCAGACACTAGCTGTGTAATTTTAGGCAAGTCATTTAACCCCTATTTGCCTCAATTTCCTCTTCTTTAAAATGGGGATGATAATAATAGCACCTACCTCCCAGGGTTGTTATGAGGATGAAATGAAATAATTTTAAAGCACTTAGCACAGTATGTGGTACATAATAAACTCTATAAAATATTAGTTATTAACATTATTATTATATTGGCATGAGGCATTCAGGGATCAGAATCTTCAGGTCTTTATTCTCTACATGCCCATAACCACATGTATGTGGTTCAATTTCCCACTTGTTCTATCCCAGAGTTTCATGCAATAAATATATCTTCTTCTTCATTTACTAAATTCTTGTTATTGCTATTTGTGTCTGATTCTTCATGACCCTGTAAAGGGTTTTCTTATACTGGACTGGCTTGTTATTTCCTTCTCTAATGAATTAACGCAAAGAAAAGTTAAGTGACTTGCCCAGGGTCACACAGCTATGTCTGAGGCCAGTACTCAGGTCTTTCTGGCTCCAGATTCAATGCTCTATCCATTGAACTATCTTTTATTAACTATTGGCTTTTAAATGGATATGTCAAGAGTTATCATGAGTGTTTTGGGATTAGAGATTCTATTGGTTCAAGTGATGTTTTTTTACCAAAATATAATAAGAAAGCTATAGTTAACGATAGCCTTTTGGAAGCATAGGTGCTACTATTTCCAATTACATGAGATTTCCCTCTAACATTTGTTATTTACAGTTACTCCCTATTTACCTTACATCCATCCAGTTCTAAGCCACTTTGAGATGGATACTACTTGCAGACAAATCCCCACCCAATCCATTATTCATCTGTGTAGCTTGCTGGCTTTTAACCAACAATATGTCACCACTCAAACTCCCCTTATTCTTAAGTTAATCATTCCCGGATCTCTTCCTGAAAAATAAGCTCTACAAATCCCAGGTGGGAAGAAGAAATTTCGTGTGGAGCTTGATTAAAGATGAGGGTTCCCTTATGTTGTACTACCAATAGTTTTAAATATTATAAAGTCCCCATTATTCTGAAAGCATGGGTAGCAGGGGTTTTTGGGTGAACTCAATTTTCTGATTTAACAGAGTTATCCAGAAATCCATTTTCATTCTAAGTTTTATTTTTGAAAATCTTTGTAAACTGTTGCTTCACTTTCCTGCATTAGTTACGGCATTAAAAACAATATAAATTTTTTTGGCTACTGATAATTTATTTCACAGGAGCTCAGGGGTTGTCATTCAGAATACCAATGATCCCTAAAGAAACAATACAGTGGATATATAAGATTTTGTTAAATATGTGTTTGCCCTGGAGACATTGCCAGGGAATTTGCATTTTAAAACTAAATCCTGTTCATTCCTCTCTTCCATTTCACTACAATTAGTTTTGAAAAAAAAAATTTCTATGCCTGATGCTTCTCTTTTCTCATATCTTGACTGCCATACCTATCACTAAACTAACAAATGACCTTGTCAGTCTTGAAATCTCCCTTTTCGAAGTCCATGTTCACTTCGAGCTTTAGATTATTTCTTGACATTTTTTTTTAATTATTATTATACTGTTTATACCATCAATTGTCA